>JAUIMM010000944.1:1807500-2407500 GCA_031769625.1 Taudactylus pleione
AACTTCATCTGATTCAAAATCAGTTGCTTTGAAAAATCTCACATCACTACATTGTAAAGGCGTCCCTAAACATGTTGGATTAATCCGAGATTTTTTTCCATATTTCTGAAATTTCACCAACTTTTTCTGAAATCTACCCTTAGCATTTTTCACATGTTTCAAAAGTTTGCAAAACATTTTTTCTCAATTTTCTTTTTTTAGAAGAAAAAGACAAAACAACATACAATGGGATTTAAGCTAAATCACAATCTTCTTTCTCATAGGAATGAGACAGAGAAAACACAATGAAATATACAGGTCAGCAGAGAAAAAGCAAAACATCATTTTGCACTTTTTTTTTTACAGAATCAGTCAATTGGTCACAAATTATTTAACCCTTCCGATCCCACTTCTGACACCAAGTGCATAACGGTGGGTTTCGTTCTGATCGGAATGAAATAGTACACACATGTGACCAATATGAGTGAGTACAAATGAACACATTTTATTTACAAGTAACAAACAATAAACAAACAACATTCAAAGTATAGAGTATACTCAACTTTTGTTATTCAGATGACACCAGTAATTCATCATCAGCATAAGATGTACTTCATCTTATCTTCTCTCTGGGGAGCCCATCGTTTTCCAACGCCCAGATAATTCACTATACATTGCAGGCACCTCTACTGCAGAGTCTTAGGTCCATACATGAGCTAATGGGTCCTTTGTGTACCTCTGGTTTTTATACCCTAAAATGGGGTGTTGGCTTGCCGGATATTAAGCCCATATCAATTACATACAGTGCTAGGTATCAAGCACTCATTGGTCCAGCATAGCATTGACCAAACTTCTATTGCACATGCTCCGTAAGCACTCAGATGTTCAGACAAAGAGAATACAGTAATGACGTATCCTAATGTCTGGAGATGAACTCTATTTCAAGGCTCCTTTGTATAGAGTCTGGACATCAGTTAATTACCCATAATGCTTAGCATCTCTACACAGCTTACAAATGGTCATTCCAATGGAATGTAGCTAACTGATAAGAACATGTAGGCTATGAATGGCTCATTATACACATGGCAGGTACAAGCTAGGGCCCCTCAAATTATGGCTTATTTGACCCCAAAAGGTCATTTAACCATTCTCTGGAAAAACAGCAACTGTATTAAGACAATCTCATTTCAAACCTCAAAGATGCCTAGTAAGGGGTATAGGTGTGTGTTACAACTAGGGGTGAGCGGGTTCGGATTTCTGAAATCCGAACCCCCCCGAGCCCCCCCGATCCGAGTCCGATCCGAGTCAGGCTCGACTTTTCCCGCCTGACTCGGATCTGAAATCGAGGCAAAACGTCATCATCCCGCCTTCCGAGTCTCGCGGGTTTTGGATCCTATATAAGGTACCCGCGTCGGCGCCATTTTCTCACTCGGCTGTGGACAGTGAAGAGGGAGGGTGGGAGTTAGGGCTGTGTAGTGTAGTGTAGTGTAGTGCTGCTGTTGTCCACTACTTCAAAGTCCATAGGGGCTGGCTGTGTTGTGCTGCTGTTGTTAATAGGGGCTGTGTCCACTACTTCAAAGTCCATAGGGGCTGGCTGGACTGTGTTGTGCAGTCAGTTCTCCATAGGGGCTGTGTCCACTCCAAAGTCCTGTGCAGTGTCCCAGTCCTAAAGGAGTGCTGTAGTGTTGTCCAGGGGGTGCTCTGTCCATCAGGGGTGCTCCCCCCAAGTGCTAAAAAAATAATATATTTTCTGTGTTTGTGAATTGTGTGCGCAGTAGCCGCACGTGCATCAACAAAGTAGTGCCAAGCGTGCGCCTGTGTCATAAGTAAAGGGCCGGCTGGCTTGACCGTTAAAGGGTGCTGTAACCCCCGAAAGTACACTCCAGTCCAAACCAAAAAAAAATTATTTTCTGTGTTTGTGAATTGTGTGCGCAGTAGCCGCACGTGCATCAACAAAGTAGTGCCAAGCGTGCGCCTGTGTCATAAGTAAAGGGCCGGCTGGCTTGACCGTTAAGGGTGCTGTAACCCCCGAAAGTACACTCCAGTCCAAACCAAAAAAAAAATTATTTTCTGTGTTTGTGAATTGTGTGCGCAGTAGCCGCACGTGCATCAACAAAGTAGTGCCAAGCGTGCGCCTGTGTCATAAGTAAAGGGCCGGCTGGCTTGACCATTAAAGGGTGCTGTAACCCCCAAAGTACACTCCAGTCCAAACCAAAAAAAAAATTATTTTCTGTGTTTGTGAATTGTGTGCGCAGTAGCCGCACGTGCATCAACAAAGTAGTGCCAAGCGTGCGCCTGTGTCATAAGTAAAGGGCCGGCTGGCTTGACCGTTAAAGGGTGCTGTAACCCCCGAAAGTACACTCCAGTCCAAACCAAAAAAAAATTATTTTCTGTGTTTGTGAATTGTGTGCGCAGTAGCCGCACGTGCATCAACAAAGTAGTGCCAAGCGTGCGCCTGTGTCATAAGTAAAGGGCCGGCTGGCTTGACCGTTAAAGGGTGCTGTAACCCCCTAAGTACACTCCAGTCCAAACCAAAAAAAAAATTATTTTCTGTGTTTGTGAATTGTGTGCGCAGTAGCCGCACGTGCATCAACAAAGTAGTGCCAAGCGTGCGCCTGTGTCATAAGTAAAGGGCCGGCTGGCTTGACCGTTAAAGGGTGCTGTAACCCCCGAAAGTACACTCCAGTCCAAACCAAAAAAAAATTATTTTCTGTGTTTGTGAATTGTGTGCGCAGTAGCCGCACGTGCATCAACAAAGTAGTGCCAAGCGTGCGCCCGTGTCATAAGTAAAGGGCCGGCTGGCTTGACCGTTAAAGGGTGCTGTAACCCCCGAAAGTACACTCCAGTCCAAACCAAAAAAAAATTATTTTCTGTGTTTGTGAATTGTGTGCGCAGTAGCCGCACGTGCATCAACAAAGTAGTGCCAAGCGTGCGCCTGTGTCATAAGTAAAGGGCCGGCTGGCTTGACCGTTAAAGGGTGCTGTAACCCCCGAAAGTACACTCCAGTCCAAACCAAAAAAAAATTATTTTCTGTGTTTGTGAATTGTGTGCGCAGTAGCCGCACGTGCATCAACAAAGTAGTGCCAAGCGTGCGCCTGTGTCATAAGTAAAGGGCCGGCTGGCTTGACCGTTAAAGGGTGCTGTAACCCCCGAAAGTACACTCCAGTCCAAACCCAAAAAAAATTATTTTCTGTGTTTGTGAATTGTGTGCGCAGTAGCCGCACGTGCATCAACAAAGTAGTGCCAAGCGTGCGCCCGTGTCATAAGTAAAGGGCCGGCTGGCTTGACCGTTAAAGGGTGCTGTAACCCCCGAAAGTACACTCCAGTCCAAACCAAAAAAAAATTATTTTCTGTGTTTGTGAATTGTGTGCGCAGTAGCCGCACGTGCATCAACAAAGTAGTGCCAAGCGTGCGCCTGTGTCATAAGTAAAGGGCCGGCTGGCTTGACCGTTAAAGGGTGCTGTAACCCCCGAAAGTACACTCCAGTCCAAACCAAAAAAAAATTATTTTCTGTGTTTGTGAATTGTGTGCGCAGTAGCCGCACGTGCATCAACAAAGTAGTGCCAAGCGTGCGCCTGTGTCATAAGTAAAGGGCCGGCTGGCTTGACCGTTAAGGGTGCTGTAACCCCCGAAAGTACACTCCAGTCCAAACCAAAAAAAAATTATTTTCTGTGTTTAGCCGCACGTATATATCAAATCGATATAACATAAATGGAGGACCAAACTTTCTCCGATAAAAATAAAATAGAGAAAGATCAAGAACCACTTCCTCCTAGTGCTGAAGCTGCTGCCACTAGTCATGACATAGACGATAACATGCCATCAACGTCGTCTGCCAAGGCCGATGCCCAATGTCATAGTAGAGGGCACATACAATCCCAAATGGCAAAGTTCAGGAAAATGACCTTGAAAAAGACATTTAAATCAGCTGAAGAGAAACGTAAACTTGCCAATATGCCATTTACGACACGGAGTGGCAAGGAACGGCTAAGGTCGATCCCTAGTATGTTCATGACTAGTGGTTCAGCTTCACATGACGATGGAAGCCCTCCTCCCACTAAAAAAATCAAAAGAGTTAAGCTGGCAAAAGCACAGCGAAGAACTGTGCTTTCTAAGAAGATATCACAAATCCCCAAGGAGAGTCCAAGTGTGGTGGTGGTTGCGATGCCTGACCTTCCCAGCACTGGACGGGAAGAGGTGGCTCTTTCCACCATTTGCACGCCCCCTGCAAGTGCTGAAAGGAGCACCCACAGTCCACTTGCTGATATGCAAATTGAAGATGTCACTGTTGAAGTACAACAGGATGAGGATACTGGTGTAGCTGGCGCTGAGGAGGAAGTTGGCGAGGAGGATTCTGATGGTGATGTGGTTTGTTTAAATCAGGCTCCGGGGGAGACAGTTGTTGTCCGTGGGATGAAAAAGCCCATCACGGTCATGCCTGGGCAGAAGACCAAACATTCCACCTCTTTGGTCTGGCAATATTTCTATCCAAATCCGGACAACAACTGTCTTGCCATATGTAAAGGTGAAATAAGTAGGGGTAGGGACGTCAACCACCTAGGAACATCCTCCCTTATACGGCACCTGCAGCGCGTTCATAAAAAGTTACTGTCAAGTTCAGAAACTTTGGCTAAGACCGTAAGCAGTCCAGGGACACCTAAATCCCGTTGTCCTGTTGTATCCAAGCGCCTGCAAACCACACCATCAACTCCCTCCTCGTCAATTTCCTCCTTAGTCAGGATCGGAAGTAGTCCTGCAGGCCATGTCACTGGCATGACTGACTCTCCTATCCGGGATTCCTCTGGAGGATCCTGCATTGCTACGCCTACTGCTGCCGCTGCTGCTGTTGCTGCTGCTGGGAGTCGTTCATCATCCCAGAGAGGAAGTAGGAACACCACTACTTTTACTAAACAATTGACCCTCCAACAGTCCTTAGCGAGGAGGATGAAGTACGACAGCAGTCATCCTGAAGCAAAACGTATAACTGAGGCCTTGACTGCTATGTTGGTGTTAGACGTGCGTCCGGTATCCGCCATTAGTGCAGTGGGATTTAGACAATTGATGGAGGTAGTGTGTCCCCGGTTCCAAATCCCGTCTAGATTCCACTTCACTAGGCAGGCGATACCGAGACTGTACAGAAACGTCAGAAAAAGTGTCCTCAGTGTCCTGAAAAATGCCGTTGTACACAATGTCCACTTAACCACGGACATGTGGACAAGTGGAACAGGGCAGACTAAGGACTATATGACTGTGACAGCCCACTGGGTAGATGTATCACCTTACGCAGCAACAGCAGCAGCGTCACCAGTAGCAGCATCTCAGAAACGCCAGCTCGTTACAAGGCAGGCTACGCTGTGTATCACCGGTTTCAGTAAGAGGCACACCGCCGACAACCTCTTAGAGAAACTGAGGGAAATCATCGCCCAGTGCCTTACCCCACTTAGACTCTCCTGGGGATTTGTGATATCTGACAACGCCACCAATATTGTGCGGGCATTACATCTGGGCAAATTCCAGCACGTCCCATGTTTTGCTCACACAATAAACTTGGTGGTGCAGAATTTTCTGAAAAGCGACAGGGGCGTGCAGGAGACGCTTTGGGTGGCCCGAAAAATTTCTGGCCACTTTCGCCATTCAGCGACTGCGTGCCGAAGACTGGAGCGCCAGCAAACACTCTTGAACCTGCCCCGCCATCACCTGAAGCAAGAGGTTGTGACGCGGTGGAACTCAACCCTCTATATGCTTCAGAGGATGGAGGAGCAGCAAAAGGCCATACAAGCCTATACATCCACCTATGACATAGGCAAAGGAGGGGGTATGCACCTGACTCAAGCGCAGTGGAGAATGATTTCCGTGTTGTGCAAGGTTCTCCAGCCCTTCGAACTTGCCACACGTGAAGTCAGTTCAGACACAGCCAGCTTGAGTCAGGTCATTCCCCTCATCAGGCTTTTGCAGAAGCAGCTGGAGAAAGTGAAGGAGGAGCTAAGACGGAGCGATTCCGCTCGGCATGTGGGACTTGTGGATGAAGCCCTTCATTCGCTTTGCCAGGATTCCAGGGTGGTCAATCTGTTGAAATCAGACCACTACATTTTGGCCACCGTGCTTGATCCTAGGTTTAAAGCCTATGTGGTGTCTCTCTTTCCGGCCGACACAAGCCTGCAGAGGTGCAAAGACCTGCTGGTGAACACACTGTCAGCTGAAGCGGAACGTGACACGTCAACGGCTCCTTCTTCATTTTCTCCCGCAACTGGGGCTGCCAGGAAAAAACTTAGGTATCCTAAGCAACCCGCTGACGGTGATGCAGGGCAGGCAGGACCAAGTTTGGACATCTGGTCTGGACTGAAGGACCTGGCAACAATTTCTGACATGTCTACTGTCACTGCATATGATACTGTCACCATTGACAGAATGGTGGAGGATTACATCGGTGACAGCATCCAAGTAGGCATGTCAGACAGTCCATACCTGTACTGGCAGGAAAAAGAGGCAATTTGGAGGCCCCTGTACAAGCTGGCTCTATTTTACCTGAGTTGCCCCCCCTCCAGTGTGTACTCCGAAAGAGTGTTTAGTGCAGCCGGGAACCTTGTCAGCGAAAGGCGTAGGAGGTTGCTTCCACAGAATGTGGAGAAGATGATGTTCATCAAAATGAATTATCAGCTCTTCCAGGGAGACCAGCCTCCAGAAGGTACAGAGGGACCTGTGGTGGTGGATTCAAGTGGGGACGAGTTAATACTTTGTGAGGATGAGGATGTACACACTGAAGAGGGTGAGGAATCGGTGGATGAGGAGGATGAGGATGACATCTTGCCTCCGTAGAGCCAGTTTGTGCAGGGACACATTAATTTCCAGCTTGTTTTGTGGGGGCCCAAACGAACCAATCATTTCAGCCACAGTTGTGTGGCAGACCCTGGCGCTGAAATGATTGATTTGTTAAAGTGTGCATGTCCTGTTTATACAACATAAGGGTGGGTGGGAGGGCCCAAGGACAATTCCATCTTGCACTTCTTTTTTTTCTTTGCATTATGTACAGTTTGGGGCCTAGTTTTTCTAACTGCCATCCTGTCTGCCACTGCAGTGTCACTCCTAGATGGGTCACGTGTTTGTGCCGCCCACTCGTGTCGCTTAGCATAGTCATCCAGCTACCTCGGTGCAACCTTTTGGACATGAAAACACTATTGTGAGGTGTGAGGTGTTCAGAATAGACTGGAAATGAGTGGAAATTAAGGTTATTGAGGTTAATAATAGCATAGGAGCAGAGAAACCAACAAATTCTGTGATTTTAGCTGTTTTTATGCTTTTTAAAAAAAAAATACAGATCCAAAACACAAAACCCAGAACCCAAAACACGGAAGGGTGGTTTTGGCAAAACCAATCCAGATCCAAAACACGAAGAAAGATCCAGATCCAAAACCAAAACACAAAACACGAAAAGTGGCCGGTGCACACCCCTAGTTACAACTTATATGCCTATGTAGAAATTAACTATTTCACCACTGGTAACAAGTCTGTACACCAAACCTCTTCTATTTTACTACTTTCTGACCCAAACTTATACTTCAGCATTTTCATAATTGTCAAATGTATATTTTGCCTGTATACTATCTAGACTCCAATTTGAACCTTAGGGTAATTACATCTGTGCAATACATGATTACATTAAGGTTCAAATAGTAGTTTAGGTCATGAGATAGTAGCAAACATGTACATTATGGCAACAGGAAGTGTAATGTGTGACAGCTGCATGTGGTTACAGGTAATTATCGCATTGTAGTGGGTGACTGCAGCATGGGGTAATTGGGGTAATGCAATCTAGTTGGTGAATTAGAATTGCTTAATATATTTTGTCATACTCCACTTTTTAAAGACCATTTAAAGAGGAATAATTTAATTGTAAAAAATTTAATGTAGTGTACAGTATATGACAATAGGGTTATTTAAATACGGTCATGTATTCTATAGTAACTAATGCTCAGTGCTATTAATCCTCACCCCCAAGGCAAAGGAGATGAGTGGGCCTTTGTGCAGCACGCCCCCTCCCCCAGGGCCGTAACTAGGGTAGTGCGACCTGTGCCATGGCACAGGGCACCATAGGGCAGGGGGCGCTGTTCTGCTCTGTCAATTTTCTGTTTATTATCATTCTCACTTGTAGCTTCCTCTTCTTTTATCCCCAGCATCTCCTGGCCTCTTATATCTCTTCCCTAGTCCTTCCCCATGTAGCCATGGGCCTTTTTCGGATCTTATGTCCCTATTTGAAAAATGGGGGGGGGGGGGGGGGGGCGCCGATGCTCTTTCTGGCACAGGGCACAAAAATCAACAAACTAATGATACTGGCGCTTATCAAGAAAATAATAAATAAATTAATTGAATACACAGATGTCTGTAATTAATTAAATTGAAGCAGCAAGTCTTAAACTATGGGATTTGTGAATACCCAAAAGAGACAGAACTTGAATTATTCACAGACTGCACTAATACGCCTTATTAGTGCTTAGATCACAGGACTCATGCATCAAAAAACAGTCATGGCTCCAAACATGTATATATGGAAATAATGTGTCAAGTGCAGTTTTGTCTGATCAGATGCCGCTGTATATCAATGATACCTGTCCATAGTCTATTAGGCTGTGCAGCGCTGCAGTGTTTGGAGGAGGATGGCTTTCCCAGAGACTGTCGGCGGGTGCCAGTTGAGGGTTGACGTTGCCTCAGCAATTGCTACTGTCTCCCTTGGCGGCTGTGCAGCCCGCTATACTTGCTGGGTTAAAGCCAATTTAAAGTCACCACCTTGTGTTGCCTGGAATACCGCTCGGCAGAACGGGAAACGGCTGTTGAAGCGCGGATATGGTACATCCGATATGGAGCGTCCGTATGCAAATGACACCTTTAGAATGGGGGAAGTCCTCTGACGTGTTTCGCCCCTTGCAACGGGGGCTTTTTCAAAGGGCACAAAAATGTCTAGTTACGGCTCTGCCCTCCCCATACCTGTGATGACGGGGTCAGAGGTTGGTTGTGTCTGTGCGGCTGCCCTCTCTCCTATTCTGGGATATACACAGGAGTTAGACATTCACTATGTTAAAACCTGAATGCCGGTGCCAGGATCCTGACATGGTTGTAATGCTACGTAAAGCATTTTAACCATACGGGCATTCTAACTTTAGACATGCCAGCTATGTATTCAGAAAGATGGTGAAACCACAGAGCGGTGCAGAGTCGTCATTCCAAATACTTTGCTGGAAACGTGGTCGTTGCTTTGTGGCGCCATCTTTTCAGATACATAGCCGGAAAGATGACCCTCCTCTGTGAGCTAGAGTAGTGCAGTGGCCAGCTGCATGAATATCGGCAAGTTTCCGGGTGCAGGGTGTGCAGCGCAGAGTCCCCCATACCCAATCACTGCTGCCCCTGCAGTATTAATATTAATTTATCATCATATTATTTGTTACTTATGCGCACAAAGGACACTTCAACTTCACTATGCAGCTAGTGTTTCTGTTTACCCTTATTTCTCCTTCATCCACTAGGGGACACTGGAGCTTCATGATAGTGGGTATAGACGGTGGGTTGAGTTGAGCCTGGCACTTTAAAAATCTACAAGTGTGACTGGCTCCTCCCCCTCTATGCACAATCAGCCACAGTTTTTAGAATGTGCCCAAGTAGAGCCGGTGCACAGGGGCTGTCTCCAGCCCTTAAATTATATTATATTAATTTTAATAACGGAAACAAGCAAGAGGACAGGCAGACTGTTGGCTGTGACAGTCTGCCTGCTTCGTGGGAGCCGCCAGAGAGGGTACCACACGGCTACTGCAGCCTGTGTCCGGTCACCCTATGGAGGGGAGGCTGCTTTTTGGCAGTTAAGGAGTCATCAGACTCAGCGGGGCCCGCCACAGGTAACACTGGCTTGTGTCCGGGTCCCCGCTCTCCCCTCACTACCCAGCGCTCTGGCCGCAGCAGCCCGGTAAGTAGCACACCTCTCCTGACTAGCAGGAGAGGTGAAAATAATCTGCTGGGTTTTTTAACAGCGCGCGGCTGTCAGTGCCATGCTGGTGTTTGCGGAAGAACACCGGCGCTGGTTGTTAGGTAGGCGTGGCTGCTGGCCCCCGCAGTTCAGCGCGGCTGAGATGCATTAAGTGTAAGCCGCTCGCATATAATAGCGGCGGCCATTAAGAAAGGGGGCGGAGCTTATAGGTCCCTCCTCCTCTTCCTCCTTCACTGCCTGGGCTAGTTTGGCGCGCTCTGATAAGGGAGTGGCGCCTCAGTAGAGCTAGAGGCTCCCTGAAGGCACTGACTGAGGGGGAGAAGACTGACAGGGGGTCTGTAATTACAGTAAGGTAGTTTTGACTACCTTCTGTTTTCTATTGAGTAGCATTATTAAGGAAATTCTGCTCCCTTATGTTGCACTGTCTGCCCCTGTTACTGAGATGCATTATTATTGAAATTCTGCTTCTCCCTATACTCCTTCTGCATTCCTGAGTTGTATGTGGTTTCTGTCTGTGAGTAAATGATGACATCCAGGACAGAAAAAGCTGCTTCACAAAAGCTGTTTGCCTGCACTAAGTGCAGGAAAAATTTTACCCATGCTCGCTCCGAAGGGTCTTCCCTGTGCGAGACGCGTGAAGCAGAGAGTGCTAGCACGCAGTCTGTCACTCCCTCCTTCATAAATAGTTTGGCAGGGGTCATGGCGGATCTTTCTTCTGAATTAGCCGCTTCCCGTACGGAACGGGAGGCCGCCAGAGATCTACCTAGCACATCTCACCCTTCTTTTCTAGGAACAGAACCAGCGTGGGCTCAGAATTTAGTCCGCTCGGTGAATAGCCTTGCTCAGGTTATGGGTTCTGCGTCTAAAGCTCCTGAAGCTACGGTAAGTCGCTCATCTAAGAAGAGGGCTCTTCCGGCGGTTCTCCAATCGGATGAGGATTCGGCAGCGGATCACTCGTCTCAGGAGGAAGGGGAGATGCTGGACGAATCAGACGTAGAGACTTACTCACAAGAACCTGAGGCAATGCAAGGTATTGATGCACTCATCCTAGCGGTGAGGGAAGTTCTTAAGATTTCTGGCCCGGAAGCTCCAGAATCGTTAGAAGACTCCTTATTTGCCAGAACACAGAAGATTGCTGTCACATTCCCTGTTTCTCTCCAGTTGGATGAACAGATGACGGCAGCCTGGCAGAATCCGGACCGTAAATTCCAGATTCCTAAGCGTTTTTTCTCTCTTTACCCGTTTCCTGCGGAAAATAGAAAGAGGTGGGAGACCCCACCACCTGTGGATTCTTCGGTTTCTCGGTTGTCAAAGAAGACCACGTTACCTGTTCCAGGAGCTACTACATTGAAGGAAGCCTCAGAGCGGAGATTAGAAACCACTTTGAAATCCATTTATACGGCTGCAGGTGCGCTTCTCCGGCCGGCCTTGGTAGGATCTTGGGTCAACAAGGCTGTGGAAAAATGGGCGGAACAATTGACTGAGGGTCTTAAATCCAACACTCCGCGGGCAGATCTGATTACCTTGGCAGAACATATTCAGGAATCTGCAGTATACTTAGGAGACGCCTCCAGAGATATCGGCCAGGTAGGCGCTAGGATTTCTGCTTTGGCAGTCTCTGCTCGCCGGGCACTTTGGCTTCGTGCCTGGCAAGCGGATGCTGAGTCAAAAAGAGCAGTGGAAGCTCTTCCTTTCACAGGCGATATTTTATTTGGTCCAGAGCTGGACAAGTGGATCTCGCTGGCCACTGGAGGTAAGAGTACTTTTCTACCTTCATCAGCACCTCCTCTGCGTCGCTCGTTTAGGGGACCTTCCTTTCGTTCCTTTCGAGCATCTGCAAGATTTCAGGGACGATCGCGAGGTTCGTCTTCAGCGGGGTGAGGAGGCCGTGCTAGAGGATGTCAAGCAACTAACGCCCGCCGTCCAGATCCCAAGCCAGCAGACAAGCCTGTGGCATGACTGGCTCCCATCCCATCTCGGAAATCCGAAGGTGGGGGCTCGTCTCCAGCATTTCTCGGAGGTTTGGAGACGGACTCCAGACACTTGGGTTCGGAATCTGGTATCTCAAGGATACAAGATCGAGTTCGCTTTCACTACTCCTGTGCGTTATTTTACAAAAGGTTTGCCTGTCGATCCCTTGAAGCAACTAATTTTGCGTCAAGCGATCGAGAAATTTTTGCTGGCCGAGGTTCTTGTTGCGGTTCCCACTGCACAAAGACAACAAGGGTTTTACTCAAACCTTTTTGTGGTTCCGAAACCGGATGGGTCAGTCAGACCCATTCTGAATCTGAAATCCTTGAACCAGTATCTTTCATTTCACAGGTTCAAGATGGAGTCTCTCCATTCTGTCATTGCGGGACTAGAGGCAGGAGAGTTTCTGGTGTCGATAGATATCAAGGACGCCTATCTGCATGTCCCAATTTGGGTTCCTCACCAGGCTTTCCTCAGATTTCCATCAAGGAAGCTCATTACCAGTTTCAGGCCCTGCCGTTCGGTTTCTCGTCAGCTCCCAGGGTATTCACCAAAGTGATGGCCGTCATGGTGTCTCACTTGCGCTCTCGGGGGGTGACGATCGTTCCGTACCTAGACTATTTACTCATCAAGGCTCCGACGGCAGAAGTCCTTTTACACCAAGTGTCCCTTACACATCAGATTCTCATTCAACATGGATGGATTGTGAACTTCCAGAAGTCTCAGTTGATGCCGTCCCAGAGACTCCAGTTCCTAGGAATGATTCTAGACACTGTTCTGCTTCATATATTCTTGCCAAGGGACAAGGTCTTAGCCATACAGGAGCTGGTTCGTTTGGTGCTCAGACCCAGGAAAGTGTCTGTGCATCTTTGCATCCGTCTCCTGGGAAGAATGGTGGCTTCCTTCGAGGCCATACAATTCAGCAGATTTCACTCCAGAATTTTTCAACTGGATCTTCTGTCTCAATGGTCCGGGTCCCACCGACAGATGCATCGGCTGGTGCGTCTGTCTCCCCGGACCCACATATCCTTTCTCTATTGGCTTCGGATGGAGCATCTGTTAGCGGGTCGGCGCTTCGGGATTTGGAATTGGTCCTTGGTCACCACGGACGCCAGCCTCCGCGGATGGGGAGTTGTGGTTCTGGACAATCACTTCCAGGGGCTTTGGTCGCAGCAGGAATCCCTCTTACCAATCAATGTTCTCAAACTGCGGATAGTCTACAGAGCTTTGATACAGGCTGCTCCTCTGTTACGAAGACTTCCGGTTCGGATACAATCCGACAACGCCACGGCAGTGGCATACATAAATCGCCAAGGAGGAACCCGCAGTCGTCTGGCAATGAGAGAAGCCAGTCGCATCCTTCTGTGGGCAGAAAAACACGTAGAGGTCATTTCCACAGTATTTATTCCGGGAGTCGACAACTGGGAAGCGGACTACCTCAGTCGTCAGGATCTTCATCCCGGGGAGTGGTCCCTTCATCCCGAGGTCTTTCATCAACTTGTTTGCAGATGGGGGAAACCACAGATAGACCTGATGGCATCACGGATAAATCAACTACCCCTTTACTGCTCCAGGACCATGGATCCGGCAGCGGTGGGAGCAGATGCTTTACTGATCCCTTGGCCGTACAGCCTTGTGTACCTGTTTCCACCGTCTCTGCTTCTCCCACGGATTCTCAAGCGGATCAAACGAGAGTCGTCCACCGTCATCCTAGTGGCTCCGGATTGGCCTCGCCGGGTTTGGTACACCGATCTATTATTCCTTCTGGCAGATGAACCTTGGCCTCTTCCGCTACGATCGGACCTTCTACAACAGGGTCCATGTGTGTACCCGGATTTATGGCGGCTTCGTTTAACGGCGTGGCTATTGAGACCGCCATCCTAAGAAGCCATGGTGTTCCTAGGTCGGTCATTCCTACCATGCTTAGGGCTAGAAAACCGGTAACATCAGCGCATTATCATCGCATTTGGAGGGCTTATATCTCCTGGTGTGAAGGTCGTGGATCTTCTACTTCCTCTTTTCATTTACCGCGTCTTCTTCTTTTTCTTCAAAAAGGCCTTGATGCGGGCCTACGCTTGGGATCGCTTAAAGTGCAGATTTCTACTCTTTTACTATTTTTTTCCAGCGTTGCCTAGCTCTGATTCCGGAGGTTCAGACCTTTTTTTCAAGGGGTACTTAGAATTCAGCCCCCCTTTGTGCCACCCACGGCTCCTTGGGACCTGAATCTTGTTTTATCTTTTCTTCAGTCATCCACCTTTGCAGGATGTGGAATTGAAGTATTTGACTTGGAAGATGATCCTTTTATTGGCCCTGGCTTCGGCCAGACGAGTGTCTGAACTTGGAGCCTTGTCCTGCCGTTCCCCTTACTTGATTTTTCACGAAGATCGGGCGGAACTTCGTACCCGCCCTTCCTTTTTGCCCAAGGTGGTCTCGGAGTTTCATCTGAATCAGCCGATTGTAGTACCAGCGTTGTCGGACTCTTCCGGGGATTCTCGCTCCTTGGATGTGGTTCGGGCAATTCGCATTTATGTGGCCCGTACTGAGGGCCTACGTAAATCAGAGGCTCTGTTCGTCCTTTATGATGCCAATCGGCGTGGCTGGCCTGCGTCTAAGCAGACTTTGGCCAGGTGGATTCGTCTGACTATTCGTCAGGCATATGTTGCTTCTGCTCGACCACCGCCGGTATCCATTTCTGCGCATTCTACGCGCTCTGTGGGTACTTCTTGGGCGGCACGTACAGGTGTCTCAGCTTCACAGCTTTGTAGAGCAGCTACGTGGTCTTTGGTTCATACTTTTGTACGTTTCTACAGATTTGACACTTTTGCGGCTTCTGCTTCAAATTTTGGTCGCAGTGTCTTGCAGGGCGTTCAGCACTCTCCCCCCCAGGAGGGTAGCTTAAGGATGATCCCACTGTCCTGAAGCTCCAGTGTCCCCTAGTGGATGAAGGAGATAACAGGATTTTGGTACTTACCGTTAAATTAATTTCTCCGATTCCACAGGGGACACTGGACGCCCACCCAGTGCTTCTTGCCTGTTATCAGTTACTTGTTCTGCTTCAGTTCTGTTGCAGTTTGGTCTGTTCTCATTGTGTGACTGTTTATCCCTGCAGCCTGCTGTGTTCTTGCAGTGTGTCAGTATGTTGGATTGTTTCTTTTCCTGTTCTCCTTCTCTGTTCTTCAGTCTGTTCTCCGTCTCCTCTCGGGCTCAGTTCTTTTAAAATTAATATAATATCATTTAAGGGCTGGAGACAGCCCCTGTGCACCGGCTCTACTCGGGTACATTCTAAAAACTGGGGCTGATGGGGCATAGAGGGGGAGGAGCCAGTCACACTTGTAGATTTTTAAAGTGCCAGGCTCAACTCAACCCACCGTCTATACCCACTATCATGAAGCTCCGGTGTCCCCTGTGGAATCGAAGAAATGGATTTAACGGTAAGTACCAAAATCCTGTTTTCACTAGATCCCAGAACACATGATATAGAGCGTACACACTATGCAGTAACCCCTTGGGGAAGCTTCAACCACATTTTTTTTTTTTTTGTTATTTATGTAAATAGTTAAAAAAAAATATATATATATTTTTTTTTTTTTAAATATGCTGATTTGTTAATTAAAATGATACTGAATTAAGTTTTCATATCTAATGCTTATGCAATTTGCTTTAAAAAAAATAAAAAATTTGGGGACATTAAAAAAAAAAAAAAAAAAAACGATTTTAAAATTTTTTTTATTCAGTTTAGCAGCTTTTAGTGTCTAAAGGCCCCCATACATCAGCAATCTGAAAACCACAATTGAACAATTTGAAGTTTTATTGCCTGATCTTAGGAGTTCCCAATCGAGCAATCTGCGCCCATACATTACAGATCTTTTTCAGTGATTTGCAGATCGATTGCAGAAAACACAGATCGGACAATCTTGAAAGGCCCATCATTTTACTGGTAACGGTCTGCAAATCTGCTGATCATGGCCATACACTAGCAATCTACAGCCACAATCGATCTGTGAAATCCAACATGTTGGACAATCAGATTTAACAATTCCAATCACTTTTTGGTTGCAATCTGCGATCTGTGAAGCCCATACATTGCAGATTTTTATACACAATCGATTGCAAATTGCACGATTGCTGCAATCCATCTCTGATGTATGGGGTCTTTACATGTATCGCCGGAGGGCAGAGTTTTCTTTCCCCCACTCCGCTGGCTGAGAACTTTATACATCTAAAGGCCCCCATACATCAGAGATGGATTGCAGCAATAGTGCAATTTGCAATCGATTGTGTTTAAAAATCTTTCCCTTTTTCAATCGATTGTGGCAATTCTGCAATCGATTGAAATAGGGAAAGATTTTTATACACAATCGATTGCAAATTGCACGATTGCTGTAATTCATCTCTGATGTATGGGGGCCTTTAAGGCCCCCATACATCAGAGATGGATTGCAGCAATCGTGCAATTTGCAATCGATTGTGTATACAAATCTGCAATGTATGGGCTTCACAGATCGCAGATTGCAACCAAAAAGTGATTGGAATTGTTTAATCAGACTGTCCAACATGTTGGATTTCACATATCGATTGGGGCTGTAGATTGCTAGTGTATGGACATGATCAGCAGATTTGCAGACCGTTTCTAGCAAAATGATGGGCCTTTCAAGATTGCCAGATCTGTGTTTGTTGCAATCGATCTGCAAATCACTGAAAAAGATCTGTAGTGTATGGGCGCAGATTGCTCGATTGGGAAATCCTAAGATCGGGCAATAAATCTTCAAATTGTTCAATTGTGGTTTTCAGATTGCTGATGTATGGGGGCCTTTAGTTACTCTATATTACAGCTCCCCCATCATGTATTCGTCACCTTTAGCATGTTCCCACTTTATTTTCTTAAATGTAGTAAAATTTAATTATTTGGGGCGGAAGGGCTAGGGGTTAGGTTGCGGAAGGGAGGGTTAGGGGTTAGGCTATGGGAAGGAAGGGCTAGGGGTTAGGCTGCTGGACGGGAGGGCTAGGGGTTAGGCTGCTGGACGGGAGGGCTAGGGGTTAGGCTGCTGGACGGGAGGGCTAGGGGTTAGGCTGCTGGACGGGAGGGCTAGGGGTTAGGCTGCTGGACGAGAGGGCTAGGGGTTAGGTTGTGGGACGGGAGGGATAGGGTTATGATTGCAGAAATCTGGTATTGTGACCATTCGGATCCAGTACCCAACCCAACAGATTCTGTACTCAACCCAACAGATATGTTAGAGTATGCTTGTTATTGTAAAGAAACACCAAATGCCAAGCATGCAGCATTAACTGCCATTACATCTTCTGAATAAAATTAGTTTAATTAATTTTAAATGAAAGGGCCCATTATGACGTACGGGCGCTACACCATTGTGATGGCATTTGAAAGCCATCAACTGCACCCTGCATCGCCCAATGCATTTTAGCTCTCTGCCGTATAACAGCATGCCGGAAAATGGACAATGTAAGCTCTCTGTATGAACAGGATTTGTGGGCAGTGTACGTCGCTCGTACATCATGCCGGAATGAAACTTAAAACGCAGCTAATTGAAACCAAAAAACTGTGTTGGTTTTTTCTGCGTGCAGGATGGGGAAAGTCTAACTGTTTTTATGTTGTTGTTTTTTTTTGACAGGTGGGCCTGTCGGCCATGTAACACAAGCGCAGTGTCACAAGGCCAATTCCACCGTTGTTCGTTCAAAGGAAAAGAAGAGTAGTTTGCAAAAGCTTAAAAAATCCCAGAAAACAAAGAAATTGGCAGGAAGGAAGCTGAAATCTGTGAAAAAAGTAGATAGGTGTTCAGATTTACTTGTTAAAAGGTATCAAGTAGACACTGGTATTGATACTCTTACTACTCATACGCAGACAGAAATTAACGCTGCTCTTGTTAAAGAGGAATCAACACTTTTCTGCGGTGGAGACCCCTCAAAGACTAACCGCCTGGCAAAACGATGTGCCGAAAACGACTGCAACGCCATTAAGTCTGAGGAGGACTTCATCTCCTGGGAAGAAGGCACTTTTTCAGACTCTGAGACTCCATACACATCTGATACTATTGTAGAAGACTTAAACCTGCAAAAAATCGAAATAGACGGATCCGTGCAGTGCAAGGAGTGTGGCAAAAAGTGTAAAAATAAGTCCGCCTTCATAGCACACTACAAAACTCACACTACACCCAGCAGCTATACATGCCCTCTCTGCAGCAAATGTTTCTCCAAGAGGTCGAGGTTTGTCATTCACCAGAGGAGCCACACGGGGGAAAAATCATTTTCCTGTTCCGAATGTGATAAATCCTTCACCTGCAAGTCCTATCTTGTCCGGCACCAGAGGATTCACACAGGAAAAAGACCATATTCGTGTAACGAATGTGGGAGGCGGTTTTTCGGTAGCACCCACCTTGCACGGCATCGGCGGATGCACACCGGAGAGAAACCGTTCTCATGCCTGGAGTGTGGCAAGAGTTTCACTGACAAGGCCACCGTTCTCAAGCATCAGCTTGTCCACACTGGGGAGAGGCCATTTTCTTGCTCGGAATGTGGGAAGTGCTTTGCCAGCCGAGGGAGCGTCGTTATACACCAGCGCACTCACACAGGAGAGAAACCGTACCAGTGTTCAGAGTGTGGAAGGTGCTTTTCTGACAAGTCGCATCTTCTTAAACATCAGAACACGCACGTAGGGCAAAAGCCATTTTCCTGCTCGGAATGTCAGCGAAGTTTCGCCCGGAACTCGCACCTCATCAGACACCAGCGAACACACACCGGAGAACAACCATATTCATGTCTTGAATGTGGAAAACGCTTCACAAATAAAGTCAACCTTGTCACTCACACCAGGTTCCACACAGGGGAGAAGCCATTTTCCTGTGCTGAATGTGGGAAAAGCTTTGTCTTCAAAGCCCAACTCATCGTACATCAGAGGATCCATACGGGTGAAAAACCTTTTGCTTGTACTTACTGTGAGGCACGATTTACCAATAAAGCTAATCTTGTTAAACATCTGAGGACTCACACAGGGGAGAAACCATTCCCGTGCACTGAATGTGACAAATGTTTCTCTCGTAGGTCTCATCTTGTCATACATATGAAGACTCACACTACAGCCCTGCGATATTCTTGTGATAAATGTGAAAAATGCTTTAAATTTAAGGGTCATCTCAACAGACATTTAAAAAATCATGAATGATGTTAAAGATTGTACTCTCCTTGGTGATTGACGTTTCAGTTGGGAAAATACAAATTGTTGTGGTCTTTTTGTTTAGTGTCTGAGGTAACCATGTTGTCTGCTCACAATGACGGCAGCCATCTTGTGGGCTATAGCAGTATTTATGAGAAGTCGATCAATCTGTTCGTTAGGAGCAAGTGATGTCTATGGATCATGAGGCATGTTGTGCGCATAATAATGTTACATATGTTGGAGAGATTTTTAAAAGAATAGATATTTAGAAAATTTTCTTATGTAAGACTATGAAATGTGGTTAATGGTCCAGTCAAAATTGTGCATCATGAAAGTAACATTTTCAAGGACACGGTTCACAAAATAAGGACTTGCATCATGTGGCAATGAATATTGGTATTACATTAATGGACATCGGAAATGTACTTAAACTGCATTATAAAATATTTATCAAAATAAACCTAACCAACATGAAATATGTTTCTGCTAATTTGATTGCTCGCTAACTTCACATTTTTGAATCTTCCTCACTTCTCTGTCATTCGTTGTATTTTGTAGCTTGTAGTATGAATTTTGTTTGGCTGTGCGCCATAATTAAACTTCTGTTGCTGATGGCTAGTTCCACTTTGTAAGAAAACATTTAAAATTAAACACCCTGCTCGCTCAACACAGACTTCTGCTTGTGGCCTGCTATCAGGCCATCAATTGTTGAGGCCCAATATCCTCATGGGCCCCGGCAGTGCTGAAGAACCCCCATAATTCAGTTAAGATTTCGAGGGATCATTTTCAAAAGCTTTCTTTGAAGGTAGTCAATCCAATTACCTGCGACGGGCGCAAGTTGTCCTTGCACTGCAACCCACGCCCCTTGCGGCCTTAACTTGCATTGGGTTCGCACATATTATCTCGCAGTCCTATGGTGCTGCGAACAGAAATGTGAGTTCGGAGGTATCTTAAGTGCATCATATAGCCTTACTCGCAGTGGTGACTAATTTTGTGGGTAATTGGGTCGACCCCAAAATGTGATGGCGCCTTGATATGTCAGTAATACACTCGCTCAGGTATGATACTCTGTTGCTTTACTAGCACTGTTACTTTTTGTGCCTAGATAATACGGTGTCATTAATGCGAATATGACATGCTATTGTGTTGCCTAAAGCCATATTGTGGTGTTAACATTTACATACCCTGGTTGCATGTGTGCTTTTGCAGGTGTCAGTAAGTATGGAAGTGCATTGTTTTTATTATTACAGTTGCACAGAACCTACATGACCCCATGTGCACCAGTGTATTACAAACTGCAACACTATGGGGCCTATTTATCAAGCATTCATTATTTTTATTTTATTTTTTTTCATAAAATTTATGTAGAAACTAGTTTCTGCATAATTTTATGAATTGTTGCTATGTGCCAGCAGCCTAAAGCAGCCGATTTCACAGAAATCTGCAGAAGGCTAATTATCACTGCAGGTTGCAGTTCCCATTATCAATGTGAACTACTGTCCGGCCCCTATGGACTTGCTTTTTGGAGTTTGGCCCCATAGGTGTATTCCATCATCAGATTACATCAACTGCTTTAATCATATGGAGACAATCTCGCAGGAGAGGGATTTTGCAATCCCTCCCCCACAGCCTTCGGCCGTCTCCTGAGTCTGACGCTATGTGCACGCGCAGTGTCAGATTCACTCGGAGGAGTACTCTCCATATGCTGGGATGTAACCCATACAGATAGAGGCTATCGCTACCACTGTACATCTAGTACGGGATGTAGTTAATATGCCGGCCGCTGATAATACTGACGCCGGAATCCCGACGCCCGGCAAAATGATGATGCCGCTATCCCGAAGGGGATCAGGATACCGGGGTCGGCATCCTGAACAAAGGATCCGGGTAAGTATCAGCGTTATCCCGGGGGGAAATTAGGGTTAGGCACCACCGGGGGGAAGAAAGGTTTAGGCAGGGGAGGAATAGGGAGCTTACCTGCCCATGTTGGGATGTTCACTCATCGGGCTTCCGGCATCGGGATTTCATACCAGTTCCGTTAGTACATAATGGGAATATTTTCATTCATATTCTCTGAGTTCCATTCACTCAGGACAAAAAGTTTTTAGATTTTTTTTTTTTTTTTTTTTTTTTTAAACTTATCCATTAATGAATTGAGCCCAGGTCTATGTAATCATTGATGGGCTTAGTAGAAGATAGCTCTAGGATGAAATAAGCATGTGCAATACTCAGGTAAAGCTAATGCGGTTACCATTTAAGAATATTTATTTTGACACCGATGACCTTTCTGTACAGGTTGTAATAGTGAGACTAGTATTTGATTGGGGATCCCATGTTTGTTCATTCAAGACTATATAACTTATAAATATCGCTCATGGTCCACAGTCAAATTAACTACAGAAACCCACTCTTGAAAGTCCGGCCCAGGAGGAGCCAAACATGATCGAGCCAGGCATACTTTGGTAAGTGCACATAAATTAATAGCATATTGAGCGCTATAACGGTTCAGCTCATCATCTTCTCTATCTCCTATGCTACAAAACTTAGGTGTAAGTATTGGAAGTGGAATACCGGTATGGGACAGAGCGGACCTAACCTTGGTCCAAAATACTTGAATCACACAGCATTCCCACAACAAATGCCAGAAAGTCCCCTAAACATTGCCACATCTGGGACAGATATCAGACTGTCTGCCTCCAAAACATACCAATCTAACCGGGGATAAATATGCTCTCTGTAAAATAAATTGCTGTATTTGCTGAAATCGTATAGATGCGGTAGCCTTACATGGCAATTCCAAAGCTGCTTCCCACTCCTCATCACTAATGGTACCAACCATAGATTCCAACCACTACGCAGAGTAGACTGGATTTCACTATAAGAGGACAACATTAAGGAGTAAGTTAGAGACAATGATTTTACAAACCCCAACGTTGACACAAACTTTTACTGGGGAGGGCAACAGACTGAGGACCATCCTTAAATTGGGCCTCAAGCGCATGTCTGAGTTGCAGAAACCTGTAAAAATAAGCAGCTGGAAGTTTAAATTCATCCCTTAATTGAGTAAAAGATTTCAAAATTCCATTGGAGTATAACTGCCCTACCGTACCAATTCCCCTTTTACCCAAACCTGTCTTATAGAAAGAGAGGCCAGTTCAGAAAATTTACACGAATACCACAAGGGGGTATCCGGGTCTATATCAGTACATTGGAATAATGTATGTACCTCCCGCCATATTTTAACTGCTTGAAAAAGCAACGGGGGGACCACCCCTAGAAATCTTACAGCGCCTGTAAGGGAGTATGTCCTGGTGTTGCCTGTGAAATAAGAAGAGCAGGCAGGTGTCAAAGTGGCTATCCTGTATCCAAGACCGAACATGAGCCAACTGAGCAGCATAGTAATATAAACGGAAATGAGGAAGGGCCCATACCACCACTCCCTCTGGGCCTAGTAAGTACATAAAATTTCAAACTAGGCCATTTACCTGCCCAAATAAGCGATTAGAACATACTATTCAATTTATGTAATACAGCTGCAGGAATATAAATGGGATTGTTGCAATATATAGAGAAATTTGGGTTGTACCACCATTTTTAGTAGGTTCACCCTGCCCATAACCGTAAGAGGGAGTCTACTCCAGGAACCAATCTTCTCCATTTAAATAGGAAAACAGCGGCAGTAAATTCAATCCTATATAATCTTCTGATCGATTGGATATCCAAACCCCTATATATCTAAATCTAGGGACCCAGCAAAGAGGCAAAGGCAACTCCGAAACAGTAGGGGGAGCACCCGGCAATGGTAAAATAGAAGATTTACCCCAATTAGTAGTAAGGCCTGAATAACTACTAAATTATTCAATTATATTTAGAACTACTGGCATGGCCACCTTATAATCACTTAGGAACAATAATAAATCATCCGCTTATAAAGCAACTCTATCAACCTTTTTTCCCCAACTGAAACCCCATAATATCAGGATGAGCCGAATAATTCAAGCCAGTGGTTCTATGGCTAAGGACAACAGGGCAGGGGATAATGGGCAACCTTGTCTCGTGCCACGAAAAAGAGGGGGAACTAAAACCATTAACAGAAATCCTAGCACTGGGTCTATCATATGAGTTGCACCCATTTGATGAAAACAGGTCCCACACCCATAACACTCATGACTTCCCAAAGATAGGCCCATTCTACAGATTCAAAGGCTTTTGCCGCGTCTAAAGAGACAACAACTGAGGCCGATTCCTCCTCATGAGAAGCCTGCAAATGAGTGAATAAACATCTAATATTTATCGAGGTCGATTTATCTGGCATGAAGCCGGTCTGATCTGGAAGCACTATTGAGGCAATGACCTGATTAAGTCTTAAAAACAACATTTTTGCTAGAATCTTGGCATCTGTGGGAATCCGTGAGATTGGCCTGTAAGCTTCAGGAAATCTAGGATCTTTCCCAGGTTTTGGCAATGCAATAATGACAGCCTCAGACATAGAAGACGTGAACACACCATCCTATAAATCATTGAATAACTTGAGCAATCTAGGGATAAATATTCCAGCATGTTTTTTATATAATTCTATCAGTATGCCGTTACAACCCAGAGCCTTGCCATCTGGGAAGGATTTGATAGCACCCTCTATCTCTTCTAGGGTGAAAGGGGCATCTAGGAAGGCTTGAGACTCAGATGAGAGTGATTGAAATCTAATAGCAGAAACATATGACTGCAGTTCGGCCATGGACTATATATATTCTTATAGAATGTGAAAAAAACATCAGCTATATCTGGAGTAGTCGTGACCACCGTACCATCTGGCCGCACAAGCTCAGCAATGGTCACAGATGGGCGATCAGCGTGTACTAAATGTGCCAGAAATCTGCCTGTCCTATCTGCATGCACATAGTGTGGATGTGATTTAAACAATAAACTCTGCATATTGCTATCCGATAGGTGAGCTGTCCATGCAGATTGAGCTGCTAGCCATTGTACCCTAGATGTATCCAACTTGTCCCTCAAGTAAACAAGTTCTAACCGATGGGTCTTTGACTCTAATTCAGTCTCTTTCCTCCTGTAGAATAATTTCAATTCGGCTACACGTTTAACCAGAGTACCATGCATATATGCCTTAAATTAATCCCACACGATTGGCGCCGAGACAGAGCCAACATTCTCTGCAAAAAAGCCATCTCACATGGCCTCTAACTCAGAGATAGCCTTCATTTGAATAAGCCAGAAGGGGTAGAGCTTCCAGAATACCTGCCTCCTAGAACTAGCTAACGCAAAAGACATCAGGAGTGGAGAATGATCTGACACGCCATCGGACAAATTTTAGGGAGCAAACTGGGTGAAACTAGGGCCAAATCAATCCTAGAAAAGGAATGTTGCAGAAAAACATGAGAACTGTTGCACACCCGGATTTCTAACCCTCCAAGCGTCCACCCACCCAAACTATCTATAAATTTAGCAAAGCCCGACTATCCTCCAGCTAACTGTGTACTGGAGGTTTCCCGCCATTTATCTAAAGAGGGATCAACTAGATTGTTGAAATCCCCTAAACAGATTATTGGAGTACCAGGAGACACAACCACAAATTCAGCTGCATGCTTCAAAACTTCATAGGTAAAAGGGGGAGGTGTATATATATACGGCCAGTATACATAGTGGCATAGAATGTATTTTACAATCCAGAAATGCATATCTACCAGTCCTTAGTAAGGCTGCATAGACGTAGGCTGTATTAGATTCAAAGTGTTAGATTATAAGTGTAATTACAATTTGTTAACTAAGACGGAGTTACGCTGGAAATCTTATTAGCTATATGCACACCATGCAACGACTGATGTGACTTCTCTCTCCCTGAAGTACAGGTAAAATGTCACTACTGCTCCCATCAGATGCTGTTATATTGATTGCAAAACACAGCTTTGGATATTTCTTTTAGGTAAAGTCACTACTATGAATACCTAATGATCTATACACCCTAAATGTCGCTATTTAGCGTTATAAGTCGTACAAGAAATAATTTGTTTTCCAGACTTGGATTGTGGTTCCAAAGCACAAAAAGATATTATTCACCAAAAAGCAGATAGTTACACGCTGTGATCTAAATACAATTAGCGCAAACAAATTATACAATCACAAGGTACAGTCGAATACATACGCATGCACTCTGAATACAGATTCCTGGCATCAACTATGAAACCTCCATCAACAGCAAAGAAAGATGACTAACTAACAGATCCAGGGTGCTTGCATATAAACCCTTGCAGAGATAGGCAATAGAACAAGTTGGCATAATCCCATTGGTTCTTCTTCCTGGTTCTTCTGTTACGATACAGTTCATAGGTCAGTTTGTATTGTTATAGTTCAGCCATTAACAGTTCTTTGTGTCAGTTTTCCCGCTGAAGAACAAGTCTAAACTGACTACATTACAGAGTACATTTCAATGCCTAACTCTCTATGATCCATAATTTGCAGATGCATGTTGCGATTTCCTCGCCGATGGAACCGGAAATCTGCAAATAAACAGTGGTTCAGAATGGCACCAAACACAGTCTGCTTATCATGTACTAAACCTGAGATCTTAAATACAGTCGCTTTATTACATAACTAATAATTAATAAAACCTTGTATATTAACCTTAATGCTAGGGAACCTTCCTATGTAAATGTGCAATATGTCAGTGCGGGGATATTAAGAAAAGACGCTAGTTAGCGTTGTGTGTCTACGTGTTTGTGGAGTACACCATGGCACGTGCTTTGCAGGATTGTTCATATTCTATGTAATAATAAATGTACGTATTAGTATAATGAGGATGTGAGGATACGGGGTTCTCTCAATCACCCAGACACCGAGCAGATGAAACCAACGTGATGGTTTATTTTTCCACAGCACACAGAAATAGATAATATGTCAGGACAAGCAGTAAATCCAGTGAACGGGCAATAAACAGGTAGCAGTCCACGCAGAGGCAGTCCCAATAGAGTATAATGTCCCAGAACAATTCCACAAAATAGCTAGAGACCCTCAGTCCCCACAGTAGAAACTATCACTGATCACACAGCAGTGAATAGCGTATGTCCACTCAATCGCTTCCCGGACCCCACATAGAAACTATCAGAGATCACACAGCAGTGATAGTCCCTGGGTCGAAACAATTGATTCCAGGATCCCATACAGTAGAAGCTAATCACAGAACACACAGCAGTGAATAGCGTATAGGTCCTTGCAGAATTTCCAAAGTATAAATCCACAGAGAACTGGTGATGCGTTCCACTAGCACCTTAGCAGAGCGAGGCCTCTTAGCCAAAGTCAGCGACTAACATCTGGAGTTGCCTTCCAATCTTCCAATTTCCCACGATATTGTGACCACCCAGGGGGGGTTGCACCGTCTCCTGATTGGTGCGGGTCCCTTATGCTGTCACTTTCTCCTACCTCCTCCTGATATTACTTCCCTGACGAACACCTGCTGGGATGGTTCCGTTCGGGCTACCAGATTCACGTGAGACACAAAACAGGCAAATGGAAGGAGGAGTCAATCCTGAGCGTCCCCTGGGGAGGTGAGAATTAACTTAGAGGGTCTTTTGTTCTGGGAGGTGTCACCTTGCTCTAGTGGTTACAAATAACACAGACATATGGACCAGGCTAACATCAAGGCTTATCCAGTATTAAACATTACAATTACTTACATTTTTACAGTACATAATATTCATGGTAATGGAAATGTGTGTCCTGAGAATGATCACACATACACTAGGAGACGGGAAGGGGGACACAAAAGGACTAAAAAGTAAATTGATCTCTGCACTGAGATGCTGCCAGTAAATTTGTAACACACATCCCATGTCCTCACAGAGGACTTTTAACCTGGGGCTGTTGCGGATGCACAACGCTAATAATCATAACAGCGTCGTACACGGGGTATCATACAGTCGCTACTATGCATGTTGTGTTCACAGTGCAACTGTGCATCTTGTATATTATATGTATAATTTAATGTGCGCATGGGGTATGGTGGGACTTTAAATAATATGCGGTAGCAATGTAATCGCACAATGCTAATAATAGTATCGCCGTATGTACTGATAATGTGAGATTCGCTAAAATGGCGCTGGGCGGCCATTCGCAAAATGGTGTCTTGTTGCCATTTGCAAAATGGCGTTGTGCAGATTTTAATTTTAACAGATTCTGTCTCAGCCAATTATCCGGCTTTGACAGTGCTCCCATCAGATGCTGTTGTATTGATTGCAAAGTACAGCTTTGGACATTTATTTTAGTTAAAGTGTCACTACTTTTATATTAGGAGCAATTTCTATAAAGGAAGTTAGGATTTTTTTGTGAATCTGTGATGTTCTCCCCCCTTCTCACAAATTGTTTATCTTTAGACTTTATTGCATCCCAATGTAGTGTGTGTTGAGCACAGGGGGTAGGGTCCCAATCAGTGAGCACACAGAGACATGTTTGTAACCTTAGTAATTAGTGTTTAGTAAGGCTGCATAGACGTAGGCTGTATTAGATTCAAAGTGTTAGATTATAAGTGGAATTACAATTTGATAACTAAGATGGAGTTACGCTGGAGTTAAACTGGAGGAAAACTGAGGAAAAACATCCTCAAAACCAGAACACTTTCTGAACAACATGAAGCAACATACTTATGTGAGTTACCGAATTCACTAGCAGCTGCTGTATGCATATCCAGGGAACTCCTTACTGCACTCGCTGCTGGGACATTGCAAGTACTCCCCTATCTGGGTGCTGCTTTTGTTGATTGATCTTTGTTGTTGAAAACACCTCTGCCGAGATCGGCTCTGTACATTGTAATTTTTGCCTTCATACTACAGAAAATCTTGTTTGTACTGTATTGCCTTTTTCCATTGCATCGCATCTGTCCACTTTAATCATTCTTTTAATAACTAATTCCTTCTCCCACTACTCTCATACCTCTCTTCATAGCTGCGCTCATACATCAGCAGCACTGTTCTTTTACCTGTATTTTTGAGCATTTAACAACTTTTATCCACACTGTCTCTACATCACACTGCCTCCACTCCAGTTTTCATCTCGCTTATTACCTCATCCACAGCATGAACACCCTTACTTCAAACACCCCCCTTACTCAGTGTCCACATAATCCTCTACTTTATCCATCCCTATCCTCCCCCTCTTGTCTCCTCCGCTTGCTGTTCTCCCTTTTTTCTCTCATCAGTCTGCTTTTCCAACCCACTGCTTCTTTCCCCTGCCATTCCTGTTCCTCCACTCTCAGCTACCTCCCTCCCTCGATGGCCTTGCTAACCCACCACTAAGACCCATTCCATCCTGGTTTTGCCTGCCACCTCCAGGGCTGCCAAGAGAAATCTGGGCCCGGATACAGCAACATCCTGTGGGGCCACAGCCTGTTGGGTATGGCTACACCCATTCGTGAGCGGGTCTAGCATGTGAGATGCACCCACTCCCAGGAGCATGGCACAGCACTCAACAGCTGGGACTAAAGTATTCACTACTGTATTAGGATGGCAGGAGCTGCATTTTTAGAAGGATGTATTTAGATTCTAAAATGTAACACACAAATTAAAGCGCCACACCTTTATTTTGTACATCTCTCAAGTAAATAACACATAAACAAAATCTATTTTCTGTCATAGAGATAGATGTATGAAGGACTTAATTTTGACGTAACATCAGGTCATCTTATACACACACATTCCACTGCACATATCCTAACCCACTGCTCCATGCTCCTTCCTCACTATCTACCCCATCTGTGTCACCCCTGTCTGTCTGGCCCTCCCCTTTAGAATGTAAGCTCTCACGAGTAGGGCACTCGTCTCTCACGTGCTTCTTTTATCCCTACTTATAGTATAATTTACTCCTAACTCCCCAATGGGCACCCAACATTGGGTTGCTGAGGCCCTGCTGCTTGTGTTATGCAGCTAAGCTATGTTTATAAACCTTGTCCTGCATTGTTTTGTATTACTATTAACTGTTTTTCTTGTGTGCTCATTTATGTACTGTGTAAGGCACTGTGGTACCTTTGTGGCACCATATAAATAAAGGATAATAATAATACCATAGGGATCTGACTTAATGCAGTTTAATACAAATTAGACAGATTTCTTAATAAGAACAGAGACTTCCCTCGACGATGATGTGTGACCGGCAGCACTCAGGGAACGACACGCGATTCGCTGGGGCTGCTTTGTCAAGGAAGTGCAAAAAAAACCCTGCAGCCCCAGGCGAAACGCGCGTTGGCGTTCCCTGAGTTCTGCTGGTCACTGCACAATTGAATGCAGACTTTAGGATCATTTACTTGACATATGTAATAGCAATATAGATACCAAGTGCATATGTGAACCTTACGAGTGGGGGTATGCTTGCTGGGACTGAACATTTAGAGAACCAATGGAGTACTATCTACTCTATATTTGCAGAGTACACTGCTGAGATTGCTTATCAGAGGGTTTTTCTAGTATCATGTTATTATTCTAATAACGGCAACCACACTAATGTTTGGCGACTAATACAGCACTTATATGTCTTCGTTTAAATTTAACACAGACTGTTAACAGAATTATAATTTACATGCTATGGGTCTCTACCTGTTAGAGGAATTACCGGAGTGACTTGTCTCCTGTTATGTAACGAATCCCCTTAACAACAGTGAAGGCAATTGTTACAAATGAAAGCTGATACTGTGACAACTGAAATGGATACAAAGTGATCAACATCTAGAGGGTTTGCTAAATAGTAATGGTGCATACACATGGTCAGATCTGTCAGACGAACGATGAACTACGAACGATTTGAACGATTTTAACAACGATTTCATGAACTACGAACGCTTTTTGAAGTATTAACATGAATGAAAATCGAGCAAATCTGACTGCGAACACATCAGATGTCAGATATCGTTATCTGACAAACAGGATCGCGCATGTCAGATTTTCTTTCAGATATGAACGAATGAACGATTTTTAAAATCGTTATTGTACAAATCTGAAGGAAAATCTGTCCGTGTGCATGCACCATGGGAAGCAGTCGGGAAGACGACGGATAAAATTTTGATCGCCGGCTTCCCGACTGTCTAATCCCGGTCTAATGACAGGCGTCAAAATCCCGACGCCTGTCATTAGACCTACGCTGGGAGCCCGACACCTGGCTTACCGATCGAAGAGAGCCATGGGGGGGGGAGGGTTAGGTTAGGGGCTCCCGGGGGGGCTTAGCGTTAGACACCCCCCCCCAGGAGACTTAGGGTTAAGCTGCGGGGAAGGGAGGGTTAGGGGGGGAGGTTAGGTTAGTAAATAGAAAATATACCTACCTGTCGGGATCATACCGATCCCGGCCCCATAAGCCATACATTTAAGAGAGGATAGCTCATAGGTACTTAAGTTACCCATTATCTATAAATAGTGCTGCAAACATAGATATTTTCATCACTTGGCTATACATTTGAAGATAGGGAGATCCAATAGACCGGCAGCAACAGGAAGTGTTTTAATCACTAATTTCATAAATTTTTCCCACATTCTTTTCTATATACAATGTTTTTAATACTTCGCCATATATCTGTACACCACATTTTAGAATTAACTAATAAGTAATATTTTATAAATACTTCAGAGAACATAGTATGAATATATCAGACCTATGAAGTGCACTGGACCCTTTATCTTAACTTTTCTTTTGAGGTACAGTAGTATTGTAGTTTATGTAACCAAACTAATAGCAATACAACAACAGGGCAATAAATTGCAGCAACTACCATTGCAAGGGAGCCCCCCGGCAATAAGAACCGGTGTCATTCACAACAGAAAACAATAAGTAAAAGCACCAAACACACATATTAAATATTAGAATTGTGTGACTTAGTAAATATAAGCCTGTATCATCGATAAACAGAATAAAATACCGCCAGCAGCTTTCCCAGATTTCCCCATACTGACAACACTTAGATAACACAGTCACGGCAGTAGCCAGGTACCAGGCACACTGAAAGGTCCAGGGGGACCTGCAGACACCGGGACAGTGGGGTCAGGATCGATTCCGAGGATGTTAACCTGGGGAGCTCTCCGGATCTGCTTCTCACTCCCTCGCCGCCATAGCCACGCCCCCAAGAATATATAACTATTAAGAATTGCGTGCAATCTGAATCGAAAAATGTGTGCACAAAAAGTGTAATTTATAAAAATCACACAGTACAATTAATGGTAGGGTAGTGTAGATAATAAGCACCCAGGTGGCTTGGAGCATCTGAAAGGTGCAGCAAATATTTTATTTTTATTTTAATGAGCGCACTTAAAAATATGTACAGTCTTTCCCCACCCCAAATGAAGTTTACAACCAAGGAGGAAAGTTGCTGTATTTTAGTGGTGCACAAAAAAAATAAAAAATAAATATATATATATATATATACACACAGTAAGTATATATATATATATATATATATATATATATATAAAAGACAGAGACCCTGCACTCACATTCATAAATAAATATTGGTCGGGGTGCTTCCAAGGACACTAGGTCCCTATATAGTTCAGAATTGTATCCAATGAGGAAGGATGCACTCTCCTTTAAAATCTATAAAGCAGTTTAATGTAGTCACAATATTTCTCGATAATTTAGTCCTTATAGGTCACAAGTGTTTAGTTGTAGTCGACGTTTCGGTTCCCAGATGAACAATAACTTTTTTATTGTTTTTATTTTATTTTTGTAATTTTAGCAGTACAAAAAAATGGAGATATCAGAAAATAAATTCAAACACATAGATGAAAAATGCTAAAGTAAATAAGAAAGTGAAGGGTGAGGAAAGATGAGGGGGGTGTTTTCACAGGGTCACAAGAGAAAGAAAAATGGGATATTAAGGAGGAAAAAGCGGCAGGGCTCTAACCGTCCAAGTAAACATATAGCTAGTGAGGTCTATAAGAGAGGGAAATAATTATGCAAGAAGATCCACGATACTTCTAGGAGCAGAATTAGTGTGAGAGGGCTGATTTAGAGTAAACCAAGGACTCCAAATTTGAATTCATTTAGGTGATTTGTTGTGGAGGTAAGCAGTTAAATTTTCTATAGCTACTATATGCCATTATTGATGACTGCTTGTAGGGAGGGAGGGTCATGTTGCTTCCAATGAAAAGCTATAAGGCATCTAGCTGCATTAAGGATCTGGGAGACTAACTTATCTGATAGTTTATCCAAAGGTGTAATAGGGAGCCTCAGAAGAAAAGACCGTGGATCTCTGACAATTACTGAGTCAATAATTTTACTTGCTAGGGCTACCACCGCATTCCAGAAAACTACTATTTTTGGGTAGGACCACCAGATATGAATGAAGGTGCCTATCTCTCCACAAACTATGCAATAAAGTGGAGATGTAGACCGGAATATACGATTTAGTCTGGTGAGTACCATGTACCAACGGTGATGAACCTTATCAGTATTTTCTTTAATTTGTGTGGAGATTAATGATCTGGAGACCCGTTATTGAAAATTGGACCATCTCCTCAATTCGAGAACGGGTCTTCTCTGGGGGATCCCCCAAATCAACATCCCATTTAACTCCTATTTCGGAATTGAAGGTTCAGTAGAATGAAGTAGCAGGGTGTATAAATACGAAATCATACCTGTCAAAGGGAGTTATTTAAGCATAACCATTCTAACAAAGTCATAGTGTGGAGGGGCTTAGAGCAGCAGAGAGATGTGGGGACTATTTACTTGTATGCAAATAAAGTCCCAGCCAATCAGCTCCTAACTGCCATGTCACAGGCTGTGTTTGAAAAATGACAATTAGGAGCTGATTGGCTGGAACTTTATTTCTGTTCACTTTATCTCCATCCAAGGCTTAGTAAATAGACCCTAAAGTGTTTCAGCTGAAGATAAGTAAAAAGATTTACATAAAATATATCTTTTATTAATCCCTTTTAAAATGGGTACATTTAACGGTATGCATGCCGACGGTCGAAGTGCCGACCGCCGGCTTCCCGAGTTACAAATCCCGGCAGGGTACTAATGATAGGCGTCGAAACCCTGACGCCTGTCATTAGACCTACGCCGAGAGCCCGACACCCGGCATACCGAACGAAGGTGAGCCGGGTGCAGACAGCCGCAGGGTTTCAGGGCTCCCGGGGGGGACTTAGGGCCAGGCACACCCCCGGGAGGGTTATGGTTAGGGGAAGGGGCACCCCCCGGGGGAGGTTAGGGTTAGGCTCCCCCCCGGGACTCTTAGGTTTAAGGTGCGGGGAACGGGGGATTAGATTTAGGCACTTACAGGGAGGGTTAAGGTTAGGCACCCCTAAAGGAGGATTAGGGGGGGAGAGGGTTAGCAATAGCTAAAATACTTACCTTCCGGATTTTCAGGGCTGTCGGTCTTCCGTTGTCGGGTTTTGAACCGTCTGACATAGGTCCGGTAGTCATTCATACCGATCCCCATTTAACCACAGTGACAGTGAAATATTGTTACAAACATTAAAGAGAACAAAGCAGTGTAAATATAGTATTAATTGGAGATTAAAAACTGATGTCCTACTGTGTGTTTATTATTTTAGAAAATAACTGTGTGCGAGTGCTGTAGTATTGATTGGATTGCACTCAATAGTGAATATTGAGTATGAATCACAAAATATGTGCTACACTCTGGAGCTCATTCAGACCTGCTCGCAAGTTGCAGCCGCTCGCTGGCAAAAAAGGGGCTGGATATTTAAATGAAGTGCTTGCACTGCGTCGCGTAAGGACGCCCACTATGTTTTAGCGAGCTTCGGCAAAGTGCGCTCACAAGTGTATAAAGACGCCCCTTTGCCACTCACAACACATGTCATCTCCGGGAAATGTAGGATTAATCGGACCATCGAGAGCCATCGGAGCTGCTCGCAGCCCTTGAGGTTGCCTTAACCCGCCGCAAGCACAGCGGTCAGTGCGGGCTGAAATACATGCAGGTGATGTGTACAATGACGCTACTTTGCTAATCATGCGCGCCCTTTAAATGGCGTTTTGGCTGCCTGACACGCCTGTGTCCGCAACACCACTCCCCCATTTACAAGCACATTCCCCAGTTACCACACACAAACAGCACTATCTGTAACTCAAAGCAGCGACCTGATAGTGGCTTACGAGCTACCAAAAACAGATTGCAACGACTGGTTTGCGCACGCGCACTGCGAACTATACGCATGCGCACACAGGCTAAAATCGATTAGAGCGAGCGCAACTTAGCAACCGGGTCTGAATCAGGTCCTCTATATGTTAAAATATCCTATATGTTTTATAGCCCTTATCTAAATGCTCTGAGCTGATTAAACTATATAAACACAGTATTGGGTATCAAAATGAATCCATACATCCGCAATTGGCTTTAGTAATTATAGCTAGATATTGAATTTTACAGATAGTACACAGAAAAATGAAAGTAACCTAAGGGCCTGATTCAGATTTGTACGTAAATGGTGATACTGAATGATTCTTTGTCATTGCACTTGTGTGTAAGTCGCACTGCGCATGTGCAGCAATTTGTACTGCGATTACGCTCACACGGAGTATTCACTCGCAAAGTGAGTGACAGGTAGTCAGCGTTTGTGAGGAGGTAACAAGGGGGTGGTTAGAGAAACGCAGGCGCGTCAGACTGTTCAAACACTTTTCTGGGTGTGCATAAATTAGCCATTGCGTCCTTGTTTGCAGCAGGAGAGCCCTCTGTATGTTTGGAGACCCACTGTGTCTGCTACAACTTAGACTAAAGCTGGCCACACACTAGACCAACTTACATCCAACCAGCCAACTTGTTAATTGGTTGGAATGAAAATCTGGTAACGTATGGGAGTAAATGATGATCAGCAATTTGCTCCTAAATGCCAGAAAACAGATGAAAATGGTCATCAGACAAGTTTGATCTAAACAATTTGTTCAAACGACAGTTTTTGTTCATTTTCCGGAGTTTGGGAGCAAATTGCTGATTGTCATTTGCTTGCATTCCTTACCAGATTTTCATTCCAACCAATCAACAAGTTGGCTGGTTGGATGTAAGTTGGTCTAGTGTGTGGCCAGCTTTACTCAGGAGGCTGATGGCTGCCGGATCTGCGTTCGCCGTTTCCGGTTTTGTGTGTGAGCGGCAGACGTGAGATGCTTTCAGTGGGCGTCTCTAAGCTCTGGGCGGCAAGTGAGTCATTAGCATATTTTAGCAATTGCGATCCGTGAGAGATCACAGCTGCGATGGCATTTGCATCCGGACCTGAATCGGGCCCTAAGATCCTAGTAAAGTTAGGACAAATCTAATTAGTTTACATGGCAGAATATTTTTCGTGTTGAATCTGTCACTAATCAAACAAGGTATTTTTTTAGTCAAAAGTTATTTGATGTCCCAGTAATTAAAACTCTGCTGTTATGCTCCTATCACTGTAATCAATTTCTGCTAATTGCAGCAATAACCGTATAGTAGTTGAATATGCAGACTAATCACAGTGTTGGTAACATTTCAAGATATCTACTGTAATTCTGCAGAAAAAGATGGATAATTAATAAATGTTTTCAGTGTCCGGTATCTCAGCATAGAATATTGTACAATTGTAATAGAAGATCTGGCAGCCGACACCATAGGTCTGTATGTTGCGGGAAACTATATATTGTGCAGTCGCTGGATACACACTAGTGTGTACCCAGCATTACTGTGCTTCACCTGTCATAGGATTAACCATTGCTAGAAGCTTTAACTATTTTGTGCCTGGATCTCTCCAACCATAATATCCCCCATGGTATCCCTGTGGATCTCTATGGACCCTGAAGAAAAAAAGATTACTAGTCCCCACAATCCTTCATTGTATCCTCTGATTCTCCAGTCATTCCAATGGGAGCTGTAATCCCGTGCCAGGCCTGATGCTTAATTATCACTAAGTTTTCCTCATTCTCCAGACACTACTTCTCATACAGTTTCTGCTTCCCATCCTTCAGGACATTGCTCTTTTGGCTCCCTGATTAGAAAACCTTATCTCTCAGGTATGGCTCATGCCTACCCCCTTAACCAGGGCCGTATCTACCCCTTGGCCGGGAAGGCACTCACCAGGGGCGCAGGCCAAGGAAGGGGGGGGTGCCACCAGCTGCTAGGGGGTAGAATCAGGGCCGTAACTAGGGCAGTGGGGTCGATCGATACGCAAAAGGAGCAAGTCATGTTGTGGCAAGGGATGTCTCAAAGCTGACATTTGGTTGCTATCTCCTCCATGTTTATCTCCTGGAGAAGCTTTTCTAAAGACCTCAGTCATTCCCAATCTTCTTCCACTACTTTGATTTCAGCGGAAGGCACTTTGGATGTCTGACTTGTTCAATGTTGAAAAGTACAAAGGTTCAGCAGTTTCTCCAGTGGCTTCTTCCTGCCCAGTGTCTCCTCTTGCTCCAGGCATCTGGAACAGGCTAAAGGGTCTCAGCTAGGATCAACTGTGATAAGTGCAACAGTTTTTAGTCAACCTCTTCAGTGTCACCTTTTTATTCATGCATGTATGCCAGCTCTCATCCCATGGCATCACCTTTGCACTGCAAGAACACAACAAAGAAGATTTGTATTTTCTCCTTCAGGACCCCCTTCCCTATGCTCATTCCCTTCCGGGCATCTGAGAAATGCTCCCAAGTGCAGGTGACATTGACATCTCTGTCTACTGCAGGTACAGCAGGGCTCCATAATTATAAAAAATATAGAAGAAAAAGTAGGGCTCTGGTCTGGGGCACTCTTAATTAGTAAATAATTAAAATTAAAACATAACTTTTATTAACAGCAGTAAAATATAAAGTACCATAAAGTTAAATTCAAAATTAGATGGTGTAAATCCATCATAAAAAGACACAATTAACATATATAATGACTTATAAAGGCAAATTATTGATATATGCACAGTCACAAACTGGATATATTGGATTAGTAATACAATTTAACTAGGTTATAAATATTATCTGACCAAGTGCAAAAAGCAATCCCGATTATATGTTTTACTACAGCACCTGGTCTTCCCTGGAAGTCACCTTCCAAGTACTGATCAGGCCAATTACAATTTAGCTTCCAAGATCAGACGAGATTGGGCAATCAAGTAATGTATGGCTGTAGATTATGTAGGGAAAATTGCACAATTCCAGGTCAGAAAAATATATATATACACAGTATTAATATATCTAACTTGGGTGACATACTATGCAGATATAAGATACAAATAAAGTCTGCTTGTGCATTCTTTCTTTGAATATGTTATTTTCCAACAAATGGACTATTAATACAACTAGTCCTACACATATATATTGTTCTGACCTGGAATTGTGCAATTTTCCCTACATAATCTACAGCCATACATTACTTGATTGCCCAATCTCGTCTGATCTTGGAAGCTAAATTGTAATTGGCCTGATCAGTACTTGGAAGGTGACTTCCAGGAAAGACCAGGTGCTGTAGTAAAAACATATAATCGGGATTGCTTTTTGCACTTGGTCAGATACAATTTAACTAGGTTATAAATATTATTACTAATCCAATATTTCCAGTTTGTGACTGTGCATATATCAATAATTCGCCTTTATAAGTCATTATATTTGTTAATTGTGACTTTTTATTATGGATTTACACCATCTAATTTTGAATTTAACTTTATGGTACTTTATATTTTACTGCTGTTAATAAAAGTTATGTTTTAATTTTAATTATTTACTAATTAAGAGTGCCCCAGACCAGAGCCCTACTTTTTCTTCTATATTCCTTAGTGTGTATATATTGGGCTTTGGGTGCACCACCAACATATAGATATTAATCTGTGATTGTGAGATGGTTGGTTAATAATTCTATTTATTATTCCCTAGCTCTGTGCAGAATCCCCTCACTTTTTTCTGCTCCATAATTATAAGAAAGCTTTGGCACTTTTTCAGTTCCTGAGGGGCATATTTACAATATGGCTGGTACACAGTAATGTCACTGGGGCTGGGACCCATTCTTCTCTATTTTACTACTAGTCTTCCGTTGGGCCCTGTACGTTAACTGTAGTGTGGTTCTGATCTGTACCATTTGTCAGGGCCACCTCCCTGTAGCTCCCCACTCCGAGGACACTGCCCAATATTCTGCATTTCCAGTAGGGTAAAAGCACCCTCACTGAACCGGTCGTTCACAATCCCAGAAATCCGACACTTATGCAGACTCTAGGCCTAGCCTAATACCAAGATCACTGCTTCTCAGTGGGGCAAAGACCCACTACAATCACTAGACTTGGGACCCATCATTGCCTCTCCAGCTTCAGGGGCGCAGAGTACTTTCTGTAGTGGAGTTGAATGGCACTTTCTCTACTTCAGGGTCCATAGGGTATCCACAGGATACCTTGGGGTATAGGTGTGACGTCAGTCATCAGGCACCATAGAGTTAAGCTTTCAGCCTCCCAGGATGCACTAGGGTCCCCCTCCTATACCCCGCCCCCGAGCCAAGGCACCGCAGTTTCGTTTGGTGCCCGGCCGGAGTCGGGTGCACCTGTTGGAGTGGGGGCTAGAAGAGCCCCTGAAGCTTTTCTTCATGCAGCTGTGGCTGCACATCTGGATGTACAGCATGGACAATCAATCCTGACGTCCATGCTGTCTTCCCTACACCCCCGCCGGTACCAGAACGCCGGTACCGATCCGGGGATGCTGGTGAGCATCTGGGGTCACAGCTAGCGGTGACCCCAGATGTTCCGGACCATGGCCGGATTCAAGGGGGACAGCAAGGTAAGCAGCGGGGTCCCGCGGTGGGTCCCCACTGTTACATGGTCCAGAGTCCCCAGGCAGGGGGCTCCCTGGGGACTGGCTGCAGCGTGGAGCCAGGTAAGAACCTGCGCTTCCACTACCCCCCTGGGACAGCGGACCGCAGCAGAGCAGTAGCGCTGCGGCGTCCCGGGGGTTAAATGCATGCCAGGGGAGCGCACCTTTCCTGTCTCACAGCCGGCGCCTCCCCCGCTGCACACAGCCCTCTCTGCATGCTGCCGACTGGTCCTGTAACAGCGCTCCTCCCCCAGGCCAGCCTCCTCTCTGCTCCTCGGCGGCCATCTTTCCTCAACGCATGGTGAACGCTGCTGGAAGCACTGGACGGAAGCATCGTGGTCTGGGTCCCCCCGCATACCTCTCCTCCGCTGTGGCTCAGGTCTGTGTATGCAGCGCTGTGTCCTACCAGGCCCTGTGTCTGCGTAGTTGAGTGATCAGCGCTGTTAGTGCAGGAATTGATTTTTCTTTGCATTGTATGTGACTGTGCTAGCGCTGCTGCCTGTAACTTTTCTTCTGACTGTCAGCTTTATTACTGTCCGTGTCCTTTCTGCTAAGCCCTTGCGTTGCGGTACTGCAGGGTGGTCTCTCGCCTATTTAATATATAATTGGTGAGAGGGGTCACATACTTGGTGCCATCATGTCTGAAAGTGATTTTCCTCTCCGGCTACAGTGTACTACGTGTAAAGTACCGTTAGCGGAGGGGGAGGGTAGCGCGGAGGGCCTCTGCCGGCAGTGTTTGTCAATGACGTGGCCTATTACGGTTACAGCACCGGTACAGGAGCCGCCCTGGGCTTATTTCGCTCAGGCGCTTACGACCTTAGTGGGCCAGTTAGCTCCGCAGCCCGCGTTCCCGCAGATGGGTTTGTTCCAGCAGTCAGTGGTGTCGTCACCCATGCAGGGTTTCCCACGACAATTGGTGGTACCCCACAGTCTTCCTATTTCCCCGCTCCCAGTTTCTCAGGAGCCGGCATGGGTTAACTCCCTGACGAGTTCTGTATAGCACTTGTCGGATGTGTTGCAAGGGGAGTCTGTGATGCGGCCACATAAACGGCCGGTGGCGTCTCTGTTGGCTCCTTATGAGGATGACGAAGGGACGTCTGATGATGGGGAGATTCTGGATCCTTACGATCAGGAACCTCTCCATACTAAGGACGCTGACGCTAAGTCCAAAGTATATATTCCTGGACTTATTCGGGCAGTCCGCACAGCCTTGATGATTGAGGACGAAGTTTCCCCCAGCGGCTAAATCCAAGTATGCCTTTTTTAAAGATGTGAAGGGCGATGCCACAGTCTTTCCTCTTTCGGGTCAGTTAGTGGACCATTTAGAGGAAGCGTGGAAACAGCCTGGCAAACGTTACCAGCCGCAGAGGCGCCTGGCGGTGGCTTATCCGTTCGCGGATAATTATTTTGCAAAGTGGGAATCCCCTCCACAGGTGGATTCTCACGTTACCCGTCTTGTCCGTAGTGCCACATTGCCGATGCCATCCATGTCCTCCCTTAAGGATGCTACGGACCGCAAGGTGGAGATCTGCCTGAAGTCCGCTTATTCCCTTGCGGGGGGGGCAGCACGGCCGGCTATGGCCATTTGCTGGGTTGCCGGAGCGCTGGGCGGATTCATTAGAGGTGTCTTTTGATTCCGACTGTCCGGCCGATCAGGCGGAGTTGATTGGTAATCTCCGTGATTCGGCCACTTATATCAACGAGGCGGCCTTAGACATTAGTACCCTGGTGTCTCGAATTTCTTCAGCAGCGGTGGCTGCTCGTCGCACCTTGTGGTTGCGATCCTGGAAGGCGGACGCTGATTCCAAAAAGGGTTTGGAGGCGTTGCCATTTACCGGAGAAGTTCTCTTCGGTCCGGATCTGGACAAGATTGTGGCCACGCTGGCGGCAGCCAAATCGGCTTGTCTCCAGTCGGCCGCTGCTCCTTCTGGTTCTGGACCATCGTCCTTTCGGTCTTATAGGGCCCAGGGCAGGCCCAAACCACAGTCTTTTCCTCGACAGGCTGGTCCTAAGAAATCGGCCAAGCCTCGGAAGCAGGCATGGAGTACCAGACGTCCAGCCCCTAAGCCAGATGACAAGCCTGCGGCCTGACTGTCCGGGCCTCCCTTTGGGGGATCCCAAAGTGGGAGGCCGCCTGCTGCAGTTCGCCCGGTGTTGGTCGGTTACCACGACAGACACTTGGGTTCTCGAGGTGGTCTCCCAAGGGTACGCCCTCTCTTTCCGGCACAGACCCCCGGCTCGATTCTTCACCACGGGTCTACCATCAGACCGGAACAAGGCCACGGAGCTGCGGAAGGTCTTGCACACTATGCTCCAGGCTGGAGTTATAGTGCCTGTTCCATTCTCCCAGAGGGGCCAGGGTTTCTATTCAAATATTTTTTTGGTGCAGAAACCCAATGGGTCGTATCGTCCGATTCTAAACCTCAAAGCTCTCAACAAGTCTTTGCGGGTGCCGAAGTTTCGGATGGAGACCCTACGGTCCATCATTCTGGCGCTGGAACCTGGGGACTACATGGTGTCATTGGACATACAGGACGCTTACCTGCATGTCCCTATTCTTTCGCGCCATCAACAGTTCCTCAGGTTTGCAATCCGCAGCGACCACTTCCAGTTTCGGGAGTTACCTTTTGGCCTGGCGACAGCACCACGTGTGTTCACCAAGGTGATGGCGGTCATGGCGGCTTCTCTGCGGCTGCAGGGAGTCCGTATGTTACCGTACTTGGACGACCTTTTATTAGTGGCAGGATCTCCCGAGCTCCTTCTACGCCACTTGGACCTGACCATTGCACTACTGCAACGGCACGGCTGGTTAATCAACTGGCAGAAGTCCACTCTAATCCCGTCTCGGCGGATTCTGCACCTCGGAGCCTTATTGGACTCAGGACAGCAAAGGATCTTCGTGACGGGGGAAAAGATCTCTGCTTTACAGTCGAGGGTGTGCAGTTGTCTGCACAGCCGTCGGGTGTCTCTACACTCGGCGATGAGGTTACTGGGCTCCATGGTGTCGGTGTTCGACATGGTGGAATATGCCCAGTTTCACTCCAGACCTCTGCAGCACCTGATCCTGTCCAAGTGGAACGGGCTGCCTCAGTCTCTGAAGTCCCAAACGATTGTGCTCAACCCGGAGGTTCACCTGTCCCTTGCCTGGTGTTTACAGACGACCCGTCTCAGCAAGGGACGTCCGTTCTGGGTTCCAAATTGGGTCCTGTTGACAACGGACGCCAGTCTTCGGGGCTGGGGAGCAGTTTCGGGTCCACACTTGTTCCAGGGCAGGTGGACACCGACAGAAGCGGAGCTTCCAATCAATATCTTGGAACTCCGTGCGGTCTTCAATGCTCTCCGGCAGGCACATTGGGTTCTCCAGGGTCGTCCGGTACAAGTCCAGTCGGACAATGCTACCACCGTGGCCTACATAAACAGGCAAGGAGGAACCCGAAGTCGGGCGGCTCTCGTAGAGGTCTCTCGGATCCTGGTATGGGCGGAGCGCAATCTTCCGGCCATATAAGCGGTCTTCATCCCGGGAGTGCTAAATTGGGAGGCGGACTTTCTAAGTCGCCAGGATGTTCATCCGGGGGAATGGTCCCTGCACCCGGACGTTTTTCAACTGCTGGTGGACAGATGGGGTCTTCCAGAGATCGACCTCATGGCGTCCCGGCACAACAACAAGTTGCCGGTGTACGGGTCTCGCACAAGAGACGAAGGGGCGTCTCTGGTGGATGCTCTGTCCGTCCGGTGGACGTTCCGGTTCGCATACCTGTTTCCTCCGATTTCCCTTCTTCCACAGGTAATCCGGAAATTCAAACAGGAAGGAGGGACGCTCCTGTTGATAGCTCCCGCGTGGCCCAGACTGCACTGGTTCTCAGACCTTCAAGGTCTGTCCGTGGACTGTCCTCTGCGGTTGCCGCTACGACCGGACCTTCTGTCGCAGGGTCCCTGTCTTCACCCGGACCTGACTCGGCTGTCTTTGATGGCGTGGCTGTTAAGACAGCCATGCTGAGGTCCAGGGGGTTTTCCAGCTCTGTGGTGCGTACCATGTTACGAGCTCGGAAGCCGTCTTCCGCGAGGACATACCATCGCGTGTGGCATAAGTTCTTCCAGTGGTGTCGACCGAGAGGTTATGCACCGCGGGAGTTTCGTCTGTCTCGGATACTCGCCTTCCTACAAGCGGGACTAGATCATGGGCTTCGCCTTGCATCTTTGAAGGTACAGGTTTCGGCCCTGTCTGTCTGGTTTCACCATAGGATTGCTACAATCCCGGATGTGCGCACCTTTATGCAAGGTGTTCTCCGCATTCAGCCGCCCTTTGTTCCACCTGTGGTGCCTTGGGATTTGGCTGTGGTCCTGAGGGCTCTCCAGGGACCGCCGTTTGAACCACTGGGCTCAGTGGATCTTAAATGGCTAACAGCTAAGACTGTTTTCCTTCTGGCCATAGCTTCGGCCAGACGTGTTTCTGATTTAGGGGCTCTTTCTTGTAGACCCCCTTTCTTGATTTTTCATGGGAACAGGGCAGTGCTCCGCATTCGGCCTGAATTTCTTCCCAAAGTTGTTTCCCAGTTTCATGTTAACGAGGAAATAGTTGTTCCGGCCTTTAACTCACCTGGTCTTTCAGTGGGTGAGGCCACTTTGGATGTTGTGCGGGCCTTAAGGACTTATGTTGACCGCACTTCTTCGTTTAGGAAGTCGGACGCCTTGTTTGTCCTCTATGGCTTCCGTAAAAAGGGTTGGCCTGCTTCAAAGCAAACTTTGGCAGCCTGGATCCGTATGACTATTTCTGAAGCTTATCTTCATGAAGGTCTGCCGGTTCCTTCTTCTCTGAAGGCTAATTCCACTAGGTCTGTGGGTCCTTCGTGGGCAGCTCGACGTGGTGCCTCTGCAGTCCAGATCTGCAAGGCTGCTACGTGGTCCTCTGTCCATACCTTCGTGAGGTATCACAGGTTTGACACCTTCGCCTCTCAGGATGCTTCCTTCGGGCGGCGGATTCTCCTTTCAGCACAGGAGTGTCCCTACCCTTAAAGGATACTGCTTTGGGACATCCCCAAGGTATCCTGTGGATACCCTATGGACCCTGAAGTAGAAAATATGAGATATGGTAAGAACTTACATTTGTTATCTCTATTTCTACGAAGTCCATAGGGTTCCACAGGACTCCCGCCCTGTCGCACCTGTGCTGCAGATGGGCTTTGTTCTGGTCACCGGTTTTTCCGTCTCCCTCTGGTGAGAGTGTGATTCTTGTGTGTATCCAGATCTTCTTTCTCTCTCTTCCTTCTCCTCCTCCGGCCTATGGCTTGGTAACTAACTCAGGTGCCTTGGCTCGGGGGCGGGGTATAGGAGGGGGACCCTAGTGCATCCTGGGAGGCTGAAAGCTTAACTCTATGGTGCCCGATGACTGACGTCACACCTATACCCCAAGGTATCCTGTGGAACCCTATGGACTTCGTAGAAATAGAGATAACAAAGGTAAGTTCTTACCATATCTCATATTTTATTTTTTTTTGTTACATTATTATTAGCTTCTAAACAAGGAAACAAAAATTTGTAGCATTTTATGACAGAACATGTTTGTTTTTGTTTTATATTTGTATTCAAATTTGCATAATTTTTTGTATTTGTGTAAATTGGTATAGCACATATTTTTAATTTATTTTTTTATGTCACCATAAATTTCCCTGTTATTGCACACACAATACCATTATATTGCTCACTAAAAAAAACGGAGAGAGCAATACAATGGTACAACAATACACTCATATACTCAGTGCTGGAGGGAGCTATTTTTTCAGGATTTAGCAATAAATACTCCTGAAAACAAAGTCTATAATTACACTAGGTACCAGGGACATCACTGGTTCCTGCATCGGTTCAATCCACATGGGTTTATCCTCTATACTAGCAAAAAATAAAAAATAATAATAAAAACCTGGACACAGACCCCGCACTGCGCATGCTCATGAACTCACTCGGCGTCTTGTTACCATGGTGAGAGGGCTCTGACGTCACGGGCAGCAAAGTCTCAGCTGAGACTACATCTCCCATGATTCCCCGCGGTGACTGATGCCAGCCTGGGCTGCTCCTGCGGTTGCTGCCGTCAGGCCGCTTCTTTGTGCAGCGGTGAGGAGGAGTGCTGGGGGCGCTGCTAGGTGCAATAGGCCGGGAGCAGCAGGCGGCCAGCTGAGGAGGAGGAGTGCAGGTAACGAGAGTCAAAGCATGCCCAGTGCTTCAGATAAGATGGCTGGGCCCTGGATGTGGTGCATAGGGACCTGCTATGTGTGGCTGCGGTTTGCAGGGTGGTCATGTTGCTGATTACAGAGTTCCTTGTGCTAGTATAGGTTTTCCTAAGTCCTGTACACAGAATATTTAAATAATGTTTCCCAGGCCTCCCTGCAGCGCAGTGTACTGTGTTGTTGTACCATTACCACTCATAAACGCAGTAGGCAAAGCTAATGCGCGTTGGAAGCATAATTGCGTGTGTTCAGGTCGCTCACAATACTGCTTGTACCAGCATTAGCGTGTGTTTACCAGATGTTAGGAAGTGCGCATTAAGGGGCTTGTTAAGAGAAAAATGGGCGTAAATACGAGATTTCCGCACCTATGCAGAGCCGCACACAACTCGTGACCCGCAATTTGCTCTTATTTAGGATAAGTGAGGCTTGATATGTAAAAAATGCAGGCACATAACGAAGGCATGCAAGCAGGGCCTTAACTAGGGAGCGCACGGATCTGTCGGTGGCACCATTGCTGCCCCACGGCTCCTGCATCTGGCTAGTGCTGCAGTCTGCACAGCTGCCTGAAGCATCATGAGGAGGTGCGGACAGTGCTGTACTTCCCAGTGCCAGTGGCCCCACCCCGTCCTGTTATGGCACTGCACACAAGAGGTTGGGTATGGTATGCTGATGGTCAGTATACCGACAGCTGCATCTAAAAAGTCAGAATCCCGACAGAATTTGGTAAGTAACCTACCCCCCACCTGCAGTCTAACCCTAACCCCCCTCAGCCTAATTCTAACCCTCCCCCTAGTGCCTATACCTAACCCTAATGCTCACCGGTGGGATATCGGCAGTCGGGATTCTGGAGTCAGCATTTATACTGCTGCCGGGATTCTAAATGCTTGCATCCTGACCTACATCCCCACACTAGATACATTGTGCAAACTCACATAGTACTCATGCGTAATGTTGCTGCCTGCGTCAATGAGCCCTTATTGTTATGTGTACATAAGTTCATGATAAATTGACATAATGTGTTAGTAGTAATGACCTCCTTGCTGCCAAATCCAAGGGCCACTACTCCCTGCTCATTCTCCTTGACCTCTCTGCTGCTTTTGACACTGTGGACCACCCTCTCCTGCTGCATATCTTTCACTCCCTTGGTCTACTTGACACTGCTTTCTCCTGGCTGTCCTCCTACCTCTCTGACCGTTCCTTCTCTGTTTCCTCTCATGGCGACTCCTCCACCCCACAGCCTCTTACAGTAGGTGTTCCCCAAGGTTCTGTTCTTGGACCTCTCCTATTCTCTCTCTATACATCTTCTCTAGGTAAACTCATCTGCTCTTTTGACCTCCATTATCATCTCTATGCTGATGATACTCAGATCTACCTTTCCCTCTCTCTACTGATTCGTATCTCCAACTGTCTCTGCCATTTCTTCCTGGATGTCCCAGCGATTTCTCATACTTAATATGTCTAAGAGTGAGCTGATCATCTTCCCATCCTCCTACATAACATCATATCCCACTATTTCTTTATTAATAGATGGCATAACTATCTCATCTAGTCCCAAAGCTTGTCTTGCTTGGAGCCATCCTGGACTCTTCCCTCTCCTTCAAACCACAAATTCAGAACCTCTCACAGTCCTGTCATTTCCATCTCAGGAATATTTCCAAGATCAGACCCTTTCTCACCCAGGATGCCACCATAACCCTCATACATTCACTGGTCATCTCCAGATTGGACTACTGTAACCTCCTCCTATCTGGCCTCCCCAATTCCCATCTCTCTCCTCTACAGTCTGTCCTCAATGCTGCTGCCCGGCTCATTTTCCTTTCCAAACGCTCCACATCTGCCTCCCCTCTCCTACAAGCCCTCCACTGGCTCCCCTTCCCTTTCACAATCCAATTCAAGGTTCTCACACTCACAAAGCCATCACCCATTCCTCTCCCATTTACATCTCTGATCTCATCTCCCTTCACTCTTCTGTCTGCCCTCTTCGTTTACTTAATACACACCACCTTTCATGCCAGTTGATTACTTCCTCCATTTTATGTTCACAATAGCTGAGATCAGTGATGGGCAGCTCCTTGAACCACTGCTGGACGACCAAAGGCACATATATATGGAAGAAGGTTCATAAATGACACTAAATATCTTGCCTGTAAAAAGTATCATTGTACAAAACCCAATGGAATGAGCTGCACTTGAGTTCACAATTGTGCAAACAAAGATGGTTGGTGGTATGTTTGAGAAGGTAGTCTACCCCTTATTGTTTGTTTGGCTGAAAACTTTTCATCAGGCTAACTATGGGCCTGGTATTTGTATGTAATAATGGTAATTTCTTATCCTTTCAGCTTAAAGGAAGCTTGCATAGTCTCACCACTGCAGGGATCATTGACTCAACGCTGAACAGCTGTTTGGCGTACGGAGGATGGACAAGGATAAGAATCACATGACTGAGAGGATATTGAGTTTTGCCCTGGAGCTTGTATACCTGATTATTGAAGAGGTGAGGGATTTTCAGAGGAATAACTCCGCTGCTGCCCATCGACTAGCCGACGGAGAAACGAGAACACGATTACGACATTGTAATCGTGCTGTTGTTTCTCCGTCTGTGACGAGCCTGCACTGAACGAGCAGACGTTCAGTGCAGGCTCATCAATCATCCGGAAACATGCTGAACCTGACGTTATCGTCAGGTTGACCAGCATGTTTGCCCGATGATTGATGTCGGAAACGACCAGCGGGCGCGCGCATCGCTGGTCGTTTCTGACTTTAAAATGCCCGATTTGCGGATGATTTGCAAGCGATTGCACGATAACGATGTCGTTATCGTGCAATCGCCTGTCAAAATCTTCTAGTGGATGGGCAGCATTACTCATCCATAGTTGTACCACACATGACAAGCGAATGTTTTTTTGAATGTTGCTAGTTTACAAGCAGTGCTTGCACATCATTTCCCATTAACTTATTATTTTGCTGCTTGCATCAGTATTTAGACCCCTGTGATCTGGGCGCTATATGAAAAAATTGCCCTAACCAGGATGAAATCGGTTTACCATTGGCCTCTGTCTAGGGTTGGCCATCGATGGTTACCTCTATCTTTGATTTCTTGGCAATGGTTTAATCATCGATAATGGAGGTCTGATGGTGCTAAGTTTACTCTCTCCTTTTCACATGCGCAGCTGCGGTCTCTTTTCCTCTGCGCCTGCGTGGCCATGAACTATCAATGCAACAATCAATAGTTTTCCGATAGTGGTTAGAAACCATTCATGACAGCCTCTTCAATCCACAATCCTACCTCTACCTGTGCTTCATTTAAGTAACTAACATTTATCTGCTAGGATAAAAAATCCAGCCTGTGTAGGGCTCATTTATAAGGCAGTGATTCATAAAGAAACCTGTGGAAATGAAGACTAATGAGAAGTCTTTAGATAGATTACAGATTTTGTACCATTATCAATGTCTGGGTGTCCCAATGTGCTTTGGGGGTCATTCAGACCCGCTCGCGAGCAGCAGTACGCTCGCAAGCGGGTCGATGTTCTCCACTGCATGCGCGAGACCCGGGGAGCGACGGGCTTTCCATCGCTCCGGGTCTCGCACCAAAGGGGGCGTGCTGTCGATGTTGATTGACAGCACGCCCCCTTTGGTGGGTGTGTCGGGGGCGTGCCTGCCAGACGGAGGCGTTCCCATGGGAACGCCTACCGTCTGAAGCCGGCCCCACTGACATCACTAGTGATGTCAGTGGGAGTGATTTTGGCTCTGATAGAGCCAAAATCACTCCAGGGCTTGTGGCAGGGAGACCCTACCGCAGGGTCTCCGTCGCAAGTCCGATGGTCGCGATGGTCAAGACCATCGCGACCATCTTTTTGGCCGCTCGCATATGCTGTGGGTGGTCACCCACAGCTATACGAGCAGCCATGAGGCCGCTCCATTTTCATGGAGGAGGGCCCTGATTGAGAGCGAGCGCTCTGGTCAGAGCATCCGGCTCTGAATCAGGCCGTTTGTTTGGTATATTATCTAAAATTGGAGACTCTATCATACCACCCTGACACTGCATATAATAGGCCACCCCTCATCGTGAGGCGATGGGTTGGAGACATCGGTCACACTGAGGATTTTTTTGCAAAGTGAGTGACAGGAAGCTAACGTTTGGGGAAGAGCTACAAAAACGCAGGTGTACCCCAGGACCGTTTTCTTGGCGTACACTAGTGAACCTTTGCGAATTTGTTCACCGCTGCAGAGGCCCCGGCATTTTAGGTGAGACAGACATTCTGAGACCGCATAGGGTTACTCAGATGTTCGATTTGCGACTGCTGTTCCAAATGTCTCGTCTTTTGTACGCAAGCGGCGGATGTGAGATGCCGGAGGTAGGCGTCTCTGTGCACAAGACATCAGCTAAATCATTAGCATATTTTTGTTTAACCGTTCACGTTCTGAAACTATAGGACTGCTTCTTGGGAACTTCACAAGCTGGTAGATATCTACCCAAAAAGCTTAAAGTGTTTATTATAGTAAACAGTGACAAGTACAGAGAAAACCCCTCCCCCCTGGGACTCTCTCTCCATCATGTGATTAGCAGGGAACTCTTCCAATGGGAAGTCACTGTCACTACTAGGCTGTCCCTGCGGGTGGTGGACTTTATTGGGGTAAAATCCGCCACTGCATATAAGGATCATTTGTTTTTATTCCTGTTATAGAGCTACAAACATAACTATATTTGCATGTTTTCAGACCATCCCGACAATAGCCCAGCTGTGTGACAGGCTTATACTTTACACAGTTAAACTTAAACAAAGTTTACCAAAACATTATTTAATATGATGCTAATTAAAGGCGCCCATCCACTAAACTATTTAATTGAGCGATTGAATTATAACGATATTGTTATCGTTCAATCGTTCATAAATCGTTTGCAAAAATGTCTAAAACGACCAGCGATGCACGTTCCTGGTCGTTTAAACCTGTATCATCGGGCAAACATGCTCGTCAACCTGACGATAACATCAGGTTGAGCATGTTTGCAGATGATTGATGAGCCTGCACTGAACGACTGCTCATTCAGTGCAGGTTCATCACAGACTGACAAACTACTGCACGATTACAATGTCATAATCATGCAGTCGTTTTCATGTCTTCTAGTGGATGTGTGCCTTAACACTCAAAATAGATAATGTTATGTTTTACGGCTGCCACCATTCATCACCGCTCACTGATGGCCACTAAGAATCATGGAAATTGTTGACTAACAACTTGTTTTTTTCAATATTTGTTTTTCACCTCCTCTCTTTATGAAGGATTTTGTTATAGTGAAGAAATCTGGGGAACATGTGGTATACAGCAGCAGTAAGCCAAGCCCCATCACTGAGCCTCCTCCAGATTCACCGACACAGGAGAAAAAGAATGACAAGAAGATCCTGGATCTCACCAACAAGATCATTCAGCTGCTGACGGGAGAGGTGACTGCTGGGAATGGGACATTATACAGTAACACCAGGGGCTGTGTCTGGGTGATGACTGAAGAGGTGACTGCTGGAAATGGGACATTATACAGTAACACCAGGGGATGTGTCTGGGTGATGACTGGAGTGGTGACTGCTGGGAATGGGGCATTATACAGTAACACCAGGGGATGTGTCTGGGTGATGACTGCAGAGGTGACTGCTGGGAATGGGGCATTATACAGTAACACCAGGGGATGTGTCTGGGTGATGACTGCAGAGGTGACTGCTGGGAATGGGGCATTATACAGTAACACCAGGGGATGTGTCTGGGTGGTGACTGGAGAGGTGACTGCTGGGAATGGGACATTATACAGTAACACCAGGAGATGTGTCTGGGTGATGATTGGAGAGGTGACTGCTGGGAATGGGACATTATACAGTAACACCAGGGGATGTGTCTGGGTGATGACTGGAGAGGTGACTGCTGGGAATGGGACATTATACAGTAACACCAGGGGCTGTGTCTGGGTGATGACTGGAGAGGTGACTGCTGGGAATGGGACATTATACAGTAACACCAGGGGATGTGTCTTGGTGATGACTGTATCATTGTGTGTGTCAGGTTCCTGTAAGGTGTCAGGATGTCACTGTGTATTTTTCCTACAGGAGTGGGAGTATGTACAATCAAACAAACACCTTGACAATGAGACGGATTTTGGAGAACAGCACAAGGATCATAAAAAGCAAGAAACGGGTGATAGTCACCAGCTCAATTCACAGGGTAAGAGGAGGTCTGAACGGCATGTATTTCCACATGTAACCAACAAAAGTTAAAGAGACCTCTCCACCCATAACTAATAATCTGGGTGAAAAACGGCTGCAATGGAGTCTTAAGGGTATTGGGTCCTCCCACATCATTGCTGCATAACTGCAGTCAAACACTTGAGCATAATAGTGCTGGACTGAACATAGCGACTATGTATTTCAAATGTAATTATGCTCTTTCTTAGATATCCTATCCTAGTGGGCTCTCATCAAGGATACAAATCTGAGAATGCAGTCCTCTAAATTACCTTGATATCAGTGAATCATGCCCTTGTTCATGAATCCACCGTTCATGTCTGCAAAGCTGTCACTCACACTCCGCCTGCTCAGTTACAGTGAAAATGGGCATGGTGGACGTATTAAAGCATAAGTACATTGGTTATTTCATGATTAGGATTTAGCTCTGCACATACGAAGCCTTTGCTATAAATGGAATCTCTATTTGTGAATTTTTAGGAAGAATTATTATTTTAATGGGTCTATTTAAATGCTGTGATGGTGTTGGGATTCCAGCTAAGAATCAACAATTGCCTATTGTTGTTCAGAGCCCCACAGGGGTGTGTACTTAAATACACAATGTCAGGACTACCGTAAGTGCGGCATATGTGCACACAACATCGTGGGCATCGTCTGCAGTTGAACCGACCCCAAAATGTTTAGCTCATTTAATCTGCATACAGGTGACAAACAATCCCTCATACCTGCATATGGATTTCTCCTTGTACAGTTGTCTTAACTATATCTCTGTCCAATAGGGATAACTGCTGGCGGAATTGAATCCTCAAACCCTTTTCCCACTACTCCCTCCGTGGACCTAAGGAAGGACAACGTGGCTTCTGGTAGTCCGCATGAAATATCCTTGAGTGTGGACCAAGGCGACACAAGACAAAGTGTAGCTGCAGCCCTTCGTGAAGGTGGATGCCTCCCTGAAATTTACATTCATGTCCCTGTCGACCAGACAGAATATTTATCCGTCCGCAGCAAAGGAGACACGTTGTCAGGTGACTCAGATCATCTGAGGGGAAACAACATTTGCAAACCCTCAGCGCCTACATCAACCACACCTGTGGATAGCAACGAGAGCCCAGTAGAAGAAGGAAGATCTACAGACCTAACGCTGGGAGAGCCAGAATATACAGCTATTGAAATCAAGGAGGAGCCCATTGATTTTGAGGAAGAAAGCCCAAGCTTGACCAGTGAACTGCAAGTACAGGAGGAGCACTCGGCTACTCTGGCAAAAAGAAAACTGTCCTTACCTCAGAAATCTCCTACGGACGCAGATGATACGTTAGCCCAGTGTGCATCGACTTATATTAAGCAGGAACCGATTTCATCTGAGGAAGGAGATCGCGCAGAGGCTGAAATCTCTACACCCGCACAGCATACACCTAAACGGTTTATATTCGCCCAGATTAAGGAAGAATCCTGCTCCGATGGAAACTTCAGAGACACGGACACTGAGGTGGCCATAGAACGGTCACACATGCAATATACACTTTGCATAAAGGAAGAAGCCTGTGACGATACTCAAAATGAAGACCGCAGCATGCATCCAGGGAGTGAGGACTTCTTACCTGCTCCACCTTGCCATAAATCGCCCACAGGGGAATTCTACTCTGCTCACTCTAGTACCGCACAGCATGAAAACAACAACCAGGACAAACCGTTGTCATGTTTGGAATGTGGAAAGTGTTTCAAATATAAAAGCCTCCTCCTCCATCATGCCAAATCTCACCAGAAGAAGCCGCTAATATGTTGCGACTGTGGAAAACGCTATTCTTGTAAGACGGAGTTTGATATACACCAGAGAATTCATACGGGAGAGAAGCCGTTTGTGTGCTCCGACTGTGGGAAAGGATTCAGGCGGAAATCTCACATGTTAAGGCATCAGAGGATTCACGGAGGCAAGGAGACGTTCTATTGTCCTGAGTGTACGAAATGTTTTCATCGCCTGGATGTGCTGAACCAACATCGTAAAACTCACAAGACAAGCCTTCCCGAATCTGAAGTTCATGTGCCCGTGGAACCTTCACAGGTGCAAAACACATCTACGGCTTCTGAAGAGAAGGAGGTGTTCGCGTGTACGGAGTGTGGGAAGTGTTACAACGAAATGTCTCTACTTGAGAGACACCAGAGAAGTCACGCAGGAGACAAGCCTTTTTCTTGTACGGAGTGCGGGAAATCTTTCCGATTCGAGGCTCTTTTGGAGTTGCACTGGGGGAGCCACATTGAAACCATTTCGTGTCCCGAATGCGGGGAGAGCTTTGCAAGTCAAAGCCTTCTGAGCCACCATTTGAAGATCCACGCCGGGGAGAGCGAGTGCATTTGCTCAGAATGTGGCAAAGAGTTCCCTAGTAGGTCGCAACTCGTTGACCACTACAGAACTCACACAGGAGAAAAGCCGTACATGTGCCCTGAATGCGGGAAATATTTCCGCAGGAAAGCGCATGTCGTCAGGCATCGGAAAACCCACACTGGAAATAAGCCTTTCTCCTGCTTTGAATGTGGTAAATGCTTTGAGAATCAGGATTTCCTCAGTCGACATGCAAAGCTGCACAAAAGAAAAAGACCGTACGTGTGTTCCGAGTGCGGGAAGAGCTACACCAAAAACTCCCATCTGGTCAGACACCAGAGGACCCACATCAGAGAAACTACTTACACGTGTTTTGAATGCGGGGAATACTTTCAGTATCCTGCCCTTTTGAGCCAACATTTGAAAACGCACAATGAAAAAACTGTGTACGAGTGCCCCGAGTGTGGAAAGAGTTGTGACTCGGACTTGTCTCTCGCTAAGCACGCGAAAATGCACTCTAAAGAGAAGTCATTCATATGCGTTGAGTGTGGCAAAAGCTTCACTTTCTATTCGCACTTCATGAGGCATCAGACCTCGCACTCCGGCGAAAAACCCTTTGGGTGTACAGAGTGCGAGAAACGGTTCACTCGGGAATCGCATCTTGTCCGCCATCGAAGGCTCCACAACAGCGAATAAGCTACGTTGCTAGTATTCACAAAGAACAATGGCTGTCCGATTAATCGCCAGAACTGATTACACTTGTTTTATACTTATTCACTTTAATTTTTTTTCTTTTTTTTTTTAATGAATTTGCTCTTTGACTTTGAGATACATGGACATTGGATCTCATTTTTAAATGTAAAACTTTATTGTTCTTGTCAATCTTAGGTAATAACAAAAAAAAAAGTATAAGGGACTGGAGAAATACAATTGTAAGTGCTGCCCAGAACAAGGATGCCTAAGCCCTTTACCGAACTTTAAAGTATATCTAGGGCGCATCAATTAAATGACGGCCAACTTGATACCGATAGGTGACCCGATGTTAGATAATAAATTCCAATGCTATGTGATATTAAGTGGTACACAGTGACACATGATATAGCGCTTCAGTACTTTATTATAATGTATAATATAAAAACAGGATACCACCTTAAAATAAAAACCCATTGTATCGTCAAGATAAATATATTAATACACAAGAAGACATTAAAATGCAATAAAAAAACAAGAGTATCTTTCATACAAGCAGCCAAAATAGGATCCAGTTGGATTCCAAGTGTTGGAAACCTTAAGCTGGGTACACACTGGACGATGTGTACTGGGTCGATATGACGGATTGACATATCGTACCATGGGTACATATCTGAGCGTTATAATGAATGAAGTAATGATCCCTCATTCCGCCCTTCATTACACTGCAATGGCGTCACATGCGATATCGTCCGTTTTTTTGTGCGGCCGTCCGGGTGGTATCGCATATGACCGAGGGAGTGAGTATGTTGGCCGAACACACTGAGTGATGCGTCCGATATGTCGTTCCGATTCGGCCAGAAACTACATTTCGTGCCGATATCGTCTCAGTGTGTACCCAGATTTAGGGCCTATTACTATGGTCACATCTTACCAGTGTTTCTGGATGTGGTGAAATAGGGGTATTTATTATAACCGAACAGGAACACTCTGGAGGTTTACCAACATAAAATAGATGCAAGAGATATGGATGAATATCGGGTGCAGAAAAGGCAATACTATTAGAACTCAAACTAAACAACAATAGCAAGTTCAGAGGCAGTGTAGAAGCATGTCATTCTGAGAGCCGGCATCCCAACCGCTGGGATCTCAACTGTATTCCGACCACAAGACAGGACAGCAGTAAACCAGCAAAGCAGCTTTAAAACCTAAGGGAGATGAGTAGCTCCAGGGGGTCTATCCAATTGGGTGCAGGTTGCGAGTTTGTTTCATGTAACTCGCAGACTTTGCGTGAATGTGCACACCGGAGCATTTTCCGATCCGATTAAACATGCCTATTCGTGATACTCGCAGTGGGGGCTTACGAATTGTCAGCCAAATGCAATGTGAGAGAAGTGCATGAAAAAGTGGGGTGACCATAAAAAATTGTCAATTAAGTTTTCAGAATCATAGAAAGCTGTGGGCATAAGGAACGTCTTGGTAGATTTTAAATAGTGTTAAATGGCTGATTTTTTGTTTTTAATTTTTTTTTTTCAATAAAGTATAAAAAGGCAAACTTTTCATTTTACATTCATATGCAAAAAAAAAGTAGGAAAAAAGTTGCTTTTCGGGTACTTTGAGGTGAGTACATGTAAACAAAAGTATAAAAGGCAATTATTTTACATAGAAATAAATACTTTGTGCATACAGCAATGAGATAGTTGATTTTGTAGTAATTTGAGGCCATTTTGTATAAAAAGGCAAACTTCGTTTACTTTTATAAATGATGACATGTAATTATTGGCCTAATTAAGATAATTGAAAACTTCCATTTGCCTAATTAGTCATTAGGGGTGGGGGGTTTCCAAGGGGTTCTGCACAGTGTCCTGACATTTTCATCCTAAAATAAAGATTTTCCCTACCATCTCACACCCTAAGGGAGGTGTGAATGGAAAAAGCGAATTTACTCTGGTTCAGTGCGAGTTGCTAATTAGATTGCAAAATGAATTCGCATTGAAACGGCATCTCTCATCTCTCAGTTCGCAGCTAATTGCCTAATTGGATTGACCCCCATGAATTGCAACTAGCAGTTGAGATAAACAAATTACTGAAGTACTTGAACTCAGTAGTGGCCACTGGTGGTAGAAATGCAGACTGCAGCTCCATTGTAGAACTTCATAGCAGCCACTAGTGATGGAAGAGGATAGACAGCAAAGCAGGACTGAGCGCATGGATTGCAAACGGAATCCTAATGCAACTATATGTATGACCTGATTCGTTCACATCCCACCTACCCACTTTTTTTTTTTTCTTGCGCAAGAGCAGCTATTATCATCATCATTGGCACTTACGCCTCCCCCATTATAGGTTCAGCAGATGTGTCTGATGACTCAGAATAGTGAGTATCTCCGGCTACACAACCAGAAGACTCCCAGTTCGCATCTCCAGAGAAACGTTATAGATACGGCCTACCCTGAATCATGCTTACATCGTAAACATGCGTATGTAGCTCAGATTATATGTGTATTAAGCAAACAAATCCCTAGATTCATGAGGATCAGAATCAGGCCTTGACATCCAATGGTGAAATAAAATAAAGCATGATAGAGAAGCTATTTGGTAATAGACCATGTGAAATCCTACAAGTTAAGTGAGGGCTGTATCGTATAAGGCATCTTCATTCAGATTTAATTTGCATGGGCAGCTGGTTAATGCTTGCGCAGGACATCCTTGCTGCTTTCCATGGCATTAAGAGAGATGCTTCCTGGGTGCGGAAGTCTTGTGCTACCTTGATAGCGTGGGATTTACAACGCGTTTTGTCAATCTGCTTGACTTCTGCAGGCAACTGCTAAACTGTATGTTGCTTTAAATATGTGGGTAGGACCCATAGTAGGCTACTGATCATAAAATTTTTAAGAAAACACCTTATTATGGCCAAACTGTATTGCACATTGTGCATAAAATATAATCCTAATACAAATCTGCATCATAAACAATAGAAAAGTACTATGCAGAAATCCAAGCACAGGCAATGTAATATGTTGGGGGGAAAAAAGATAGTGTTATGAATATATTTTATAAATTTTCGCTTATGAAAATTACCCTTCTCCGGTTACAGTATATCTAATTTTGTGTATGTCCGTTTAATTGATGCACCCTAAGGCTATTGTTTTACGTTTTTTTTTTTTTTTTCATGTATCAAGACATTGGGGACTTTGTGATTGGGAAATTAGGTTCTGGAGCAGATTTGGTCAATGCAACAGATTAAATCAATCCAATTACACATTTCCTCTAAATGCAAACCTGGACAAGACATGGGGACATATGCAGCTAATACTGTCCCCCCAAAAAATTAAGGACAAGATAGACGGCTGTATGTGGCAGGTCTGAGAGTCCCTGTGACACCCCTTGGGTTTTTAAACTGAACACAGACTTGCACAGACTCCTGCATTGTGGCTTACTAGGACCTGATGAGCCCAGGGCAGGATAACCTGGTATAGTTCCTGCTGATAGGTGTTTTTTTTTTCATCTTGCGAGAAGTAGTTCCAACAAAATCGCTGTTGTACATTTGCATTTTAAGTTCTTTACTTTTAATATGTTGCTTTCCTGATCTTCCTGAGTTTTGTAGTAAAGGAAAAAAAACAAAACTATCTTTAGAACCTGGAAAACCATAAAGAGAGAAAAGACCCACCAAGGATCCATTTCACCAGCACAATAATTGTAGACTGTGCCGTTGACTTGTAATTCTTTGCATGCAAAGAGCACTTTATCTGTGCACACAGGTGCTGTGCGCCCATGTGTAGTCGTATATACATCTAAAATAAGTATCTTCATTCTTGTGCCCTATAACTATCTCCTATCATACAGATGTGTCCTCATACACTTAGCGTCTATACTACATACAGCGCATGACGCCGGTGCTGCTGAAACGCTCAAAGAGAGGAGTAGTAATGCTGTATTTTTTTTTAATTTGTGCGTCTTAAGCTGCCCATCCACTAGGCGATTATACCTAGCGATGGAGCGATAACGACGGTCGTTATCGCTCCATCGCTTGGTAATCGCCCACAAATCGGGCAGTAAAAGGTTAAAAACGACCAGCAATGCGCGCCCGCTGGTCGTTTTTACCATCAATCATCGCCCGAACATAACGGTCAACCTAACGACCGCCGTCAGGTTGCCATGTTCGGGGATGATTGATCTACTTACACTGAATGTTCAGTGTATGCAGTTCACCCAGCGGGAGACGACGGCGTCGTAATCGTGCCGTCGTCCCCCGCATTGTTAAATGTATGGGCAGCATTATACGCATCGCAGATGCAGCAAAAAGCCACTCACAGTGTACTAGCAAGGCTGCGACATTAACCGCACAGGAATTGGTTTTACACATATACAAAGTCGCAGATTAAACACATCGGAACTTGGCGTGAGAAAAAGCCGCGGTAGTTCGCATCGGAGCCCTTCATGCACAGATTCAGACTCAGTCGCACACAGATACACAAATGTCACACATCAAATTGATCAGTGCTATGTAGTTTTGTCACTCACAGTTTTACTTTTGCGAATAAGTGAGTTGCCCAGGACCTGAAATGCCAAAAGGGGCTATTTGGCGCTACTGACGTCACAGTAATAAGGACAAATATGTATGTACTATTTTTGTGTTTGAAAAACAAATTCCACCTATGCTTACTTAGCCCACCCGCCCTCCGCTATGTATATGAAAGCGCTTTTTGTGTATCTCCTGAGCGCAGAAGGAAGCCACGCGAGAGCGAGCATGGCCTGATGGTGTCTGCATATAGCACATGGCCAGACAATATAATACTATATTGTCTCTCGCAAGGAGTGAGCATAGGGAAACAACGGTTTGTGCAAGGCATTATATAGAACAATCTTTTTCCACAAACTAGTTTGCTTCTCTTTAAAGTATGCTCAGTATTGTTATACTTGGGCGAAAACGTTTAACGTTTCCACTAAATGCGTGAAAATAACGCAAAACTATATGGGAATAGATCTGATCATGAAGGGGGAGAAGCTGTCCAGTCTTCAAGTGGTTATTACAATACAACATATTATCTTCCCCTTCCCTTTTTTTTTATTTTATATATATTACGAGGCTCACTATGTTCAGCGTTGTCTACTTTTTAGTTTATATGGCTTAGTATATAGTACGATGTTCTTTTTATAATGCAGCACTAGCAGCAAATGTTTTTGTTAAAGCATTAGCTTGTTGAAGTGTATAGTTGTTTTGTAATAGCCTTGATATTGTGTATTACTCTGTAATTAAAAAGAAAATTATACAAAGGAACATTATGCTGTGTTGTTGTGAAGCCTGTTTGCAAATGTTTATTGAAAACATGAGAATGATAAACTAAGTTATGTAAAACGTGCTTTAGGCCAATGACATTTTTAGCTCCCAAAAACAAATGAATTATACTTTTATCCATGTGGGGGACACTGTAAACACGGGAAGCAGTCGGGAAGCCGATGGACGGAATCCCGCCATCGGCTTCCTGACTATCTAATCCCGGCAAGGGGTTAAATGACAGGCATCGATATCCCGAGTCATTTTACCTACGCCAAGAGCCCGACACCCGGCTTACTGATCGAAGGTAAGCCGGGCACGGACAGCCGTGGGGGTGGGGTTGAGGGTTAGGGTTCCCGGGGGGGACTTGGGGTTAGGCACCCCCCCGGGAGGTTAGGTTTAGGCTAGGGGAAGGGGGGTTAAGGACCCCCGGGGGGGTGGTTAGGGTTAGGCACCCCCCCCGGGGGACTTAGGTTTAGGCGGCAGGGAAGGGGGGTTAGGGTTAGGCACTTGGGGGGGAGGTTAGGGTTAGGCACCCCTAAGGGAGGGTTAGGGGGTAGAATTAGGTTAGTAAATACTTACCTTTGACGATCGGGATTTCCTCCTCTGCCGGGATGCCGCTGTCGGGATTAGAACGGTAAATCGTATGTATTCCGTAAACACCAGGATATAAAGACTGCACTGGTGCTTGGGGTCTGAAAGTTCAAGCTCCTCTAAATCAGCCCCTCCCCCTCTATACCTCGGTCACTGGCCAGGACCTTCAGAATTTTTGCCCAAGCGGCCGCCAAACAAAAAAAATAATATTTTGTTTTATTATTACTGTCAGCAAGCCCACAGCTGCAGAGACTGCATTCTCCCGCCACGTGCCATATGTCCGAGAGGAAACCTGGTTACTGCTGTCGTAAGTAGTAACCCTCAGTGCCATTGAGGACCAGCACTGGGACCACACATGGTACCTACATCTTATAGGCAAGTTGCTCCAGGTGCCAGTGACTGTGCTCGTCTTTGGTGCCTACCACTGAGATGGCAGAGCTAGCCTGGGCAAGTTACTTGACCCAGGCTGCTGCTGAGCTTATGCAGCTCACTGGATTTCCTCTTCCCCTACTACAGAAACCTTGGACAGCTACACTTCTGTGCTGCACCAGATGAGCATGTTAGTTTCGGCACGTTAAATGTCAACCTTTTTAATGTGTCGACCAGTTAACCATATCGACCTAAATGTCTACAGAATGATGGTCGACCTAATGGCCATGTCAACCTTATGACTGTCGACACTCAGGACCAGTCAACCTTTTATGTGATGTTTTAGTAATTCTACTCATTGTTACAATTTCCGTCCTTTGGTAGCACTGAACTGAGGTCCGATTAATCCACCCAGCCTGGCTAGTGCAGAGTCTTGTTTTCTAAAATTCGTATGAGACTCACAAACTTCATGTGTTGAAAACCTAAACTGAACCCTAATTGTAATGTTACACGGATATCATGGAGCTCATCTGGAAAGCAGCTTAGGGGGTAAAGTTACTAGACTGCAGGTTTACAAAAGTTGAGGTGTTGCCATAGCAACCAATCAAATTCTAGCTATCATTTTCTATAATGCACCAGATAAATAATAGTCACATTCTGATTGGTTGCTATGGGCAGCACCTCTAATTTCATAATTTGCATAAGCCATGATTGACATAAATATGCATGCAGGGTTAACATTTCCATATAGAGATTCCAGGCCTGATTCAAAGTTGTACTCAATGCTGATGTTTTCACAGTGTACTGATAATCGGCAGTCTGTACATGCGTCTGACTCGCAAGGTACACGTGTCCAGATACATTACCAAAGTCGCCCGCAGCGACTATTTACTCTGTGTGATTGACAGTCAGTGAACGTTTGAGGGAGGTAACAAAGAACGCAGGTGTGTCGGGACTGTTTCATGTCACACCCTTTGTATGTGATTCCCCTACACAAGGAATATAGCTCTGGTGTCTCCGTTCCCGCGGTCATTCCTCTGGACCATAGACTTACTCAGAACTGCGATAATGGAATGATCTGCGACCAATGCTGCATCACTGTACACAGATGCTTGGATCAGCGACGGCATCTCAATATATCTCCCCGATGCAGCAGCGGCGGCAATAGCATACAACTCTGAATCAGGCCCTCCGACCCTTGATGGTGTAGTGCACAGACCCACAATAGCTAAATACACGGCGTTCAATACGCACTATGGACAGCTTTACACTTCCACACACAACTGGCTGTGCAAATCCATCCGTCTCAGATTCAAATGCAGAAGGAGGTGTCAGACACCCAAGTATAATGAGAAGGGGGACGCGTCTTATAGACACGCCCCTTTATGGCCACACCCCCTTTTCGCCGCGCGCACAAATATGCCCTCTCTAGCTCCGGCACCCTGCCTGCCGCCGGAGCTAGAGTGAACACTAGCAATCTATACTGAAAATTATACATAGAGAAAAAAGTTATTTATTTGTATGAAGGGACTTACTGAGAATACCTTTTCCTTGTATTTGGGCTGTGCCCGTGACACCTGACCCAAGAAATAACGAGGCAGGAAACTTGTGTAAGGAAAATTTAGTGTTCATTGAATGATTGGAATACTTAGTGACTGTAATTAAAAGTGGGGGGCAGTTAAATAGATGGGGCTACGGACACCAGCTGGAAACTGCCCACTGTTGGTATCGGGCAGTGATGCAAGTCCGCTCTAATTGCTCACGTGCGTTGCTGTGAATACAGCTGTGACCTCACATGGGGCGGGATGCAGCAAAGGGAAAAAATGTGGTGAAACCCCCAAAATGCGGGTTTGACGGCATTTCTCATATGCACCAAGCCAGCAATGCACTACGGGGCTTGGTTGCGCTGGGTAATGCCATCTTCCTGATGGCGGTACCCTATAGAAGCCTATGGGCTACTATTCGGAGAGTGATGTAAGATTGGATCCCTCACATCATTCCCCGCAGCGATTGTGTCCTTCAGCACATGAAGGGTGCTAGAGGGGCTTCTGGGTCATAGGCCCGGGAGTCCCTCATTCTCAAAGGGACGCTCTTACCGAGAGTGCAGTCCTTTGCGCATTCCTACATGCATACCGGCATTGGCATGCATGCGAAGAGCGGCGCGATGCACCGTATCCCGAATACAATGCGTCATGCATCTAGCCCTTGGCGAACAGCCTGAAGGAATCGTGGGCAACTGCAGTTAATTACACAGGGGGAAGATTTATATTAAGGGGTCTATTTACTAAGCAGTGTTCGGAGACAGAGTTAAAAGTGATAAGAAAGTGATAAGGTGCCAGCCAATCAGCTCCCAACTGTCATTTTTCAAACACAGCCTGTGAGATGACAGTTGGGGGCTGATTGGCTGGCACCTTATCACTTTCTTATCACTTTTCACTCTGTCTCCGAACACTGCTTAGTAAATAGACCCCTAATGGTGGGTACACACTACACGATATGCTCCCTGAGCGATATCGTGTAGTGTGTCCCCGGCAGGCTGTGCTCAATGTCGTTACTGACATTGAGCACAGCCGCTGAACGATATCATTAACGATATCGTTCATCGCCGGGCTCTCTCCCCCATTCCCTGACATGCAGCAACCTGACGAGACCGTCAGGTTGGCCTGCATGTCAGCCCGATGAACGATGGTGACGAACGACCCGCGGGAACGCGCGTCGTCGTCATCGTTCATCTTTTTGGGGCTAAAAATGGACGATAAAGTGGACGACTGAACGATAACGATATCGTTCAGTCGTCCACTTTATCGCCCAGTGTGTACGCACCATAAGCCTTGGAGCGCAATAAAGTAACAACCAATCAGCTCTTGTCATTTCTAAAACACAGCCTGTACACTGACAGAAGCTGATTGGAGTAATGTAAGTGTGTGTGACAATTGTTATTTGTAAGGGGGGGCTGCAGTGCAGGCCAGGTGCATGCTGGGAATGGTTGCTGTGTGATTCTCCAGCGCATGCGCGTTGCGGACACCGTGACGGAGACCACACGGGCCGGCGGCTAGCACGCGGCGGCGGCAGCAGATGCTCCCAGGGATCGCAGACTAGTGACACACCGCGCAATAGATCATCGCTGCGGAGCCCGGGATCAAGCGGGCCGGCAGAAAGAAAAAGACAGCGTCTCCTCCTCCTTCCGGCCAGTCACTTCCGGTTGCTGATGATGATGAGTGACATCAGAGACAAAGAGGAGCTGCTCCTGCTGCTTCTGGGAGTGACAGCTGCAGACAACCCAGCACCAGTCTCTCCCACCACCCATCTCAGCTAGTGACTGTAGCAGGTGAGGAGACCCAGAGTCAGTCACCCATTGCACCTGCAGTTGCAGAGATCACACTCACAGGCATACAAGGGCAGCTCTGCATTACACACATGGAGCACAGGGAAAATACATTTATAGGGAAAGATCTGTCAGCAGCATAGGTTACAACTGAAAGCCCAAGTGGCAGCAGTCAGTGCGAAGAATGATGCAAAAGAATGATGAGAAATAATTGCATTTATTTTTAAAATAAATAACATTTTGCATTGGGCTTACAATGCCACCATGCTGCACCTTGCACTATAGGGTTCTGCTGTTACTGACTTTTATTTGTGCGACATGGCCAAGAAACTGTACTTGAGAAACTGAGGGCCGGATTCAATTAGAAGCGAAAAAGTCTGTTTCCGTGATACTTTTTAGCTGATGACGTCCTTTTCGCCGGTTTCAACTTATATCCGTATTCAATTTGTCAGACTTTTCCTCGGTGCAAAAAGTTTGCGCCTTGTATCCAGCGGAAAAGATTCGCCAATGGTTCCCCTGTGGAAAAAAGTGCAGAATTGGGGTTTTGGGGTACAAACTTGCGTCAACCACCCTAAACCCTTTTTACACCCCCCTTGACTCTAACTGCATCAAAAAACGCCAAAACCCCCACAAAGGACACCCCAAAATAAGCACTTTGAAAAAGTGGCCGAAAAAGTTGAAAGTGGGGGTACAAATTCAAAACTAGCGAAATAGCCTTTGGGGGGTCTGCAAGTATGGGGAGGGTTTTTTTGGATTGCAGGTGTTTCTGAAGGTGCTTTTTCATGCTTGACTGTAGCAACTTTAAAATATGCTAGCACCCATTTTCATGTACCCCAAATTTAATGGAACTACTTATTTTACCAAAAAAAAATTGGTAAATGCTATTCTTCACCATTGTCCCAAAGACGCTAAATAGCACCTATTGAGACCATTCAAAGACCCCAAATACCTTCATCAGGGCTAATCTGGTGTACCCATAGTGAACCCCCATGTCAGAGCATCTTTTGGGGGTTGTCAGGCTGAGTTCCCCAAAAATGACAGCACTTTTTGCGTTTCGCAGGGTCCCGTTTTCGCCAATTTCAAGTTGAATACCCGGGTACACACGTGATGCTTTTTCACACCTGAATCCAGCGATGACGGCGAAAAGTCCGGCAACTGACTTTTCGCTTCTAATTGAGTGTCAGCTACAAGTATAGAAAACAGTGCAATGATACCTGGTACAAGACCAATAAATAGGGACTATTATAGCTGTGTCTGTCCTGCTTCCTTTGATCTTCTAAAAATGGCCTTAATGTGTAGACTAGAGTGTAAATGTAGACCATTGAATATGGGGCCTGATTCAGACCCGCTTGCGAGCACACAGCGCTGGCAAGGGGGTCGATGATCCCCCACTGCGCATGCGCGAGACCCGGCCAGCGACGGGCGCTCCATTGCTACGTGTTTCTCACCAAAGCGGGGCAGCTGTTGATGGTGATTGACAGCTTGCCCCGTTTTGGAGGCGGGCAGGGGGGGTGGCTGGGCAAACGGAGGCGTTCCTGCAGGAACGCCTGCATTTTGTGGGCGGCCCTACTGACATCACTAGTGATGTCAGTAAGTGGACTTCCTGCTCTATTAGAGCAGGAAGTTCACTGGGGCTTGCGGCCACGAGACCCTACCACAAGGGTCTTGTCGCAAGCCCGATGGTCTTGACCATCGCTACCATCACCTGGCCGCTCGCATAAGCTGTGGTCACCCACAGCTAGGCAAGCGGCCAGGAGGCCACCTTTAAAAAAAAAAAAAGGGACGCCCTGATTCAGAGCGAGCGCTCTCAAAGAGCGTCTGTCTCTGAATCAGGCCCATGGTACAGAGCTGGCAGTGATAAAACTGAAGCCTCACAATTTGCAGTGTTAATTCAGAATATTGTTAAAAGGTACACCCCACTTCTATCTTTTAAACTCTTAAATCTCTTTTACCCAATTGAGTGTGTTAAAACCTACGCCGAAACTTGGTGGTGCATGACTTGGCGCAAGTTTTCTTGAGACGCATTAATAGCGCTCAGAGTGAGGGTTGGTTTTATACCGTCCTTCAGTCACAAAACTGCAGCTGACATTCCGGACTCCAGCGCTACAAGCTCTAGACTATTGTGGTTTGTATCTCATATTTCAGGAACGCTTCTATATGTATGATTTTTACGGACGCAAATAAATAAGGTGTATTACATTATGAAGCACCTCCTCTCTCTCCCTGCACAAATTCACTTGCCCATGAAGAATCATGTCATCTGAGTGGAAATCTCCCCTTCATGACTCTCTGCCAAATACGCATCCTCTAATCTTATACAGGACAAAAAGTTGAAATAACAAAGCATGGCATGTTAGTTATGCTACCTGTGATATCACTTACAATTCACCAGTGAGCTTGTTCACGCATCAATAGGCTGTACAGAGTGTGTAGGTGCCCACACACATACCAATATACTTACGATCCGACGATGTGTCCGATTTCCCTTGAAATTCTACCCGGCAGCTCAGCACACGATCAGCACATGATATGCTGCCCAATCTTCATACGATCTCCTGCAGCCAGACTTTTTTATAGTGCATTGTGTCCTAGATTGGCAGATCTGAAGATGCGATCTGCGGGGGCGCGCATCGCATCGCGATCGTGAGTGGGGACTCACGATTTGGGCATTTTTTACTCGATCTGTCGTTCCAATGTGTCGGAATCGGCCAGATCGGAAAAAAAATCGCTGTGTGTGTGAGCACCTTTAAGCTGTGAGACAGCATTGGCCCTCATGACCCAAATTCTATTTATTTTTTTTGTGTTACCCCAGGGATTCATTTTATTATCAAATAATCGTTTATACATTAATTTGGCTGAAGTAATGATAAAATGACAAATGTGATCTGAGGTATGGGTACTTCTTTCCCTTCAGAGAGGTATTTATTTGAACTAAGCTCTGAGGTACTGTACAATAAGTAATCTTTGTGCAAATACATTAATAATATTTTATAAATATATATTTAATACCTTTTCTGTATGGAGGTCACCATTTACATCTGATTTACAGAGACCACCAGACAGGATTGTCAGCAACTCTTTAATAATGGAGGACAAGAAGCAGCTGGCTGAGAGGATCCTTAATCTCACGCTGGAGATGATCTGTCTTTTGACCGGAGAGGTGAGGGATTCTGGGAATGTCAAAACTCTTTTTGATCAGATGTTTTGGATGAACAATAATCCACTTACACTCTTCTCATTCTGATTATGTTATTCCCAGTAAAAAAAAATGAATGCAGTTGAGCAAAGTGAAATATAAGAAACCCCCAATATTTCATTTGGGGACATGAAATAAATTGGTACATTTTCCATGGGTGATAATATGCAGCTTAGGTAATATAACTAGAGCTTTGGGTTAATTTTAGGAAACATAAGCATATTTCTAGAAATGTAGATAAATGAGGAAGCATAACAGCGTGCCTTTCTGACATATAGGACTATACTGTTGTAAAGAAGAACAAGGCCATTCCCAATAGCAGCCGTCCACATGTGTCAGTGCCTCCACCTCACTTACTGATACATGAGAGAGACAATGACCAGAAAATCCTGGAACTCGCCAACAAGATCATTCGGCTGCTGACTGGAGAGGTGACTGCTGGGGATGGGACATTATACAGTAACACCAGGGGATGTGTCTGGGTGATGACTGGAGAGGTGACTGCTGGGAATGGGATATTATACAGTAACATCAGCTGCTGTGTATGGGTGATGACTGGAGAGGTGACTGCTGGGAATGGGACATTATACAGTAACACCAGGGGCTGTGTCTGGGTGATGACTGGAGAGGTGACTGCTGGGAATGAGACATTATACAGTAACACCAGGGGATGTGTCTGGGTGATGACTGGAGAGGTGACTGCTGGGAATGGGACATTATACAGTAACACCAGGGGATGTGTCTGGGTGATGACTGGAGAGGTGTCTGCTGGGAATGGGACATTATACAGTAACACCAAGGGATGTGTCTGGGTGATGACTGGAGAGGTGACTGCTGGGAATGGGACATTATACAGTAACACCAGGGGATGTGTCTGGGTGATGATTGGAGAGGTGACTGCTGGGAATGGGACATTATACAGTAACACCAGGGGATGTGTCTGGGTGGTGACTGGAGAGGTGACTGCTGGGAATGGGACATTATACAGTAATACCAGGGGATGTGTCTGGGTGATGACTGGAGAGGTGACTGCTGGGAATGGGACATTATACAGTAACACCAGCTGCTGTGTATGGGTGATGACTGGAGAGGTGACTGCTGGGAATGGGACATTATACAGTAACACCAGGGGCTGTGTCTGGGTGATGACTGGAGAGGTGACTGCTGGGAATGGGACATTATACAGTAACACCATGGGGTGTGTCTCGGTGATGACTGGAGAGGTGACTGCTGGGAATGGGACATTATACAGTAACACCAGGGGATGTGTCTGGGTGATGACTGGAGAGGTGACTGCTGGGAATGGGATATTGTACAGTAACACCAGCTGCTGTGTATGGGTGATGACTGGAGAGGTGACTGCTGGGAATGGGACATTATACAGTAACACCAGGGGCTGTGTCTGGGTGATGACTGGAGAGGTGACTGCTGGGAATGAGACATTATACAGTAACACCAGGGGATGTGTCTGGGTGATGACTGGAGAGGTGACTGCTGGGAATGGGACATTATACAGTAACACCAGGGGCTGTGTCTCGGTGATGACTGGAGAGGTGACTGCTGGGAATGGGACATTATACAGTAACACCAGGGGATGTGTCTGGGTGATGATTGGAGAGGTGACTGCTGGGAATGGGACATTATACAGTAACACCAGGGGATGTGTCTGAGTGGTGAGTGGAGAGGTGACTGCTGGGAATGGGACATTATACAGTAACACCAGGGGATGTGTCTGGGTGATGACTGGAGAGGTGACTGCTGGGAATGGGACATTATACAGTAACACAAGGGGCTGTATCTGGGTGATGACTGTATCATTTTGTAACATTTATATACATTATATATATATATATATATATATATATATATAGCGCCAGCATGCTCTGCAGTGATTTACAATTTGTTAAAAATATAGTAATACTATAAGATTGGGTATTAACAAACAGACAGAGGGCCATGCTTGCAAGTTTACAGTGTATGGAAAAATAAGAGTTTGATTCTTGAGAGCAAATGCCACATATTGGTCCACCCAGATTGCAATGGTAAAAGGTGCTTAGTGGGATTATATAATGTAGTCACACGGTGATGTTAGCTTGGGTTTCAGCAGGTTTGAGTATTGAAAGAAACTTGTGTGACCTGTGTAGTGTGGGTTCGGTATATTTTGTTGACAATCATGTCGACATGATCGTAATTGAACATACTTGGCATGTTGACATTGATGAACCAACATGATTAGAATGTCGACAAAACATTCCTGGTGGTCTAGTGGTAACAATTCAGTTTAATTTGGCTGGTCCTGCTGCTCCATAGGTGTCTATCGAGTCCGGCGGTCAGTTGTCGGTGACTTCTGTCGGTTCCCCTAACCCTCCAACTAGTGCCTAACCTATGAAGGTGAGAGATATGTTATGTTATTCTGAGTGTTTGGCCAGAAATAGTTTTCTTTCATAACAGGAGAAATAACTTTGTTATAATAGTGAAGTAAAGATACAAGTGGAGAGAGAGAATAGATGTTAAGTTTGGAATGAGCACAAGAGGGTGCAATTAACTCAAGGATGCGGTCAGGTAGACTTTTAGATTGCAAGCTGTCGTGATCAGAGGTCATTCTCTAGGCTCTGTTTCATGTCTTTGTGGCACCTTATAAATAAATAATGATTATTTTGATGACCGTAGAAAGAGAGAAAATGATACAGACTTCTTCTTTGTGGAATATAATGAATTGAAGGTGCCGAAGTGTTCAGGAAACATTTTTGGATAGCCGTCTCAGCAGAGGTGAGCGATTTAAAGTATATTTTTTGGGCAGTGTCCAGACCCTGTCAGTATAAGTGGTAGATGATGGCATATTAAGTAATGAGAGTTGCGAGACCTTTCCCAATGGAATTTGACATTGCGAGAGAGTAATCAGTTTATTGTTTCACAGGTAAGAGCACAGAATACGATGAGAAAAAAAGAGTAACGTGAGCCACTTGATTAAATGCTGCTTCTAAGAGGTGACTGGGATGTGGTGCTGTTAGGGGGTGACTGGGATGTTGCGTTGCTAGGGGGTGATTAGGATGTGGCACTGCTGGTAATCCAGGTCGACAATAAATCACATTAACATACAGAGAGAAGGGGTTGAAAATCCAGATAGTATTTGAATGTGAGTAATGTGCAGGGTGGGGATAGGAGGTGTCCGAACTCCCCATCTTCTCTGCATCCTGGCCCGAAATGTGGGTGAAGTGGAGAACATTGTGTGAAAGGGCTGCCGGTGAAGATGTGTCAGACTTGAGCCATGTTTCTGTTCTTGCAGAAGGTGTTGGTTGTTTGGGAGATGAAGGCTGAAGGTTTCTGTGCTACAGATGAGGTGTGATAACATTGGGTGTATCTGAAAGTGATGAGAGACATGTGATATGTTTGCTGGGTTTCCATAAGGTGTAGAATCAGAATGATGTATATAGGAGAACATGGAGGGACCTGGATTTGATTATGTATCACCAGCTGGTACAATCAGAGGGATTGAGAGGTGGAGAAGATGATTGTCAGATGTAAGAGGTCTTATTTTGTGCTGACACCTTGAGGATATTGCAGTTAATAAATGAAGAGAGGAATGAATTTCATGCGTGTTATTTAGAGGGGAATAAGGAGCCAGGGGACCAATGTAGCATAAAGGAAGAATGAGAGAACCAGCAAATGACATGGTTGAAGTTAGGGAGAAGGACAGTTATGGGTGTAGTAGATGAGGATTGCTGATGGTTGTCCTCAGATGTTGTCTCACTGTTTTGTGCAACTGTGTTAACTGTGATTTTCCATCACTTTGTAAGTTGATCACTTAGGAAGGAAATCACAATTGCAACTACCCCCCAGCAATTGCATCGCCCTTGAGTGAGATATGGTGTAACTCATTTACAAGACCAGGCATTGTGTGTGTCAGGTTCCTATAAGGTGTCAGGATGTCACTGTCTATTTCTCCATGGAGGAGTGGGAGTACTTAGAAGACCACAAGGATCTCTACAAGGACGTCAAGAAAGAGGATCGCTGGTCAGCATGCCAGGATGTAACAATGGTAGAGGGTGCAAAGCCTATTGGCTCATTGGGTGAGTTTATATGACAGGTAATGAGTGTGTCATGTTTAAGTCCCTACATTATTATACTCCTCCCCTGTTTGTTACTTCTCGTTTATCTTGTCAGTGGCTTAGACAGCTCCAATCGGTGTAATCTAATGAGTACTGCTCTGCACACCACTCAGGTTTCATGAGTTAAATGTAATTCAGTAAGGAAACCAGCCATTATAGTAGCAGAACCAACCAGCCAATAGCAGTGTCTGTGTGGGAACACTTGGGTAATCCTCTTTGCAATTGTAATGAGCTCTCCTGAGAAAAGAGACAACTAAAATAGTTTATAATATAATAGTAGTAACAGGTTACATTGTATACTAAACTATTAAAATATAAAAATTGGAATGGTCCCATTTCTATATAGATCATTTCTGGTCCTCAGATAAGAATGAGCTATTTTGGATTCTGTCAATACACTTGTGACTAGTGACGTCACTGGGGCACTTATTGATCACCAGTTATAAAGCTTTGGTCTAAATATTTGGACTAAAATCTCTTGTTTGCAACTTGCAGTTGCCCTCTCCCCCCCACTCCCTTTGGTTTTAATCTGGCGCTGTGAGAAGGGGAGCCTTACAAAAAACATTACCTGGGTGGCAATGTAGCTTCAATATATTTCCAAAGTTACTTTACACTGTTAGAAAATTAACTTTTCAAGATGAAACGCTTTCAGGCTACTATTTGTGTGCAAGTCATTACAGGGACATTGATAAATTTTTCCATGCATGGCAGAAATTTTATCTAATGGAAGTTTAAGATATAAACCTAATTGAATGTTTTTATTATATGTTTTTGAATATGTTTTATATGTATAGAATATGGCATCCACGTTTTTCATGGAATAACCATGTTGTCCTTCATTTAAACAGATGAACTAGAGATTAGACGAAAGCCTAAAGATTTATGCCCCATTCACTCACCGGAATCTACAGACAAGGCTCGGAATTCTCTAAAGGGTTCTGAAAGTGAAATCCCTGCAGATGTCTGTGGGCAAAAGTCAAATCCAGAAAAACCTGCAAAAACGACACCAGAGGCACCCACCTTGTGCGAAGGGAAAATTCACTCTGATTCCAGCAATGACGCTCTGGCAGAAAGTACAGAGGGGGAATACACGTCCGCTCTAATAAAGGAGGAATTTCCCTTCCGTGAAGGACAGACCCTCTCAGTCACTGGCAGTTTTACAACCGCAGATAATAAACATTCTGAAGTAAAGGATAATGCGGCCTCCTGTACACCAGGAGAACTTGCAGATATTGACCATGACACACTGAGTGAACCAGCACAGCTGGGATATATATCCGTTATTATCAAGGAGGAAGATTGCGAGGAAGCAAATCTCACAGACACAGAGTGTTACACACCCACAGGAAGCGAGCAGCCCGAACTCAGTCCTTATCAGAGTGATTTAGCTGGTGAGAAGGAAGATCCAGCAGTATACAATATTAGTCATCCCACCGACAGAATTTCCATTGGTGATGATCAATCCATTGGGTCTAAAGAGAAAGCGGTCACAGATGGCAATATGTACGACATGGGGGAAAGTGCACCTTCTTACAGCAATGAGGACCTTGTCTCAAGTGAAGAGGGAAATCTTATAGACTTTGACATGTACGCTCCGACAGACTATGCACATCCCATTTACCCGGATCTGGTCACAGATCAAACCATTCAGAAAGACAAACCGTTTGCTTGTTATGAGTGTGGGAAGCGCTTTAGCAGTCAAGCTAATTTTTTTACACATCGCAAGCTTCACTTAAGTGACAAAATGTTGGTATGTGACGACTGTGGAAAACCGTTCACTTGTAAATCGCAGCTGGTTAAACATCAAAGATCTCACACAGGTGAGAAGCCATTTGTGTGCTTGGAGTGTGGGAAGCGTTTCACTCAGAACTCGAATCTTGTCACCCATCAAAGATTTCACACGGGGGAGAAACCGTTTTCGTGTACCAAGTGCGGGAGATGTTTTGTCAGCAGCTCACACCTTAACGCACATCAGAGATCTCACTCTGGGACGAAACCGTTCTTGTGCCCTGAATGTGGGAAGTGTTTCATGGATAGGTCGAATCTTGTCAGGCATCGTAGAGTCCACACAGGGGAGAAACCATTTTCATGCTCGCAGTGCGGAAAATGTTTCACCAATCGGTCAACGCTTGTCCGCCACCAAAGAAATCACACTGGGGGGAAGTCATTTGATTGTTCTCAGTGCGACAGGTGTTTTGACAGCAGCACTGACCTTGCTGAACATCAGGAGACTCACTCGGGAGGGAAGCCATTTTCTTGCGCTGAATGTGGTAAATGTTTTACCGACAGCTCACTGCTTGTATTACATCAGAAAACACACACCGAGGAGAAACCGCTGCCATGTTCTCAGTGCGGAAAATGCTTCACTGTTGTCTCTGATCTTCTTGAGCACCAGCGCATTCACACCAGGGAAAAACCCTTCTCGTGCTCGGAATGTGGGAAACGTTTTGTATTAAAAAGCTATTTGAATCGACATTTAATAATTCATAAGCGAGAAGAAATGTTGGGTTCTCAATAACGTGGAAAAAACCTGATGGAAAACACCAGGGTGTGTTGATTAGGTATCAGAATGGCGGCCATCTTGCTTCTCTGGCAGTACTGTTCAAGTGCACTTTTTTTTTATATATATAAAACCACATTTTCTTCAAATATTATCTATGCACTGCACTAAGAAACAGTGAGCAAGTTGTCCTTATTCAACATCGTCTATCTGGGAATTTCGGGGGATATCCCAAAGCATGAGGTGAAAGAATTTAAACTTCCAATCAAGGTGCAGATAGAGTAGAGTTTAGTGTACATATACAGTGTACATGTCACAGCCAATCGTCTTTTCACGTGAATGGGAAAAATCTTAATATTTCTATAATATTTAAATAATAGATGTTGGAAGGAGGGAGCTAAATGGTGTAATAAATCTGCCTCGTGTATAAATAAAAAAAAATTACATAGATGCGTGACATTTGTATATACAGTGGTGGCCAAAATTGCGGACACTTTTTGAAATGTGAATGTTTTTCAACTTCGAATGCTTATAAAAACTGTTACACTTCATGCAGTGCAATGATTCATATATCAAATGAAAGGAAATTTAATGCTGAATTCAACACAATAAACAGAGGTCAAATATTTGCATTACAAGGGAAGTTATGCAGTGAAAACAACACTTAAGGTGAAAATCCCTGTGAACTTATGATGTTACTGTCCTATCAGTATTTCGTGGGGTAACCTTTATTTTTCAAGACAGCAGCACAGCGACGTGGCATTGAGCCAACCAATGTTTGGAGCTGTTCCTTCTTTATTATGTGGTGCCATGAGACAATTATAGCCTCAATTAATTGTCTTTTATTGGATGGACGCCTCAGATGTACCAGTTTTTTCAAACAAAACCACAAATGTTCTATGGGGTTCAGGTCTGGGCTGTTTCCTGGCCATCCGAGCACCTGTATGTCATTCTCTGTGAACCACTGTTTGCATATCCATGTAGTGTGGCAGGGAGCTGAATCCTGCTGGAAAAAAATGGGGCAATATCTGGAAAAAGATCCCTGATAGAAGGTAGAAGTTTTGGTTGTAGGATGGTGTCAATGTACTTTCTGCTGTTCAGTGTGCCATCTAAGACATAACGGCATCCCACAGCATCTGCTGTCATACATGCCCAGATCATAACACTTGTAGGATTCTTTGTTGTCGCTTGAATGCAATCTGGATGTACCTCTTTCCCGATGCGACGTCTCACATATTTTCTCCCATCACTACCAAATATCGATATCTTAGTTTCGTCACTCCATATCACTTGTTTCCACTGACCTTCTGTCCATGCAATGTGTTCTTTTGCCCACTGTATTCGTTTCTGCTGCTGCTTTTTATTCAGCAATGGCTTTTTTGGGGGAATCCTACCTTTTAGGCCAACCTCCATTAGTCTTCTCTGTACCTTTCTTGCACTGACAAAACCACCAGTTGCACTCAGTTCACTGCTAATGGCCGCAGATAACATCCATCTGCCCCTGACGCAAATTAGATATATTCTCCTATCATCTACAGCTCTTGTGCACTTTTTCCAGCCTTTTCCTCCTTTGAACAACAGAGAAGAGAAATCCTGGCGCCTATCTAACCATGCACTTGTGGGCAAAACCAATAAGTTTGCTGCAGCTATCTGTTGTTGATAGGGAATTGTCAACCCTTCCTAGAAAACTTTAATAAAATAGTAGAAATAACAGACAGCGCTGCAATCAATAGGATTCTCCACACAATACTTCCTTTAAAGAATATATATTTATTAATACATGATCAATATAAAAATAATGAAAAGAAAAATGGCCGATATCAAAAATAGAAAAAGAAAACACAATATGGAACGTGTCTTATGGAATTTAGAGCGGATATATATAATATTCCACTTATTCCAATTAATAAAATATATTATAAAATACACTAGACAAAGACATCATCAATATGGTACCATCAATTATATAGCTATATGCACCACACATGTATAAAAATCATACACTTTGTTTCAGAGCAAGCATGTAAAATACAACCAATCAGCTCTGGCTGATCATACTAATATGCAGAGCTGAAATCCACTTAATTAATGGGAAAATGTCCTTTCCATTGGATTTCAAATTGCAGGAGAAGATAAAAATATATTTGTTCCCTTCTATAGGTGACCAGCCGTTCGTTTGTCATTGTTTTGAAGAATATTGAAAACAGCTGTAATTTCCACTTCCTCAAAGGGTCAGCATAATGGATGTTATCTCAATCCTTTTTTGTGATTTAGAGAAAAACATATAATTCAGCACTTGAATGGTTAACACACCACAGTGCAACTTTCCTTAATTCAATTATTCACATAATCAGCATATTTGAATATAGATATACAATCCAGCAATTCAGAAGGATAGTGGATAATATCTTAATCCTTTTTATGGTTTAGACAAAGACATATGATCCAGCACTTGAATGGTTAACACACCACAGTGCAATTTCTCCAAAATTCAGTTGCTCAGATGATCAGCATATTTGGATATAGACAGAGTCCAGCAATTAGAAGGATGGCACACACTGATATAAATCTCAAAGTTCAATCCTCTTAGTGATTTGCGTGTAGTGATACTTACAAAGGTATGCACTATTCCTTCTCAGCCTCAGTGTGCTCTGGAGACTGAAAATGTCCTTGTATAGATTGTGTTTCCTGATATCGTAAACAAAACTTTCGTACTCCTGATGTCACATTCCCACCAACTTCTCTCGCAATTGCTGCATACGAAAGACCATTTTCACGTAACACCACAATCTTGGATCTCTTCCTGGGTGACCAGTCACCACTTTGCCTGGCAACATTGTTGTATTTTATTTTTTACACCGTCAATAGCACTAAACAATACACACAAACATCCAACCGTAATCGCTCTTCAGTAAGCAACTTTATTTTGCAAAATGAAACAGCCAAACTGACCTTTCCCACCTTTGAACATGACCTCGCACCTGCTCATAAACGACAGCTGATTGGTCCTCAGAACAACGATTCCGATTGGCTGGTAGTAGCTGTTACTACATTCCACTTCTTGAATCTCACGCATCTGTGCTTTTGTCTGACTGAAAGTAGCATAACTTCCCTTGTTGTAATGCAAATATTTGACCTTTTTATTGTGTTGAATTCAGCATTAAATTTCTTCATTTGATATATGAATCATTGCACTGCGTGAATTGAAACAGTTTTTATAAGCATTCAAAGTTGAAAAACATAGAAATTTCAAAATGTGTCCGCAATTTTGGCCACCAGTGTAGTTGCTATACTGAAATTCACATTTAATTTGGTTTTCTTTTAAATGCAGTAGTGCTACAATTCTAGTTGCTGTCTGAAAGCAAAATATTAATCTAGATAAAACCTGTAGCTTCCTCTTCTTTTATCCCCAGCATCTCCTGGTCTCCCCTATCTCTTCCCTGCACTATATTATGTCCCTATTTGAAAAATGAGGGGGGCGCCAATGATTTTGCTGGCACAGGGCACCAAAAAGTCTAGTTACGGCTTTGCCGACCACCCTGATGCTGTCGATTTCCCTGCTAGTGGTTACCAGAAGAGAGAGAAGCCATTTTGATATTCTGTGTAGTAATGGGTCCATTTTAGGCTAACACAGAGGAAGTTTGTTTAGTTTGGAAACTGCTAATATGCTCACCTTTTCTATCAATATGTACTCAAGAAAGATACTCAGCCTAGTGCTACCAAGTTAATACAAAACCATCGATGCACAGACAAAACCAAATAGATATGAGGTTCAATGAATATAGTGTTGCTAAAGGGGGAATTCCACTTTGTCAAGTGTCTCTATTTAATTCTTATGTCCTTTAGAAGATACATTTATCTGTGCGTAAAATCTGTTGTTGTAGCTAAGGGCAGTGCATGTCAATAAATGTGTCCTCATTTTGTAATATATTGCAGAAAGCCAGACCAAAGCTACTATAGACTGTAATGTTCTTCTCATTCTTATCTTTTATTTATATAGGGTCAACATGTTATGAAATAGTTTTAAGAGAATGTTTAATTATTCACATCAGTCCCTGCCCCAGAGTAGCTTTCCAGTCTAAGTTATCTTCCACACACACATTAGGGTGCATTTTGTCAGATGTTAGTTAATCTACCAATGTATTTTTGTACTTTGGGTGGAAACTGGAGCTGCTGGGACAGCATTTTGATAGGAGAGGTCTTGTTGAAGGCTTTGTTGGTGAGGGGGAGCACTTTAAATTGGATTCTGGGGGACACAGAAAGCCAGTATAGGGATTTGCAAAGTGATGCAGCAGATGCACAACAGTGAGAGAGGAAAATCAACCTTGCTGTGGCAATTGACATGGACTGAAGCAGGGACAGATGGGATGCAGTCAGGAAGCTGACGGTCGAAATGCCGGCCGCTGGCTTCCAGACTGTGAAATCTTGGCAAGGTACTAATGACAGTTGTCGAAATCCCGACGCCTGTCATTATACCTACGGCAGGAGCCAGACGCCTGGTATACCGAACGAAGGTAAGCCAGGTGGCGGGCGCAGACACCCGTGGGTTAGGGGCTCCCGGGAGGGACTTATGGTTAGGCTCCCCCAGGGAGGGTTAGGCTAGGGTTAGACACCCACGGGAGGAGGTTAGGGTTAGGCCCCCCCCCCCGGGAGACTTAGATTTAGGCTGCGGGGATGGGGGGGGTTAGTGTTAGGCAATCCCAAGGGAGGGTTGGTGGGGGGGGGTTGTTAGGGTTAGTTATACTTGCCTAAATCTCCTGTCAGGATTTTCATTGCTGTCGGTCTGCCGCCGTCGGGATTTCATTCATACTGATCCCGGGACAGATATGTGACAACTGTGCCCTATAGCAGTAGGTCACAGTTGTTGAGGTGCAAGAGTGCATAAGCGTTTGGTGGTAACTTGGTTAACAAAAGAGCATATTCTAGCAATATTTCAAAGGTGGAGGCTACAGAGCAGGTTGATCAACAGTGCCGAGAGCAGCAAATAGGAGGATGAGTGTTGCGAAAGGAACATTGGAGTTTGCTTGAAGTAGCTCCTTGGTCACTTTTGTGAGTGCAGTCTCAGTGGAATATTGAGGGTGGAAGCCTGACTGCAGCGTGTCAGGGAGGGAGAGTGAGAGAGAAACAGGCGGTTGTATACAACTTGATTAAAAGAGTATTAAGCTTTAGTTTAAAGGGCAGCATAGAAGTAGCTTATTTCCAAAATAAATATCAGCATAAGTCTTTATATGTGACACAGTCAGGATAGGGGTCCCTCTACTGGGGTAGATGGACTCCCTCTTTACACACACAGCAGCTGTAGAAACAGGATACAAGTCCGGTTCTCGTATAAACTGGTCGGTGCCAGTCTTTATTGTGCCAAATGAATATAAACAAAACATAAACATAAGTCCTAGCCCGGCTGGGCACTAGCGACACAGCAGATTCCCTCTCTATAATAATGGTAGGGCCTATTGCCCTCAGCATCAACAAAACACGTGCACAGTACTTACAAGGAAAGTAACCAAGTGTGTCTGAACAGGCTAGTCTGCCTGCTCTCCCAGGTGTGAGACACTCAGTCACAAATAAACCCAGCTTATATTAGCCATTTACATCTGCAAGCCCTAATGAGCCTGTTACCAGGCTGAAAGACCCAAAACCTGGAGTGGCCTGTGGATGGAGCCCTACCTCTCCTCACATCCACACCCCCAGGACCCAAACTGTCTTTTCTCTAAAGCCGACATTTCTAGTCTGTTTTTCCCAAACAGACTTCTCTTGGGGGTTTCAGAACACATATGACAGGAACCTAGGACATACATAGAAGCCATTCCAGACTTCTCCAGTGCTTCTATCACAATACTAATATAATAAGAACGTTGTCTGTTTGTTTCAAATTGGCGCAAAAACTACTGAATCAATTTTGACATTGTGCAGTGAAAACACCTAGAAATAACCTGCACTTTAGTTCATCTCGATCCATCAAGTTAAAGCTGAGCAATAACAAAAACAAAATGTATTGACATCATCTACGTGCACATAAGTGTGGCACCATGCGCGCGGCTTGTAAAGGGTGGGGGAGAGGTGCTTTGGGTCCGTGTTCACTTGAATAGGATACATAGCAGTCAGTGCACAAGGCACACAGTGACGTTGGTGTGAGTGATGGGTGAAGGCGCTGCTACTGCCACCAGTTTGTATAGCGCTGCTGGTCCCGCAACAGGGCCCCTATGCAAAGCAATACAACTGGAACACCTCAAATAATAAAAATGTTTGTAGAAGTGATTTCATGGTGGGCAAAGCTGTGACTAGTGACTTATAAATCATCATGGATTCATCTTCCAGTTGAAAATAGTGTAGACTAAACCGGCACAATAATTACAAAAATCTGGAGGTAAAGAAGAGGTTGCAGTAAAAAACAGGCTTCTCCCATTAGCAAACGGGAGAGCCACGCCATTTACCTGATGCTGGCAGCCGGATTGCACCAAACTTTGTACTATAGCTCAAAGCCGAGTACAAAACAATAGCGCTGTCTTTTATAGATCTCTGTTGTAGAGGACTGGACAAGTAGAGTCCTCTAAGCTCCAGGTTACAGCAGTTCCCGGAGATGGACCCCCAACCATTCACTATCCATAAATCAAAATAAATGTTTTTGCCATACAGAGATAATAAGTAGGATTTATGGCAAATGTTAGACACTAAAGAGCTTTGGGGAATTCTACTGTTCTTAAATGGTTATCACAAGAGGCATTTTGCTTTGAACCAGAAAGTTAGTTTAATGCATATTATTCACCTATGTATTTATCTTGGACCAACTTTATACCGCTGTGATTTGAGAAAACAAAATATTGGTATCCAACTTATTTATTTGGGCTACGTACTGTATTTATGCACCAATTACACTGTGTATTACTTGTTTTTAGACTATGCCATGTTTAAGAAAAAAAGGTGTAAGGGCTATTAAAATCTAGGAATTAATCTATATGTACATTGAACATGTGCTTGTATTTTTCTACTGATACCTCATGAACACAAGGTTTCCTGCAGCCTCTTCTACTGTTACATCATGAACACAAGGTTCCCTGAAGCCATTCTACTGTTACCTCATGAACACAAGGTTCCCCCGAAGTCTCTTCTACTCATGAACACAAGGTTCCCTGAAGCCTCTTCTACTGTTACCTCATGAACACAAGGTTCCCTGAAGCCTCTTCTACTGTTACCTCATGAACACAACGTTCCCTGAAGCCTCTTCTACTGTTACCTCATGAACACAAGGTTCCCTGAAGCCTCTTCTACTGTTACCTCATGAACACAAGGTTCCCTGAAGCCTCTTCTACTGTTACCTCATGAACACAAGGTTCCCCAAAGTCTCTTCTACTGATACCTCATGAACACAAGGTTCCCTGAAGCCTCTTCTACTGTTACCTCATGAACACAAGGTTACCTGCAGCCTCTTCTACTGTTCGGTTCACCCAACTGACAGGGACAGAATAAAGGAGCTCATTCAGACCCGCTTGCTAGATGCGTTTGCTCGCACGATGCGTATGCAAATTTCTGAAGGCAGGCGATGCACGGTAAGGCATTAGCATGCCCACTATGTCTTGGCGTGCGATCGCTCTGTGTATGCAGACGCCCACCAGCCTGTCTTAAGACGCCCACTTGCGCATATCATCTCCAGGAAGTGTATGCAACCATCTGTACATCGCAATGCAATCGCAGCGCTTGTGGCTGACCATACCCTACCGCAAACACTGCGAGCACTTCAGTGTTAAAACCAACAAGTGACATGTAACATGACGCTGTCTCTAAATTATTCACGCCTCTGAAACGGCATTGGGACGCTCAGGCACACCTGCGTTCGCACCTCCATCCCTCGTTTTTAATGGCCAGCCCGTCACCACCACAAACGGCTTCTCCTGTCACTCACTCTGCTGGGCAGTCTAAGTGCAGCGAGCGAACGCTTCCTGATCTCTCGCACTGATCGCACACTGCGATGCCTACGCATGCACACAATGCAAAAATGGGCCACCTACGAGCGTACGCATCCTAGCGAGCGGGTCTGAATCAGGTCCAAAGTATGATATTGTTCAGGAATGTATAAATGGCTGCCCGGCACACTAGCCCAGGAGAAATGCAAGGACATTGAAGAAGTATGTAATTTGGGTAAAAGTAGAACCTCTTTTACCCAGATTACATTTTCCTTCATTTTGCATCTTAATTGGCTAATAGTGAGAACTATATTACAAAGGAAAAAGAAAGGCAGTATAATGGTGCACCATTCGAGAAAATAATAATTAAAAAAATTTAACCTTTATTAGGTATTCATTAAAAGAAACACCCCTGTTGTGAGATATTTATAGTAAGCTTTAGCAAAATATTAAACAATTTACAGAATAAATTTACAATTTATTAATATAAATATAATGTACTTTTTATCTCACCCATTTTACGTAAGCTCAGTATTAGAGTCAATCATTTGACAAAATTATTAGATTAATTTATTCAGTATTCATCTCATATTGTTGCTCATTGATCATAATAAACAGAAATACTCAATAAATATCTCATATTACTGCTGCTTGTTCAGAGTAAATAAGTATTATTCTCCTAGGTAGCAACTTTATTGAATTATTGTTACATTAAATTGCAACATCTCAATGTTGCTTTTCAATAGATACATGTGTCTTCTGTTCAGAATAACAAGATTTTCCTGTTGTTTGTATAGCGAATTTCCAAGAGCAAAACATATGAGTATGAAAATAAAATTGAATATGGGAATACAGAGTTTCCTATTATCTCTGTTTATCCATTCAATTAATACTGACAGATTGACTGATTGTGTAAAACTAATACTGTAGAAATTTAGTGTGTAAACATCAGGTTCTGCCTTCCAGCGTTTGTTTCATCAATGCTCGGCTGATACAGTGTTTCAGCCGTTTTAATCACTGGCAGGGCTTAGCATTGGAGCAAAGCGGATAAACTATTAGTCCAAAGTTCCATTCACAGAAATTAGCGTCTACCCTCCGGCGCTTATCACTGCCCGGCTGACATAGTATTACAGCCGTTACAATCATTAGCAGATTTTAGCATCGTCGGAGAATAAGTGAGCTTCTAAAGCGGAGTACCATTAATACCATGTATAATACGATGTATAAAAATCAATGCCTGCCTTCCAGCGTTTGCTTTTGTCACTGCTAGGCTGATGCAATGCTTCAGCCGTTTAATTCACTGGCAGAGCTTAGCGCTGGAGCAGAGCAAATACATTTTTAGTACAAAGTTCCATGTATGGATATTAACGTCTACCCTCCGGCGCTTGTCTTATCACTGCCCGGCTGGTATAGTATTACAGCCGTTACAATCTTTTGTATTTTAAAATATATCCCTGTTTTTTGACAAATATATATTTTTGATACCTATCTTGCAATGGCTAATTTTAGTATAAGCCAAGATCTAACATGTAGACAAGAGAAATGGAAAAGTAATGCAAATGAATTTTTTTTTCAAATGAAAGTCTGATTAAATCAGGGAATAAAGATGATTGGATGACAGGATTACATGAGTTGAAGAAAATTCTACTTAAACAATCAAGGACACGCTGGAATAGGCTAACTTTTGACAATTATGTCAAAAATAACTTGATACCTAGAGGCCTAAGACCCAAAATTTTTCCTTCATTTGAATTGGCAAATGAATCCTTGAAAAAAGAATGGGAAGGTACTCTCTCAAAATGTTCATTTGAATTAATACAGATTCTAATTAAACATGATGAGATAATCTTGGAACAATGGCCCTCATTCAGAGCCGCACGTTAACAACAGTACGCTCGTTGCGTTCCGATGTTGACTAACCGCGCATGCGTCGGTGTTACACTGCGCATGTGCGTACGGCAGATTGCGAGCTTTTTTTCTCTCGTTCCTAAAATAGCGTACAGGAAGTGACATGTCAAATGTGATTGACAGAACAGGGCGTTTTTGGGTGTTGACGGGGGTGGAGATGAAAAAACGCAGGCGTGGCGAGGCGTTTTTGGGGCGTACATACATTAGCAGATGCGAACGTCAAATGTGTTCGGACCGTCTCATACGTCACTGAAACATCCGCTTTCCCTTCAAAATGCTCGCACAGCTTAGGGTCAGGATTACTCGACCACATTGGCGATGGCCTTCTCCTCCGTCCCGGGACTCCACGATGGTGCAGCGATTAATCGCGGCTGGTCAGTAAAGTAATTAGTGTTGGATTGAAATCCGGCTTGGTATGTGTTTGGAAAGCAGTTTATTGGGATAGCACAAAAGCGTACGCAGGTGGAAATCAGAGCTGCTAATGTCATGATTACACAATCAATTAGCGTACATTTTTGGGGTTTTATTTTGGCCACAATTTGGTGGTTATGGCCTATTGTAACAATAATGTCATCATCTTTTAATTAGCTCCCCTTTTTTTTGGTTTACTGTGGAATTTGCATCGCTATGTGATTTTTTAAACGTTCCTTAAAGAGGCCTTTTTTTTTTTTTAAAGAGGGTCAGTTTTTGCGTTTAAGGCCAGGATTAAATGTAACCCATTTGTACAATAATGTCACAATACAATGTCAGTGTTTTGTTTTTAATTTATTGTTTACACACAAACAAATTGGCCTAATATTGTATTGCCTTTTTTTGTGGCCAAGATATTTGATCCAAAAAAAAATATAACATAACTACTAACATAAGCGTAAATACAAAATTTAAAAACATTTCACAAGAAAGGAGAGGGAAGTTTTGACCAGAAAGGAATATGAGCCAAGCACAGAAGGAGTGTGGGAAAAGTCGCCATTGCTGTCACCGTTTTCTCGCCCGTTTGGCTGGGTGAGGGTGGGCGCCAGACCGGGTCCGGGATGCCATCGGGCTGGCCTGTCCAGAGGCAGATGTTGTGGCCTCTGGACTAGGCACAGGGCTAGGCACATTTGGAGGATTGGCTGATGTTGTGCCAGAGGTGGAGGATCCGGATGTTCCGGCAGGAAGGGAGGTCGGCTCCACCATGTGCTGGCGAACGAGCTGCTCCAGGGCATCGGCGATGCGGATGTTGGCCCTGGTATTTTCCGCCAGGGCCTGACCAATGGTCACGTTGGCCGCAGCATTTTGCTCCAGGGCCTCAGCCACCCGTATCAGACTGGCGTCCATCCTCTGCAGAATCTCCGTATGGCAATCCGATTTAAAATTGAGTTCTGTGAGGAGGCCCACTGCCTGCGAGGGGGCACGCCCTGGACTGGCTTCTGCAGGGTCCTCAGCCGGATGTACTGGTTCCTCCCCTGCAGAGCCAGCAGAAATTCTGCGGCCAAGGCTCCCCTCTGGAGCAGACTCATCCGCCTCTGTCTCTGTTAGGAAATTGGAGAAAAGACTCACATTAGAATCTACATATTGGCACAATAGCATTTCTGAGTTGGTGACATCACAAGACTTACCTTGGCCAACATGAGGAGCCGCAAAGTCTGGCATGTCCGTATCCATGTTGGACACGCCAAACACCTCCACAGTCTGCACACACCCCTGTGCCATCTCTTCTAAGTCTGTCAACTCCAATGACACAGGGGTGGGACCCCCACCTGTCCCCCTTGCATGCCTAGCCCTGTCGGCAAGTTTTTGTTTGAGACGATATTTGAAGTCTGCCCATCTGTGGAATGAATTTGGAACCATTATCCTTTTTTTTACAATGGGGTTTGTTTATAGGATGGGAAAGTGTTTACTTACCGCCGTTTGACATCCCGGGCTAGACGGACATAATCACCCACCCTATTGACAGCAACGGCGACCTCCTCCCACATTCTCCACTTCTGGCTTTGGCTCATATTCCTGGCTGCCTGGGGCAGGATGTCAACGCACTTCTGGATCAAAACCTCCATCTCCTTGCTTGTGAAATGTGGCTGCCTTTTTTTTTTGGCAGCTTTGGCGGGTTGACTGGGGCCAGCAGTCTCTTCCATGTCATCCTCCTCACCTATTTGGGTAAATATGCAGATTTAGCCACTTCACAACTTGCACAATATTATGTTTTAAAAGAATCATTGACACAAAATGCATGAAGGCCTTACCGCCGCAATTTTGACCATTGTTTCCCTGGTTTGAAGCCATGTCTCTGCTTCCAGCATGAAATCATCCAGAAATTCTATGTGATTTCGTGACGTATTTATACATGCGTCCTTAGTTTGCGGCCGCATCATTGATTGTGCGTCCCTATGATTCATCCTTAATTTGTGCGGGAAAATAAACACTATTTATGGCTTGGTGTGTGTGGATTCGAGGTGGGGTTGTTGGAGTGTTGTCGGTTAAGTGGTTTGGATTTGGTTGTTTGCGTTTGGAGGATTTGGCAGAGTTGTTTTTTTGTTTGTTTTTGCTACATTTCTTTGGTTTTTCCGTTCGCATTTTTTTCATTTTTTCAACATCCTTTCCTGATTTGGTAAGTTTTGTGCATTCAAATTTGTGGCCAATTGGTGTATTCTTCTGTTTTGTGGTTCGTTAATTTGTTTAACACTCATTTCATCTTTTTTAGTTTTTTTTTGTTTTCGGACCCAAAGAAGTTTTTTGTGGAAATCTTATATATTCGAGTTGGGTAAGTCCATTTTTTGTCTTGCATTTGCGAATTAATTACCGCATTTTTGACTGTTGGTGTAGCGACTTGCATTTGCAAATTAATTACCGCATTTTTGACTGTTGGTGTAGCGACTTGCATTTGCGAATTAATGACCGCATTTTTGACTGTTGGTGTAGCGACTTGCATTTGCAAATTAATTACCGCATTTTTGACTGTTGGTGTAGTGACTTGCATTTGCGAATTAATTACCGCATTTTTGACTGTTGGTGTAGCGACTTGCATTTGCGAATTAATTACCGCATTTTTGACTGTTGGTGTAGTGACTTGCATTTGCGAATTAATTACCGCATTTTTGACTGTTGGTGTAGCGACTTGCATTGGCGAATTATTTACCGCATTTTTGACGGCTTATTCATCATATAATCCAGTTTTGCTTTTCCCTTTTCCATTTTTTGGGTCCATTTGAACCCTATTTGACGTACGGTGTGCAATGTCGTTTTCATCGATGGCCAAATGTGTTTTTCCGCTATTTTTTTTAAACAAAAAAAACACCCTCGAAATTTTTAAAGTCTCATTGTTGGCTTTTTTACAGTTTATACGTATCATGACAATACCCCGGCATGTAAGCAGCTATGGATGGTATCAGAAAGCTAAGTTGTTTTTTCTTACTTTTGGGGTGGGTCAAAAGCCTTACATTGTAAACTTTGAATTTCAGGTAGATCTGGGGCGAATTGTTCTGGCCCTGCTCCCGGAAGACGACCAACCTCAAACTCGTCCCAGGCGTAGGCATCGTAGGCATGCAAGGCCCCAGATATTTCGAACACGTGTCACCCTTTTTGGAATGCCCGATGATGAGGTTTTAAGACGCTACCGTCTACCTCCCAAAATCATCATAGACACTCTCTCATTAATAGAAAGTGATCTTGAGCGGCAAATTGACAGTCCAACAGCAATACCACCACTGACGCAATTTATGGCGGTGTTACATTTCTGTGCCTCAGGATCATTTCAAACAACGGTGGGAATAGTGGCGGGCATCTCCCAATCCTCCTTTTCCAGGATCCTGAGGGCAGTGATGGAGGCACTTTTCAAGCACCTCCATCATTTTATTAAAATGCCTTTGGATATGGGTGCCCTTAGTGTGGCCAAGGCCAATTTTTACCAAATAGCTGGCTTCCCACACATCATAGGGGTTGTGGATGGTACTCACATACCACTTCAGCCTCCAGCACGGCTGGAGGCAATATTTAGAAACAGGAAACACTATCACTCCCTGAATGTAATGGTGGTATGTGATGCCTCCCTCCAGATCCTGTCCCTGAATGCTAAATTACCCGGAAGTGCTCATGACTCCTTCGTCATCCGGCAATCAGGGATATGGCAGAAATTAACCAACCTACAAGCTGGTGATGCGTGGCTTCTGGGTAAGTGGAGACCTTTAGTACATAACAATGTTAAGCTTGATACACAGTGTTCCTGATGTGGTCTATTTTTGTTCACAGGAGACAGTGGATACCCTTGCATGTCCTGGCTGCTCACTCCTTATTTGGCTCCCACACCAGGGCCACAAAGTGCGTATAATTCCGCACTTACAGCCACCAGGCAAGTGGTGGAGCGCTGTATCGGCCTTTTAAAAGGCCGATTCAGATGCCTCCACCGCTCTGGTGGCGAGCTCATGTATGTGCCAGATATGGTGTCGAAAATTGTGGTCCTGTGTGGGATATTTCACAACATTGCCATAAGGAGTGGTGTCCCAATGCAGCCAGAGGATGCCTTACCTGAGGATGGCCCCCCCGAGGTTGGTCGAAGGTCAGTATGTGGGGGGGCCATACGCGATGATGTGGTGGCCAGATTTTTTAGGTAAGTTTGAACAAAACTCCAGTGTTTATACCTAATGTGTTTGTGTTTTTTGGCGAACATCTAATTTATTTTTAATTTTCTCACCATCTTCTGTTTGTTCACATAATCTTTGGCACTCCAACGCTCACTACTTCCTGCTACCCTTACCAAACCTGGATCTGGTCCTTTTGGGCATATATTCTTGAACCCATATCGCAACGCCATGTTTGTGGAATCATGTTGGCATGGTCCTTCGTCAACCAGTTCTTGATTTTGTGTTTTTATTTAATTATTTCTTGGTATGTGTTGTATTTGAATTTATCACTGTGTATTTTTTTTGGGAGTGACCACTTTGTTTTCTCTGTTATGTTGTGAATAAATGTTTGAAGAGTGAAATGGTCTTCCTTTTTTGGGACGTTAACAGCAAGTGTAACCAGGTTAACACAAGTTACATTTGACTAAGGGGTAAACCAGTACTGACGCCAGTTGAGCAAAACTGAAATATGTTTTCAGCTTCCCAATCCACACCAAAAGGAAGCCTGGCCCAACCTTGGGATTTGTAAGATTGGCCTAAGCAGCTTGCGCACCAAGTAGGAACCTGGAAAATGTAGAAATCTGTAATTGACACTACACCCAAAAAGGGAAATGACATTGTTACTGTTATGTGTTTCTGGTGTCTGTTTGATATACAAAGACAAAACACAATCTAACTTTTAAAAAAGGGAAATCCTTGCAGGAACTTATGTCAGGCTAAACTATCTTGGTTTTGGTTTTTAAAAATGAGCCACAACGTATATTTGTCTTAATAAATTTATTTGGAAAATAGAACAAAAAAAAAAAATCTAATGCCGAAGGAGGCCAGACAGCCGGTCGAGGGCCACCAGAAGGCCGATTACATGGTGGCGCATCTGCCCCACAACATCCGCCACCTCTTGCCGACGCCTCTGTTCCTCTGTGGGTGAGAAAAGTGTGTGGGTTAATACAACAATAGGGAATCCACAGAAAAACATAAAAAAAAACCAAATCACTCCTAAACCCAAAAACAGAAATAAAAAGGGTGGGCTGGCAAAAATACAAGGCCTAGGTACAAATTCCCACAGGTATGATATGTGTATGCTTAAATCACCAGGAAGAGGTAAAGGCAAACCTTCACAATCAACAAAAGTCAAGCCACAAAAACACGAAGAAAGGCACGACACATGATTACATACAAACAGTTTGTGCTTTAAAAAATAAATTAAAAAAACATACCGGGAGACAAATCAGGAGCTCCGGCCAAACCTCCATGATCCTCCTCGGAGGATCCGTCATTCCCCAAAGAATGGGGCGGAGTTATGCTGGACTCCGGGGAGGGGGTAATTGGAAGAGGGGTGGGTGGAGGAGAGGGGGAAGTGGGACGGAGGGGAAGGAGGCCCGACATTTCCGGGAGAGGGTCTGGGAAGGATGGGGAGGAGTGGGGAATAGGGGAAAGATTTGGGGTGGAGTGTTGGCTGGGGGTTGGGGAGAGTGGGCGGGAACGCCGTCTGGACGGACGTTGACGGCGGAGTCTTGGCTGTCCCCCTAAAATATGTCAAAGAAATTGCGTTTAGTTTATGGACAAATCCGGGCAACCAAACAAAAAAAATAAAAATAATAAAAAATAAAACCAAAAAAAATAGCAGTAGAATTAAAAAATCAGAAAAAGAGGGGAAACATGCAGACGCAGATATGAGTACAAATAATAAATAGAACAGACAGGAAAACATGCAGACGCAGATATGAGTACAAATAATAAATAGAACAGACAGGAAAACATGCAGACGCAGATATGAGTACAAATAATAAATAGAACAGACAGGAAAACATGCAGACGCACATATGAGTACAAATAATAAATAGAAGACAGGAAAACATGCACACGCAGTTTGCCCCACAAACACAAACATTAAAACCACAATACATAACACTTACTTGCCAGGATCTGCATGCGAAAGCATGCCAGCAAGCGGGGCGTTCGCCGTTGCAGGTCGGACCACCTGCGCTCCAGCTGCCCGATGTTGCGGCGTGAGCCGAAGGACCGCAGGCGGGACCGTACCTCCGCATACGCGGAGCGCTTCTGCCGGTTGGTCATGGGTTGAGGCTGGCTGGTGATCCGGCGATCCATGACCTCCGTAAGCACCAGCAGCTCACGCCTGGTGAATACGGAGGCTCTCATGATGGCAATGGTGTTTTTCTTAAAAATCATTTTTGATAAAGTGTGTAAAAATTTTCTGATTGGCTAATGTATTTTGGAAATTAACAGGAGCAATTTTATTGGTTAGTGTATGAGTCATGTGTTCGACAGGGCCAGAAATCTCTGGAGAGTTAGGATAGGCTTGATGCAGTGACATGCGTAAGCAAATTTAAATAAAGAAATGAACCCAGGGAAATATGCGGGGATCCACAGCAATAGTACAATTGTTTAATTGTGGTTCACATGTTTTTTGAACAATAAAAGCGAATGTTTCATCCGTACGTATTCTGCGGGTAAACACAAACACGGACAAGAGTAAAGTTTCTTGCATTGTGTTGAAAAAAAACAAACAATTAAGCTAATTGATACATTGATTGGCATGATACGATTGATGGAGGTAGGCAGAATAAAGGAGCAGGTAATCGACATCTGACAAGGCCACTTCCTGTTTATACGTGTGCGTGCGTTCCTTTCAAGCCATTTCGGGGATGTACGCTCGCTATTTCATACGCTCGTTAGTTAGAGGAGGGGTCGTCAGAGTTTAGGGAGGAATTTTAGATGCGAACGAAAATACGAGCGAGCCATTGAATTTAAATATTTTTGTACGTACGCCTAACGTACGTGCGCCCGCTTGCGAGTGGGTCTGAATGAGGGCCAATGTACGAAAGAAATTAATTGCATTGGTGAAAAATTGAAATCCTTTGAGAATCTTGAAAATTTTCAGAAACTCTATCAAAAACATATCTCTGAAGTAGAGGATATGGAAAAATTGATTATAGAAAGGAAAAAACGCAAATTTCAAAGAGATATTAATGATTACACAGAAGATCAGGTCTATAGATGGAGAAAATCGAAATCTAGGACTGAAAGAGATGATCATAGTGATGTTACTTCAGAAATGGAGTCCTCAGACTCTGATAACATCAGTACACCATCAACATCAAGAAAATACATTCCTAATCAGAGGGATTTTTTAGGGAGAGGTCAAGAAGATCAAAACCCCAATTCCAGAGGATTAGGAGAGGGGGGAAGAAATTTAAGAACTCAAAATTTAGGAGGGAGATGGGAAAAACCCAAGACATACAGGAGGAGATATTAATAGAGAGACAGATGGATCTTCAAATTATCAACCTTACTGATAGGGTTCTTACAGAGCCTCAGAAACAGATCTTAAGTAAAGGTCTCTCATACTCCCCCACACTAAGCATGAATAGATTTGAGTGGGAGAAAGACATCAATCTATTTGCTAGAAAATTATATTTAAGAAAATTCTTCATGAATAAAGCAAATGATAATACTAATTTTAGTAATACAACTACACCAATAAATGGAAATCCTCCCCCCGCATCCAGTTTATTAAATACAATGGAAGATATAGAGACCCTAAAGATTCTGACAGAATTGTATACTGATGATGACATGACAGAATCTGTGACTACAACCATAGATAAACCTATCTTAAAAAAGAAATCTGAGTTTTTTCCAGATATCAATAATAATCCACATATTAAAATTTTCACTGAATTAGTTTCACGCGATCTGGATCAGCTGGTAAAGAAAAAACATTATGGTAAACGTAATATCAGCAGAGAAGAGCAGAATGCCCTTAATGAAATACAAAGTTGGTCAGAAGTCCTTGTGAAGCCATCCGATAAGGGTGGGAATATTGTGTTATGGCCTGAGGAATCATATTTGAAGGAAGCTTCATAACAACTTCACGATTCCAACTGTTATAAGAGATTGCCATACAATCCAACAGATGAATATCTAAAAGAATATAATAATCTGATTATACAAGCAATGAACGATGGCATAATAAAACACAATTTGATTATTTGGAAACGAAAACACCTAGAGTGGCTACCTTCTACATGTTACCGAAGGTCCACAAGGACCCTACTAATCCACCAGGTAGACCCATTGTCTCCGGTATGAATAATCTGACAGAAAAAGCAAGTTTCATAGATAAACATCTGAGAATATTTGTTGAAAGTTTACCATCATATGTGAGAGACACCATGGATATCTTGACGAAAATTGAAGAGCTCTCTGTAACTCCGGGGTCCTGGTTGGTTACGTGCGATGTGGAATCGCTGTATACCAGTATCCAACATGACAAAGGTTTATATGCAACAGAATATTTTCTGAATATGGATATTCACAGTAATTTTAATATCTTATTCAATTACTGAAGTTTGTCTTAACAAAAAAATTTTTTCACTTTCAACGGAAGTTACTTCCTGCAGCAGAGGGGGACAGCTATGGGGACAGCCTGCACACCAACCTATGCTAATTTATACATGGGTTGGTGGGAGAAAGAACATGTGTTCATAGAGGCTAATGAACGATAGACCCAACATGTCCTCCTCTGGCTGCGTTATATAGACGATCTTTTTATCTTATGGGAGGGAAGTGAAAAAGATTTGAAAGAGTTTATTATGACTCTTAATTCCAACACCCTTAATCTTAAACTCATAATGGATATGAGCCAACAAACTGTAAACTTCCTGGATTTGACAATTTCAGTTAAAGACAGACATTTAACATCTGATATATTCAGAAAACCAATCGCGACAAACAGTATCCTACATGCTCTAAGTTCTCATCCTGAAACAGTCATTTCTGGAATACCGAAAGGAGAATTTCTTAGAACTCGGAGAAACTGCGCAGAGGATGAGACTTTTGAAAAAAGAGCAAAAGAATTGGATAAGAGATTACTCCTAAGAGGATACAGTAAGAGATCCACACGAAAAGCCTTTAATCTTGCTAAAACAAAATCAAGGACATCACTTATTCACCTGAAGTTGAATAATAAAAATATGAATGATCAGATTCAACAACCAATTAGATTCATAGGTACATTTTGCACAGAGAATAAGATGATTAAACAAATTATACAAAATCATATCCATATACTCAAGGCTGACCCAGATTTAGCTACCATCATAGGAGAGAGAGTACCAATCTGTTGGAGACGATCTAAAAATTTAAGGGATATATTGGTTTAAAAGGTGGTTTTGACCTATAGTGGCTATGAACCATCAATTAAAGGATCACATACTTGTGGTCATTGTAAAGCATGTCCTCATATGGTTACAACTAAACAATTCACTGACAAGTATAATCATTGTTGGCAAATCCAAGATTTCTTAAACTGCAATTCACAAAATGTCATCTATTGTCTGATATGCCCATGTAATTTACGATACATCGGTATGACTAGTAGGCCTTTTAAACAGAGGCTACTGGAACATATCGGCAGCATTCGAAATGCTGAAAATGACCAGAAAAAGTTTAAAACTCTCACAACAGTGGCCAAACATTTTTTGATATATCATCAAAGTAACACACGTCTTCTTAAAGCCTTTATAATGGAGAAAGTCCAAATTGATAACAGAGGAGGTGATTTAACCAAATTACTCTTGCAGAGAGAAGCACGTCTCATTTTCCTGATGGGAAGTACTCATCCATTTGGCCTTAATGAGAGGAATAATTATGCTGCTTTTCTATAAAATAACTCTGGTAATTCTTATTCATAATACCATTTCTTATAATTTCTATTGTATTGACAATTATATAAGATGAAGTAGATAATATAGGATTAATAAACTAATTCACAATTTAAAATGATAACTAGTTGACAGATAGAATTTATGGATGCAAAAAATGATTTAATAAAAATATTTTCCTATTTGAACATGGAAGAAGAAGATTGATTGGGATCATATATATATATATATATATATATATATATATATATATATATATATATATATATATATATTATTGATAATTTAATCTTAATAGACATCTATAGGTCATATGAAATAACTATATTTATGCTAGTATTATATGTATTAGTCACTTATAATCTATACACATGTCATCTTGAGTATGTTCACTTTTTTATCACATTATTTTATTACATGAGAGTCGTCTTTATTTATTTTGTATCTCTCATATTTTTTTCACATTATTTATTATCACAACAGGATGAAAGTATTTATTAATCACTCATTTCACATTTATTCTAACAATTTAAATATACTTTATGTATTTCTCACATTTTGAGATATCACTATTTATTAATTTTTACACGTCATTTTGAATATGCTCACTCCTTCATTATATTTAAGTATTTCTCTCTTATATTCCTCACTATCTTTATATCACAACATGATGAAAGCTTTTACTAATCACTCACTTCATTCTAATAAATATAGGATTTCTCTTTAATATTATTTCTCATATTTGGAGATATTATTATTCATTATTATTAGGAATTCTAGATATTATTAGAAATAGGTAATTGATTTAATCGTGATCTACTATAATGGCTGGGGCATTCAATCGGCAATCATTTACTATTCCTAGGAATAGGATCTTCACTAGCCTGAAACCGATTGGATGCTGCCAACGTGAACAAGATAGGTAAAAGTATTTAAACTTAACAGACCCGCCCATCGGGTTGATTCCATGATTAAGCGATAGGCGAAATGCGCATCGGTACACTGTACTAAAAGCTCACCCACTCTCCTCCAACGCTATACTCTGCCAATGATTGTAACGGCTGTAATACTATACCAGCCGGGCAGTGATAAGACAAGCGCCGGAGGGTAGACGTTAATATCCATACATGGAACTTTGTACTAAAAATGTATTTGCTCTGCTCCAGCGCTAAGCTCTGCCAGTGAATTAAACGGCTGAAGCATTGCATCAGCCTAGCAGTGACAAAAGCAAACGCTGGAAGGCAGGCATTGATTTTTATACATCGTATTATACATGGTATTAAGGGTACTCTGCTTTGGAAGCTCACTTATTCTCCGACGACGCTAAAATCTGCTAATGATTGTAGCGGCTGTAATACTATGTCAGCCTGGCAGTTATAAGCGCCGGAGGGTAGACGCTAATTTCTGTGAATGGAACTTTGGACTAATAGTTTATCCGCTTTGCTCCAATGCTAAGCCCTGCCAGTGATTAAAACGGCTGAAACACTGTATCAGCCGAGCATTGATGAAACAAACGCTGGAAGGCAGAACCTGATGTTTACACACTAAGGCCCTCATTCAGAGCCACTCGCAAACAGCAGTACGCTCGTTGCGTTCCAATGTTGACTAACCACGCATGCGTCGGTGTTACACTGCGCATGTGCGTACGGCAGATTGCGAGCTTTTTATCTGTCGTTCCTAAAATAGCGTACAGGAAGTGACATGTCAAATGTGATTGACAGAACAGGGCGTTTTTGGGTGTTGACAGGGGTGGAGATGGAAAAACGCAGGCGTGGCGAGGCGTTTTTGGGGCGTACATACATTAGCAGATGCGAGCGTAAAATGTGTTCGGACCGTCACATACGTCACTGGAACATCCTCTTTCCCTTCAAAATGCTCGCACAGTTTAGGGTCTGGATTACTCGACCACATTGGCGATGGCCTTCTCCTCCGTCCCGGGACTCCACGATGTTGCAGCGATTAATCGCGGGTGGTCACAAAAGCAATTAGTGTTGTATTGAAAACCGGCTTGGTATGTGTTTGGAAAGCAGTTTATTGGGATAGCACAAAACCGTACGCAGGTGGAAATCATACCTGCTAATGTCAGGATTACACAATCAATTGGCGTACATTTTTTGGGGTTTTTTTTGGCCTCAATTTGTTGTTTATGGCCTATTGTGACAATAATGTCATCATGTTTTAATTAGCTCCCCCTTTTTTTTTTTAATGTGCAATTTGCATCGTTATGTGTTTTTTTAAACGTTCCTTCAAGAGGCCTTTTTTTTAGACAAATGAAATGGTTTTTGGTGTCCTTTTTTGCCTTTAGGGCCAGGATTAAATGTAACCCATTTGTACAATAATGTCACAATACAATGTCAGATTTTTTTCTTAAATTTATTGTTTAAACACAAACCAATTGGCATAATATTTTTTTTTAGTTTTTCTGCCAAAGATACTTTTTATAAAAAAAAAAAAATCAATAACTGATAACATAAACGTACAAAAATAACTTAAAAACATTTCACAAGAAAGGAGAGGGAAGTTTTGACCAGAAAGGAATATGAGCCAAGCACAGAAGGAGTGTGGGAAAAGTCGCCATTGCTGTCACCGTTTTTTCGCCCGTTTGGATGGGGGAGGGTGGGCGCCAGACCGGGTCCGGGATGCCATCGGGCTGGCCTGTCCAGAGGCAGATGTTGTGGCCTCTGGACTAGGCACAGGGCTAGGCACATTTGGAGGATTGGCTGATGTTGTGCCAGAGGTGGAGGATCCTGATGTTCCGGCAGGAAGGGAGGTCGGCTCCACCATGTGCTGGCGAACGAGCTGCTCCAGGGCATCGGCGATGCGGATGTTGGCCCTGGTATTTTCCGCCAGGGCCTGACCAATGGTCACGTTGGCCGCAGCATTTTGCTCCAGGGCCTCAGCCACCCGTAGCAGACTGGCGTCCATCCTCTGCAGAATCTCCGTATGGAAATCCGATTTGAAATTGAGTTCTGTGAGGAGGCCCACTGCCTGCGAGGGGGCACGCCCTGGACTGGCTTCTGCAGGGTCCTCAGCCGGATGTACTGGTTCCTCCCCTGCAGAGCCAGCAGAAATTCTGCGGCCAAGGCTTCCCTCTGGAGCAGACTCATCCGCCTGTGTCTCTGTTGGAAAAATGAGAAAAGAGTCACATTAGAATCTACATATTGGCACAATAGCATTTCAGAGTTGGTGACATCACAATACTTACCTGGGCCAACATGAGGAGCCGCAAAGTCTGGCATGTCCGTATCCATGTTGGACACGCCAAACACCTCCACAGGCTGCACACACCCCTGTGCCAGCTCTTCTAAATCCGTCAACTCCAATGACACAGGGGTGGGACCCCCACCTGTCCCCTTTGCATGCCTAGCCCTGTCCGCGAGTTTTTGCTTTAGGCGATATTTGAAGTCGCCCCATCTGTGGGGAAAAATGGAAGCCATTATCCTTTGGTTTAAAATGGGGTTTGTTTTTAGGGGGGGCAAGGGTTTACTTACCGCCGTTTGACATCCCGGGCTAGACGGACATAATCACCCACCGTATTGACAGCAACGGCTACCTCTTCCCACATTCTCCACTTCTGGCTTAGACTCATATTCCTGTCTGCCTGTGGCAGGATGTCCACACACTTCTGGATCAAAACCTCCATCTCCTTTCTTGTGAAATGTGGCTGCCTTTTTTTTGGGGCCGCTTTGGCCGGAATACTGGGCCCAGCAGCCTCTTCCATGTCATCCTCCTCACCTATTTGTGTAAATTTACAGAATTCACAAAATCACAACTTGCCTCATCTTATGGTTCAAATTAATCGTTGATAGAAAATGCATGAAAGACTTACCGCCTGACTCTTGGGCATTTTTTCCCTGGTCTGTCGCCATGTCTGTGGTCCAAACAAGAAATACACCAGAATTTGAATGTGTTTTCGTGACGTATTTATACATGCGTCCTTATTTTGCGGCCGCATCATTGATTGTGCGGCCCTATGATCCCTCCTTAATTTGTGCGGGAAACGAAACACTATTTATGGCTTGGTGTGTCTCAAGTCGAGGTGGCGTTTTTGGATTGTTGGATGTTATCTTGGCTGGAGTGTATTGATTGTGTAGAAAGGAGTTGGAGGTTGGAGAATCGTTTGTTGGTTAGATTTGCATTTTTTTTTCCGTTATCTTTGTTGGTTTATATTTTTGGGACCTCGTTTGTTGATTTGGTAAGTTTTGTGAAGTCTAACTTTTGTTCAATTGTTGTTTCATTGTGTTTCGTATATTTTGTAATTTTTGGATACCTAATTTATTCTATTTTAGATTTTGTTTATTTTCGACCCCAAAGACCTTTTGATTTTGCATCTTAGATATTTGCTCTTGGTAAGTCCATTTTTTATCTTGTATTAGCGAACTAATTAGCGCATTTTTAGTAGTTACTCTTGTGACTTGTATTAGCGAACTAATTAGCGCATTTTTAGTAGTTACTCTTGTGACTTGTATTAGCGAACTAATTAGCACATTTTAAACAGCTTAATAATCATTCTAACTTTTTGATGGTTTAGCTTTCGCTTTTTGAGCCAACATTTCGACCCGTTTTGATGTACTGTGTTAAATGTCGCTTTGCGGTTTTGCTAAATGGGTGTTTGGCATATTTGAACTTTGGTCTAGCACAAAATGTATCCACAAAAATGCACAGAGTGAAATGTGTCAAGTAATTTTGTCGTTTATTTTCAGTTTGGACGTATCATGACAATACCCCGGCATGTAAGCAGCAATGGATGGTATCATCAAGCTAAGTTGTTTTAATATAGTTTTGGGGTGGGTCAAAAGCCTTACTTTGAAATTTTAGAATTTCAGGTTGATCTGGGGAGGATTGTTCTGGCCATGCTCCCGGAAGCCGACCAACCTCAATCTCATCCCAGGCGTAGGCATCGTAGGCATGCAAGGCCCCAGATATTTCGAACACGTGTCACCCTTTTTGGAATGCCCGATGATGAGGTTTTAAGACGCTACCGTCTACCTCCCAAAATCATCATAGACACTCTCTCATTAATAGAAAGTGATCTTGAGCGGCAAATTGACAGTCCAACAGCAATACCACCACTGACGCAATTTATGGCGGTGTTACATTTCTGTGCCTCAGGATCGTTTCAAACAACGGTGGGAATAGTGGCGGGCATCACCCAATCCTCCTTTTCCCGGATCCTGAGGGCAGTGATGGAGGCACTTTTCAAGCACCTCCATCATTTTATTTAAATGCCTTTGGATATGGGTGCCCTTAGTGTGGCCAAGGCCAATTTTTACCAAATAGCTGGCTTCCCACACATCATAGGGGTTGTGGATGGTACTCACATACCACTTCAGCCTCCAGCACGGCTGGAGGCAATATTTAGAAACAGGAAACACTATCACTCCCTGAATGTAATGGCCGATTCAGATGCCTCCACCGCTCTGGTGGCGAGCTCATGTATTTGCCGGATATGGTGTCGAAAATTGTGGTCCTGTGTGGGATATTTCACAACATCGCCATAAGGAGTGGTGTCCCAATGCAGCCAGAGGATGCCTTACCTGAGGATGGCCCCCCCGAGGTTGGTCGGAGGTCAGTATGTGGGGGGGCCATACGCGATGATGTGGTGGCCAGATTTTTTAGGTAAGTTTGACCCAAACTACAGTGTTTATACCTAATGTGTTTGTGTTTGTTTGCGAACATCTAATTTATTTTTATTTTTTCACCATCTTCTGTTTGTTCACATAATCTTTGCCACTCCAACGCTCACTACTTCCTGCTACCCTTACCAAACCTGGATCTGGTGATTTTGTCCATATATTCTGGAACCCATATCGCAACGCCATGTTTGTGGAATCATGTTGGCATGGTCCTTCGTCAACCAGTTCTTGATTGTTTTTTTAAATTAAATATTTTATTTGTATGTGTTGTATTTGAGATTATCACTGTTTTTTGGTTTTGGGACTGACCACTTTGATTTCTCATTTAAGTTGTGAATAAATGTTTGGAGAGTGAAATGGTCTTCCTTTTTTTGGACGTTAACAGCAAGTGGAACCAGGTTAACACACCTTACAATTGACTAAGGGGTAATCCAGTACTGACACCAGTTGATGTAAACTGAAATATGTTTGCAGGTTCCCAACCCACACCAAAAGGAAGCCTGTCCAAACCTTTGGATTTTGAAGATTGGCCTAAGCAGCTTGCACACCAACTAGGAACCTGTAAAATGGCGAAATATCTAATTGACACTACACCCAAAAAGGGAAATGACATTGTTACTGTTATGTGTTTCTTGTGGCTGTTTAACATACAAATACAAAATACAATCTAACTTTTAAAAAATGGAAATCCGTGCAGGAACAGTCTACTTATGTCAGGGAAAACTATTTGTGTTTTAGAAAAAAAGAATGAGCCAGAACGTATATTAGAACTACAAAATTTATTTACAAAACGAATCAAAAAAAAAAAAACTACTGGCGAAGGATGCCAGACAGCCGGTCAAGGGCCACAAGAAGGCCAATTACATGTTGCCGCATCTGGCCAACACAATCCTCCACCTCTTGACGACGCCTCTGTTCCTCTGTGGGTGAGAAAAGTGTGTGGATTAATAAAACAATAGGGAATCCACATTAAAAAAACAAAAACACAACGAAATCACTCCTAAACCGAAAAAAAAAACAAAAAAACAAAAAGGGGGTGCTGGCAAAAATACAAGGCCTATGTACAAATTCACACAGGTGTGATATGTGTATGTTGAAATCAGCAGGAAGAGGTAAAGGCAAACTGCTAAATCAACAAAAGTAAACCAAACAAGCACGAATAAAGGCACGACACATGATTACATACAAACAGTTTGTGGTTAAAAAAAATGAGAAAGAAAAACATACCGGGAGCCAAAACGGGAGCTCCGGAAGTCCCTCCATGTTCCTCCTCGGAGGAGCCTTCATTCCCCAAAGAACGGGGAGGGGTAATGATGGACTCCGGGGAGGGGGTAATTGGAAGAGGGGTGGGTGGAGGAGAGGGGGAAGTGGGACGGAGGGGAAGGAGGCCCGACAGTTCCGGGAGAGGGTCTGGGAAGGCTGGGGAGGAGTGGGGTATAGGGGAAATATTTGGGGTGGAGTGTTGGCTGGGGGTTGGGGATAGTGGCCGGGAACGCCGTCTGGCCGGACGGTGATGGCGTAGTCTTGGCTGTCCTCCTAAAATATGTCAAACAAATTGAGGTTAGTTTCTGGGCAAATCCGGGGCCCAAATTAAAAAAAAAAAACCAGCAACAAAAAACATGCAAAAAGGAGTAGAATGAAAAAAACAGAAATAGAGGGAAAACAAGCACACGCAGATATGAGGACAAATAATTAATAGGACAGACAGGAAAACATGCACACGCAGATATGAGGACAAATAATTAATAGGACAGACAGGAAAACATGCACACGCAGATATGAGGACAAATAATTAATAGGACAGACAGGAAAACATGCACACGCAGATATGAGGACAAATAATTAATAGGACAGACAGGAAAACATGCACACGCAGATATGAGGACAAATAATTAATAGGACAGACAGGAAAACATGCACACGCAGATATGAGGACAAATAATTAATAGGACAGACAGGAAAACATGCACACGCAGTTTGCCCCACAAACACAAACATGAAAACCACAATACATAACACTTACTTTCAACGATCTGCATGCGAAAGCATGCCAGCAAGCGGGGCGTTCGCCGTTGCAGGTCTGACCACCTGTACTCAAGCTGCCCGATGTTGCGGCGTGAACCCATCGACCGCAGGTGGGACCGTGCCTCCGCATACGCGGAGCACTTCTGCCGGTTGGTGATGGGTGGAGGCTGGCTGGTGATCCGCCTATCCATCACCTCCGTAAGCACCAGCAGCTCGCGCCTGGTGAATGCGGAGGCTCTCATGATGGCAATGGAGTTTTTCATACAAAACATTTTTGATAAAGTGTGGCCAAAATTTCTGATTGGCTAATGTATTTGGAAATTAACAGGAGCAATTTTATTGGTTAGTGTATGAGTCATGTGTTCAACAGGGCCAGAAATCTCTGGAGAGTTATGATAGGCTTGATGCAGTGACATGCGTTTGCAAATTTAAATAAAGAAATGAACCCCGGAAAATATGCGGGGATCCACAGCAATAGAACAATTGTTTAATTGTGGTTCACATGTTTTTTGAACAATAAAAGCGAATGTTCCATCCGTACGTATTCTGCGGGTAAACACAAACACGGACAAGAGTAAAGTTTCTTGCATTGTGTTGAAAAAAAAAAAAAATTGAGCTAATTGATACATTGATTGGCATGATACGATTGAGGGAGGTAGGCAGAATAAAGGAGCAGGTAATCGACATCTGACAAGGCCACTTCCGGTTTCACTTGTGCGTGCGTTCCCTTCAAGCCATTTCGGGGATGTACGCTCGCTATTTCGCACGCTCGTTAGTTAGAGGAGGGGTCGCCTGAGTTTAGGGAGGAATTTTAGATGCGAACGAAAATACGAGCGAGCCATTGAATTTAAATATTTTTGTACGTACGCCTAACGTACGTGCGCCCGCTTGCGAGTGGGTCTGAATGAGGGCCTAAATTTCTACAGTATTAGTTTTACACAATCAGTCAATCTGTCAGTATTAATTGAATGGATAAACAGAGATAATAGGAAACTCTGTATTCCCATATTCAATTTTATTTTCATACTCATATGTTTTGCTCTTGGAAATTCGCTATACAAACAACAGGAAAATCTTGTTATTCTGAACAGAAGACACATGTATCTATTGAAAAGCAACATTGGGATGTTGCAATTTAATGTAACAATAATTCAATAAAGTTGCTACCTGGGAGAATAATACTTATTTACTCTGAACAACAAGTAATATGAGATATTTATTGAGTATTTCTGTTTATTATGATCAATGAGCAACAATATGAGATGAATACTGAATAAATTCATCTAATAATTTTGTCAAATGATTGACTCTAATACTGAGCTTACGTAATATGGGTGAGATAAAAAGTACATTATATTTATATTAATAAATTGTAAATTTATTCTGTAAATTAATTGTTTAATATTTTGCTAAAGTTTACCATAAATATCTCACAACAGGGGTGTTTCTTTTAATGAATACCTAATAAAGGTTAAATTTTAAATTATTATTTGCTCGAATGGTGCACCATTATACTGCCTTTCTTTTTCCTTTGTAATATAGGTCCTCATTCAGAGCCGTACGCTCTGAGCAGAGCGCACGCTCTGAATGAGGGCCGGCCTCCATGAAAATGGAGCGTCCTTCTGGACGCTCGTATAGCTGTGGGTCACCACCCACAGGGTATACGAGCGTGCATTTTGATGGCCGCGATGGTCGAGACCATCGCGACCATCGAAATTGCGAGCCGGAGCCTGCGGTTGAGGTTTTCAACCGCAAGCTCCGGAGTGATTTTGGCTCTATCAGAGCCAAAATCACTCCCACTGACATCACTAGTGATGTCAGTGGGCCGACTTTTGACGGGAGGCGTTCCCGTGGGAACGCCCCCGTCAGGGAGGCACGCGCCCGGCACGCCTACCAAAGGGGGCGTGCTGTCAATCAACATTGACAGCACGCCCCCTTTGATCGGACACAACGAGCGAAGGACTTTCCTTCGCTCGTCGCATCTGGCGCATGCGCACGACGGAGCTCCCTCCGTCGTGCGCATGCTCAGTCCAGAACATCGACCCACTTGCGAGCGGACAGCCGCTCGCGAGTGGGTCTGAATCAGGCCCATAGTTCTGTCTATTGGCAAAAGGTAGCACACCCCTTATAAACAATTTAAATATATACTAGGAGGGGTATATCGAGATCAACCGGTGCGGTAGTTTTTGTTGTTGCTTTGGCTAATAGTGATTCAGAGATTTACTAAATAGCACATCCACTGAGTCTTTACACAAAATGTAATATGCAAAAGCAGCAGGAATCAGCTTAAGTAAAAAGATGGCCACTATCGGTTTCTCTGCTTCTGAAGAAGCAGCCATCGGATCAACTGCAGGACCATCGGACATCTGAGTAAACCCTCAGGTTACTCAGGATGTCTGGCAAAATCATGCTTCCACTTGCATTGGTACGCCCAGAAAATGGTGCCCACTGGGCGGCTGTGGGAAAATAATTTTCCCACAGCTGCCAATCTCTGCACCCATGGCTCCACTCCTAGTGTGTCCCGATTACTGTGGCCAGCAGTAAAGCGGCAGCCCCACTCCTCCTCACAGCGACTGTATTCGCTGGGGTGCAGTGGAGAGGAGCCAAGCTGCTCCTTTCTATAACTGGCGTTGTTCCTTGCTGTCGCCGGGGACATATAGGTAGTAGCCAGTCTGCTCCTGTCAGAGAAGAGCTGCTCTCCTCTGCAGACGCCGGGGTAATGCAAAGAAAGGAGCAGCACTGCCCCTGTGAATACCCGGCAGTTGTAAAGTGGAGCAGCTGTCTGGGTATTGTAAAGTAATCAGCGCCACCCCCCCAGTTTAAAAATATAGCAGCAGGGATGGTCAGCAACCATTGAATGCCAACATCCATCGATTGTTATTGAGCATAGATTGCTACAACCATTTTTATTCAGCGCCAGTACACGGAGCTTAGCTCAACCCCTGACGATGCCATCCCCCGACGGATTGGTCCACCATCCCTTGAGTCAGAGAGCAGGGATGGTTTCTTGTTGACTGTTTCATACCATCGATGTTAGCCACCAATGGTAGCCATATGTAGGTTAACCATCGATGATATCTCTACATAGCAATGCTTCTGCTCCCCCCCGTGTGCGGTGATTTTCCCATATATTGATTTTCTGAAATATATAGAAAACAAATATTTTTGGGTAATCAATATTAGTATCGATGGTTCCATTGATCTTTTTGTATATGGTTAAATAGTGTAAAGTTCAAGTTGGTGCCCAGTATAACAAAAATAGCTATTTTTCATTAAAAAAAACAACAATATCTGAGCGTTTTTTTTTTTTTTTAAATATTAGCCAGTAAAGTGGTTAATTAGCAGTGCAGATTGCAGTCCCCATTATTATCAAAGGGGATTACAATCTGACCCCTATGTAACAAAGCGAAGCTTTTCGGAGTTTGGCCCCCTTCAGATGGTGTAAACTGCTTTAAGCCTAAGGTGGCTTTACAAGCAGGAGAAAGATCTTTCAATCTCTCTCCCGCAGCCTCGGGCCAGCGGAAATTAACACTGTGTGAATGCACAGTATCAGATTCCACCGCAAAAGTGTTACACAAACACCTCTACAAAATGCCGAGAATAGAACTCGCTGTCCCTGCGAGTTTCCCTTCATACATAGCGGGAATGTTTTCATTAAAGATAAAAATATCTGCTGCAAGATGGATACTTAAATGCCGCATTTCCGCAATTATTAAACATAGGCATCTAAGGGGCATATTCAATTGGGCGCAAGATTGAGAGTTGAAAAAACCTTGTGTCCAATTTTGGATTACCGCGGGTATGCACGCTCCCGATACCCGCGATACCTAATTTAAGTGGTCGCAGGGTTTTCAGAGCTGAACAGAGACCCCCCACTTACCTGTTCGGGGGTCTCTGTAGCCTCCCCTCCATCTCACTGGAGAGGGGGTTGCTGGGAGTCCTGGGGGCTGCTGGAAGATAAAGTTCTCCCAGCGCCCATTATGGGGGGGCATACTCACATTGGGACACACACTCATGCTCACACACACTCTTAAACACACACTGACTTACCGCTGCTGCAGGATACCGGTTCCCGACGCTGGATGCAGAAGACAGCACTTCGGAGGTGAGTATTACTGACTAATTAAGCTTATTGTAAACTTCCAATTGCTTAATTAGTCATCAATAGGGGAGCTGCCGGCATCCCAGAGCATGTCCCAACCATTTTTCCTAAAATTCCAAAAAAAACCCTCCTAGCGCTCAAAATAGGAAAAAACGCGCACCTAATTGAATGCCAAAAATCCCGCACCTGCAGGGAAAACCTTGCAGGTACGGGATTTTTTTGCTATTCTTGTCCCCAATTGAATATGCCCCTAAGACTCCTATTTTAAGAAAGAGTAGCATGGCACTGCTAAGTCGCAAAGTCCGTGCCATCAAATGGGGCTGTTTAGCGCAATTTGAGTATAGGTAGATGTGGACACATCTGTAGGTATGGTATCTGGCCCTGTTTCATCAAATTATTTGGCTATGTTGACCTATAGAATGCTGAAGGCACTTTACCTTAAGCTTGTGGATAGTACAGGCAGTGAACCTTACACCATTTTATTTGTCAGTCATAATTTATAGATAACAGAATACTAAATCTGGGAATACATTCTGTAAACTACTTCTTGGGTACAATAACAACCTGAATAAAAGACTACCAAATCCTTAGGCGCACACCGTCTCAAGCTGCACAATTGTCAAAAAAAAAAAAAAAATGAGTCACCCTACTCATATAATACAGGATACAACAAGTGCTAATGACAACATGCACTTTAAACTGATATGCAAACAGGTATGGAGTGACCAATACTTATCAGCCCAATATTGGATGTGTGGTCTGTGCTTCCAAATCTCCCGTGCACATAAAATAAAACAAAATAAGACACAACAGTGTAAAACAGTCAAATCCAAAAAGTTCTTAATCCTCCGTACATATAAAAGAAGAATGTGGTGCTCTTTAATAGCAAAGTCCCAAATACAACAGATGGGAAGTGCTCCCCTGCAGACTTAGAAATTCAACTGCATGATTTTCAAATGTAGATGCTTACATGGAGCTTACATGTAAACATTGTAGAATTTACACGTAAAGGTTTCTTTAAGAACCCACGTCTCAACTGTCCTTCTCTGAGTATATGTGCAGGACCATATATGAAAAACAAACTAAAACTAAACGTGCAACTGACAACATAAACTGGGAACAGGGTGAGGGAGCTATTGCTGTGACAACAGCACAGGATTAGGTTGGTATGCCCCCACCCCATTTATCCATCCAGTCACATTGCAATAAAGATCAGGGCCCCCCTTTCAAATTTGACATGGTGAGATACAGAAGTCTCCTACATGGCTCATATAGAGACCTGGTTAGTTACCTGATATAAAGCTGTTCCAGCATCCTGCACCGCTACCTGCAAGTACATTCCCGGCTGATGAGCTGCATAGAACCCCGCTCTGCTCCATCACCAGTGTGCATGTAACAGTGAGTACGGCGGTACATACTGTACTTCAATAAACCAACACCACTGGTTAAGTAACTGGGCTGTTCATAGTTTGAGTAATCCGCTGGTGTGTGCCTACGTAACTCTGCAGTATAAAAACCTGCATACTCATCATTTCCAACAAAACGCAGCAATATCTTAGTAGTATACTTAGCCATCCCTCTATTGGATAAACATGGCATACACACTTAAAAAAGTACCACTACTGTGCTGCCTCAGATTGCACACTGAAAGCTGACAAAGGGCCTGATTCAGAGCCGCTCGCAAGCGGCTCGATGTTTGGCCACTGCGCATGCGCCGCGTCCGGCGCGTCCGGCGTGCGCATGCACGAGCCCCGCCAAGCGACTGAACTTCAGATGTTATGGGACTCGCTACAAGACGGGGCAGCTGTCGATGGTGAGTGACAGCTAGCCCCGTTTTGTAGGCGGGTAGGGGGGTGGCTGGACAAACGCAGACGTTCCCTTAGGAACACCTGGCGTTTGTGGATGGACCTTTGTGGATCATTACTGATGTCAGTAGTGGACTTCCTGCTCTATTAGAGCAAGAAGTCCACTCGGCCTTGCGGCAGCCTAGACCCTGCCACAGGGTCTTGTCACAAGGCCGATGGTCGCGATAATCACGACGGTCTCCAGGTCGCTCGCACAAGCTGTGGGAGGTCTCCCACAGCTTTGCGGGTGGCAGGAGAAAAAAAAAAAACGCCCACAGACCCTGCGAGCTGCATGCGGCAGCGAGCGGGTCTGAATCAGGGCCAAAGTGCAACCTAAAAACACCAATATACATAGTACAGGTAATGCTAATGGAAATGGATGATGTAACTCTATATAAGTCACATGTTCCATATCAGATGGTTGTATGTTAAATCCTTTTAACAGTGAACATATCTTTATAGATCAGCTCTTCTTTGTCAATGAAAAGCTCCAAACAAAGGTTGGTTGCTTGCTTGTTAATAATTATCCACCTTAGACATAGCCTAGTGTGCAGCGGGTTTACATCAATGGTCGACTGCTTACTTTCCATATAAAGGGCCTGATTTAGAGATGTATACGAATGCTGCTTCTGTGTACACAGCTGCAATGTGAAAATACTCAAATATTGCAGTCACCGGGATTTGTATTGAGATGCCCAATGGCGATTTTGGAAATCAAATAGTCTCACTATAAATATGCATAATCGTTCTTCAGAGTAGCCCTATGGTTGTGGGAACTGAGACATCGGAGCCATTTTTACAGCGTACGGGATAGCAGACGCAGACTGAGACACGCTCCTTTAATGATCGCAACATGTCTGCATTTGAGTAGCCTCTAGACCCCCCCCCCCCCCCCCACGTTGCCCCACAAACGGTCCCTGCTAGTCAGTAGCATTGCAAATAAATCCACACTTCGATCAACTACTTTTCAGGTCATTATGGTGATTCCCCTTAATTATTAAAATGATGATGAATGTCCTTTGCTTGAAAATAATCTTTGAGTCTAACCATAGGTTAAAAGAGCTACATTTATTCCACAAACCAGTTATATTATGACTCCCCTCCCCCAACCTCGCTGGAGTTCTAACAAACTTATTAGTGACATCCTACCAATCCTATAATTTAATATACATGTGTCCTTGGAGCTGATGTTCTTTTTTTATGAGTTGTGTTAAGAGTTTTCATATTGTTATACTTCTCCCTGTACTAGATATTAAGGCTCAATAAGTTATATTTAGCTTCTATATGTTGCCAAACTGTTATGTTAATGATCATGCCCCTTCAAGGAGCTGTTATCACTTATGTTCATCAGAGTACCAAGCTGACCAAGGCACCTGAGTTGTGCCAATACTTTGTGGGACTTTCTCTGCTCGTAGTCAGCCATGTTGTGCCAGTTGATCCATAGGAGCAAATTATAGTATTAGACTGAACCTGGTTAAATTGGGTCTTAAACTCGGATGTCCAAGGACTCATTAGGCTCTTTTGTCTAGTAAAGAGGGTGTCCACTGTTCCACTTCAAATTTAGCTAAACCAACCGGAGCTACTGATCGCAGGGTGTCTGCTCTTACTGAAGGACATGGTTACCTAAAAACAAAACTGCCATGTTAAAGCCACACAACTGTGTTAAGTAAATTAAGGATAAATAGGGATTGACCTCACCATCAGGTACCTTATGTTTGGACAGTAATGACTAGGGATTATGGCTGTTCCATTGTTTGTGCCACCAGCGTGGAATAAATTACTTCTCGCAGAATCTGTTTCAGGGTACACCTGCCCACAGTTAGAAAAAAAATAGGTATAGGTGCCTACCAAGCTTGTAAAGGAGGCAGAAGTACATGGCTCGAACCTGGGACAGAGCATCCAGAAATGGTGACTACAGTTCCTTGGGGTAGGGCTGTAATGACAGTACTGCCAGCCCTAACAGTTTTAGCCTGTTTGTGCTCGCTACCAAAAGCTTTGCCGCAGTGATTTTGAACCACTTAAGACCTTATTCAGAGGTACCTTGGACCTTATTCAGAGGCGGCCGTACGGTCTACGACCGCACGGCCGTCTCGATGTTTGGCCAGTGCGCATGTGCACGAGGGAGCCGACTCCCTCGTGCGCATGCGTGAGACCCGCTACGACCGACAGCGCTGGTCGTAGCGGGTCTTTTTCCAAAGGGGGCGAGCTGTCGATGTTGATTGACAGCTCGCCCCGTTTGGAAGGCGGGCCAGGGGGGTGGCAGCCCAAACGGAGGCGTTCCCATGGGAACAGAGCCAGAAGCTCTCCGGGGCTTACGACAAGTGAGACCCTACCCTAGGGTCTCGCCATAAGCCCCGATGGTCGCTGACCATCGCGACCATCACCCTAGCGGTCGTTAGAGCTGTGGGTTTGGGTGTAAACCCACAGCCTAACCACCGCAACAGAGGCGGGCGGTCAGGATGCAAGTGGCCGCCCAGTTTCTGAGCGACCGCTTGCATCCTCCGACCGCCTCTGAATGAGGTCCCTTGTGTGCCAGATTGACAAATAGGGCCTGATTCCAGGCAGCTTGCGGGGTGGATGAGATAAACATTCATCCAGTACCCTGACAGATATAACAGCAATGACCCCTAGAGGCTAAATGAAGACAGAAATAGATGACCATTACAATAAACAATGATCTTTCAAAACTGTAAAAAAATAATATATTATTTAATTATATGATCAGTAAAGTTGTGATGCGATACAACATAAATCTGCTTAATAACACTGTCAGTTCATCAAATGAAAACTATATGTACTAGAATATTAGGGTTTCCATGAAAGGAAACTTAACACAACGGCAAAAGTCATTTTATATAGATTTAAAAGGAAAACTGTAATATTGCCAAATATACTACTGGTCAAAATTTTTAGAACACTCCAATTGTAAGATGTTAGAGGTTAATAAAAGGTTTTAAAAGTTTAGGTTAGCAAAAACTGAAAAATGTAATTTAAACATCAGTTATAAGAAAAAAATAAATATTTCAGGGAAGAAGTAATGGGTTAAAAACTTACAGCTGTTCTACAGCAATAAAAAAAGAGACACAGCCATGGGACTACTGAAAGTCTTATGGGCCGATGTATCAATATATGAAATCTTTGGTTCATCACACAGGGTTTTTGTATGACGTTGAGTAGGCAAAATGATGGTTCCTCAGTGTAGGATTTATTTACTAAATGTTTCCCGGCATGTTTAAGCCCAGAATTTAAAAGAGTAAAAACACCCCATCATTTGCTATCAAAAGCATTGCTCTTTTATATTTCAGGCTTAAACCTGAAATGTTTACATTTTATTTCCGCCAGGAAGCATAAATAAAACATCAATTGCCGAACACATAGCAGAAAGCATAGTCCTGTCTTCTCAACCAGTCCTATTCCCCTCCCTCTGTACCATGTTATTTATTTATTTAGGCGCTACCACTAGGCAAACTTAGGCATGTGCCTAAGAGCGCCGGCCCTGCAGGGTGGTAGTGTGGACCACACATAAGTGCCGTCTGCACTACACTACTAGGAAGAATACACACAGCCGCCGGCAGCTGTGTGTTTGTTTTAGCAGCCGATGAGAGTCAGACAGACTCTAATCGGCTGCTGCGCCCACCGCAGTGGCTGATGAGAGAGACGTCATGATGTCTTTCCCATCATGCATAGCGGGCCGGCCCAGGAGGACGCCGGAGCATGCCGGAGCGGGGATTAAGGTAAGTAGAGGTTTTTTTTTTTTTCGTGTGTGTCTGGCAGGGGGTGGAGGGAAACGGACTAATGCCTACTACTAGGGGCACTGCGGGGGTGCTACTAGGGGAACTGATGGGGGTACTTCTAGGGGCACTGATGGGAGTACTACTAGGTGCACTGATGGGAGTACTACTAGGTGCACTGATGGGAGTACTACTAGGGGCACTGATGGGGGTACCACTAGGGGCACTGATGGGGGTACTACTAGGAGCACTGCTGGGGGGACTACTAGGGGCACTGCATAGAGGGGATTACTACTAGGGGTTCTGTTGGGGGGGACTGCTACTGGGGGCACTGCTGGGGAAGACTACTACTGGAGGCACTGCACTGGTGGGACCACTACTGGGGGCACTGCATAGGGAGGGATTACTGCTGGGCGAGGGTTGATACTGTGGGGATTACTACTGGGGACACTGCTGGGGGGGAGACTACTACTGGGAGCATTGCATCGGGGGGACCACTAGTGGGGGCACTGCATAGGGAGGGTTACTACTGGGGGCACTATATAAGGGGCACTGCATAGGTGGAGGCAATACTGAGGGCACTGTATAAGGGGAACTATATTGGGGGCACTGCATGGGGGGACCACTACTGGGGGCACTGTATAAGGGCTTGTGTAACGATCAAAGGTGGGGGCAGGGGGGCGTAAAGCTGAAGAAATGCCTAGGGTGCCAAGAAACCTTGCACCGGCCCTGGATGTGGCTCATTGTTGAGGCGATCTGCACTGCACTCATATGTACGTTCATATGCTCAGTCTGTCTACTCTCATGAGCTCTTTAAATAAAGAATTTGAGAAAAAAAAGCATGAAGGTCTTGGGGTTCTTTTGTTGGATCACAGAGTCACTGAGACCCTGAACCAAATGGTCTACCACAGCATTTTGCAGTTCCATGCAAAACCCTCTAGATCAGGGGTCTTCAAAGTTGGCCCTCCAGATGCTGTGGAACTACACATCCCAGCATGCACTGCCACCTTTTTGATATAACAGCATGCTAAAACTATGTGCAGTGCATGCTGGGATGTGTTCCACAGCATCTGGGGGGCCAACTTTGAAGACCCCTGCTCTAGATGGTCAAGGATTCATTCTACAGCAAGGTAATGACCCAAAGCATACCTCCAGGCTATGTCAGAACAACCTTAGAGGAAAAGAACAAGACATGGAATGGCCAGCAAAGCCTCAGGCTTATACCCTACCGAGCTGGTTTGGGCTGAAATGGACGGAAGGGTGAAAGCACAGCAACCTACAAATGCAACACACTTGTAGGAACTTTTGCAACAGTGTTGCAAATAACTTCCCAAACAATATTGGATTTCCATTGTAGAAAAAATGTTACAGGGGTTTTCTGCGGTCATCACTGCAAAAGGCGGCTACTTTGATGAGTCAGAAATTTAGATTACATTTTGTTATAGTGATTCTTGGGGGTTACTAAAGTGCGGGTTTGTAGAAGTGGAGATGTTGCCCATAACAACCAATCAGATTCTAGCTATTATCATCTAGAAGGTGCTAGATAAATGATAAGTAGAATCTTATTGGTTGCTATGGGCAACATCTTCACTTCTAAAAACCTGCACTTTAGTAAATAAAACCCTATGAGTCCTTGCTTATCTCTAATTGTTTATTTGTTCTAATAGGACTGTTCTAAGGCTTTTGAGCAGTAGTGTGTATATACAGTCAGGTGCATAAATATTGGGACATTGACAGAATTTTCATATTTTGGCCTTTATTCACCACCACAATGGTTTTTAAATGAAACAAACAAGATGTGCTTTAACTGCAGACTTTCAGATTTAATTTGTGGGTAAATACATCCAAATCAGGTGAACGGTGTAGGAATTACAACGGTTTCTATATGTGCCTCCCACTTTTTAAGGGGCCAAAAGTAATGGGACTATCAACTCAAAAGCTATTTCATGGACAGGTGTGGGCTATTCCCTCATTATTTCATTATCAATTAAGCAGGTAAAAGGTCTGGAGTTGATTCTAGGTGTGACATTTGCATTTGGAATCAGTTGCTGTCGTCTCTCAATATGAGATCCAAAGAGCTGTCACTATCAGTGAAGCAAGCCATCATTAGGCTGAAAAATCAAAACAAACCCATCAGAGATAGCAAAAAACATAAGGTGTGGCCAAATCAACTGTTTGGGACATTCTTAAAAAGAAAGAACGCACCGGAGAGCTCAGCAACACCAAAAGACCCGGAAGACCACGGAAAACAACTGTGGTGGATGACAGAAGAATTATTTCCCTGGTGAAGAAAAACCCCTTCACAACAGTTGGCCATATAAAGAACACTCTCCAGGAGGTAGGTGTATATGTGTCAAAGTCAACAATCAAGAGAAGACTTAACAAGAGTGAATATAGAGGGTTCATCACAAGATGTAAACCATTGGTGAGCCACAAAAACAGGAAGACCAGCTTAGAGTTTGCCAAACAACATCTAAAAAAGCCATTACAGTTCTGGAACAACATCCTATGGACAGATGAGACAAAGATCAACTTGTACCAGAGTGATGGGAAGAGAAGAGTATGGAGAAGGAAAGGAACTGCTCATGATCCAAAACATACCACCTCATCAGTGAAGCATGGTGGTGGTAGTGTCATGGCGTGGGCATGTATGGCTGCCAATGGAACTGGTACTCTTGTATTTATTGATGATGTGACTGCTGACGAAAGCAGCAGAATGAATTCTGAAGTGTTTCGGGCAATATTATATGCTCATATTCAGTCAAATGCTTCAGAACTCATTGGACGGCGCTTCACAGTGCAGATGGACAATGACCCGAAGCATACTGCAAAAGCAACCAAAGAGTTTTTTAAGGCTAATAAGTGGAATGTTATGCAATGGCCAAGTCAATCCCCTGACCTGAATCTGATTGAGCATGCATTTCATTTGATGAAGACAAAACTGAAGGGAAAATCCCCCAAGAACAAGCAGGAACTGAAGACATTTGCAGTAGAGGCCTGGCAGAGCATCACCAGGGATGAAACCCAGCGTCTGGTGATGTCTATGCGTTCCAGACTTCAGGCTGTAATTGCCTGCAAAGGATTTGCAACAAAGTATTAAAAAGTGAAAGTTTGATTTAGGATTGTTTAGTTTGTCCCATTACTTTTGGCCCCTTAAAAAGTGGGAGGCACATATAGAAACCATTGTAATTCCTACACCGTTCACCTGATTTGGATGTAATTATCCTCAAATTAAATCTGAAAGTCTGCAGTTAAAGCACATCTTGTTTGCTTCATTTCAAAGCCATTGTGGTGGTGAATAGAGGCCAAAATATGAAAATTCTGTAAATGTCCCAATATTTATGCACCTGACTGTATAATAAAAGTTGTACTACTTATGGAAAACAAAGGAACACTAACACATTGTCTGTGGAAACCTATTTTTATGCACTCTTGGAAATGCATTTGCCTCTGTGTGGACCCTTTGATGTTTCACAAGACCCAGTTTCCGTGTAAAAGATTTCCCGCAGTAAGGGCAGGAAAATGGCTTTTCCCCAGTGTGGATCCTCTGGTGCCTCACAAGGTTTGCGCGCCGTGTAAAACCCTCGCCACACTCTGGACACGGAAATGGTTTCTCCCCCATGTGGATACGCCGATGGGTCACAAGATCAGCTTTAGTCCGGAAACCCTTCCCACACTCAAAGCAAACAAACAGTTTCTCTACTTTGTGGCTCTTGCGATGAGCGCTAAGAGCTGAGCGCTGGGTAAAACATAGCCCACAAACAGGGCACATAAAGGAATTTTCTCCAGCGTGTACTCTCATGTGGTCAACAAGGTTTAGACTTTGTTCAAAACATTTGCCGCATTCAAGGCAATGGTATTGTTTGTCGTCTGTGTCACCTGTCTGATGTGACATAATGGCTTTATTGCTACTGTATTTCCCACTCTGAGAGCAAAAGAAAGGTTCCTCTTCTGTGTACACTCTCCCATTGGTGTTTACACTTGTCTGCTGGTTAAAACATTTCCCACTTTGCCAGCAGGACAGCAGGTTTTCTTCTGCATAAATGCTGTGATATCCGTCATGGAATGGCGTATTACTAAGCCATTCTGGATAGGAGTTTGATTTCTTCCCATTACAACTGATATTTTTCCCATCATGATGTTTATTACTGTCACAATCTGTGTCTGGTTTGCGGTACTGCTCACGTACAACGTTAGATTCTTTAGGCAACCCGGAGAAAGTAACCGTCCGGCGGTACCGGTCACCTGGTCGGTATATAGCGAGATCTGAATCGCTGGTGGAACACGTCTGACACATGTACGGCTTCGACTTCTCGTGATGTGGCTCATGTGATTCAACAGTAAAGTGGTCACCACATTCTATGCACGTTACCACCAACAGTTTGTTACCACTAACTTGTGTGTTACCGTCTTCCGTGATGTACAGATATTCACAGCCTTCCTGTTCGGTCGCATTAGAAATATCAGACCCATTGTAATGTTCCTCTTGACGCAGTATGGATTCTTCGTCAAATGGAGTAGGCGAATACTCTGAGTGTGGCTGTTGTATGGGTGCATAAGTGACCGGGTCTTTGAGATCTCCTATATCGCACAAGGCGGGTTCGCTCTTTATATAGATAGATGATTTTTCTGTGTGTGCAGTACAAACATCTGTGACGTCAGCTGGAATTTCCATAACATGCGCTGCGGATTCCACTGCCGGGTTATGGACAGACTCGCCCGCTGTCTGACTTACTGGAATTACACTGTGATGTTTTCTGTCCTCATCGCAAATATCCATAACATGTTGATCTTCATTAGGTGTATTGCAAGTTTCATCTGTTGGGAAAAGATATTATAGGTAGGAAGTCAAGTACGACAGTAGGAACATAACTTAGTCTATATAAATAAAATCTGGCCCATTTTTAACAAACCGGAGAGACAGAAATCATTTAGTGGACGTGACCGGTTTTGGACAAGTCTTCTAATATCTACCACCCACATGTAGCAGTTAGGGGAAGCCTCTTCCCTAGGTTCTGTGAGCTGTGTGGGGAGAGTAAGCCCATACATTCCCTCCCACAGAAGCACGTTTATAAAGGCTATCACATAAAGTAAGATCCTGCTCAGAAGTCCCTAACTGCCAATCTGGCCCATGTGGGGAGCAGCTGGATTTTACCAGGGTCGCTGGGGTCTGTTATGTTGCAAGCCACGACCACACAAACACACACAGGCCAGTAGAGGTCATCCAGTCACCTAATGGGCCTACTGCCTGATATCACTGCAGATATAGTACCAAGGGGCCAGCTGGCATGGGCACATTCCCTTTACCAACAGCTCACATGGGGATTGGCTCTCGAGGCACTGGACACCGGGTAACGGAGGGATCATATAATTGTTACATGTGGGGATAGGCAAGATCAGCAAAATATTAAGATTTTTGGACCCTCCACTGAAGTGTTCACCCGACCTGCACAAAGTTTGTGCCCTAACCAGCCCACGTGTCAGTTTGTAAAAACTCTGTACTGACTGTCTGCAGTTAATGCTGTTCGTTGTTGTCAGAGTGCCAGGCTGCAGCCACGCACAGCTCTCCAACTTGGGGTGCTTTGCTATTAAAAGCAGTCTCTTTACACTTTTGGCTTAAACACGCTGCAATATGGTAACCAGCATCAAACTTTACAAGGCTGGGTTATTACACTATAACAGGGAGACCTATAAATCTATTCACCTGGAGTGGCAATACCTGCTCAGCCAATTAGAGTGGTTTTCCCATTTTGTAGCTTCTGATTGGGTGAGCAGGTACTGACACTCCAGGTCAATAAAGTTTCATAGAGTGTTGAATAATAGGATTCAACGTCTATTATGTGTTATTTATTTATATATATTTTCTCATTTGGCGTATTGGTGTTTAGGAAAAAAAGGTTCTCATTGGTTTAAGGAGTTTAATTGAAAAAAAAAGTAAGCAAATAAAAGTAAAATGTGTGTTATTCCTCTTGAATACTTACTATAGATCAACAAGCGCCAACATGCTCAAACAATCAATAGCTGCCAGAGCTTGCTTGGATATTTAGTTCCACAATAGTATTGTCATGACAAGACCAAGAAGGGCATGCGTGACGTGGGTATGAATGGGTTTATCAGAGCAAAACTACCTGGTCTGTCTAGTGGTGCATACACACGGTCAGATAAAAAGGACGATATAAACGATAATGATATTGTTTGATCATTTATATCGTCCTTTTTTTTAACCCCCTCTAACGACCAAACGATGGTCGATGCGCGGGCACGGATGGTCGATATCGACCATCGCCCGTGCATGCAGGCCAACTTGGTCGATATCAACCAGGTTAGCCTGTTTACTATAGGGACCCGCAATCGTTCATCGCGGGTCGTTACATCTTTTGGGGGTTGGTGCATGTTGCTGGATGTTCGATAACGAACATCCAGCCTATGCAGGATGATCAGACAATGATATCTGATCGTTGTCTGATCGTCCCGTGTGTACGGGCCATAACAATCACTAAAGTAAACCCTCCAAAAAATCTGTCTCCAACTCACTATCAAGTAATGCCACCACTAAGATTTAGTTCAAGAGCTGACACTCTTTAAGAAGTCTTCTAGTTAATCCCTGATTTGTCCTAAAATACGCACAAAATCCTTTTTAGTAATGCTGGCCATACACTAGACCAACTTTCATCCAACTACTGTAGTTGGCTGGTTCGAATCAAAATCTGGTAACGTATGAGAGCAAATGATAATCAGCAATTTTCTCCCAAACGCCGGAAAACAGACAAAATTGGTCGTTCAGGCAAGATGGTTAAATGTTTGATTTAAACAACAGTTTTTGTTTATTTTCCGGGGTTTGGGAGCAAATGCTTGACTGTCATTTACTTTCATACCTTACCAGAGAATAATTCCAACCAACCAACTAGTTGGGTGTAAGTTAGTCTAGTGTATGGCCAGCTTTAGAACTTCTGTAAACCAAACAATTCCCTGCATAAATGGAATAATAACCAAGCTCATCTGACATGTGAATATTTAACAAAATAAATAAAAAAGCGATTCAGGTCTATGAGCTGTTGCTGAAGTGCCCACCAACTTCTGAGCAGCTGTACTGTCTGCAAACCCTCTCAAAAATAGATTTGAAGCCGTGATTAGTTTAAAAGCAAAACCAAATTGGTTTTGCTCTTAAACTAATTGCTGCTTTAAATGTAATGACTATCTCACCGGAATTGCGCAGGCTATTGCATTTGGCCCAATGTAATTAATTGTCTATGCACAAACACGATGATCAATCTTCCTCTTACCCAGCTGTCTGAGCGGCTGTTGATTCTCCATTATGAGGTCCATGTAGAGATCCTTGTGTCCTTCTATATACTCCCACTCCTCCATGGAGAGATAGACAGTGACATCCTGACACCTTATAGGAACCTGACACACACAATGATACAGTCATTACCCAGACACATCCACTGGTGTTACTGTATAATGTCCCATTCCCAGCAGTCACCTCTCCAGTCATCACCCAGACACATCCCCTGGTGTTACTGTATAATGTCCCATTCCCAGCAGTCACCTCTCCAGTCATCACCCAGACACATCCCCTGGTGTTACTGTATAATGTCCCAATCCCAGCAGTCACCTCTCCAGTCATCACCCAGACACATCCCCTGGTGTAACTGTATAATGTCCCATTCCCAGCAGGCACCTCTCCAGTCACCACCCAGACACATCCCCTGGTGTTACTGTATAATGTCCCATTCCCAGCAGTCACCTCTCCAGTCTTCACCCAGACACATCCCCTGGTGTTACTGTATAATGTCCCATTCCCAGCAGTCACCTCTCCAGTCATCACCCATACACATCCCCTGGTGTTACTGTATAATGTCCCATTCCCAGCAGTCACCTCTCCAGTCATCACCCATACACATCCCCTGGTGTTACTGTATAATGTCCCATTCCCAGAGTCACCTCTCCAGTCATCACCCAGACACATCCCCTGGTGTTACTGTATAATGTCCCATTCCCAGCACTCACCTCTCCAGTCATCACCCAGACACATCCCCTGGTGTTACTGTGTAATGTCCCATTCCCAGAAGTCACCTCTCCAGTCATCACCCAGACACATCCCCTGGTGTTACTGTATAATATCCCATTCCCAGCAGTCACCTCTCCAGTCATCACCCAGACACATCCCCTGGTGTTACTGTATAATGTCCCATTCCCAGCACTCACCTCTCCAGTCATCACCCAGACACAACCCCTGGTGTTACTGTATAATGTCCCATTCCCAGCAGGCACCTCTCCAGTCACCACCCAGACACATCCCCTGGTGTTACTGTATAATGTCCCATTCCCAGCAGGCACCTCTCCAGTCACCACCCAGACACATCCCCTGGTGTTACTGTATAATGTCCCATTCCCAGCAGTCACCTCTCCAGTCATCACCCAGACACATCCTCTGGTGTTACTGTATAATGTCCCATTCCCAGCAGTCACCTCTCCAGTCATCACCCAGACACAACCCCTGGTGTTACTGTATAATGTCCCATTCCCAGCAGGCACCTCTCCAGTCACCACCCAGACACATCCCCTGGTGTTACTGTATAATGTCCCATTCCCAGCAGGCACCTCTCCAGTCACCACCCAGACACATCCCCTGGTGTTACTGTATAATGTCCCATTCCCAGCAGGCACCTCTCCAGTCACCACCCAGACACATCCCCTGGTGTTACTGTATAATGTCCCATTCCCAGCAGTCACCTCTCCAGTCATCACCCAGACACATCCCCTGGTGTTACTGTATAATGTCCCATTCCCAGCAGTCACCTCTCCAGTCATCACCCAGACACATCCCCTGGTGTTACTGTATAATGTCCCATTCCCAGAAGTCACCTCTCCAGTCATCACCCAGACACATCCCCTGGTGTTACTCTATAATGTCCCATTCCCAGCACTCACCTCTACAGTCATCACCCAGACACATCCCCTGGTGTTACTGTATAATGTCCCATTCCCAGCAGGCACCTCTCCAGTCACCACCCAGACACATCCCCTGGTGTTACTGTATAATGTCCCATTCGCAGCAGTCACCTCTCCAGTCACCACCCAGACACATCCCCTGGTGTTACTGTATAATGTCCCATTCCCAGCAGTCACCTCTCCAGTCATCACCCAGACACATCCCCTGGTGTTACTGTATAATGTCCCATTCCCAGCAGTCACCTCTCCAGTCAGGAGCTGAATGATCTTGTTGGTAAGTTCCAGGATCTTCTGCTCATTGTCTCTCTCCTGTATCAGTGGGTGAGGTGGAGGAGTTGTGATGGGGCTCTGGGTCCTGCTCCGTCCTCCTGACACACGGGGACATCTGCTATTTGTGACCCCATTCCTAGACTTCTTCACAACTGTATAGTCCTACACATTAATAGGAGTAATAATACTATTAGCGGGTATATAGGCCAAATGTTTTCATGTATTATTGGCTGTAAACTAACGTACATCTTTTAAAGCCTCCATTTAATATAGAATGGGCTGCCTGCACTGCATGCTTTAGAAACAATTGAGAGCAATGCAGAAAACAAGCTGGACCACCAACATTTTGGGGCAGTAACAGGAACCATTAGGATACCTGTACATGTGATATCCAATCTCTAGCCATGCACCTTCTTCTGCAATGCATTGCAAGATGAAGCTTCAACTTAAAATGCAATAGGGATCATTGATCACCGTAACACATAATCAACCCATATCTGCTAATTTTAATGACCAAGCCTCAACGATTTGTATATTTTTAGCAGCTGCAATTGTCTTGTTGGTAAGCTCTAGGCTCTATGTACCTCACTGAAATTAGTTATACTAGCATTACAATTCCTTCTTGCATAGCTGAGTGACAGAAGGTTAGCACTGTATTAGAGGTTTAGAGTTATGCTGTGAAGGAGGTTAGAGTTAGGCTGTTGGTACATCGAGAGCTACAGACTATATATAGGGCTCTAGAGTGAGTAGTAGCAGTTGCAGGCAATCGGTAATCCTAGAACCTCCTGCAAGTAGCTATTTCAATTGCTTGCAGTGAAAGAGCGTTGTCACTGTGACACTCCCCAGATCCTCCTCACCTCTCCGGTCAGCAGGCAGATGATCTCCAGGGTGAGGTTTAGAATCCTCTCAGTCATGTGACTCCTGTCCTTATCCATCCTCAGTGATTCAGCATACGGTGGTCCCAAATGGGCTTCAATGAAACAGGCCTTGATAATGGGACATTTACATTCATCAGTGGTATTACTTTACAAATGACAAAAACATAATCAGAGTCAAGCTGTCCCAAGGCTCATGAGCAACACCCACCCACAAGAATAGCCCTGTTTGTCATAGCAAGCAGCATAGCTGGCAGTTACGTCCTCCTGTGAGCAATATCTGAATATGAAGCGGTTTCTGGTTCGGAAAAGTTGTGGTAAAATCTGCTCATGGCAGCCAGACACAATAAGTATATTGGCCAGGGGGTTAATTGCTCACCTGTCCATCGTAAAATGTTATCTGATTTAATGCTAGGATTACTGCTGATATATCATGGTTGCTTTCAAATTATTTTTTGTTGCCACTTTTGAATAGCATTAAAGTGCTATCAATGTGTATGCAGCAAAATTACATTATCTATTAGGGCAACCTAGGCTCTTGCATAGGTCTCTGAACAGAATGAGGGGCCCAGATTACTCTAACCAGTTTTACGTGGTATTTGATGACAAATGAAGGGGTATGGAAGGGGATGGAAGGGGACACAAACCTGTATCTTCCCTATGGCACCATGGGGTCTTACCCAGCCTCTGGTAAGCAGCTTTGAAGTAGGAGGGAAAAGAAGCAACCTGCAGCCAATCATCACGGAGTGAGCTTCCGGGAAAAGGTGCCGGAATTCCGACACCTGTAAGAATCCCAGCGCTGACTTCTCGAGGTAAGTAGCAGAGTTAGGGGGGAGGGTTAGCGTTAGGCAGTAGGCACTAATGGGCAGGGCCAGGTTAACAATGGGGCGGATGGAGCTCCAGCTCCAGGCCTCCACATAAAAATAGGCCCATTGTCATGACAACATGATGATAACTGGCCATCTGCTCTCCACATGGTCAGCCATAAATCATAAGTAGTGAAATGGTATTTCTATTTACCTCACAAAATGAAGCATTTTTTTTCCTTTATATATTTAGGGAGACATTGGGGCTGAGAGTATAGGGATGTATATGCCCACATGGCACTGGTCACACCCACACAGCACTGGTCACACCTCCTCTGCTTCTCATACTAGGCCCTTTCTCATTTTCAGCTCCAGGCCCATGTAGCCCTCAATCCGGCCCTGCTAATGGGGGAGGGTTAGCTTCCCTCACCTTCAGCACTGAACATACAGTAGTAGTCCTGTAACTCTTTACACAGTCAAGAATTTTGTATCTTTGTTTCAGGATCTCTTGTCTCTTCATTTAGCAGGTAGATGTCCTTCCTGTGCTGTTCCATCCTTATCGATTCAATTAAAGGTACCAGTTGGAGAGACAACCTTTTAGTTCTGCAAACCGCGCATAATGATCTATTAAAATAAACAGGTAAAAATTCTTTAGAATTAGACATCACAAAAATCTAAATGATTAAGGAATTGTAACAAGTAAAATGTCAACCGAACGTTAAATGTAGGTTGGTTTATTTGAAAACATTCTAAGATCATAATGAAGTTATGATGATAGGTATATTTCCCACTCAGTGGTGGGCTTAGTCATTCCTTCCAAGGATGCAAGTGGAACAAGTACCCTTATAGTTATCTGAGCCAATCCCGTAGAATTTAGGTACATCGCAACCAGGGCAATTAGAAAGATTACAGTCAATCATTACAAATACATTAATGGGACATTAATAAGGCACAACATCATCAGGACCAATACAAATAGGAGCCCAGAAATTGGACACAGCACTTTGGTTAAGAACTTGGAAAGGCGAAGAGATCAATTTAGATAAAAATAAATATTTGCACAAAATAACAACATAAACCTCCAATGCAAATAATCATCCACAGTGCAATCATATTATACTACTACTTATATTAAACTATCAATAACCAGTTAGGGTTGAATTAATAAATGTTAGTGAAATGCATTCAACTTTAGTTTCTGTGATTCAACAATAAGCTGAAAAACAGAAATACAGCAGATTTATAGCAGGGTAGTATCCTGTGCATGCTAGAAATGAACGAAAAACCACTGTAAAGAATACAGTAGCAGCAATGCACGAAGACTGAATGAGGGATGACACGTAACCATGGAAAGCCACATGCTGTGACATAAAGCAATGTAAGAAAAGGTTATACCGGCAAATCCCAGTCCCTGTGACTCTGTGCTCACTGCCCAGCCTGCCCTCACTCAGCAGCAGTCACTCACATGAGGAGCCATCTCTCTGCTGCTGCTCCTGTCTTCGCTGAGACAGCCTGATGTCACGCTGCTTGAGGCGTGACGTCACCGCCCAGAGCAGTCCGCGCAAGGCATCATGGGAGACGTAGTTTTCTGGCACTGTACACAGAGAGTCCGGAGTCTGGGGCCGGGAGGAGAGAGCTGCGGCGCCTATAAAATTGTACATCATATATACAGAGTCATATACATAAATGGAGGCCAAGCCAGGAGCAGGGGCGGGGTGAGTGCACCTAGTGTGTATTGCACACACGTGCTGGCGTTTTTATACATATACTGAGTTTACACTGTATGACCTATAGTAAAAGATATACAATGTATTGTACAACCCATGCACTCGTTACCTAATGTACACTCTCTTTTCATCCTCCTCCAGCTGTAGATGCCCTGTACCCTCCATCCCTAATGTATAGCCTCATCATCCACCTCCAGGCAGTATACAGTGTACCCACCATCCCTAATGTATAGCCTCATCACCCACCTCCAGGCTGTGTACCCTGTACCCTCCATCCCTAATGTATAGCCTCATCACTCACCTCCAGGCGGTGTACCCTCCATCCCTAATGTATAGCCTCATCATTTACCTCCAGGATGTATACCCTGTACCCTCCATCTCTAATGTATAGCCTCATCACCCACCTTCAGACTGTGTACCCTGTACCCTCCATCTCTAATGTATAGCCTCATCACCCACCTTCAGACTGTGTACCCTGTACCCTCCATCTCTAATGTATAGCCTCATCACCCACCTTCAGACTGTGTACCCTGTACCCACCATCTCTAATGTATAGCCTCATCACCCACCTCCAGGCAGTATACAGTGTACCCTCCATCCCTAATGTATAGCCTCATCACCCACCTCCAGGCTGTGTACCCTGTACCCTCCATCTCTAATGTATAGCCTCATCACCCACCTTCAGACTGTGTACCCTATACTCTCCATCCCTAATGTATAGCCTCATCACTCACCTCCAGAAAGAGAGTGTCCCGAGGAAAACGGCTGTACTTCAGCCTGAAGTTCCTCTGAGCTCTGATAAGGGAGGAATACAATTTAATATTATAATGCTCACCAGGGAGCTAGTGCCTGCTTCAGTAACAGTTATTATATATCTTCCACCCCATACTTTCCCTATACGTCATGTGCTGTGATTTCATCGTCCTCCATCTCTAATGCGTGGTGCGTTTTACTGTACTGTATAATGCTGTAGCACATCATGTACTGGTACAATTTTCAACATTTACGCTTTGACAGGGAGCCATTGAGGATGGCCAGCGACAGGAGTCACATGACTGAGAATATTTTAAATCTCACCCTGGAGATCATCTACCTGCTGACTCAAGAGGTGAGGGGTTCTGGGAGTGTCATCTCCACTCCTGTAACTAGATAAGATATTTGCAGCTTGCTACTATGAATTAGTATTCATACCATGTTTATATATAAGACACTGATCTCCAAGGTAATAACTGTAGTCGTATTGAGATAGATAGATATAATTTTAGCATAAGGCACCACTTTAGTGTAGAACAGATTATTACAAATATTAGAAGCCCCCTCAGATCTTCATGACCTGCATAAAGCCCTTGGCCTCCCATAATTTGATTAAATATTGTAGCATAATTGGACCATGGAAGGACTAGACTAGATGAGTTTTCGGACATATTGTAATGGTCAGAGCTGTAACTAGACTTTTTTGTGCCCTGTGCCAGAAAGAGCATTGGCGCCCTCTCATTTTTCAAAGGAACGTAAAGCACCCAAAAAAGGTGGGATGTAAAGCACCCAAAAAAGGAACGTAAAGAACCCATAGGTTCATGGGTTAGGGCCAGGGAAGAGATAGGAGAGGCCAGGAGATGCTGGGGATGAAATAAGAGGAAGCTACAAGCAAGAATATAATAATAAACATCCATTTGACAGGCTCAAACAGCGCCCCCTGACCTGTGGTGCCCTGTGCGATGGCACCGGCCGCACTACCCTAGCTACAGCCCTGGTAATGGTTAGGGATTATTCGCTAACTATTACAGTGCCTGAATCGCTTATGCAAAAAACAGTGATTTTGTTGTTGACTCCATCTTGTTTCCTTAATAGAACGTTTCTGTCCCACCTTAGCAATGAGGCAAAGGTCTTTATATAGGTGGAGATAGAGATTTCTATTACAATGCAGAATAATGCCATCTAGCCTTGCTGTTAAAATATTTATTTAACCTTTCAATGGTTAAACAAGTATATTGAATTGTTAAATTTATAAAAATGTAATGTAAATTTAGAAAATAATTCAAGCGCAATGCTGAGTAAGAAATTGAAAAAAAAAGAGATTAAGCTTGCCCTGACCAAAAACACAAAGCTGACAACAAATTGTCACGTAATTGCGTTTTTTGGTTACATTACAGGACTATATTGTCGTAAAGAAAATTAAAAACCGCGTTGCACATGCTGTCAGGCTCTCAGAAGAATTCAGTTCCAACATGGTGCCTCCACCTCCCTCACTGATACATGAGAGTGACAATGAGCAGAAGATCCTGGAACTCACCAACAAGATCATTCAGCTGCTGACTGGAGAGGTGACTGCTGGGAATGGGACATTATACAGTAACACCAGGGGATGTGTCTGGGTGATGACTGGAGAGGTGACTGCTGGGAATGGGACATTATACAGTAACACCAGGGGATGTGTCTGGGTGATGACTGGAGAGGTGACTGCTGGGAATGGGACATTATACAGTAACACCAGGGGATGTGTCTGGGTGATGACTGGAGAGGTGGCTGCTGGGAATGGGACATTATACAGTAACACCAGGGGATGTGTCTGGGTGGTGACTGGAGAGGGGACTGCTGGGAATGGGACATTATACAGTAACACCAGGGGATGTGTCTGGGTGGTGACTGGAGAGGTGAGTGCTGGGAATGGGACATTATACAGTAACACCAGGGGATGTGTCTGGGTGGTGACTGGAGAGGTGAGTGCTGGGAATGGGACATTATACAGTAACACCAGGGGATGTGTCTGGGTGGTGACTGGAGAGGTGAGTGCAGGGAATGGGACATTATACAGTAACACCAGGGGATGTGTCTGGGTGGTGACTGGAGAGGTGACTGCTGGGAATGGGACATTATACAGTAACACCAGGGGATGTGTCTGGGTAATGACTGTATCATTGTGTGTGTCATCAGGTTCCTATAAGGTGTCAGGATGTCACTGTCTATCTCTCCATGGAGGAGTGGGAGTATTTAGAGGGGCACAGGGATCTGTACAAGGACGTTTTGACGGAGAATCCCAAAGCCTGCAGATCAATGGGTAAGAGAGTGCTTGGTAAGTATGTATGTATTTAAATGTATACATGGTTACATGTGAAGCTCTGAGACCAAATTATTGGTAGCACACTAAGCTAATGCAGAAAAGATGAGAGCATTGCAGAAATCAGTCAGTGCATTTGCTTCTAACAACAAGGTCCTCAGTAGCCTTTACAACAGAGAAAGCTGGTTGCTGGCTTTGCATCAGGTGGTGTGCATTCTAAAGCTGGGTACACACTAGAGCGATGTGTACCCGGCGATATGGCGGCCGACGTATCGTATCCATGGTATGAATCAGAACGATGGAATGATCTGCTCTGGTGCTTCTAGCACACTCTGGGCCTGATTCAGACCCGGTCGCAAGCGCTGAGCGCTCGCAACCGGGTCGATGGTGGCCCAGAGCGCATGCGCACGAGAGAGCCGGGCGTCGTGCGCATGCGCGAGACCCGGATAGCGACGGGCAATCTGTCGCTCCGGGTCTCGTACCAAAGGGGGCGTGCTGTCGATGTTGAGTGACAGCACGCTCCCTTTGGTGGGCGGGCCGAGGGAGTGGCTGCCCAAACGGAGGCGTTCCCATGTGAACGCTTCTGTTTGGGGCCGGCCCCACTGATATCACGAGTGATGTCAGTGGGAGAGATTTCGGCTACCACAAGGCTCTCGTCGCAAGCCCGATGGTTGCGAGCGGCCAGGAGGCCGTTAAAAAAAAAAAAATAGCCCGGCCCTGATTCAGAGCGTGCGCTCTGTCAGAGCGAGCGGCTCTGAATCAAGGCCTCTGGCCTGTATCTCAGCAGTTTGTTACATTAGAAGCACCAGAGCAGAGAGTGACACCCCAGGCAGGAAAGAGGAACTGCATGGGTTGTGATAGGTGCTAGAATGAACACTAACATTACCTGTTGTTGGCACTTGGGAACCAAAGCTGTGAAACCCTGAATTCTCATGTACACAGGGTAATCCAGAACAAGTGTGCAAAATAGTTTCTTTGCCGTGCAATATCAAATGACCTAACATGGTAATATATCTTTTCCCAACTGTGTATCTTCATCTCTGTCACACTTATATCATAATTCAACACAGAAAACAATATATTTCACTATCTTGTCTAGTTTAGGATATATGGCCTGATTCAGAGCTGTACGCTATTGCACTGACGGTGCGTCTTTGTGTGCAGCCGTTGTGCAATAATATGCTAATGCCGCAGGAGGCATCTGGGGTAAATAGATGCCTCCTGCCGGCTTCTGTGATCCGCTTCTGCATCCATCGGATCACTTGCTTGAACATCGGCCATCTGAGTAACCCTTAGGTTACTCAAGATTGGCGTGAAACTCACGCATCTGAGGCCAGTAAAGCTGCATCTGAAGCCTTGGCATGCCTCAAAAACAGAGGCAACATGCCCCCATTTTAAAAAAAAGTTTGCTGTCACCCCTTCCCTGTCCCCAAACGGCTGCAGCATGCTGCGTCTTAGGGGGGCACTGTGTCTTCGCGGACACCGATTGGCACATGCGCAGTACAGATCCTGCGCATGCACCAATCAGAGCCATTGGATTTCCGTACACCTGTGAAGCAGGCCCATAGTTCTTCTACATCGGAGAGCGATAGATGGTATACTTCACAGTAGCTGACATATTCAGGCTGATGCAGGGCTCTTAGTAAATTTGTACATTGCTCAAATGAAACGAGCATGGAAAAATTATGCACTTTCGGACATTTGTAGAGCTGTACGCACCTTGAGATTTATCTGCCCCTGCATGGGTAGCATATTTGGTTTACTACAAGTTAACTTCAGCGTGTACCCCCATCAGCCCTATACTAAGTGCATTGGATAGGTGTATATTCGCTTACCTGCTGGAAGAAATAAGAGGACGGTTTTGTGAACACGCTGTTCCTTAATTTTGCCTATGTGAGAATGGTCCTTCACACCCCTGCTATGCCTCTCCGGTTGTAAGTGTAGCGTTCTCCTAATTGCTTGTATCCATTATTTGTTACATGTTTGAACAATGACTTCCTTTCATCTTTTATAAAAATTCACCTTAGTTGCAGGTTACACTGTTCAAAATACACTCAGCGTACCCCACGATACGAAAATGGATAACGGATTCTGTTTCTGATTGTTAACCAAACTATACTTAAAATCAGTTTTGACATGTGACTCATGTTACATAGGAATATGACTCACGATACATTTCTGTCTCCAGTCAAAGGGCTCTGATACAAATTACTCAAAGCTGTAGAATCCACGTGAATTAAATAATGTAGGCCTGTTCATCTTCCTGATTAACTGTGAAGATGTATAAAATGTTTCACCTGGTGATGATGGCCATTTCCAGTTGCTGCCAGCTTGCTCCATTTTGCTCACTAAGTATTAACCATCTCTGATGTCCTTGATCTCACCTGTGTAACTTTCCATCAAATTCAACATAGAACCAGTCACCAATGTTAACTACATCATCTCAAGTCACTGTGACCGTTACAGTAATATATTACGATCTTTTAGCAGCACTTGTGTAACACATCTCTTTCCAAAACAGGTGGATCCCAAGATACACCGGATGGATTTCACCCAGCCAGCCTTGCAACAGATAGTGGGGAAGAAGATATCATTTGTATTGAAGATGATGAAGTTGGATTATATCAGAAAACAAACAACGAAACTGAGAAAGAGGAAAAGTCTGTTGGTAACAAAATGGATTCCTCTTCATATAGCAATCCCATTGATCTCCTCACACATGCGGTACATAGTGGACCTTTTGTAAAGAAAGAATCGGCTTTCTGTGAGGAGGTGAAGCTCATAAAATCGGATGTGTACACCCTAGCTCAGCATACACTGGCAAAATATCCATCTATCAGGACCGAAATGGGATCTGTTGTCTCTTGTGATAAAACAGCCCCCATAGACCTGGACACACTTCTGTCTACCAGACAAACACAGACAGAAAATGCGTCTACACCTATAAAGGGGGAATACGCCACGTGCGGTGATGGACATTATACGCAATCTGATATGTGTCCTCATGTGGGAACGACAGACTCTGAGCCTGTATATAACACAGAGGACAGCAATGAACTGGTAGCTAACATTTTGTCAGTCATGATATGCAGTGAATGTGGCTTATGCTTCACTATTGATTCAGATGAGAAACATCCCGGCAGAAGAGTGTTGTGTCAGAAATGTTCCAACCGTGACAACAATCGTGTTAGGCGTGGATCACATGACAGAGAAAAATGGACGCCCGTTACTGCTTACCGTGGAAGAGATGCCGCCGTAATTCCAGGCATCCAACTTCAGCCATCCCCCAAAGGCCAGACTGATTCTGAAAAGTGCTTTGAATCAGGGATAGATTTTGATAACCCTCAAAGGTGGACTTTCGAAAAGTTCTCAGGTTCATACCCGGAATTTGGAGAACAAATGGCAACACAAAAATACCTTGACAACCACCAGGGTATTCATGTAGATGAGAGGCCATTTTCCTGCCCCGATTGCGGGAAATGTTTTACCTCACATTCGCACCTTGCTCGGCACCAGAGAACGCACACCGGGGAGAGGCCATTTTCATGTCCTGAGTGCGGGAAGTGTTTCATAAGGCAGTCCCACGTCGTTAGACATATGAGAATTCACACTGGAGAGAAACCATTTTCCTGTCTGCAGTGCGGCAAATGTTTCACGAGGAAACCGAATTTTCTTAACCATCAGCTCATTCACACGGGAGAGAAGCCATTTGCTTGCACTTATTGCGGGAGACGTTTCAGAGACCTCACACGTCTGATCAAACATGAGAGTAGGCACGCGGGCGAGACACCCTTCCCGTGTTCTGCAGGTGGAGAAAGTTTCCAGATGAACCAGCATGCAAAACTCCATTATAAAGTGCATAGAAGTGACAATTTATCTGTTTTAAATGAGCTAGACCAGTTTAATCAGACAGAAAAGACATAAACTGTGTATGTACATATATATAATATTACCACCAATAGATATGATCTTGGAAGAATATTTACTAGACATTTTGCTGTTAAACTGTTTGTTCAATGATAAATTTAATTATACTGTCGCCCGCATAGAAGTTGTAAATACATTTTGAATTGAGATGTATCAAAGCTTATAAAGAGTGGACAAGTTGCCAATCAGCTTCTACCAATCATTTTATGGACTGAAGGTAAATAAATGCTAGCTAGGAGCTGATCGGTTGCTATAGGTAACTTCTCCACTTGTTCACTACTCCACTGTTTAGACTCTTTGATACATCTCCCCCCATGCCCACTGCTTATTTAAGGGGAAGGGAATTAAGGCCCTCATTCAGAGCCGTACGCTCTGAATGAGGGTCGCCCTCCATAATTCTGGAGCGTCCTCCTGGACGCTCGTATAGCTGTGGGTCACCACCCACAGCCTATACGAGCGTGCAGTTTGATGGCCGCGATGGTCGCGACCATCGAAACTGCGAGCCGGAGCCTGCGGTTGAGGTTTTCAACCACAAGGCCCGGAGTGATTTTGGCTCTATCAGAGCCAAAATCACTCCCACTGACATCACTAGTGATGTCAGTGGGCCGGCTTCTGACGGTAGGCGTTCCCTTGGGAACACCCCCGTCAGGGAGGCACGCCCACCAAAGGGGGCGTGCTGTCAATCAACATCGACAGCACGCCCCCTTTGATCAGACACAACGAGCGAAGGACTTTCCTTCGCTCGTCGCGTCTGGCGCATGCGCACAACGGAGCTCCCGGCGTCGTGCGCATGCGCAGTGCACAACATCGACCCACTTGCGAGCGGACAGCCGCTTGCGAGTGGGTCTGAATCAGGCCCTAAGACAATTTACACACATTGGACAATTATATATAATTATACATGCTGCACAATGGGTTAACATGGCCAAAACAATTGGTTAATTTATGGCTGGTTAATATAGCTAGTGAGCAGGTTATTACATGACTGATTCATCATCCAGTCATAAATATAGCACCAAGACTCAGAAGAACCAGAACCAGTGCAGGTACAAGGGCTGGATTGCCACTTCATTTACAACCACCCTAGGGATGGCCATCAACCATTGATAATGAACCACCGATAGCTGATGATTTTGCCATCGATCCAACGGTTCTCCGCCATTGATGGCAGATTGGGCCCCAATGGGTTTTTTTTTCTTTCCTGACGGCATGGCACTTAGCCCTGCTCCCGATTGTCCGCTGAGCCCCACCGATGATTCTGATTGGCTTGTGGCCGGCCGTAACTAGGGTAGTGCGACCAGTGCCATGGCACAGGGCACCGCAGTGCAGGGGGCGCTGTTTGGGCCTGTCATTTTTCCTATTATCATTCTCACTTGTAGCTTCCTCTTCTTTTATCGCCAGCATCTCCTGGCCTCCCCTGTGTCTTTCCTGGCCCTTCCCCATGAGGCCATGGACCTTATTCAGGTGCACTATCTTATGTCCCTATTTATGCTACTATCGACAGTAGTCACCAATGAAACCATCGATGATTGAGTATTAATGGACAGCCCACCGATAGCCATCCCTAAACCACGCTCCTGCCTGTGACTGGAAGTGACGGCCTTAGCACTATGAGCGTTTATCAGGCAGGTCCTCATAGTGCTGAGTGATCACATAGAAGGGCTGTATAATTCTGGAACTTACATAAAGTTCTGTCAACAGTGACTGCACCACACTGCTGGCTGGGAAAATTAAAAAAATATAACAATACAGTTGGAAATGCCCAAGTGCGGCATACAACAATTATCACACATCATTATTCATATAATAAACTGTAAAATTGCTGCTTGCATCTATGTCCGGTAATGCCTTTTGGCTTAATGAGACCACTTGGCACTAATTCCATGTGAGCAGTTGGAGCCTATAGGAAGACATGATAGAATACTTCCTACAGTCTGTTGGTGATAGGGAAAATTTCCCAGAAGCACAGTGAGCAAACTTCTGCCAGTACATGGTACGTTCACTGTCATTAATAATAATGAATATTTAATTAGATACAAATGCACCTATTTGTCTAGTGCAGAGTTTCCCAAACTGCCATTACAGTCCATGTTTTTAGGATATCCATGCTTGAGTCCAGATGGTTAAATCAAATTGGCTGAGATACTAATTAAGTCACCTGTGCTCAAGCATAGATATCCTTAAAACTTGGACTGTAATGGCGGAATTTGGGAACCTCTGGCCAAGTGCATAACAAGGAGTGAGCCCACTTTTGGAATGATCTGTGTGACTACTTGCGGGCCCAGTTGGGAACGTGCATATCTGCTAAACTAAAAGATAATTTCAGAGTAATGTATACTTTAACTATTTTCATTTAATAGCTCTTTGCTTCTAAAATAATACCTGTACAAATACCTGTGCTGCTTGATTAATGTCCTAAATGATAAATAAATGTAGGGGATCACTGGCAGAGTCTACAGCCATGCCCAGAAGTTTTGAGAATGACACAAGCATTGGTTTTCACAAAGTCTACTGCTTCAGCTTTTATGATGGCAATTTGCATATAATCCAGAATGTCATGAAGAGTGATCAGATGAATTGCAATTAATTGCAAAGTCTCTCTTTGCCATGACAATGAACTTAGGGCCTGATTCAGAGCTGAACGCTCTGACCAGAGCGCTTGCTCTGAATCAGGGCCGTCCCAGCTAAATTTGGAGCGGCCTCCTGGCCGCTCGCATAGCTGTGGGTGACCACCCACAGCTTATGCGAGCGGCCAAAAAGATGGTCGCGATGGTCAAGACCATCGGGCTTGCGACGAGACCCTGCGGTAGGGTCTCGCTTCCGCAAGCCCAGGAGTGATTTTGGCTCTATCAGAGCCAAAATCACTCCCACTGACATCATTACTGATGTCAGTGGGGCCGGACTCAGACAGTAAGCGTTCCCATGGAAACGCCTCCGTCTGGCAGTCACGCCCCCGGCACGTCCACCAAAGGGGGTGTGCTGTCAATCAACATCGACAGCACGCCCCCTTTGGTGCGAGACCCGGAGTGACGGAGAGCCTGTCGCTATCCGGGTCTCGCGCATGCGCACGACGGGGCTCCCTCCGTCGTGCGCATGCGCAGTGGGGCAACATCGACCCGTTTGCGAGCGTCCTTTGCTCGCGAATGGGTCTGAATGACCCCCTTAATTCCAAAAACATTTCCACTGCATTTCAGCCCTGCCACAAAAGGACCAGCCTTCATCATGCAGGTATTCTCTCGTTAACATAGGTGAGAGTGTTGACGACGACAAAGCTGGAGATCACTCTGTCATGCTGATTGAGTAAAGTTGCATATACACGCAACGATTTTGTGAACGATAATAGTGTGAAAAAATCGTTCACTTTCTGAGTCAAATGATAATCGTTCATGCGCGTTCACATTTGTAGTTCAGTCAGACTGACCAACTCAATGATTTTCATTAAGGGAATATGCAAAAATCATTTGTAGTTCAAAAAAAATCATTCATTACACTTTCAAAAATCTGACAGATAATCTCACAGAAAATTGTTCATAATATCGTTGGTAACAAAATCGTTGTGTGTGTGTGTGTATGCAGCTTTAGAATAACAGACTGGAAGCTTTAAAAGGAGGGTGGAGCTTGAAATCATTATTCTTCCTCTGTTAACCATGGTTACCTGAAAGGAAACACATGCAGTCATCATTGCTTTGCACAAAAGGGCTTCACAGGCAAGGATATTGTTGCTAGTAAGATTGGACCTAAATCAACCATTTATCGGATCATCAAGAACTTCAAGGAAAGATGTTCAATAGTTGTGAAGAAGGTTTCAGGGTGCCCAAGAACATTCAGCAAGCGCCAGGACTGTCTCCTAAAGTTGACTCAGCTGTGGGATCGGGGCACCACCAGTGCAGAGCTTGCTCAGGAATGGCAGCAGGCAGGTGTGAGTGCATCTTCACGCACAGTGAGGCGAAGACTTCTGGAGGATGGCCTGGTGCCATGAAGGGCAGCAAAGAAGCCACTTCTCTCCAGGAAATATATCAGGGACAGACTGATATTCTGCAAAAGGTACAGGGATTGGACTGCTGAGGACTGGGGTAAAGTTATTTTCTCTGATAAATCCCCTTTCAGATTGTCTGGGGCTTCCGCAAACACACTTGTTCGGAGAAGGAAAGGTGAGCGCTACCATCAGTCCTGTGTCATGGCCAACAGTAAAGCACCCTGAGACAATTCATGTGTGGGGTTGTTTCTCAGCCAAGGGAGTGGGAACCTGAGAACTTTTCGAAAGTCCACCTTTGAGTGTTATCAAAGAACACAGTCATGAATAAAGAATGGTATCAAAACATCCTCCAAGAGCAACTTCTCCCAACCATCCAAGAACAGTTTGGTGACGAACAATGCCTTTTCCAGCATGATGGAGCACCTTGCCATAAGGCAAAAGTGATAACTAAGTATCTTGGGGAACAAAACATCAAAATTTTGGGTCCATGGCCAGGAAACTCCCCAGATTTAATTCCATTCAGAACTTGTGGTCAATCCTCAAGAGGCGGTGGACAAACAAAAACCCACAAATTCTGACAAACTCCAAGCATTGATTAGGCAAGAATGGGCGGCCATCAGTAAATTTGTGGCCCAGAAGTTGATTGACAGCATGCCAGGGCGAATTGCAGAGGTCTTGGGAAAAAAAAAAAAGTCAACACTGCAAATATTGACTCTTTGCATAAATTTAATGTAATTGTCAATAAAAGCCTGTAACACTTATGAAATGCTTGTAATATTACCTCAGTATACCATAGCAACATTTGACAAAAAGGTCTAAAAACACTGAAGCAGCAAACTTTGTGAAAACCAATACTTGTGTCATTCTCAAAACTTTTGGCCATGGCTGTATATTTCATATATCACATTTATACAGTTTAAACATATTTGCCAGCATTAAAATGTCTTTTCCGTATGAAGTGCTTCTGGTTCTCTATTAAAGGAAAAATCTTGGGGCTGATTCTTGACTCAAGTGAAAATGCAGATGGTTCCCGCGGCTATCTACTAACAGCGCATTGCGTCGTAGAAAGGAATTGACGGCTAATGCGAAGGTCCATCCATACGCACACAGCTATGAAGAGTGCGGACCGATTGAACGTCCGTTGACGCACCACTCTCTCTGTGCAATGGGGGTTGCTGGTGGCCACAATCTGATTGTCCAGAACGGATCTGTTTCATCAGAGTGTCGTGGGTGTGTACTGTTGGACAGACTTCCGCTTTCATTCGCAATATGCAGACGCAGACGGCTGCATCAGATGGATCTTTTCAACCCAGCATAGAATGGATTCAAAAGATACTAATGATGACGGTTGCATTCGGAATAACTAGGTCAGCAGGCAATCCGCATGAGGACCGACAGGTTATTAACATAAATTCGCATTAGTATAAAGTAGTAAGCAGGCTGATTCCGACTGAGAATCAGCCCCCTTATCTCACAGCATAAAATTGCATTTTAGAATGTGAAAACAGTGTGAGGCGCTGTCCAGCAGCTAACCTGTAATCAGTAATAAGTGCCCCTCTCCTGATTAACCTCCTTTAGAGTGAGCAGAGGTTTGCACCATTACAGTTGCTGCAGTGTTGACATGGCTAGACTTGCTCTTCACAAGATAAACCAGTGTTTCTCAAGCTCAGTCCTCAAGGCCAGTTTTTAAGGCTATCCATGCTTGAGCACAGGTCTTTATTAGTACCTCAGACATTTTGATTTAACCATCTTTGCTCAATCATGGATATCCCTAAAACCTGGACTGTTAGTGGGTCCTGAGGACTGAGTTTGAGAAGCAATAATACAAACAACAGCATTAGTGCAAACATTGGCATGTCATAAAATGACTGGAGTGGTTGGTCTACATCAGGTGTTCCCAACCACGGTCCTTAAGGCACATTAGCAGTCCAGGTTTCAAGGATAGCCACACTTGAGCTCATGTGTCTAAATTAGTACCTCAGTTATTTTAATTTAACCATCTGTGCTTAAGCATGGATATCATTAAAACCTGGACTGTTGGTGTGCCTTGAGGACAGAGGTTGGGAAACACCGGTCTACATGGTAATGTTTGGCTTGACAGTACAGTAATAAGGACCTGATTCAGAGCCGCTCGCTAGATGCGATCGCTCACCCCCAGCGTATGCAAATTCGGCAAAGTGACCGTATGGCAGGTGCAGTGTGCACGCTGCTTGTGCGCACTGCCTAACAATCGACCCGCTTGTGAGCGCATAGCACTTGCGAGCAGATCTGAATCAGGCCCACAGTTCCAAAACAGGTCAGACCTTTTCTACTGCTGCACCGATCCAGATCATTCCTGGATCGGCGCCGTTCACACTGCATACGGGTGCAGTGGGACACTTCTCCCGGTGCTTGGAGATGACATCATCTCCAAGGGCCGAGAAACCCGGAAGTCCCCATGCTGTAAATGGGACCCAGGTCAAATGACCTGGGGTACCCGTTTCCACTGCAGGGTTTCATGGGTCGTTCCCGTGTAAAACCCTGCCAGTTACCTGGGTTGGAATGCAACCCTGGCCCCTTTTACACTTAGGAGCAACCCGGGTTAACCCTACAATAACCAGGGTTTTAGCTCCGGTGTAAAAGGGGTATTACTGACAACTTAGATAAGCTTCCCAGTTCTATTTCAAGTTATGTTTAGGGGAATGTTGCTGGGTGGGAAGTCAAGGGAAATTAGCAGTCCTCTGTCACATAAAGTGTCCATATAAGACACAATACTGATTAAATATAAGTTACATTAGCATTAATCAGTATTGTGTCTTATAGCTACTGTTGTTCAGTCACTTTACTATGGAATTAAAATGCAGTTGGTGTTCGACTGAAAAAAAAAACAACACTAGGTGGCGCTGCTGCTATATAATATCGCTAAAGTGAAAAATAAATTGGTGCCAGTGACGGCTGCGACTCTATCGGTCATTTTGGAGTGGTCAATGATACGTAAATCAAAGCATTCGAGGCTCCATAAAGATGGTCGCCGCACATAATTGGAGACACTTCAATCAGTTGGCTTAAAATCCGGAGACCAAGAGTGTATGTGTCGTCCCGTATTCATTGTTGTTATTAAGATGGTAATTTGAAGTGGTGACTGAGCTCCTCCTGTCTTTTCTGCCTGTAAACTCACCCAAACCATACGCACACCTCGAGCCGGCCGATATGTAGATAAACTACAAGTCCCAGCATCCTTTGCGCGTTAGCCTGGAAGGACCCAATCCAATACACAGAGCAGTAACAGTAACACATTGCTCTGGATAAGGAGGACCTGCTCCTGCTGCTAGTCAGGTGTGTCTGAGATCTCTCACATTGCATTATTGATATAGATTTTACAACAGGCTTAGGCAACTTTTGATGGAAAGGCATGCTGGGACTTATAGTTCCACAACAGCTGGACCCTTACAGGTTGCCTACCCCTGCTTGCTAATGATCATACAGACTAGAACAGGGGATTTCTAACTTGTGGGCTGCAGTCATAAGCATGGGGTCATCATGATCATCTATTGCACAATTACTTTGTAGTACTCAGTAATATTTAGGTGTATATAAAAGTTTTGCATCCTATAGGTGGGCATATGTAGCAATGCCTGACCCAGATCTGCAAAACTGTATTGCTTAAATATATTAAAATAATGTTACATGTATTTCAGAAAGTGACGTTTTGTTGTATCATTGTGCCAACTATGCCCAAACTTGGCGAATCAGAAACTTGGTATAATTGGGATGTGATGTAGGTTAGCGAAAGGCTAGTCTGATTACCATGTATGGAGTCAATCATTATGGTGTATTTCCCGCTGGAAGGTTTCATTGGCAAATACCTTGCTAGACTGTTTTACCATCTTATGGAGTAATAAAGAGTTTAACTTGCTGAAGTTCTGATTTTTATTAGCCAGGAATGACTAAGGGCCTGATTCAGCAAGCATAGCGATTATACACGCAGTCTAACTGCGAAGATATGCTAATGATTGCAATCGCAATGCCATACGCAGCCTAACTTAAGTACACCCACTTTACCTTACATCCGTAATACTTAGCAAGACTGCAACACCATCTGTAATATCGAGTAACATCGCAGCGTCATGCACACTTGCACAAGCTCTGACCTTACTCAGAAACTGCCAACCTAAGCTCACGCAGTGAAAGCCCGCGCTACGTATGGCATTGCAGTGCCTAATTTATGCACGCCCCTCCAGCGGCGATCAAATGCACTGGCACGCCTGCGTTTCCCCGACCACCCACCCGTCACCACCCCAAAACGGTACTTCCTGTCAATCACTCTGCCATGGGTCTGCGTAGTTACTGCGATCGCAGTCCCAATTGCAGTGGCTGGTTTGCGCACTGCGATGCATGCGCAGAACGCAATGCATGCGTAATCGCAATAGCGATCCTTGCTGAATCAGGCCCTAAATCATACATGAAGTATGTGGCCTTTACATTTATATTGATGTATTTAAAAATACAGTTTGCAGCTATAGAACTGTGAAAGTCGCCACGAGGACTGGAGCCCCTTCCGTTGGTCTAGTTGATGATGAAAAACCAACTGGCTGAGAGGATCCTCAATCTCATCTTGGAGATCATCTACCTGATGTCTGGAGAGGTGAGGCTGCGGGTGACATGGGGTGACCTCTAAACTACTGTCATAGATCAGGGCTATTAGTATAAGTGCTGCTTTCAAGTTTGAGGACATACCTGTCACCTTGTAAATATAGCCCCAAGTGTTTTTTTTTATTTTACCTGGACATTTGTCCAGGAATGATGATGATTGTCCATGCAAGATGACGTTTAGCCTCTTTCTGAGTTCCGTTTTTTTGGAGGGAAAAATCCGAACTGGGCGTGCAAACTCGAACCTATCCGAGCCTGCACATCCCTAGTTAAAACATTCATTAGGTGGACGCAGTGTTGATACCGCACGCAGTTGGCTGTTGTTGTAATAGCCCCCATACACCTGCACAATTTCTGGATGATTACACGATTTTCAAGCAATCATAAGATGGATCTTGTGAAAATCATGTCTTTTTTTTTCAGTAACTTATGATCCGATGCGCGCTCCCGCTGTTCGTACAATTGTGTCTTCTGATCATATGTGAAGCACATCTTGCCCGTCGTATCCGTATGAGGATCGTGCCGTTTATTTTGTTCATGCGATCCATCGTGTGGCATTTCAATGATGTTTCCCTGATGAGCCTGTGAGACAAAGGATCGATCTTACGACTGATCCTGTACTAGAAAAACAACAAACATGCTGCCAGGACTGCCAGGGAGCTGTGGAAGAATCGTAGGGAAAACGTATCATTCATCTGATCTTATGCTGGTCGTTTAGGTGTATGGGCCCTATAAGCCTGTGTATCCGTCTGAGTTACACAGTGCATGAGATGTATTACCTGTGTGACTGTGAATCCTGGGGCACCAGTGGCTGTACTGGGAGCAGTCTTCCCTAAGCGTTGTTGCTGCAGGGCTCAGTGACCTTTACATTTACTACCATTTACGTCCATTAATACATTTGTTAGACAAATGCTATTTTATCCATTACAGAATTGTTTACTAATAGTACACAGTGACATGCACTTAGGTCAACCTACTTGAACATGTGCTTTGTATATTTTGCTGTGTCGTAACTCTGTCATTCTGCATGTGATTACAATATGATACCACGAGTTTGGTTCGGGATCCCGGTGGTCAGAATCCCGATGCCGGCATCCCGACTGGGTTACATAGCCGACATCTGCCGGTAAGATTACTAACGCTAACCCTACCCCTAAACCTAAGTTTCCCTCCCCGCAGCCTAATCCTCCCCCTAATGCCTAACCCCAGTACTTACAGTCACGATGCTGGTGTCGGGATTCTGACTGGCGTCGGGATTCCGGTGCCGGTATTCTGAGCACCAGTATCCCGACCGCCAGGATATAAACTACATCCCGTTACCACTTATTACCCAGGTAGAACTACAATATGCATTAATGAAATATTTGCCCCATTGACCATATTATAAGGGAGTATTTTTGTTTTGCCAATTAGTAGGTTATGAAGAATGTAAGCCTGTTTTTTTTTTTTTCTTTCTACTTCAGGGTCCATAGGATATCCACAGGATACCTTGGGGTATAGGTGATGACGTCAGGCATCGGGCACCATAGAGTTAAGTTTTCAGCCTCCCAGGATGCACTCCTATTCCCCGCCCCCGAGCAAAGGCATCTCAGTTTAGTTTGGTGCCCGTCCGGAGTCGGTTGCACCTGTTAGAGGGGGGCCATGAAGAGCCCCTGAAGTTTTCTTCTATGCAGCTGTGGCTGCACATCTGGAAGTACAGCATGGACAGTCAGTCCTGACGTCCATGCTGTCTTCCCTACACCGCCGCCGGTACCAGAACACCGGTACCGATCCGGGGATGCTGGTAGGCATCTGGGGTCACAGCTAGCGGTGACCCCAGATGTTTAGGACCATGGCCGGATTTAAGGGGGTCAGCAGGTAAGCAGCGGGGTCCCGCGGTGGGTCCCCGCTGATACATGGTCCAGAGTCCCCAGGCAGGGGGCTCCCTGGGGACTGGCTGCAGCGTGGAGCCAGGTACTAACCTACCCCCCTGGGACAGCAGGACCGCGGCAGACCGGTAGCGCTGCGGCGTCCCAGGGGTTAAATGCATACCAGGGGAGCCTTCCCTGTCTCCCAGCCGGCGCCTCCCCCGCTGCACACAGCCCTCTCTGCACACGCCGACTGGCCCTGTGGCAGCGCTCCTCCCCCAGGACAGCCTCCTCTATGCTCCTCGATGGCCATCTCTCCCAACGCTTGGTGAACGCTGCTGGAAGCCTATGATCGGAGGCATCGTGGTCTGGGTCCCCCCGCATACCTCTCCTCCGCTGTGGTCAGGTCTGTGTATGCAGCGCTGTGTCCGTGTAGTTGATTTATCAGCGCTGTTAGTGCAGGAATTGATTTTCTTTGCATTGTATGTGACTGTGCTAGCGCTGCTGCCTGTACTTTTACTTTCTAACTGTCAGCCTTATCACTGTCCCTGCTCTTTCTGCTAAAGCCCTTGCGGTGCGGTGCTGCAGGGTGGTCTCTCGCTATACTAAAAGTATTGGTGAGAGGGGTCACATACTTTCCACCATTATGTCTGAGAGTGACTTTCCTTTCCAGCTTCAGTGTACTACGTGTAAAGTACCTATAGCGGAGGGGGAGGGTAGCGCGGAGGGCCTATGCCGGCAGTGTTTTTTATTGGCGCGGCCAATTACGGTCACAGCACCGGTACAGGAGACGCCCTGGGTTTGTTTCGCTCAGGCGCTTACAACCTTGGTGGGCCAGTTAGCTCCGCAGCCCACGTTCTCGCAGATGGGATTGTCCCAGCAATCAGTGGTGTCGTCACCCATGCAGGGTTTCCCGAGGCAATTGGTGGTACCCCGCAGTCTCCCTATTTCCCCTCTCCCGATCTCTCAGGAGCCGGCGTGGGTTAATTCCCTGACTAGTTCTGTACAGCACTTGTCGGAGGTGTTACAAGGGGAGTCTGTGTTGCGGCCGGTGGCGTCTCTGTCTACTCCTTATGAGGATGACGAAGTGACGTCTGATGATGGGGAGATTCTGGATCTTTCCGACCAGGAACCTCTCCGTACTAAGGAGGCGGACGCTAGGTCCAAGGTATATATTCCTGGACTTATTCGGGTAGTCCGCACAGCTTTGGTGATTGAGGACGCAGTTCCTCCAGCGTCTAAATCCAAATATGCTTTTTTTAAGGATGTTAAGGGTGACGCCACAGTCTTTCCTCTTTCGGGTCAGTTGGTGGACCATTTAGAGGAGGCGTGGAAACTGCCTGGCAAACGATACCAGCCGCAGAGGCGTTTGGCGGTGGCTTATCCATTCGCGGATAATTATTTTTCTAAGTGGGAATCCCCTCCACAGGTGGATTCTCATGTGGTACGCCTCGTCCGTAGTGCCACTTTACCCATGCCATCCATGTCCTCCCTTAAGGATGCTACGGACCGCAAGGTGGAGATCTGCCTGAAGTCCGTTTATTCCCTTGAGGGGGGGGAGCGCGGCCAGCTATGGCCATTTGCTGGGTTGCCATAGCTATGGAGCGCTGGGCGGATACGTTGGAGGCGTCCTTTGAATCCGACTGTTTGGCTGAACAGACGGAGTTGATCGGAAATCTCCGGGATTCGGCCACTTATATCAACGAAGCGGCCTTGGATATTAGTACCCTGGCGTCTCGAATTTCTTTGGCAGCTGTAGCTGCTCGTCGCACCTTGTGGTTGCGATCTTGGAAGGCGGACGCTGATTCCAAAAAGGGTTTGGAAGCGTTGCCTTTTAACGGAGAAGTTCTCTTTGGTCCGGACCTGGACAAAATTGTAGCCACGCTGGCGGCAGCCAAATCGGCATGTCTCCCGTCTGCTGCAGTTCCTTCCGGTTCAGGTACGTCGGCCTTATAGGGCCCAGGGTAGGCCTAAAGCACAGTCCTTTCCCCGATAGGCTGGCCCCAAAAAATCGGCCAAGCCCCGGAAGCAGGCCTGGAGTACCAGACGTCTGCCCCCTAAGCCAGATGACAAGCCTGCGGCCTGACGGTCCGGGCCTCCCTTTGGGGGACACCAAGGTGGGAGGCCGCCTGCTGCAGTTCGCCCGGTGTTGGTCGGTCACCACGACAGACACTTGGGTTCTCGAGGTGGTCTCACACGGGTATGCCCTCTCCTTCCGGCACAGACCCCCGTCTCGATTCTTCACCACGGGTCTACCATCAGACCGAACAAAGCCGCGGAGCTGCGGAAGGTCTTGCACACTATGCTCCAGGCTGGAGTTACAGTGCCTGTTCCATTCTCCCAGAGGGGCCAGGGTTTCTATTCAAATCTTTTTTTGGTGCAGAAACCCAATGGGTCGTTTCGTCCGATACTCAACCTCAAAGCTCTCAACAGGTCTTTGCGGGTGCTGAAGTTTCGGATGGAGACCCTACAGTCCATCATTCTGGTGCTGGAACCTGGGGACTACATGGTGTCATTGGACATACAGGACGCTTACCTGCATGTTCATATTCTTTCGAGCCATCAGCAGTTCCTCAGGTTTGCAATCCGCAGCGGCCACTTTCAGTTCTGGGCGTTACCTTTTGGCCTGGCGACAGCACCACGTGTTTTCACCAAGGTGATGGCGGTCATGGCGGCTTCCCTGCGGCTGCAGGGAGTCCGCATGTTGCCGTACTTGGGCGACCTTCTCTTAGTGGCAGGATCTCCGGAACTCCTTCTACGCCACTTGGACCTGACCATTGCGGTACTGCAACGGCACGGCTGGTTAATAAACTGGCAGAAGTCCACCCTGATCCCGTTTCAGCGGATTCTGCACCTCAGAGCCTTATTGGACTCCGGACAGCAAAGGATATTTGACGGGGGAAAGATCTCTGCCTTGCAGTTGAGGGTGCACAGTTGTCTACAGAGCCGCCGGGTGTCTCTGCACTCGGCGATGGGGTTGCTGGGCTCCATGGTGTCGGTAATCGACATGGTGGAATATGCCCAGTTTCTCTCCAGACCTCTGCAGCACCTGATCCTGTCCAAATGGAATGGACTGCCTCAGAGTCTAAAGTCCCAGACGATGGTACTCACTCTGGAGGTTTGCTTGTCCCTAGCCTGGTGGTTGCAGACGACCCATCTCAACAAGGGTCGTCCGTTCTGGGTGGCGAATTGGGTCCTGTTAACAACGGACGCCAGTCTTCGGGGCTGGGGAGCAGTCTCAGGTCCACACTTGTTCCAGGGCAGGTGGACTCGGGCAGAAACAGAGCTTCCAATAAACATCTTGGAACTCCGAGCGGTTTTCAATGCTCTCCAGCAGGCACATCGGGTTCTCCAAGGTCACCCGGTGCAGGTCCAGTCGGACAACGCTACCACCGTGGCCTACATAAATTGGCAAGGAGGAACCCGAAGTCGGGTGGCTCTCGTGGAGGTGTCCCGGATCCTGGTATGGGCGGAGCGCAATCTTCCGGCCATATCAGCGGTCTTCATCCTGGGAGTGCTAAATTGGGAGGCGGACTTTCTAAGTCGCCAGGACGTTCATCCGGGGGAATGGTCCCTGCACCCGGACGTTTTTCAACTGCTGGTGAACAGGTGGGGTCTTCTAGAGATCGACCTCATGGCGTCCCGGCACAACAACAAGTTGCCGGTGTACGGGTCTCGCACAAGAGACAAAGAGGCGTCTCTGGTGGATGCTCTCTCTGTCCGGTGGACGTTCCAGTTCGCTTATCTGTTTCCTTCGTTTGCCCTTCTTCCGCGGGTAATCCGGAAATTCAAACAGGAAGGAGGGATGCTCCTGTTGATAGCTCCCGCATGGCCCAGACGGCACTGGTTCTCAGACCTTCAGGGTCTGTCCATGGACAGTCCTCTGCGGTTGCCGCTACGAACGGACCTTCTGTCACAGGGTCCTTGTCTTCACCCGGACCTGACTCGGCTGTCTTTGACGGCGTGGCTGTTGAGACGGCCATGTTGAGGTCCAGGGGATTTTCCAGCTCTGTAGTGCGAACCATGCTAAGAGCTCGGAAACCGTCTTCCGCGAGAATATACCATCGCGTGTGGCATACGTTCTTCCAGTGATGTCGACCGAGAGGTTATGCACCGCGGGATTTTCGTCTGTCTAGAGTACTAGCCTTCCTACAAGCGGGACTAGACCATGGGCTTCGCCTTGCTTCTTTGAAGGTGTTTCTGCCCTGTCTGTCTGGTTTCATCTTAGGATTGCTACAATCCCTGATGGGCGCACCTTTATGCAAGGCGTTCTGCGAATTCAGCCGCCGTTTGTTCCACCTGTGGCGCCTTGGGACTTGGCTGTGGTCCTGAGGGCTCTCCAAGGACCGCCGTTTGAACCACTGGGCTCAGTGGATCTTAAATGGCTAACAGCTAAGACTGTTTTCCTTCTGGCCATAGCTTCGGCCAGACGGGTTTCTGATTTAGGGGCTCTCTCTTGTAGACCCCCTTTCTTGATTTTTCATGGGAACAGGGCAGTGCTACGCACTCGTCCTGAATTTCTTCCCAAAGTTGTTTCCCAGTTTCATGTTAACGAGGAAATAGTTGTACCGGCTTTTAACTCACCTGGCCTTTCAGTGGGTGAGGCCACTTTGGATGTTGTGTGGGCCTTAAGGACTTATGTTGACCGCACTTTTTTGTTTAGGAAGTCGGACGCCTTGTTTGTCCTCTATGGCTTCCGTAAAAAGGGTTGGCCTGCTTCAAAGCAAACTTTGGCAGCCTGGATCCGTATGGCAATTTCAGAAGCTTATCTTCATGAAGGCCTGCCGGTTCCTCCTTCTGTGAAGGCTCATTCCACTAGGTCTGTGGGTCCTTCGTGGGCAGCTCGACGTGGTGCCTCTGCAGTCCAGATCTGCAAGGCGGCCACGTGGTCCTCTGTCCATACCTTTGTGAGGTATTATGCGTTTGACACCTTTGCCTCTCAGGATGCTTCCTTCGGGCGGCGGATTCTCCTTTCAGCACAGGAGCGTCCCCACCCTTAAAGGATACTGCTTTGGGACATCCCCAAGGTATCCTGTGGATATCCTATGGACCCTGAAGTAGAAAATATGAGATATGGTAAGAACTTACCCTTGTTATCTCTATTTCTACGAAGTCCATAGGGTTCCACAGGACTCCCGCCCTGTCGCACCTGTGCTGCAGATGGGCTTTGCTCTGGTCACCGGTTTTTCCGTCTCCCTCTGGTGAGAATGTGATTCTTGTGTGTGTCCAGATCTTTTTTCTCTCTCTTCCTCCGGCCTATGGCTTGGTACGTAACTGAGATGCCTTGGCTCGGGGGCGGGGTATAGGAGGGGGACCCTAGTGCATCCTGGGAGGCTGAAAACTTAACTCTATGGTGCCCGATGCCTGACGTCATCACCTATACCCCAAGGTATCCTGTGGAACCCTATGAACTTCGTAGAAATAGAAATAACAAGGGTAAGTTCTTACCATATCTCATAATTTTTTTAATTTAAAACCACTTTATGGCAAACGTTAAGCTACACATTTAAAAAATCATTAGTTAGGGCAAAACTTTGCCCTAATCAAACTATATTATTCCCCAGCAACAGTTTGGTCTGCCAGGCATTCAGCTTCCTAAATCAGAAGCATTGTGTGGCGATGACACAGTAGAATAGTCTTGTGGTAAGTCTCCAACATGTTATAGAACTGGTGCTTTTGTGGTCACATGAAGGGAGGATGATAGTTATAGAGGTGAACACAAGGTTAAAACCAGAAGAGCAGGGCAGTCAGACAGGTGAGGTCAGACATCAGAGGGAGCAGTTGTTTCTGAATCCTCTGAAAGTCAGGGAGTACTAGCTTAATGTGTATATATAGTATACAAGGTAGCTAAGATGTGGCTAGTGGCTGCAGCAAGTATTATGTGGAGAAGCTGGGTGGCACTGGCTGAAATCATCTATACTCCAAGTGTAGTTTTTTTTTTTAACACATTGACATCTCTCAATCTTTAGGAATACATAATGGTAAAGAGGCCCAGAGAGGAGGTGACACCCAGCAACAGCCCACATGTTTTAAAAGGACAGAGCAGGTCCCAGAGCCCCAACATGGAGGCTCCACCTCACTCACCGATACATGAGAGTCGCAATGACCAGAGGATCCTAGAACTCACCACCAAGATCATTCACCTGCTGACGGGAGAGGTGAGCCTAAGAGTCTTTATAACTATCATGTTATTGGTGAAAACCATGTTTAGATGAAGAGCCATTCATTATTGATTAGTCCTCGTAAATGCGAAACGCGCAACTTCTATAAGATGTAACTATACGCAACAAATGTCATTGCTTTGACGTTATGCAGGGTCAAACCTCAGGTGCTGCTCAATGGACCTCTGACAAACCCCTGAACACCTTTCAAAATAGTAAGAATGCTTGCAGTGCACTGAGTTAAACTGTTAGGTTATCATGAAAACATGCATGTGACACAATTATTTACACCTTTACGTTTAGAAGCCGGTCAGAGCAGAGTTCCTGGGCCGCTACTGTTGGAAATGAGCCATCCTTTACCAGTTAATTCCCATATTGTTACATGATGGTCTATCTATGTGTACTGCATCATTGTTGATTGTTTTACTTTGCATTTTATATAATATTTTTCAAATGTTGATATCCTGGCCGTATTTAGTTGGTATCACCGTCGTCCAACAACATGGTCACAGTCAAATTTTTGTTTTGTTTTTTTTCCGTTAGTTTACCACCCTTTTTCACATACAATGGCCGTCTTCAGTTCTGGTTGGCTTTTAAGAATTTGTAAATCCTTAGTATAAAAAAGGAGAAAATCAGCCTGGATGTTCCTTGATCTATACACCTGTGCCTCTCGCTGCCTTAGGACCCAAAATACAATTAATATATATACAAATACCGAGATAAAAACCTGCATAAATAAATGTGAATGGCAGGATGATGTGTATCCCCAATGCTTGTATTGAGAAGTAAAAATAAAAAAAAAATGCATGTAAATTTTGTATCAAACATTAAAACAACATGGAGTGTAGATATAGTTCCCTATAAGAGGTTTAGGGTGGTGTAGAACGCTTCAAAGATTTACAGTACATGTACTTTTAATAAACAAGTACTCTATGCAATGAGGCGCACATGCATACATGTAAAATTAGATCATGTCGAAATCGGTCCAATGCAGTTTAATTTAAAACAGTCCATAAACAGCCTAATAAAATAAAATCACATGAAATAGTCAACTATAATATAGTGAATTTCTGGTATAGACTTTCTTATATATAGCAATTAATACATTTTTTTGTGGTTTTCTTGCGTAAATGAAATGCATGGCATCACTGAGCGGCCTAACTTGCGCAAATTAAATGTGTCGCATCACTGAGTGGACTCGCTCTTGCATAATTGAAATGTGTGGCATCTTTTGTAAATGAAATGCGTGGCATCACTAAACGGCCTGACTCATGCATAAATGAAATGCGTGGCATCACTGAGCGGCCTGACTCATGCATAAATTAAAATGCGTGGTACCACTGAGCGGCCTGACTCTTGCATAAATTAAATGTGTGGCATCACTGAGCGGCTTCGCTCTTGAATAAATGAAAATGCGTGGCATCACTGAGCAGCCTGACTCTTGCATAAATGAAATGTGTGGCATCACTGAGCAGCCTCACTCTTGCATAAATGAAAATGCGTGGCATCACTGAGCGGCCTGACTCTTGCATAAATGAAAATGCGTGGCATCACTGAGCGGCCTGACTCTTGCATAAATGAAAATGCGTGGCATCACTGAGCGGCCTGACTCTTGCATAAATGAAAATGCGTGGCATCACTGAGCGGCCTGACTCTTGCATAAATGAAATGTGTGGCATCACTTAGCACCCTGACTCTTGCATAAATGAAATGCGTGGCATCACTGAGCGGCCTGACTCTTGCATAAATGAAATGCGTGGCATCACTGAGCGGCCTGACTCTTGCATAAGTGGCATCACTGAGCGGGCTGACTCTTGCATAAGTGGCATCACTGAGCGGGCTGACTCTTGCATAAGTGGCATCACTGAGCGGGCTGACTCTTGCATAAGTGGCATCACTGAGCGGCCTGACTCTTGCATAAATGAAATGTATGGCATCACTTAGCACCCTGACTCTTGCATAAATGAAATGCGCGGCATCACTGAGCGGCCTGACTCTTGCATAAATGAAATGCGTGGCATACCTGAGCGGCCTGACTCTTGCATAAGTGGCATACCTGAGTGGCCTGACTCTTGCATAAGTGGCATCACTGAGCGGCCTGACTCTTGCATAAGTGGCATCACTGAGCGGGCTGACTCTTGCATAAATGAAATGCGTGGCATCACTGAGCGGGCTGACTCTTGCATAAATCAAATGCGTGGCATCACTTAACACCCTGACTCTTGCATAAATGAAATGCGTGGCATCACTGAGTGGCCTGACTCTTGCATAAGTGGTATCACTGAGCGGGCTGACTCTTGCATAAATGAAATGCGTGGCATCACTGATCGGGGTTACATGTAACGTTACTTTTCTTGTCTCTAATTGAATTTCATGATGACTCTTTATTTTTTGGCTAGGACTGGCTGTGTTCAGAGGATGATCTCCAGTCGGGCAATGACCAGCTACTGTGCTCACCTGGTATGGTTAAATTTAGTAACAGGCCATAATTGATCCCATATATTCCACACTGTGTGGGGCATTTATTATAGCTGTGGCGGACACGAGTAGAATATATGTATAATTGAAGATGATGGTCCTTATGTGACTGGCGCTTTTCCTGAATCCTGTGGGTCAAAGCGACTGTGCCTCTCATTACCCACCCTTGCCACATATTCACAAAACAAAGTCTTATAATTAATTCCCTTATTGGTTTGGCATAGGATTGGTACAAGCAACAATAGTTTAACATATGGGGTAACCCTTCTTTCCAGCCTGGCAATTCAGCCCAATTCCAACGCTGGCATACCAGTGGCCTTCTGTATCTTTATCAATATTTACATGACCAAACACTCCAACCTCTCACTCGCTCTCAGCTGCAGGAGAAATTTCCCTCCATTTCCCTTTATTTCCTTATTTGCATTCAATGAGCTACATTCAAACCATGTTGCTTTGATTTTTGACAGCTGACCTAAACTGGGGTCTGGATGGTGCACTGCGTCGCAAACTACAGGGCCCTTTTTCTGTTTCCTTTATATATTCTTGTGCCCGACCTCTTGTTGATTTAGGCCCGTATTCAATTTGAGCCGAGCCGCCATATTTTTTCGCGGCCCGGACTTTTCGCCTGTCTTGCAGGCGGAAAAGTATCGCGCGCGTGCCGCATATCCCCGTATTCAATTTGAAAGTACGTGAAAACGGGTCGGCGAAACTTGATCAGGCGGAAAGTACTGTCAGTTTTGGGGAAATCAGCCTGACACCCCCCAAAAGATGCTCTGACATGGGGGTCAGCTATGGTACCCCCCAATTTGGCTTGCTGAAGGTATTTGGTGTTTTTAAACGGGCTCAATAGCTGCTAAATAGCGTTTTTCTATACGTGGTGCAGAATAGTATCCACAAGGTTTTTTGCCTGAAAATAAGTTATCCCAGCAAATTTGGGGTACTTGAAACTGGGGGCCATCATATTTAAAAGTTGCTAAAGTGAAGTTGAAAAAATTGTGAAAAATCCACCTTCCGCAAGCACCTGCAATCCAAAAAACACTTGGGGCATACTTGGGGACCCCCCCAGAGTCAAGTTCGCTAGTTTTTAACTTTGTACCCCAACTTTTTTTTTTCGCCCCCTTTTTCAAAGTCATTTATTTGGGGTGTCCTTTTTTTTTTTTTTTACACAGATTACCTTTGGGGGACTGTCTGAAGGCTGCAGGGGGGTTCCCGCAATGTAGCACCCCAAAACCCCAATTCTGCATTTTTTTTCCGCCTGCTATTCATAGGCGAAACTTTTTCGCCTAGTCCATTGCATTGACTTTCCGCCTAGGCGGAAAGTCTTTAAAATTGAATACGGGGTAAAAGCAACACAGGCGAAAATTACGTCATCGGCGAAAAAGTATCGCAGATCTGGACTTTTCGCCTCAAATTGATTGCGGGCCTTAGACTCAAGTACTACAGGACTAAGCAAAATGGAAAGAGGTCTTCCCGCAAATCCCCATTGCTCTTTCATGTCTTAAAATGAATAAACAATTGGGATCAGTCTCTTACAGAGAAATGCATCTCAAAATCAAAACACCCCCCCAAATTGAAATACATTATTGGTGATGCACCTAATGCCAACTGTTATAAATGTTCAGTGCCTGAGGCTGATATTGTGCATTGCCTGTGAGATTGTCCACGTGTACAGGTTTTCTGGGGTGAACTTAATAGCTATATTAAACAGGTTCTAAAAATTATTTTTGTGATCTCTAAAGATTGGGTTTTCTGGAACATATCTGCAAACACACACTCACAGGGATTGACAAAAGGAAATCAGCTACTTCTGACCAAATTGACGGCAGCTGCAAAAAAAAACCATTCTCTCACAATGGATTGAATCTAACCCACCTACTCTTACATTACTACATCCTAGAATTATATTTCTATGTACAATGGACTGGACAGAGACATCCACCAATAAGGAAGACCTTACTGAAAAGTTTTTTTGGCACCTGGTTGCCTTAAGGCCCCCATACATCAGAGGTTGATTGCAGCAATCGTGCAATTGATTGTGTATAAAAATCTTTCCCTTGTTCAATCGATTGCAGAATTGCCCCAATCGATTGAAAAAGGGAAAGATTTTCATACACAATCGATTGCAAATTGCACGATTGCTGCAATCAATCTCTGATGTAGGGAAGCCTTTATATTCATACTTTATCCCCATCACTTACGGAGATGCTTCCAGCTTACGTCATGGTTTAATTTGGAAGTACTTGATAACGGCCCTCCCTTTTGATCTACACTCTAACTGTAACCAGTTTGCTAACTGTATATGTAACTATGTATGTGATTGTTTTTTGTGTGTGCAACTGCAGTCTATATCTAGATTTATTTACTGCAAACTATATAAATATTTTGTGAGATGATTCTCTGCAATTTGTTTCATTATGCTGAGGATAACTTTATATATATATATATATATATATATATTTGTATTACAATATGCTGTTTTCCTAACAATAATATATTTAAAAAAACAAACAATAGTATAACAAGGTCTATTTCTCCTGTCCCCTAATAATCAGTACAGAGACTCTCAAAACTGCAGTGGGCCAAAGAGCAAGCTGCACTTTATGTTATAGATTATATCACAATCATTTTATATTCTCAAAGCATAATAAATATAAAATTGCATTAAAAACGGTATTTGTGACAAAGAATCAGCAGTTTTAGGAGAGGTCACAGGACGTTTTCAGTTAGGATTATACCAATTATATATGCGGTAATAGGGCACTGACTGCATGCACAATACATTAAAGGCAGCAGCTCTTGGGGGTAAATTTACTAAGATGAGAGTTCTATTTAAGAAGTGATGTTGCCCATAGTAACCAATCAGATTCAACTTCTCTTTTATCTAGCACCTTCTAGAAGATAATACCTGGAATCTGATTGGTTGCTATGGGCAACATCACTTCTTAATAGAACTCCCATCTTAGTAAATTTACCCCTTGGGATCATTGATCCCTATGCCAAAGTAGAGATAACAATGAGCGTGAATATTACAGAGAGTAAATTTCTGGTCTGTAACACAGGAAAACTACTCATAACCCAAGCCAATTGGAGACATTTTCATATTGGCTTCAAATGAGTAAATAGAAACATACTAAAACAGCCGTGATATTATAACCACTGCACAAAAAAAAATACTAATAATGTTGTTCTGGTAGAGTTCAAGGCGTTAAGTTGACAAACGATGATTACTTACCCTTGGTGCACCGCTCACCCTATCTCCCCCTTGCTGTAATGTCTCCCACCTCTTACCGGTTGTCTTGTCTCACCCTGATGACCTTCCCCAGTTGTGATAAGAGAGGGAAGGGACATTGTAGACTCCAGCAGGTAACACAGCAGGTAACACATCCAAGGTAGCTAAGGCTTTGTTTGTAATGCGACTCCTCAATGTCCCCAAAAAAGTTCCTTGTTTTTTGGACAGAGTCCTTGTTAAAGATGAGCCTGTATATTTGTGTGGCTTTTGAGCCTGTGTGTTTTTATTTTTTTTAATTAAATTAAACATTGAGGGGTAAAATCTGCAAATAATGTGACTTAATTGAATCTACATTCTGATTATTTCATTTTTGTTTTTTGTTATTTTTATAAATTCAGTACCCAGAAACCCCCCCTGCGTGCGCTACTGGGGCTTATCCCCAAGAAATTGTTTTTTGTTAGTGCATTATCACCTGTGAACACAATTCACATAAAGTGGAGAACTTACCCAAAGCAGCCAATCAGCTTCTATCTGTTATTTATCTAGCACAGTCTTTGAAATGACAGACACCGATTGGTTGCTTTGGGTAACTTCTTCACTTTATTTTTCTCTAAAGTTTGATACATCTCCCACCTAGGAGAAGAAATAAAATGTATGATACAGAGATAAAAACAATGGCAGTCTGCTAAATAGTGAGCGTTAATGGCAGGCTTCGCAACATCACAGAAAATAAGTAAACTCCTATAATAGCATGCTATAATACGAGGTCCACACTATTTCCACTTGCCAAATGCAAAGGGAAAATAAAGAGTAGAATGCCTTTCATTAAATCTGCTATCACCATCAGCGACGTCACAGGGCTGCACCACGTACGCCCCGCTCCTAGAGCGCCTCCTGGCAGCTGTCCCTGGCCAGTGAGCAGGGCAGGAGCTGGGACTCCTCTGTAGCTGGTCCTGCTGCCATCTGCCACCGTTGTGCGCAAATCTATGCACACTGACTACACGCAGGGACTGATATTCTCTACATGCAGCAGCAGACCACTTCAGCCCTCGCACCCAACATCTGGGGGACCTCCTTCATATAGAGATAAAGTACCAACCAATCAGCTCCTTTTAAGCACTGCCTGTAAAATGACAGGAGACGATTAGTTGGTGCTTTATCTCTCCAAGGCTTGATACATCTTCGCCCACAGTGGATCTTACAATCTATATTCCCTACCACATGTACACACACATATACACTACGTCTTTTTTGTCAGAATCCAATCCGCCTACCAGCATGTTTTTGGATTGTGGGAAACTCGCATGAGCACAGGGATAACATATAAACACCACACAGTTAGGGCCTCTGTGGGATTCTACCTCAAGACCTCAGTGCTGCCCATGCAAAGGGCACCAGTATTTTCTTTGTGTGAAAATAAAATTCCATTTCATCCTTTACTTTGCAGCATGGCTTGTCCAAATGCAAATTATCATATTTTAGCTGCACTTATTCCTAACTCTAAAATGGGCCCAAAGTGTTTTATCAGGCCACTTATGGAAAGTAGATCCATCTTAAAAACAATGTATAATTCACTATGTAATGTAAGTTTTTTACAGTGCCAGGTCTAAATCCAAATATATTCTTCCCAACAGATAAATGTCTTCCAGAAAATCCTCCTGACTTATTTTTCAGCACCTGTCCTGCACCAGATATTGGGAATAACCATGAAAGAAAAAGACGCACTGTTAACAAGCCGATAAAAAAGAGGAGGGACATTACTGTAGAATTGGTCTCACGCGAGGAAGGGAATCTCGCAGACACGGACGTTTGTACACCCACAGACCATACACAGGCTGCATCTCCTGACGTCACAGATACAGTAGCGATGTCGTGTGAGGAAGGAAAGCTCACAGGCACGGACATTAATACACTTACAGATCACACACAGACACAATATATTTGTTCCGAGTGCGGTGAGCGATTCACTCCCATGTCGAAGATCGTACAAGAGGCAGACGGTGCAGGAGAGAATAGGTGTAAAACGTGTCAGAAAAAGGCATGTACTTTGAGGCCTGACAAAAGCCACAAGCTGCACAAACCATTTTTGTGTCCTAAATGTGGGAAACACTTTAAGAGCAGGGCCAAGCTAGTGGCACACATGAGGAATCACTCCGGAGAGAATCCACTTTTTTGCTCTGACTGTGGTAAATTTTTCTCCAGCAATTCTAAGCTCGCCACGCACCAGCGGATTCACACAGGAGAGAAGCCCTTTGTGTGTCCGCAGTGCGGCAAATCTTTCTCACAGAACTCGAACCTCAGTACCCATCTGAGGACCCACACGGGCGAGAAACCGTTCACCTGCCCTGAATGCGGGAGGTGCTTTGCACGGAGGCTGCTCCTACTCGCACATCGGAGAACCCACACTGGAGAGAAACCGTTTTTTTGCAGGGAATGTGGTAAATATTTTTCCAGCCGCTCGTATCTAGTGACGCACCAGAGGATTCACACTGGGGAGAGGACGTTTTCTTGCTCTGAATGCGGGAAAAGTTTTGTGCTAAAAAGCTATCTCAACAGCCATTTGAAAACCCACACAGATGACAAAAAGATTGCTTCACAATAATAACACTGGTTTTATTATTAATGTGGCCTTCTAAGTCTTTGGGTTTTTGAATCTTCCTGTGTTTATTTTTTTGTAGTTTCTGTAATTTGTTATAATGTTTTGTGTGTTTTGTTACAGGCAGCCATCTTGTCTGATCCATCTGTGTTCTTGTATGCTCTCAAGTAATAGATCCCGCCTATTTGCATATATATATATATAAATTTGAAAAGATATTTATCAGCTTGCAGTGTACCTTATTAGGGATACACATTCAGTTTTCACTACACAACTGTTATTGGTGTGTATTATATGCTGTAGCTTGTACAAGAGTGTTTGCCTTACTTATAAGCTCCTTTGGCTCTCTCAGAACTAGCAGCCATTTTACCTTTTAAATTTGATGGCTGGAAATTCATTAAGAGGTTTCTACTCCGGCTCTAAGGGGTAGATTTACTGAAGTTCAGGTTTATAGAAGTGGAGATGTTGCCCATAGCAACCAGTCAGATTCTAGCTGTTATCTTATAGAAGGTACTAGATAAAAAAAAGAGTAGAATCTGATTGGTTGCTTTGGGCAACAACTCCACTTCTATAAACCTGCACTTTAGTAAATATACCCCTAAGGGTAGGTACACACCTGAACGAATGGCAATTGTGCCGATGTTCATGGCGATTTGCCTTCACCCTGGACATCGCATGATTACACACCCTACACGATTTAATGAACGACGCAATGTTTACTTGTTCCGTCCTTCAGTATTATGTCTGGCGCTGCACGGCCAATCACATGATATCACACGACCGCAAGAGCGCGCAAATCGGGCATGCACACTGCACGATATGTCCGATTTGTCGTTCTGATTTGGCCAAATCGGGACAATTTTGTGCAAGTATGTAGCAGGCCTAAGACTTTCACTGTTATGCATTCCTCTCTGCAACATACTGAACATCTGCAAGCTGCAAACTGTCATTGGTTGTTCAGCCCACAGGGTGGCTCTCGCCAACAGCTAATCTGCACTGTGCCTAAGCAAAAGTGGCCGAAGCCTTAAGTTAGAGGGTGGGCATGTTTTTCTGCTGATTTGCCATCAGGTAATATGTATATTAAAAACTGTACATTGCATATAGGATCCAATAAAGTTCTAATTTTCAGATCGGCACAACTGTACATGTTAAATTATTTGTTTTATATGGAATCTAATCTGTGAATTTGTACTTCTCATGTGTTTACCGTTTAACTTGACATTAAAATTGTTGATTTATCTCTGAAATTTTTAATTTGTTACTGTAACTGATTTGAAAACTAAGGCCCCGTTTCAGAGCCGGACGCCCTGACAGGGCGCTTGCTCTGAATCAGGGCGTCTTTTTTTTTTTTTTTTTTTTTTTTATGGAGCGGCCTCCTGGCCGCTCACATTGCTGTGGGTTGCCACCCACAGCTAATGCGAGCGGCCAGGATGATGGTCGCGATGGTCAAGACCATCGGGCTTGCGACGAGACCATTGTGGTAGGGTCTCGTGGCCGCAAGCCCCAGAGAGCTTTCGGCTCAAACAGTGATGTCAGTGGGGCCGCCCCCAAACGGTAGGCGTTCTCATGGGAACGCCTCCGTCTGGGCAGCCACCCCCCCGGCCCGCCCACCAAAGGGGGCGTGCTGTCACTCAACATCGACAGCACGCCCCCTTTGGTGTGAGATCCGGAGCGACGGATCGCTATCCGGGTCTCGCACATGCGCACGACAGAGCCGGCTCCGTCGTGCGCATGAGCTCTGTGCCACCATTGACCCGGTTGCGAGCGATCAGCGCTTGCGACCGGGTCTGAATCAGGCCCTAATTTCTCAACTCTATACTGTAAGTATCCTTATTAAACAGGTCTGTATTGTGTTACTGTAACAATGTAGCAATGCCAACATAAAGCTGAGTCAATTAAATTAAATTGTGTACATGTAAATGAAAGTGTAAAGCTAGCCATATACTGCACGTTAATGGTGCACACCTGATATCGTATGACTGGTGTGAACAATTATCATTTAGTGTAGGGATCTGTACTGTAACCGCTCACAGCTTGAAAACGGGTCAAAGACAGTCTGGATCCATTTGGTTTGGTTATTAAACCTGTCTGATCCACCAGACTAGTGAATGGAGATCACCTCCATATAGCGTGTAGTATATGAAGGCACTTTGATTATCGTGCGGTCTCTCCAGCTGGTCTTTTCCCCTTCCCTGCTGGTCGGATGCATTATCAGTCTATGCCCAGCTTTACACACACAATTATTCCCAGTTAATAAATAACAAATTTTGTTTTGCTGTAGTCTGGATGGCATGTCATTGTTTCCATATAACAGTTTTGTGTCTTGTGTCAGGGCAATGCCAATAACTCTGCCAGAAGGAATAAATCAGGCCTGGACATCTTGTGGCACATCCCGTTGGCCGAAAGTCTAGTTTATAATCACCACAAACACAATTGCCCGTTGGCGCTTATCACTGATTAGAGAAGCACTATATCATTTAGGTCGGGTCAGCAACTCTTCAGTTCCACAATTACAACCTGCAATATATAATACTTTTAGAAGAACTGCGCTGAGTTGACTATATTATGAAGTGCAAACACAATACAAGAAAGTAATACCATTTATTATAATATTTACGTAATAAATAACATTAATGCATGGGTCCCAGCATAATAGTGAAAAATCTATAAAATTACATAAAAAATATAGGTATATAAAAACATCAAATAGTGGTATCCCAATGTCATTACCAGAAGGCCCTTACTCAAATCCAATTTGTATCTTAGAGTATTAGTGTCCTGTAGGATGTCAAAGCTTAAAATGGATAATCCTGCATCACCATGCCATAAAGTTCCAAACAGTGGGTACAATTGTTATAAAGTCATTGGAGGTATTAGTATACGTGGGAGAGAGAGATCTCTCTATAGGGTGGTCAGAGCCGGTGCGGGAAGTCAATGCATTGGAATAGGCAAAAAAGATTCACGTATGAATAGCAGTCGAAAAAAAGTGCAGAATTGGGGTTTTGGGGTGCAAACTTCAGATAACCCCCCTGCACCCTTGGGACAGTCCCCCAAAGGTAAACTGCGTCAAAAATGTTTAAAAATACTTTAGATCACCCCAAAAAAGTACTTTCATTTTGGGGACGAAAAAGTCGAAAGTTGAGAGACAAACTTAAAAACTAGCGAAATACTACAGGGGGGTCCCAAAGTATGCCCAGGTGTTTTTAAGCCTGCAGGTGTTTTTTTTTACGATTTAAAAAAATTTGCTTTAGCAACTTTCAAATATGCTAGCACCCATTTTCATGTGCCACAAATTTGCTGGGACTACTTATTTTCTCCCCATAAAAACTGCTAAATGCTATTCTTAACCACTTTGCAAAGATGCCAAATAGCAGCTATTGATCATTTAAATACCCCAAATACCTTCAGCAGGGCTATTCGGGGGTATCTATAGTGATCCCCTTTATCAGTGCTTCTTTTGGGGGGTGTCAGGCTGATTTACCCAAATCTGACTACTTTTTGCATGTTACAGTTTCACCGGGTCCCATTTTCACCGATTTCTAATTGAATACAGGGATAAGCGGGGACGAGCGCAATACTTTTCGCATGGAAAACCAGCGATGCCGACGAAAAGTGCAGCATGCGGAGTACGGGACTTTTCGCTCAGAATTAAATATGCCCCCCAGTGTAAAAAAAAGAAAAATTTCTGTGTGCGTTAGCCGCAACTTAGCTGTGCTATAATTGCTTGGTGACACTGCTGCAAAACCGCAGTGAGTATGAAGGACAGTCACATGACAGGAGAGCAAGGCCGTCAATGTTATCTATGAAGACAGATGCACCAGGGCTTAAGTCAGGCCATGTAAAAAAAAATCGACTTTTACCCTGTTAAGGAAAAAAAAATCCAAAGCTAAGTTAGCTTTAGAGAAACAAAAAATTGGCAATATGCCATTCACTACACGAAGTGGCATGGAAAGGATAAGGTCTTGGCCTTTATTTATGACTGGTGGTTCTAGTGATGATTTAAGCCCTTCTGCTTGTAGGAGAGGTACAAAAAAAATAAAAAAATTGTTAAGACGAGCAAGACACTGGAACCAACTGTGTGCTCCGAAAAAAATCACAAATCCCTGAGTAGAGTCCAAGTGTATCCGCGGTTGCCATGTGTGAGCCTGACCTATCTAATACTGTACTTGAACAGGATCCTCCTTCCACCATTTGTGTGCCCTCTGCAAATGTGGGGATGAGCAGCACAAGTCAACATGCTGACGTAGAAATCGAGGATGCTTCTGTGGAATTGCACCAGGAGGATGAGGATATTTATGTAGGGTTCTTGAGGACTGAACTTGGCCATCCCTGGTCCAAAGGATAGATCCATCATGGACCTACAGTACTGCCTTTGTCCTGGACTCTCTCCTGGTCTTGTGAAGCCGTGACCATCAAAAGCAGAGTGGCAGAGATGCAGGACCACTGTCTTGCAGACAGCCATGAAATGAGAGTGCCTTTGTGTCTCTAGATAAGCTTGGAAGGACATCCTACCAGACTCCTACCCTCAGAGTGGGGAAGAGACTGGTGAGGTGGTTACATTAAGTCCTGTATAATTATTGTGTGTATAGCTAATTTAAAACCTTCCTAAAACTGTGATGTTAAAGAAACCAACTGTTCATATGCCCATATGTGGGTACTGGGTATTTTCTCTACAATGTAAGCTCTGACAAGCAGGGTCCATTCTCCTTTTTGGAGTCCTGGTATGTGGTCATTAGGTCAACAGTCAAACCGATGACACCATTATGTTGAATGTTAAAATGTCAACAACCTGCAAAAATGTCAGCAAATGAAATGCTGACATACTGAAATGTAAACAAAATGTCAGGGTTTAGGGTTAAAATTAGCTGTAGACCTCTTCAGTGCTGACATTGTGAAAGTCGGCATTCCAGATATAACGACATGTTGAACTTGCTGACATTATTGTGTCTACATCAGAGGTTTCCAAACGCAGTCCTCAAGGCACCCAACAGTTCAGGTTTTAGAGATATCCATGGTTGACCACAGGTGGGCTCTTTCCATAGGCTGACGGAACGACCCCGATGAACTGCTGGACATTGCATGATGGTCTATAGTGGGTACACACTGGCTGATGTCGACAATACGGAGGCCCGATCCGCCAGATCAGCCGACATATAGTCTAGTATATACCCAGCACAAGCCCCAAAAATTGTAGCATATTTTGTTTAAAACATCTTTACAACCAACATTTTAAAGTCATATTTACAAGAAAAATAAAAAAGAATTTTATGTATTATGAATTTATTAAAGGTATTTTGCATTGTCCCACATTTAAGAGTACATATTTGTCATTGATTATTCCCACAGTAACTCCTGTATATGTAAGGCAGACAGCTCTCCTTTATTGTAATGCATTTATCATTTCTCTGTAGCTCAGCACAGTCCAGATGATGGGTTCAGTCTTAGGGTGACGATGACCAGGTAAACAGAGACGGATTTTCTGGTAAGTATAACCTTAACATTGAACCCACCATTTAAAATGGTTACATTCCATGACTGACTCTGAGGAACATTTTGACACTTTCGTGGGGGGGGAGGGTCTGGGGGGGGGGGGCATAGCAGTACTTATCCTGCAGGTATAACATTGAGATGTATTAATAACTACGACATTGGAGTGGAAGAGAGAAAATTAAGAGTTTTGGTAGACTTCCATTTGTTAACTCTATTGCTTCAAAGTCCATAGGATCCACAGGGATACCATGGGGGGTGTGTGGTTGGAGAGATCCGGGCACCAAACAGTTAAAGCTTTAGCTCCCAGGCCTCCTCCACATACACCACACCCCCGGGCAATTTTGTAAGCAAGCCCAAGGAAAGAGAAGGAATAACAGTACACTCAAGAAATACTCTCCCAGAAGATGAAGGAATCATTAAACAAGAGAAAAATATGAGATATGGTAAGAACTTACCCTTGTTATCTCTATTTCTACGAAGTCCATAGGGTTCCACAGGATACCTTGGGTATAGGCGATGGCGGCAGACATCCAGGCACCACAGAGTTAAATTTTCAGCCTTCCAGGATGCACTGGGGTCCCTCTCCTATACCCCGCCCCCGAGCCTCAGGCCACTCAGTTTCGTAACAAGCCATAGGCCGGACCAGGAGCAAACAAGAGAGAGAAGACAGTCTGGAACACACAAGAATCACATTCTCACCAGAAGGAGACGGAGAAACCGGTGACCAGATCAAAGCCCATCTGCAGTACAGGTGCGACAGGGCGGGAGTCCTGTGGAACCCTATGGACTTCGTAGAAATAGAGATAACAAGGGTAAGTTCTTACCATATCTCATATTTTCTACTGCAGGGTCCATAGGGTATCCACAGGATACCTTGGGGATGTCCCAAAGCAGTATCCTTTAAGGGTGGGGACGCTCCTGTGCTGTAAGGAGAATCCGCCGCCCGAAGGAAGCATCCTGAGAGGCGAAGGTATCAAAAACATAATACCTTACAAAAATATGGACAGATGACCACGCGGCTGCCAATAACCGCTGAAGCGCCACGTCGAGCTGCCCATGAAGGACCCCCAGACCTAGGGCAAGAGCTTTAATAGAGGATGGAACAGGAAGACCTGTGAATCCATCCCGCCAAAGTTAGTGCAGTGACAGGCCAACCCTTTTTATGGAAACCAGAAAGGACAAAACCGAAAGTCTGATTTCCTAAACGGACTGGTACGGTCAACTTAAATTCTGAGAGCCCGTACCACATCCAAAGAGGCCTCACCAGCAGAAAGGACTGGGGAAGTAAAGGCAGGTACTATAATTTCCTCATTGATGTGGAAACTAGACACCACCGTAGGTAACAAACCAGGGCAAGTGCGAAGCACTGCCCAGTTCCTAGGAAAGATGAGAAAAAGGGAGGTCTACATGACACAGCCCCCCATTCTGAGATCCTACCGGCCAAATCAATGGCCAGAAGGAATACATTCCTAGCCGTAAGCCATTTGAAATCCACTGAGCCCAGTGGATCAAATGGCAGTCCTCAGAGAGCCCTAATCCCAAGGAGCCACAGATGGAACAAAGGGATGCTGAATATAATGTACACCCTGCACAAAGGTGCGGACATCAGGAAGAATAGCAATCCTACGATGAAACCAACAGGGCAGAAACCTGCACCTTCAGGTAAGCAAGGCGAAGACCGGTATCTAAGCCCACCTGTAGGAAAGCCAACACTCTGGATATCCGGAATACCCGAGGAGCATAGCCTGTAGGGCGACACAACTGAAAGAAAGTATGCCATACCTGATGGTAAATCAGCGCAAAACCTACTGGTGTCCACCTGCCCTGGAACAAGTGTGGACCCGTCACTGCTTCCCAGCCACGGATACTAGCATCCGTCGTCAGAAGGACCGTGTCCGCAATCCCAAAGGGGATGCCCCTTGTTTAGGTGAGCCTTCCGCAGCCACCAGGCCAGAGAGAGGCAAACCACCGGGGAAAGCACTATTGACTTTATCCTATGGGGCAACCCATCCCATCCGGAGAGGATCAATTTTTCTAGAGGTTCAGAGTGATACTGGGTACTCTCCACCATGTCGAACAGCGACACCCTGGAACCACATTGCCAAGTGAATAGACATTCGGTGACTCTGCAGGCAACTGCGTACCTTTGCCTGTAATGCAGAGATCTTTTCCTCAATCACAAAGATCCTCAGATGTTGGGATATGGAGCATCCTCTGTGAAGAATCAGAGAGGACCATTTCCAGTTTAACAGTCAGCCCTAACGTAGCAACACAGATATTGTCCGTTGCAGATGGCACTGAAGTATCTCTGGAGACTCTGGTAACACGGATTGGGTAACAAGCGGACCCCCTGCATCCGCAGGTGGGCTGCCATAACTCTGGTAAAACTGGAAATGCTTATCGACCACTGCAAACCTGAGGAAAAACACTGGTGTTCTAAGAAAATAGGGACATTCAGGTAGTCACCCTGAATATATCCAACGACACCACAAAATTCCCAGGCTCCATTGAATGATGGAATGCAGGGTCCCCCTCCTGAACCGAGGAACCCTTAAGAATTTGTTGAAGGATTCGAGGTTGAGGATGTCCAGGTAAGACCCATTGGGTTTCTGTACCAGAAAGAGGATGGAGTAATACCTCGTTCCCCTTTGGGGCAACTGAATAGGTACTATAACTCCAGCCTGGAGCATAGAGTGTAACACCCTCAAAAATTACAGGGCCTTGTCTTGAATTGACAGAAGAACTGTAACAAAATACCGTTTGGGAGGCGTTTACCGGGAGGAGAGGACATACCTTCAAGAAAATACTTCTCTTACCCCAGTGGCTGGGTAGGCCAGACACCAGCACTGGGCGAACTGGAGAAGCCGGCCTCCAACTCTGGGGTCCCCCGAGAGGAGGCCCGTCCCGTGAGGCTGAAGGCTTATAGTCCAACTTGTTCTTATGGTTGAGCAGATTTCCTGGCTACTGACTGTCTTGGAAAGATATAATTTAGACTTACCCTGGCCTCACAGGGCCGAAAAGACGAAGCCCCAGACCCCGATGGGACTGTAGTCGATGGCAGACACGCAGACGTAGCTGCTGCCTGCGGGCCCACAATTGTGTCCAGATGAGGGCCAAACAGGACCTATCCCGTAAAAGGCAAAGCATTCCAAATGGAATCTGCGTCCGCTTTCCAAGAGCGCAACCACAGGGAGCGGCGAGCCGCTACTGCTGCCGAGGAGATTCTGGAAAGGAGTAGGCTATATGTAAGACTGTCTCATTATGAACGTGGCTAAGTCTCTGAGAATTTGCCACTATCCACCTGCTCTGCTGGAGAGTCAGTGTGCAGAGATCCAGTTACCTACCCAGCGCTCCATGGCTCTGGTTCCCCAGCACACGGCCATAGCCGGCCTGGAAGCCCCTCCAGCAAGGGAATAATTTGGATTTTACATATATTTGCACCTTGCAATGTGTAACCTCCTTCAAGGAGGACCTGGAGGGCATGGGCAACGTAGCATTCCTCACTAGGCATGTGAAACATGAGAATCTACCGGTAAAGGTAACTCCCATTCGGAAAAATAATTATCCGCAAAGGGGTATGCAAAAGGTCAACCGTTTTTGAGGCTGGAACCGCTTACCTGGATTTTCCACGCCTCCTCTAAATGATCCACCTGACCAGATAAGAGGAATTACAGTGGCAACACCCTTATCCTTAAAGAATGCATATTTGGATTTAGCCACGGGGGATATGTAATAACCAAAGCCGCACGGACTGCCTGTATAAGGCCAGGTATATAGACTTTAGACCCAGACTACGCCTCCTTTGCACTAAGGGGCTTGTGTCTGAAAAAGTCAATAATGTCACCGTCATCAGACGTCATGTCTTTACCCGTCTGAAACCCGAAAGGCCGTTTAGAAGGCCGAAATGGTGACTCCCCTTGTAAAACGTCCATCAGGTGCTATACCATTTGGACAATAAATTCACCCACACAGGCTCCTGCGAGACCTGGGGGGGCGAAAAACAGGATACACTGGGGTACCATCAACTGTCCAGGGACCCCTGCATGTGATGAGACCACCACTCGCTGCGATAACCCCTATTGGGAAATGCAGGGGGCGTTACCCACAAGGGCTCTAAGCATCTTAGCCAGCCGAGGGCGGTCCTCTTTTTGTGCAGGCACAGTGACAGAAATGGGGCGTGATATATAATACAACATGCCCTCCATAAACCCTCAGCGTCTACATATCCCTCCGCTAACTGCACATGATATCAGTACATTATAGCTGGAAGAGGATATCCTCGTTCACTTTTAGACCTGAGGAGTGTGAACGGAGCGTATGTGACCTCCCACACAGAAAAACCACGTTTACTGTGAGGTAATAAACACCCTGCAACACCGCACCGCAAGGGCTGAAGCAGAAGAACAGGGATAGGAAAAAGGCTGCCAGTCAGAAATAGTACAGGCAAACAGCGCTACATTTAAGTCACATACAATGCACAGATAATATCCTGCTTACAAGCACTGCGATCAACTACACAGACCAGAGCCTGGTAGGAAACAGTGCTGCATACACTGACCTTAATTGAAGGAGAGGTATGCGGGGGACCCGGACCGCAATGGCACCTGTAACAGCTTCCAGCAGCGTTTGTCATTGCCAGCACATGTAGTGAGAAAATGGCCGAGGAGCAGATAGGAGGCGGGTTCGGGGGAGGAGCGCTGACACAGCCCGCTCAGACCGCTGTGGAATGGCACTGTGCAGTGGGGGAGACGCCGGCTGTGAGACAGGGAATGCGTTCTCCCCTGGCCTGCTATTAACCCCTGGGACGCCGCGCTGTACCGCACATGCTGCGATCCGCTGTCCCTGGTGGTCTAGTGGAAGGCGCAGGATCAGTACCTGGCCCCACGCGCAGCCGGTCCCCAGGGAGCCCCCTGCCTGGGGACCAAAAAGGACTGTTACCGGCGGGTGCCCATCGCGGGACCCCGCTGCTTACCTTGTCCCCCGTGGCATCCGGCAACAGTCCAGGTAGCCGGGGTCACCGCTAGCTGTGACCCCAGCTACCAACCAGCATCCCCGGATCGGTACCGGCGTTCTGGTACCGGTGGGGTGTAGGAGTGACAGCATGGACGTCAATACTGACTGTCCTATGCTGGAGCACTCTAGTTGTGCAGCCACAGCTGCGAAGAAATCTTCAGGGGCCTTGAAAAGACCCCCTCTGTACAGTGCGACTGGTCCGGCCAGGCACCGACGAAAGCTGAGTGGCCTGAGGCTCGGGGGCGGGGTATAGGAGAGGGACCCCAGTGCATCCTGGGAGGCTGAAAATTTAACTCTGTAGTGCCTGGATGTCTGCCGCCATCGCCTATACCCAAGGTATCCTGTGGATACCCTATGGACCCTGCAGTAGAAAATACCTAATGAAGCCAAGTGCTTCAGAACCCTGTGGACCTTGAAGAAAAAGTTAACAAAGGTAAGTCTACCATATCTCTTATTTTCTTCTTCAGGGTCCATAGGGACACCATGGGGATGTCCCAAAGCTGTTTCCCTTAAGGGTGGGGACGCTCCTGAGCATAAAGGAGAATCAGACACCCAACGGAAGCATCCTGAGAGGCAAAAGTATCAAAGGCGTAGACCCTGAGAAAGGTGTGGATGGAAGACCATGTAGCCACCTTGCACAATTGTTCAGCAGAAGCGCAACGTCGAGTAGAATGTGCTGTAACCCTGTTTGTTACCTTGCTTTATTGTCTACCTCAATATTATGTAGACTACACCATCTGGTGAGTGTCCATTCTGTATCTTCCCATATATTTGTTTTTTTAATGTTTGTATGAAGTTCTTAAGTGAATAAAACAGTGTTACACTATAAGGTGCTTCTACTTCTCTTTTTATATGTGCAACTGTGGAACGTGTTTCCCAGGATTTAAGACGATTACATTTAGAAGGGATTAATCATCTGTTTATCTTGCCTTATTGTCTACCTCTAAGGGGCCCATTTATTAAGGATCGCATTTTGCAATGCGATCAGGGCATGCAGTATCGCCCATGATCGCATTGCAAAATGCGATCATACCGGCCGAATGTATGACCCGGCACATGCACGGAGACGGGCTCCGAAAAGAGCCCGTCCCTGCGATGTGGCCGGAGCGCATTCCGGGCTACTGCGCATGCGCAGTCCCGCGGACTGCACATGAGCGGCACCCATTGCCGGCGGAGGGATCTGGAAGATCCCTCCGCCGGCTCAAATGCGGTAAGTGCCCATAGGACACAGCGGCTAACGCTATCTGCAGATGGCGTTAGCTGCTGGGGTCAATATCGGGAATGCAAAGCATTCCCAATATTGATACATTTGGCAGCATCGCATCCCCCATAGAAACCTATGGGGGAGGCGGCTGCCGGCGGCAATGGAGGGATCGCAGCAGGTATTGGAGATACCTGCTGCGGTCCCTCCTTCATACATTTGGGGGATACTAAGTATTTGAGGTAAACCCCCGAAAACAGGTGTTTTCGGGGAATTTACCTCAAATGATCTTTGATAAATGGGCCCCTAAATGACGTAGACCATATTGTCTGGTGAGTGTCCATTTCTGCATTATCCATAATGTTTGGTGTTTGATGAATGTGTAGAAATTTAAACTAACAGAGTTACACTATTAGGAGTCTTTCCCTTTTTTCTTCCCACATGCACATTTGAGGAAGGTGACCCTCCAGGATTAAAGAATAAATATTTGGAGGATAGTGAACACTCACCTTTTTTCATTCATTTGGAAATAGACTGCCTTATTGGCTACAATCACATAACAGCGCCTGTTGGACCTGGTGGTGATTTCTTATATTTCACTTTAATTTTCTTGGTATTAGGCGATACCATTTTATCACTTAGTGTTATAAGCAGCTTAGGGCGCATTTACCTTTTACCTAAATTTATTTGCTTGTATAAAGGAATACACCTGCCTATGGTATGTATGGAAGCTAGTCCATCTCTTTTGTGGACATTATATAGAAATAACAGGTCATTAATTTAGCAAATTCTCTGCCATACAAACACAGATCTGAAAACCACTGAAAATGTCCAGAGAACCAAGACAACACTTTTTGGAGAAAAGAAAGAAAGAAAAATGCATGACTCTAGCACGGAACACTCGTAATGGAAAATAAGGAAAGGGAAACCAAAAAGGCAGAGACTGTTTCAGAGATGGACAGTATTGCACAGCCACAAGGAATTAAGACACCTCCTTGCTGCATCTAAGATCAAAGTGCAGCATTCTCGGATCACCATCGCAACCATTCGTTGCAATGGTTTCCTCTTTGGCCAGTGCGTAAGCAGTAGCTTACTTAGCCTGGCCGTTTCCTGGCAGCTTGCAAAGCCAGGAAATCTGCATCCACCAATGCAGACCCTGGCCTCGTCACTCCAAGAAAATGGGGGTGGGTGACGAGCCCCCATTTCCAGGTTTGCTGTCCAGGCACGCCCCCACTCCACACTCCAAACGCTTGGGGGATCTGCGAGCTAGATCGCAGGACCCGTTCTTCACCTGCGCAGACCCCAAAAGATCTGAGATGTACGCAAGCAATCAGGTTTTAGTAAAATTTGTCAAGCCCTGGCTTACTGGGACCATCTTCTGGTTACATTTACCCCACATCCAGTGCATATGCCTACTGGGCACAATTGCCATCCACCCACAGTGCATGTGATTACTGGGAGTGGGAATAGTTACCCTTAGTCGCAATGTGTATATGCTTGCCAGCCCTAGCACCCCTCCACCCTACTGCCATGCAGATATAGTACCCTTCTACCCCCTTGCCAGCCCTAGCTAGCACCCCTCCACATAGTACCCCTCTACCCCCTTGCCAGCCCTCCACCTTACTGCCAGGCAGATATAGTACCCTTCTACCCCCTTGCCAGCCCTAGCTAGCACCCCTCCACATAGTACCCCTCTACCCCCTTGCCAGCCCTCCACCTTACTGCCAGGCAGATATAGTACCCCTTTACCCCCTTGCCAGCCCTAGCACCCCTCCACCCCAATGCCAGGCAGCCCTAGCGCCTTACTATCAGCCAGCTAGAGAGCCACTGGCCGCATCCTCCCCTCTTGGGTCCTACTACTGCTACCGCAGCATACATCCCCGCTGGAGTCCCGCTTCCACCTGACCACTAGTCATGCAGCTCAGAACCACAACCGCTCCGTCACTCAGACTCCCGAGTCCCGGCCGCCACTGCTTTTGGCCCCGCCCACCACTTGACGTCAAAAAGCCGGTCTTTCCGGCAAAGGCGATCTGAGGCCACGCCTTTGGCCCCACCCTCAGGTCCGCCCACCACCTGACGTCGAAAGGTCCTTCCTCCTCTGCTTGCTTTCTTAAGCGTTCTGTTCTGTGTGACCTATGATGGCGCTGCTGCCGCAATGGAGTCGTCTGACGGGGTTCCGCCGCGTTTTCCTGACAGGTGATGACTACCGGCCATCTTCCTATCTATGTGCTTCTGCTTGTGGGCATGGGGAACACGGGCGCACCGCTCACTTGTGGTTACAAGACACATAGCTGCATTTTGAGAGCGGTGTACTGTACATAAGTGTAGGGTAGCGGCCATTTGCTTGTAGACCAGTGTTACCTAAAGTCTACGGCGCATACTGTGTCAAAATGGCTTCCTAAGTGGAGACATATAGAACTGTCATCCTGTATATTAGCTTCCCCTCTCTTTTGTCCCTGATGGTATTTTCTATATTTGGAGGCTAGCCGTATTCAATTTGGAGCGAAAAGCCATTTTCGATGAAACTTTTTTCGCCGATGACGTAACTTTCGCCGATTCCACTTATCCCCGTATTCAATTTGGCCGACTTTTTGCCGGTGCGATAAGTCAATGCGTCACACCTGGCGAAAAAGTATCCCCATTGAATAGGTGGTGAGAAAAAGTGCAGGATTGGGGTTTTGGGGTGCAGACTTCCAAAAATCACCCTGCACACCTTGGACAGTCCCCTAAAGGTAATCTGTGTCAAAAATTTTTTAAAAAAAAAATTAACTTAGGAGACCCCAAAAAAGTAATTTTGGGGGGAGTGAAAAAAAAACAAAGTTGGGGGACAATATTTTAAACTTGCAAAATAGACTCAGTGGGGGTCCCCAAGTATGCCCCAGGTGTGTTTTTGATTTCAGGTAGTTGCGGCAGGTGGATTTTTCACGTTTTTTTAAACCTTCATATTAGCAACTTTAAAATATGCTAGCAGCCATTATCATGTACCCCAAATTTGATGGGACTACTTATTTTGCAAAAAAACCCCCCTCCTAAATGCTATTCTTCACCACCTTCTAAAAAACACTATATAGCTCTGATTGAGACCATTTAAAAACCCCAAATACCTTCAGCAGGGCTATTTGGGGGTATCCAGAGTGATCCCCCCCATGTCAGAGCATCTTTTGGGGGATGTCAGGCTGATTTCAGTTTCGCCGGTTACAAACTGAATACAGGGATACGCACTATGCTTTTTCGCCTGCAAAACCTCCAATTACTGGCGAAGTCCGGCAATGGACTTTTCGCCTCAAATTGAATACGGCCTAAATCAGAATTAGGTGTAGCTCTAGTATATCTTCGTGTTTTTCCTATTCTGTGCTGACTATGGGACAGTCAGGTTTTTTAATGGGGGTTCCACCTCCTCCAAAATGGTTATGGTAATTCGCTTGTACATGTCCTTCTACCAATGTAGGAATTTAATTATACATTGATATATGTTCATTGTTAATTAACAGGCAGTTACAAATTCTATGCTCCTTTATTGTGCCACCTGTGATTCTCCATTGTGCCTGTACCATCGGTCACTGTCCTGATTCACCGCACTATTCAGACAAGTGCTGCCTCCTTCACTGATCTAATCACTAAATATACCAGCTCCTCCACCTGCACGATGCCCACCTTGCTCTATTGGGAATTTCATGCCTGCTTGAAAAGAGGTATATGCCTACCTGTTCCCTCTCCTTCAAGGTAACTTTCTGGCATGAGGAAGCTAGAGCATGTGTTTTGAGGGGTGCCCATATAATCAGCAACAGAGGTGTAATGACTTTCTGGTGCCATGTGCCAGAAAGAGCATTGGCGCCCCCCCTATATTTTTCAAATAGGTACATAATGCATCCAAAATGAGGCATGGCCTCATGGGGAAAGGCCAGGGAAGAAATAGGGGAGGCCAGGAGCTGCTGGGGATAAAATAAGAGGCAGCTGCAAGTGAGAATGATAATAAATATAAAATTGACAGGTCCAAACAGCGTCTCCTGCCCTGCGGTGCCCTGTGCCATGGCGTAGGCCGCACTACCCTAGTTACGACCCTGATCAGTACGTGCGCCTTTGTATTACTAAGTTAAATAATTGATTATATTAATACATAGCTAAAAACATATAGGATGAAGGCATGTGGTTAAAAGGTCAAACATTAATTAAAAATGTTGGTCACATGCAAACCAGGAAACTAAAGGTCTTTGGCTATGAGAAGCCCATCAAGGCACAAGGAGCTCATTGGTAGATTACAGCAAAAGATCCTTAAGGGCCATATTCAATTAGGCTGCGAAAAGTCGGAATCGGCGATAATTAATTTTCCCCTATTTCAATTATCTCCCTATTCAATTTCAAAGATTTTACGAAGTTTGGAAAGGCGGATAACTTTTCACCAGTGAAATAGGTGGCGAAAAAAAGTGCAGAATTGGGGTTTAGGGGTGCAGGCTTAAAAAAAATAGCCTGCACCCCTGGGAATGTCATTTAAAAATAAACTGTGAGGAAAAAAAAAATTCGGGACACCCCAAAAAATGAACTTTAATTTTGGGGTTTAAAGAAAATAAAAATGGGGAACACGTTTTTAAATAACAAAATTAATTCGGGGGGGTTCCCAAGTATGCGGCAGGTGTTTAAAAGAATGTGGGTGTTAGCGGCAGGTTTAGTTTTGCAGAATTTTAAAAAATAACTTTAGGTACTTTAAAAATATGCTTACCCCATTTTCATGTACCCAGAATTTGATAGGACTTGTTATAGTTAATTCCCCCCCCCAAAATCTAAGTGCTATTCTTCACCACTTCTTCATAGCCGCAAATATGCACCTGTCGCGGCTATTACAAACCCCGACTTCCTTCAGCAGGCAAAAACGGGGGTACCCATAGTGATCCTCCCATGTCTGGGCAACTTTAGGGGGGGTCCCAGGCACATTTCCCGAAAATTCCCATTTTTTTTTTTCGTAAACACAATTTCGCCGGGTCCCGTTTTCGCCCATCATAAATTGAATACGGGGATAAAGCGGGCCCCAGAAAAGCTCCGATGTGGAGCGAGAAGACCAGCATGGACTTTTCGCTCCCTAATTGAATATGGCCCTAAGAAAGCAAAACATGTAATTCCAGGCATTCTGTAATAAAGTCAATTCACTAACATTCAACAAGCCTTCAGCTTTTATTATATAGATATGTAGCATATTTACATGTATGTACCCTTTCCATCTGGTCTCATGTCTTAAAAGTGAGGTTTAATTCACAGAACTGTCAAGCAGTGTGTACCAATGCTTTGGCCAGCTTCAGGGCACATGTTGTTGACACCTTTGTGGATTAAGCCTCACTAAGAAATGTTTTTTAACTCTATTAGTTTTTTGTTATAGTAAATGATTGTGCCGGTCTGTACTGAAATCATTAATCATTCTGTCATTGTCCTTTCCTTCCTCTACAGGGTGTATGTCAGACACGCAGAAAGCGATGGCAGCAGGACTAAGGACATATGAACCCCTCCCAGATTTTCGAGGTGAGACAGTGGAGCAATAAAATAAATTCCAGTTCTTTTTTCAGGTCATGTACCCAGTGTCCATCCTTGGAAGTCACAATAATAGCTATTATTTTGTCATACAGGGAATATTGTGCGTACACAGATCTTGTTTTGTGTTGGACAGATTACACGGGAGTTGGCAAGCAGTATGGTCGGGGTCTCAGCCATGACAGGGTGCTCTGCTTTATTTTAAGTAGCTGTAGATTGTGTGAGTTCCTTCTTCCCAATTGTTATGCAGGAGACACAGAGAGGAAGGGTGAACAACCCCTTGTTGGGTAATTTACGGGGCACTAAGTGGGAGGATGGATCCAAAGCACAGTGCTAAACTCCTAGCCAGACCCTGATCGTATAATGCCACAGTCATACAGTCTAGAGCGGGCTGACATTTTAGCACTGTGTATCCATCCGTTCCCTATTCTCCTTCTTTGCTGCTGCAGAGTTTCACCAAGTTTCCAGGTACAAATAAATGTTTGGGCGTTCCTGTAGTTTAGACACTAGGGGGTAAATTTACTAAAGTGAGAGATTTTAGAAGTGAGTTTTAAAAGTGATGTTTCCCATAGCAACCAATTAGATTCTACTTAACATTTAACTAGCACCTTCTAGAAGATAATGGCTAGAATCTGATTGATTGCTATGGGCAACATCTGCACTTCTAAAAACCCGCACTTTAGTAAATATACCACCTATGTTACAAAAACAAAATACATAAAGAGGGACTATGGTAGTTGTGTAGAATAATTAGATGGCTGCAGTCACTTCCTATGTAGCTTTTGGCAGCCGTTTGAATTTTTTTCTTGTTTTGCTTTTAATGTTACACAGCATGCAATTCTCAGATGACTGGCTGCTACTTAGGAGAGGTGCTTTTAAGCCTTATTTGACTGGTGTTTACCTTTTAAAACATCTTAGTATTGTTGCTGTGTGTGTGCTGGTAATTAGACTATGGAGGCACATAGTGTTCATTCTAGATCCGGCACTGGGCAGGGTACCGGACCTTGAAAGGGGCACTCCTGCGCGCACCCTAAAGGGGGTTGTGTATGTAAGACGCACCCCCTTTTCCTCACTTTTGGGGGTGTGCCCGGCACTTACGGACATGCCAGGCTGCCCCCAAGTGCTCCTACTGTATCTCAGTGAATAGACCGAATGTGATCGCTGCAACGCTGTGTTCACCACAAACTGGACGCTGTGGACGGCACCAGCAGACTGATTTAACGGGGTGCCGCTAAGAGGGGCAGGGCGCATTCTGCCCTTTAGAAATCAGGCAGGGTGCTGTTCCCCTCTAAAACAGCCTAGCGGGAACACTAGGCATATATCTTGACAAATTTCCAAGCTGCGGTAACAAAGTCGTAAGTAGTGTCCACTTCTCCTCTTCACCTGAATGACTTACCCACTTCTTATTACGTGGAGCTGTATTATCTGTATCTAGCAGATTCAAAAGCACAAAAATCTAATCCCACATTACCGCAATCACATTGATTGATTGCGGCCATGTGGGATTAGATATAGAGCACTCTCACACTCCAAGTCTAACGCAACATAATAAATCACAGCCACAGCAGTTTAAATCTAACGTTTCATGTCTATAATCACTGGAGAAATGTATTCTAAACATGAAACGTTGGATTTAAACTGCTGTGACTGATTTATTGTGATGTGTTAGTCCCTGACTGTCATCCATTTACATTTGTATTATTACAAATAAATTGAGAAGCACCCTGGCAAGCTACTTATCAGATGTGGAGAGTGCTTCACATTAAAGGTGCCCATCCACTAGCAGACATGAAAACGACTGCACGATTATGACATTGTAATCGTGCAGTCCTTTGTCAGTCTGTGATGTGCCTGCACTGAACGAGCAGTCGTTCAGTGCAGGCTCATCAATCATCGGCAAACATGCTAAACCTGACGTTATCGTCAGATTGTCCAGGATGTATAAACGACCAGGGGGCACGTGCATCGCTGGTTGTTCTAGGAATTTTTGCAAACGACTTATGAAGGATCGTTATCGTTCAATCGCTCAACTTAATCGTCTAGTGGATGGGCACCTTAAGTGTCATATATAGATAGTGGATAATGGTGGCACTCCCACAAAATATGTTAGTAAAGAAGAGGTCTAGTGACCTTAGTTAGCTTCAAAGTTTGTCGTTTCCCTGTCGAAAACTAAGATCTTCAAATGTCTTCTGTCTTATTTTAATTGTAATAACTGTGTGTGTGTGTGTGTGTGTCCCTCTCATCATTTAGCAGCATTGCATCATTCATCGAATCGTCCCATTTGCTGTGCTGCGATGATAGACCCAAGGGCACAAATGATCTGGGCGAAAACTACGCAATCTACACAATATAGCTCTCCAGTCTGCTTCAGATAGATATATCTTTAGACGGATTGGATAGTGTGTACCCAGCTTTAAGCACCCCCTGGGTCCTAAGAACGGCATGTGCAGTTACACTATTGGTCTGCTGTTGTATTAAGCCCTGTGAGAGACATGTATTAAACCTTCTAAATAGGTCAAGTGAAGACGTTTCCCATAGGAACCAATCAGCTTCTAGCTATTATCGTTTACACTCTATAAAATGATAGCTAGAAGTTCAGCGGTTGCTTGGGCAATACTTGCACTAGTCCTATTTAGAAAGTTTGATAAATCCTCCCCCAATGTTCACTTTCAATTTAAATGAAACAACTCAATAATTGCTATGTAAAAAAAAATGTGCATTAAATATTTTAGGCTACTAGTTCCACCAGGTTTAATTGTGTTTTATTTTTTCTGAGCCAGGTCCTGCTTCATTTTGTCTCCACAGGGCTCAGCATGAAGGAGAAACCAAAACTGCGTTTCATGAATAGAGTTCCTGATCTCGTTAAAGTAGTAAAAGTCCCAAAGAACTTAAAAGATATCCGCGGTCCTGCAAAAGAGGGACTGGACTTCAAGGAGGGAGATTACGGCATTTTGGTAAGAAAGCATCATGCCACAATAAATAATCCCGTGTCAGGAACAATATAACTTCATACATTCTATTGATTAAACTGCTGATATCTTGCTCACCTGAATGCAACATATTATCATTTATTTATATGGCGCCTTAAGTGTTCCGCATTGCCTTACAAAGTACATAAACAATTAGGTGACTAAAGACTTACAGTACAGTACAATACAGTAGAATGCAGGATAAGGACATGGATAATATACATTGCTACATTAGTGACCACAACACCCACATAAGTAACCAAGTGTTAGGTGCCCTAGTGGGGAGTAAGAAGTAGATGAAAGTAAAGTAAGGAGAAGCCCAAGAGGGTAGAGGGCCCTGCTTATAAGAGCTTACGTTCTAATGGGGAAGGGCAGACAAACGGGTGAGACACAGATGGGGTAGACGGGAAGGAAGGCGCATATAATAATTTTTTCTACTTCAGGGTCCATAGGGGGTCCACAGGGTTGACCTTGGGGTATAGCTGGATCTGGATCCATGGGCACCACGCAGTTAAAGCTTTAGCTGCTCACAGGATGCACTTGGGTCCGTCCTCCTCTATACCCCGCCCCCGGCCACAGCACCTCAGTTTGAGTTGGTGCCCGGCCGGAGTCGGGTCACCTGCGCAGGGGGGCTGCAGGAGCAGCCCCCAAAAGCTTTCTATTTTTATTAAAAAAAAAAAAAAAAGAGCCTGTTAGATTTTTATTTTAAAACAGAGGCTCTAGTGTGGCAGCGACGGGCTGTCTATGCAGACGCCCACGCTGCCGCTCTCCTTCCCCGCTGGCGCCGCGACGCCAGTACTGCACTGGGGATCGCGGCGGGAGGCCAGAGTCCGTACTAGCCGGACTCTGGGTCCTTCCCTGGACTGCTGCCGGAGTCGCCGGGGACAAGGTAAGCCGCGAGTCGCCGATTAGCGACGGCTCGCGGGTTTTGCCTGCAGATGCAGTCCTTTGCCCCCGGTCCTAGGGGACAGACCGGGGGCCGCTAGCGGTGGCGGCGGGCTCCCCCTCTGAGGAGGAATAACCCGTGGGACCACTAGACCACCAGGGATATATGGCAAGCGGGATGCCGGCAAGCCCTGGGGTTAATATGCTAGCCAGGGGAGGAAGCCTTCCCTGTTTAGCGGCTCCTCCCCTCAGCTCAGCGCGCCTTTCAGCACGGAGTCTGGCGTCGCTGAGCTGCAGCTACTCGGCCACTCCTCCTCTGAGGTCTCCAGCAGCCATTTTCTCACAGTGGCAGCGCAGATCTTCAGGGAGCACGCGGACCGGTCCCCCTGTGTACCTCTCCCCTGATTAAGGACAGCGTACACAGCACTATAGCCCTCCCAGACACTGAATCTGGGCAGGTTGATTGTAGTGGAAAGGTGCAGTGAGTATATCTTCCTGCATGGTATGTGACTTTTGCTAGTGCTGCCTGTCTGTGCTTATTTTCCGCTTACTGTCAGCTTATACCTATCCCTTTACTTCTCCTACAAGCCCTACAGGTGTGTGGGGGAGGGGCGTTTCTACTGACCTCACTTATATAGATCACGTATTTGTGAGGTCCGTCACATACAGTTGTGTGCTACACAGTGCCGTATTGTGGGCTGTTGTTTAGCACACCGGTGAGTGCGTTTTCTTCTGCCCTGTTGCCAGATATATTTTTTGACTATATAATATATTCTGTCATGTCAGACGAGGAGGTTGAGCGCTCAGTGGCTCCGGTGTTGGCCTCCTGCGGACGTTGTTCTGCAGGAGTAGATAGGGAGGATTTGTCACAGGATGGCCTGTGTAGTCGATGCCAGGTGGCTCCTGGCCCATCCAGACCTTCTCTGGCGCAGGAACCACCGTGGGCGATGTTTTCTCAAGTGCTGGTGTCTATTGCGGACCGTCTGTCGGTCCCGACTGCTCTCCCTACTAGGTCGTTGCCCCAGCCGACCATCCCCCATTCCCCGGGTGTCCCGCAGTTATTGCGGAGTCCTCCTGGGTCTCAGTCGGTGGGTCCCTATGCGGGGTTGCCTATGTATATACAGGCTTCCCCTGTGCCGCAGCAGCCTGTGGTACCTTTTCAGGCCCCTATGGTGACTCCTCCACCCTGGGTGGATGTGCTCTCCAACTCCGTGCAAAATTTGGCGGCCGCTTCCTCGGCTTTTCAGTCAATGTTGCAGACTGACATGCCTTCTAGGATTTCAAAACGCCCACTCATGACACGGGCTGCTCAGGTATCGGACTCAGAGGGTTCCTCAGATGATGGGGAGGTCCCTGATGACACTGACTCGGACGCCTCGGTCCAGGAAATGGATACCAAGTCGTCCATTAATGTGCGAGCACTAGTTAGGGCGGTGCGAGCTATTCTTCTTATAGAGGATGAGGCACCGGTTCCTAAGTCGAAGTTTCCCAGTTTAAAAAAAACTAAGGTGGCTTCTGCGGTGTTTCCCCTGTCGGATCAGTTGACGGATCATATGGCGGTAGCTTGGCAGGCGCCAGTAAGAGATTCCTTCCTCAGAAGCGGTTGGCTTCTAATTACCCCTTCCCTGAGGCACATTGTAAAAAATGGGAAACTCCACCGGCGGTGGATTCCCATGTCACCCGTTTAACTCGGGGCGCCACCTTACCATTACCGTCGATATCCTCGCTGAAGGATCCCACGGACAGGAAAGTTGAGACTTGCTTAAAGTCTATTTACTCCCTCTCCGGGGCGGTGGCCCGACCGTCCATGGCCATCTCCTGGGTGGCCAAGGCCATTGAGGGGTGGGCCAATGCATTGGAAGATACCTTCCCGGACGACGCTCCGGATGTCCAGCGGGCGTTGTTGGGACAAATGAGGGACGCTGCTTCTTACATTGGAGAAGCTTCTTTAGATGCTAGTCTGCTGACCTCGCGGGTATCGGCTGCAGCGGTGTCTGCCCGCCGATCCTTATGGTTGCGGTCCTGGAGAGCGGACTCTGATTCAAAGAAAGGTCTGGAGGCCTTACCTTTCAATGGGGAATTACTATTTGGTCCGGACTTGGACAAAATAGTGGACACCCTGGCTAAATCCAAGTCGGCCTTCCTCCCTTCGGCGGCACTGCCTGCTAAGGTTCGGAGTTCGGCTTTTCGTTCCTTTCGGGTTCAGGGTAAGGCGAAAGGTCAGTCCTTCCCGAGACAGTCTGCGAGTAAGATGGCCTCTAAACCCAAGAAGCAAGCCTGGAGTGCTCGGCGCCCTTCTTCCAAGCAGGAAGATAAACCTGCGGCCTGATGGGACGGGCCTCCCTCTGGGGGACCTCAGAGTGGGAGGCCGACTTCTTCTATTTGCCCAGTGCTGGCACAATACCACCACGGATGCCTGGGTTCGAGAAGTGGTCTCCCAGGGGTACGCCCTGTCTTTTCGGCACAGACCACCCCACCAGTTTTTCTGCACAAGTCCTTCTCAGGACAAGACCAAGGCGTTGCAGGTTCAGGAGGCTATAGAGTCCTTGCTGAAAGCAGGGGTCATTTTTCCCGTTCCTCTATCACAACGAGGGACGGGGTATTATTCGTCTCTGTTTCTGGTGCAGAAACCCAATGGTTCTCATCGCCCTATCCTCAACTTGAAGTCTCTGAACAAATTCCTCAGAGTTCCCAAGTTCAGGAACGTTACGTTCCATCATTCTGGCGATGGAACCGGGGGATTACAGGGTGTCCCTGGACATCCAGGACGCCTACCTCCATGTTCCGATAGCATCGTCACACCAGCGGTATCTGAGGTTCGCTATCCTTCAACACCACTATCAGTTCCGGGCGCTACCCTTTGGTCTCTCCACGGCACCGAGGGTGTTCACGAAGATTATGGCGGTCATGGCCGCACATCTTCGGAACCAGAATGTACGGCTGCTGCCGTACCTGGACGACCTCCTGTTGCTGGCGAGCTCCCGGAGGTACTGCTTCAACATCTCCACCTGACGATCGCTTACCTGCAAGCACACGGGTGGTTGATAAATTGGAAAAAGTCCTCCCTGATTCCATCACAGCGGATGGTTCATTTGGGAGCCCTGCTGGATTCGCGTCAGCAAAGGATCTTCCTGACTCCGGAGAAGGTCGCCTCCCTACAGCTGCGGATACGCAGTTGCCTGAGCCGTTGCCGCCTGTCGGTCCATTCGGCTATGAGAGTTCTGGGGTCCATGGTGTCGACATTCGACATGGTGGAATTTGCCCAGTTCCATTCCCGGCCCCTGCAGGGGCTGATTCTATCAGAATGGAACGGGTTACCTCACCGGATCCGCTCTCAGGTGCTGGTGTTGTCTCCGGACGTTCGGCTATCTTTGGCTTGGTGGCTTCAGACAGCTCATCTGGTAGAGGGGCGCCCATTTTGGATCCCGGACTGGGTCCTGCTCACAACGGATGCCAGTCTCCGGGGTTGGGGGGCAGTGACCGGCTCTTTGTCGCTTCAGGGTCGTTGGTCAGCGGAAGAAGCACTTCTCCCCATCAACATCCTGGAACTGCGGGCAGTATACAGGGCCCTGCAGTCGTCCGGCCCCGCTCTTCACGGAAGGGCGGTACAGGTGCAGTCCGACAACGCCACCACGGTGGCGTATATCAATCACCAAGGCGGAACTCGCAGTCAGGCAGTGATGTCGGAGGTGTCTCGTATCCTGACTTGGGCGGAGGGTCACATTCCAGCGATCTCGGCGGTCTTCATCCCCGGAGTCCTCAATTGGGAGGCGGACTTCCTCAGCCGTCACGACGTGCATCCCGGGGAATGGTCGCTTCACCCAGAGGTGTTTCAGCTACTCGTGGACAGGTGGGGACTGCCGGAGCTGGACTTGATGGCCTCCCGTCACAATCACAAGTTGCCCGTTTACGGGTCAAGGACAAGAGACGCAGGTGCAAGTCTGGTGGACGCGCTGTCGGTGAAATGGACGTTTCACCTGGCGTATCTGTTTCCTCCGATATCCCTGCTTCCTCGGGTTCTGCGGAAATTCAAGCAGGACGGCGGCATGCTCGTGCTGGTAGCTCCGGCGTGGCCCAGATGTCCTTGGTACTCCGATCTCAGGAGCCTCTCCATCGACGCTCCGTACCTTCTTCCTCAGCGTCGGGACCTGTTGTCTCAGGGGCCCTGCCTTTACCCGGATCTGGGTCGGCTGTCTTTGATGGCGTGGCTCTTGAGACAGCCGTCTTGAGGTCTCGGGGCTTCTCCAGTTCGGTTATTGGTACCATGCTCAGGGCACGCAAGCCTGCTTCAGCACGGATTTATCACAGAGTGTGGCACACTTACTTTCAGTGGTGTGAGTCCAGACATTATGATCCTCAGGTGTTCCGAGTTTCTAGGATCTTGGAATTTCTTCAGTCAGGATTGGATCTCGGCTTACGCCTTGCATCTCTGAAGGTTTATGTGTCCGCCTTGTCCGTGTGGTTTCAACGGCGGATTGCAATACTACCAGACGTTCACACCTTTTTCCAAGGTGTTCTCAGGATTCAGCCTCCCTTTGTGCCTCCTGTGGCTCCTTGGGACTTGGCGGTGGTGCTACGGGTCCTGCAGGGTCCTCCGTTTGAGCCTCTTGAGGCGGTGGAGCTCAAGTGGCTGACATTTAAGACGGTTTTTCTCCTGGCAATTGCTTCGGCCAGGAGGGTGTCTGAATTGGGGGCGCTTTCCTGTCGCCCTCCTTTCCTGATTTTTCACCAGGACAGAGCGGTGCTCCGCACTCGTCCTGAGTTTTTGCCCAAAGTGGTCTCGAAGTTCCATATTAATCAGGAACTTGTTGTGCCAGCTTTTCAGTCCCCTGATCTTTCAGCTGGTGAGACTTCCTTAGATGTGGTCCGGGCGCTTAGAATTTATGTAGACCGGACGGCTTCGGTTAGGAAGTCTGATTCCTTGTTTATCCTCTTTGGTTTTCACAAGAGGGGTTGGCCTGCCAACAAACAAACGTTAGCCCGTTGGCTTCGTTCCGTTATTTGTGAGGCTTATGCACAGGAGGGCTTACCTGTGCAGCCTCTGTTAAGGCTCATTCCACTCGTTCTGTGGGTCCCTCTTGGGCTGCTAGACGTGGCGCTTCTGCTGTTCAGCTGTGTAAGGCGGCCACTTGGTCTTCAATTCAAACGTTTTTGAGGTTCTATGCGTTTGACACCTTCGCCTCTCAGGATGCATCCTTTGGGCGCCGGGTACTCCTTTCAGCACAGGAGCGTCCCCGCCCTTAGTTGTACTGCTTTGGGACATCCCCAAGGTCAACCCTGTGGACCCCTATGGACCCTGAAGTAGAAAACAAGAGATATGGTAAGAACTTAACCTTTGTTATCTCTGTTTCTACGAAGTCCATAGGGTCCACAGGGCGCCCGCCCTGACGCACCTGGCTTCAAATGGGCTGTGTGGCTGGTCACCGGTTTTCCATCTCCCATTTCTGTGAGTATGGTTTCTTGTGTGTTCCAGTCTTCCTTCTCTCTGTTTAGTCTCCTCCTCCGGCCTTGGCTGCTTACCAACTGAGGTGCTGTGGCCGGGGGCGGGGTATAGAGGAGGACGGACCCAAGTGCATCCTGGGAGCAGCTAAAGCTTTAACTGCGTGGTGCCCATGGATCCAGATCCAGCTATACCCCAAGGTCAACCCTGTGAACCCTATGGACTTCGTAGAAACAGAGATAACAAAGGTAAGTTCTTACCATATCTCTTGTTATTTATATAGCTCTTTTCTCCCAAGGTCGCTTTAAAGATCTCAAAAAACATTGTACATTGTACAAGGATTTGGTGTTGCAAAAAATAGAAAACCACACCGATAATTAAAATCAACCAAACCCTAGAGAGCAAAATAAACATATTGCAGGGTTGGTGCAGACATTTTGGGAAATAACTTCCATGGGTTATATATTCCACCCACAAAGGTACCAAATGAGGCAGCCATCTTGGGCGCACTACGTAATATTACCCTGGGTGGAATAGGTTACACCTAGAAGAGATGAAACAAAATGGATGGTTGCAGTGTCCTGATGCTAGGAGTAGGGCCCCAACATAATAGTCAGGTCCATGTAATTTTCATCCCATCCACGAGTGTACCAGCTGAGGCAGCCATGATGGGCGCACTACTAAGGTTGCACTGTGGGTGATGAACCATGCAAGGACCCAAGGCATATATGGGAAAACTGACACACGTGTGGCAGTATGATATACCCTGTGGGAATAGATCCATGTAAAGTACATCCTGCCCATGGAGGATGCACTTCAGTGGATGTATAGCATACAGTGCGGTGGAAGTACATTTTAAAAACGGGGAATAGCAAATGCGGCAAACAGTGATGCAGTTCAGCATAACATATATTTACGGGTGACTGAAACATTTGAAATATATGAAATGCACTGAATGAATAGATCCACGTATTTGTTCATCCTGCCCAAGAAAGAAACCAACCGAGGCAGACATCTGGGGCGCACTGAGTAGGTTACCTCTGGCAGGGTGTGCAAGTAGCGGAAGTATAATGTCCAGGTGGAAGAAAAAAAAAAAAGGGCGACCGCATTTCTAAGTTAAAAACCATGTTAAACTTAATCAGAAATGAAAAAAAAAAATGATAGTGATCTGCAAAAGGCCAGAGCGTCTCCTTCACACGAGTGTGTGGTCTGGTCGCATCCAGCAGTTTGCGGAGTTCGATTTGGTTGCAGCATGAGACAGCCCCCGCACCCAGTCTCAGGGGAGTGAAAATTAAGGTGGAGTGGCAGCATTCCTGTGCTGCTCTGTTCTAACTCCATGCTTGAGATGACATGCTTAAGATGCAGGCTATAATGGCAGGCCAACTTTTTGACATTACGAAGAATAGGGTTTAGTAGATTATGGGGTCACTTTGGTGGCAGGTGAGTTTAAAAGTGGAAGTCTTACACCGGGGGGGGATAAATGTAATAGCCTGAGCGATACAGACCCTGGCGACTTCCACGTAAGACTTCCCGATGTTTTATAGTAGCAATCATTTAAAAGAAAAGAAAAAAAAAAAGTCTGGGTTTGCCTTTTAAATGATTGCTTCTTTAAAACATCGGCTGGGAATAGCTAATGCCTGCAATCCGCATTCTATTTCTTACCCCAGAATGTCTACAATAATTCTCTGCTTATAAATATTATTAGTTTTTAAACAGCAGTTTTACTATGAGATAAACTGTGCTGACCTCTTATGGTCACAGAATGACACTACATACTATTTTGATGATAAACTGACATTTTGAGAACTGTTTCTTTTTGTTTTATTTTTATTTTTCCTCCATTTCAATGCAGGCTCTAGGAGGGGGTTACTTACATTGGGGTCACTTTGAAATGATGCGTTTGACGTTAAATCGAAAATTTGACCCCAAAACAACCTTCAGCAACTGGCTAATAGAAGCCCCCAGCAAACCCATTACTCGCAAAGGACTTGGTCAGCGTATGGGAGGGGGAAAAGGAGCAGTGGACCATTACGTCACCCCAGTTAAAGCCGACCAGCTTATCCTAGAAGTGGGAGGCCGGTGTGAATTCGAGGACGTGCTGCCGATGCTGACACAAGTGGCCAAGAAGCTTCCGTTCCCAGCACAGGCCGTTAGTAGGGAATCTCTGAGACAGGCCAGAGAGGAGCTGGAAGAGCGAATGAAAAACAACCAGAACCCATGGACTTTTGAGCGACTGATCACACGTAATATGATGGGCTGTCGGAAGTATCTTAGTCCATACGACCTTCATTACAAGGGCAGATATTGGGGCAAGTTCTATTTGAAAGATCGTGTATGAAAGGAATGTTTATTGAGCCATTGAACTACAACAAAATGGAGTCTGTTATAGAAGCCTGTTATCTACCAACGATTATAACGTGTCAAACAATTAAAATCTTACTCTGCTGTTTTCCATTTAAGGTCATTTATTTAATTTTTTTTTCTCCCAGTATCTATCTATAACGCCTTGCCTGCAGTCAGGACAATAAAGAAATACTTCTGAATCAATGTAATCTTCTGGATTCTAAAACTATAGTATACCTTCACCAGGTATACGTTTTGAGTTAAGTAACCCTACTCAAGAGGATAGAGAGACAAAGTATAGTAACAAATATATGCTTACTGTAACCTAGAAGAGGTGGGGCGGTTGTAAGCGAATATGTTCACTGAAGGTCTCCTAAAAATGAAGGTATTGCATTCCACCAACCCCAACTAGACAGCTGCAATTTCTCTTATCATACTACCCGACATGTCTGTTCCATAAATTGGGTGTCCCTAGTGCTTGCGAAGTGCCCCCCTTACCAACCATCTTTTTTATTGAAAAAACACAGAGCAGCAGTGAACAGGGCATTTCCCTACTTTCATGTCAATTTAGGTCAGGGATGGGGAACCTCAGCCCCGGGGGCCATATAAGGCCCGCAGAATCATTTGGTCTGGCCCTCTGAGCTTTTTTCTGCTAGCCTCATCTGGCTAGCAGGGTGCCTAGAATGGCACCCTACAGCCAGAATCTATACAGCAGCGCCATCTGGAGCGTCCTTAGGACACTTCAGACGCTCACACCACTGCCCTTAAAGCTCCCCGGAGCATCCTCAGGATACTCCGGGCATTGCTGTAATCACTGGCAATTGTGACCCTGCCGTGGGTGACATCACATGGAGGGGGCGTGGCCTGCACTGGGCCCGTGAATAATGTTATATATATCAAAATGGCCCTCGCCAGAAAAATGGTTCCCCACCCCTTATTTAGGTGTTTAAGAACTGTGACATCACTGATCCTATCACCTGCAAAGCAAGCCTGCCAAGCTGAGAAGCCCCTCTCCTCCTAACGTGGTAATCTGCTGGAGAGAAGTGACCCGAGAGCATATCTGATCTACAGTCAGGTGCATAAATATTGGGACATTGACAGAATTTTCATGTTTTGGCCTCTATTCACCACCACAATGGCTTTGAAATGAAACAAACAAGATGGGCTTTAACTGCAGACTTTCAGATTTAATTTGAGGGTAATTACATCCAAATCAGGTGGGAGGCACATATAGAAACCGTTGTAATTCCTACACCGTTCACCTGATTTGGATGTAATTACCCTCAAATTAAATCTGAAAGTCTGCAGATAAAGCACATCTTGTTTGTTTCATTTCAAAGCCATCGTGATGGTGAATAGAGGCCAAAACATGACAATTCTGTCAAAGTCCCAATATTTATGCACCTGACTGTATAAACATCTCATCGGCTGGAGCGGGGGAGCGATAACTCCCTCCTCCGCCACTCCCCGCTACAGACCGCAGCTGTGCCTCAGTCCCGGCCGGATCCACTGAGCTTGCGCGGGATCTCGCAAGTATCGCGAGATCGCCGCGCACAGCCTGGAGCCGGCAGCAGGGACAGCGCTGTCCCTGCTGTGGGGATAGGGCAGCGCCAGGCTGTAGATGTTGATAGTGACAGCTACAGCGACCTGAATGGTCAAGCGATCTGACTGTTCATACATGGCCCAGGCTATCGGCGCTGCTATCTTGTAGATAGCAGCGCCAATAATAACAGGGGCGCATAGCGCAACTCATTTACCACCAAGCCCCCGATCATACATCGAGGAGAAGCGGTATCAGCGCACGTTCGCTTCTGAGCTTCTCACATCACCCCCCTTGTCTGATGACTTTCTTGTTATGGATATTAATTGTACGGTCACAGAGGGGGAGAGGGCGTCAGCTCCCAGTGACTCATACACCCCCTGACGCCAGCGCAAGGGCATAGGCTACTGGGGACCCGAACCAGGATGTAGTGTGAGAGCGTTACACTATCACGCTGCTTCCAGCTCTCCCATTTTAGTATATTTGCATGAAAATATTTATTTTCACATTGAGAATTTTAGCAAAAAAATATTTCACATCCCCATTAAAAATGGGTATTGTGACAAATATGCCCCACAGTGATTATAGATGACATATAATTATAGTTTGTCACTAAGGAACAGTTATACTTATTATCACATTGTGTATGCAGTCATGGCTACGGTAAAAGTTCCATAGCAGTGTTATTACCTTGCACATGTAAGCAAACATTAAGTAACTAAAGTTTACAATGTTTATTTTCGAACAATAAATTGTGGTGCATTAGTACTATAAGGTGGCACAGACCAGTTAAAGGCGTTAGAAGTTATAGTGTGTTCCAGGGGCTCGTCTATATATTACTCTTTATTGCTAAATAATTGGTGTGTGACAATAAGCCTAGATGTGGGCCCACTATGCTTACTGGTTATACTGGGGCACTGTGTCTAATGGGAACCCAAGTCTTCTACAGGGACTCCTGAAAGTGTGTGATGGGCGTCAGTGTGGGAAACCCACCGGCTGTAATCCCCTGCCTAGTCTGTCTAGATGACTGCTGAGAGATAGGAGAATGTTGAATGGTAAATTTTAAAATGCTTCATATTTTATTGTAATGTAAATTCCATTTTTTTTTTTTCAATGCGTCGTTATCCGTCTCCACAACCAAGACCAGCCAGCCAATCACGCGTCTTTTTACGGTGCTAGTAATGTCTTGTAAATACAAAACATATAAACATTTTAGAATCAATATAAAGTAAAACACACGAATAATATATTTTTCTATCATAACATTTATTATAAAACCTCAAAATCGTTGTTCTGTCTCCTGCAGTCGGCTGCCATCTTCTTCCCCTGGGTACAGCACTTATGTTGTCTTCAACGTGCTGTATTGTTACCAAAGACTGTAAATACATTGCGCCCATTAGACATGGCCATGCCCACTACACATGGGCACTGTGGTAACGTGGTTATTTATGTGTAGAAACAATTTAGACATTTACATGTCCTCCTGCTACCGATTCACTGTTACTCCCCAGCAGCTGATAGCATGAAGTAATAGTCAGGTTAGCTACCAGTGTGTGACATTATGGTTTTAGAATTAAGCGTAATATGGGAAATGAATGAATAGGGTCAGAGGAGCCTGTGTGCGGCAGTCCTCCCTTCTCTGTAAACTGTGACACCCCCCATACCTTGTTTGGCCGCCACCATCTTCCCAGTGATATTGGGGAAGGTAGTGAAGGTTCTAGCACAGTGCCTCATCAAAGTGATCACTGGAAAGATGGCGGCATGGCAGACTAAATAGAGGGAAGGACCTGCTTGCTGCACCACTGATGACCAGTAAGGAATGCTGCTTCGGGTGTAGGGTGGGGGTCCCCTGGGCCCGTGTGCACCGCACATCCTGCACCCATTATAAATCTGCCTTTGAATAGGCAGGAAAGGAACGTGACGCCATTACTCTGTAACTCATGTACATTTCCATGTGCACCAGCAATCCCCCAAACATAGGAGCAGAACCATTTTTTCAGATGCAGTTACCAAAGGTATAATGTGATCTTCCACCTGTGTATGTCCTAGGCAGGCACATAGGCACATTTATAAAACAGGGAACACACTGTGCGTCCTCATAGACAGCACTTAGTGACTGACCCTTAGCTCCTTTATCTGCTGTCACTGCTTTTTCCTTTGTATAAAGGACTTGGTTATTACTACATGGAGGGTAATTTACTAACATACATGTGATGTAACCCATAGCAACCGGCTTGTCAATTGCTTTTATACATCTAGTCTGATAAATGGTAAAATCTACCTAATGCTATAGCACATATGTGATATTTTATATGGGTTGGGTACGGGATCCCTGCAGGCGGGATGCCAGCGGTCAGAATACGGACAGAAATAGGTAAGTATCCTAACCCCGATCCTCCCCCTAACCAACCTTTCCCGTAGCCTAACCCAAACCCTCTCCCAGTCATCCAACTCTCTCCCTAGTGCCTAACCCCTGATCCTCAGGACCCCCATACAGTGCATGTTTTCCAGGTCTCCTCACAGAATCACAAGTGAAATCATTAGCTCCACCGGATCGGTATGAATGACCGCCAGATCTATGTCCGGCGGTTCAAATCCCGACGCCGGTAAGGTAAGTAAACCAACTATAGCTAAATCTCTCCCCCCCCCCCCCCCCTCCTAACCCTCCCTTAGGGGTGCCTAGTCTCCCCCCCTAGTACCTAACCCTAAACCCCCCCGGAAGTGCCTAAAACTGATCCTCCCCTGTCCCCACAGCCTAAACCTAACCCAGGGGGGATGCCTAACCTAATCCTCCACCCCCGCAGCTGTCCTCGCCCGCCGCCTGGCTTACCTTCGTTCGGTATGCCTGGCGTATGGATAATGATAGGCGTTGGGATTTCGACACCTATCATTAGTCCCCTGTTGGGATTGCACAATCAGGAAGCCGGCAGTTGGCATTTTCGACCGTCGGCTTCCTGACTACATACCAGCTCCACCTGTGGATCTTTTAAAATGTGTCAATGAGTAATGACTACACCTGTGCAGCTGCTGGGTGACCTGGGAAACGTGAACTGTCTGGGGTCCTGAGGACCGAGTTTGAGAACCACTTCTATAGCTAATGACATGTACTGTATTTGTGCTGTGCGATATCTATAGTATATAAGGCTGTGTTTTATGACCATGTTGTCTGACAATGGTTGGAGAACACGTCTGTTACTGCAGGAAATGTAAACGAGCATCTTTTATGTTTTTGAGATATTAGTATGTAATATGTGATGTTGGCGCTGTCTGTGTGTGACTTTGTACACTCATACACATAGGCCTAATATGTCCTCCATCTGTCACACAGTTGTGCTGAGCTAATAAATAAGCCTTTTATACACACAGGACTGTGCCGGATGGCAGCACTGGCCCCTCTATACCGAGTCTGCTCCTGGTTACAGCTGCTAACCCCGTCCTTGTTATATGTCACCTATACCGGCACAGTCACATGGTTATGTGGTTACCGGGTAGCAGGCGTTACAGATGTGATGGGGACATATAATACTGCAGGTACATGTAACCACACACACAGCATCAGTGTCCTTATTACTGTGTTATAGTCACTGTATGTGCTGTGTATAACATCACACTAGCCAGAGATGTCAGATTTAGGGATGATTTTGCCAGATGGTGCCATCTTGGTGTCAGGCACTGAAGATTCGTCCCTCATGGTCCCTCTTCTATTTGGTGACATGTTCCTCTGCATCATGCCCCTGGTTATCACTCACAGGATCTATACGCTGGGTAATGGCTGATGCCCTCCCCTCTCTTCTCAGCCCAGATTACACCACCCCATGAACTTCAACTCAAATAAAGACACAGAGACATATATGGGGGGAAAGAGGTAAAATCTTTATGTATAATTTTGTTGGAGCCTATGGGCTTGTCCTATAAGAGGACCAATATGGTGGAAGCCTCGTGACTCACAGAGAGTCATCCTTCAGCACTCAGGAGAGGAAAAACCCCCTCTGGGGGAAACCTCTGGGGAACCATGGCTGGAAGGACTGCCCTTCCCTCTAGGCATTAAGAGGCTGTGCAGGGCTAGTCAGTGGCCTGTGTGTATGTGAGGTGTATTTATCAGGGTGTAAGAGATGTATGTAGTATACAGTATGTCAGTCATTATAACCTGAAGCCCTGCACTTGGTATGGACCTATTGTGCAATGTAGGGGACCAAAAAACAATATGGAAAAAACACACTGGAACAGGGCATGTGGTGTAGTGAATTAATATGGCATACTATCTCTCTTCTACCTGACTTTAGAAATCTGATGGGAATGCAACGTCATTATGTATGCTGTAGCAGACAAAATGAAAAAGCAAAAGAACTCTGTGTGGGGGCACACTATGCGGAGAGATATGTATATATAAGTTTTCTTTAAAAACTTGAGCAAATAGAGTAGTGATAAGGGAATTAAATAAACATCATCTGTTTGGTAACATCCAGTCACCTAGGCAAAATAATTTTCCAGCGTACATGTGTAGTTGTTATATAGCACCATCTGTAGATCCAGAATTTATACCTTTATGCAGGGCTCAACAAATCCCGGGGGCCAGGTCGACATGGCGACTAAAATTTGAGTCCTGGCGCTCAGTTTTTACAAGAGCAAAGTACTGTGAAAAATAAAGCTAATTGAAAAAAAAAAGTTACAAAGCGCTCCTATTGGTGATTACTGGAGTGGGCGGGATGCTGCAGGCCTGTCACAAGGAGGAATGGATTCCCACCACAATTGATCACTGTGGCTTCTCTCTTCTACCCGCAGAGAGGTGCATCACTACTGGCGAGGAGGATGTGAGTGACCACGGGGATGTGCATCACTACCGGCATGGAGGAGGAGAGTGACCACGGGGAGGTGCATCACTACCGGCATGGAGGAGAGTGACCGCGGGAAGGTGCAGCACTACCTGCATGGAAGTGGAGATTGAACGCGGGAAGGTGCAGCACTACCTGCATGGAGGAGGAGAGTGACCTCAGGAAGGTGCAGCACTACCTGCATGGAGGAGGAGAGTGACCTCGGGAAGGTGCAGCACTACCTGCATGGAGGAGGAGAGTGACCACGGGAAGGTGCAGCACTACCTGCATGGAGGAGGAGAGTGACCACGGGAAGGTGCAGCACTACCTGCATGGAGGAGGAGAGTGACCTCGGGAAGGTGCAGCACTACCGGCATGGAGGAGGAGAGTGACCGCGGGAAGGTGCAGCACTACCGGCATGGAGGAGAGTGACCGCGGGAAGGTGCAGCTACCGGCATGGAGGAGGAGAGTGACTGCGGGAAGCAGAGGAAGACAGTGATCACAAGGGAGCTGCAGCACTGCCGGTTGGAGTGGAAGATGGTATTCTCTGGGAAGCTGTACAAAGCTGGTGAGTATGTGGTTTCATTACAATAACCTCCCACTATAATATTGTTATTAATTGGAAGCACTCCTGTGTGTGACACTGAATTGGGGGCACTTGTTTGTGGGGAACTCCTGTGTGGCACTAGTATGTAGGGCTCTCCTGCCTGGCACGCTGTAAATTGGGGGCACTCCTATGTGTCACACTATGAGTTTGGGGCATACTGTGTGGCATAATATGAATTGGGACATATTGTGTGGCATACTATGAATTTGGGCCTTACTGTGTGGCATATTTTGAATTGGCCGTAGGTATGGGCATGTAGCAAAATCTGAAGACCATTGAAGAGGCATGTGTTTAGGTTGAGGGGCATGTATGGTGGTCTATAACTATATATGTTTCATATGTTTTGGTCGTGGACAATGGTCTGGCTCCTAAACTTTTAAGCTGGCTCCTAATTTTTACAAAAATTTGTCAAGCACTGCATCTATGTTTATCATATGACATCGGGAAGACACCCTACAATAGATGTGGTCCTGTTCATATGCCAGGTAAAGACAAAAGGCCAGAGCATATGAATTCACTAGTAATAAGTATACCTGAAGGTTAGGGTGTTTATCAATATCTGACACCCGCATCATAAGCCCAGAAGGTTAGGGTGTTATCAATATCTGACACCCGCGTCATAAGACCAGAAACTGTATGTAACCCTTGCAGAGAGAAGTACAAAACAAAACATACACTGTATGATTAAAGTGCCATGTAAATATAGGATCTGCTGCAAATTCTAGATAACATCTGTGTCGGTAAGAGACATTGGCATGTTATAATATCTCAATCAACCAACCAACTATTATAGGTTATTTACCATTTAAGCAAGATGATCGCAAAGGATGTTGCTCATCGCTTAAAAATAGTGGTTTATACCATCCTCAGAAGTGTTTGTGATGGCAATTTTTAAAATGATTACCACATGTAGAAAAACTTAAGCAAAATGATAATTGTTATTTGAAAGAGGATATTGAGTCAGGTGCAATTAGTTTGTAACACCTGTGCAATGTATCACTTTTGTAATGCCTGTGTCATAAATATATATATATATCATAGGTACACAGCATAGGCAAGCAAGCTATTGATAATTGACTGCCATGCCAACTATCTGAATAATAAAAAGAAATTGGATATAATCCAATACAAAATATTATAAAACATCTACACATGGAGGATTAAATATCCAATCTTAAAAACACAACCTCTTCCCCAATGTAGGGGACCAGCAGCAGAAGGAGCTGGCTGTTTTAAACTACATTAATTAATAAAAATATTAATAACAGTAATAATAAAAATACTACAGTTACTGTATATATATTAGAAAGCTAAGTCCCTAATTATAAAAAAGATAATCCGAAAAGTAAGCTGTTAAAAATTTGATTGAGAGAAATGAAAATTAAATAATAATATATACAAAATAATATAATGAAGGATACAGGTCCCAAATGGTCTGATCCATGTCAGGAGGAGAGAGAGGAAGTCATAGATGTTCACTGCAGAGGGGACTTTCCAGATGACATTGCCTGTTACATAATATATTATCTCTTTAAGGGTCAAGTGTTTATTGTATGTAGATATTTACATGTATACACACAAATATTAAATATAATATCTACATAAAGCATGTAACATAATTAATCTATATCTGAATTAAGGAAAATGACTATAAACGATAACTCGGGGGGCGTGGCTTGGCTGGCGAGCAGATGTGCCCTACATCAGCTCCCGCAGCCACGCCGTTATTGGGGCAGTTTTCGGGACCTCCCGACACCCTAACTTGCACAACACTGCCTGGATGCACTCCGGGTCGGCCAGCTCTTTCCCGCTGCCCTCCGGACATCTCTATGGCTCCTCATCAAGTCGGGGCCTATACCTTGGAGAAGCCGGGGCCTCAATTAGGACATTCCGGCTGCCGCACCTCCGCTGTACCTTGCTGCTTGCAGCTCACACTTCCTTCCCCCACCCGGCTTCTGAGGCGCCGCTGACCCCTGCCCCTGCCCTCCGGTTCCCCTACTGTCCCGGGGGAAGCTCACCTGTGGACCGACTATACGGGAGCACCTGACCCGCGAGGCAGGGGTACCCTCCCGCCTGCCTGCCATCTTGGTTTCTTCAATGGGGCCTGGGGAGCATAGGAGACTGCCCTGGGCCCATACCACCTCTCTGCTCCAGGTACTATTCGTCTCCTCTCTCAAAGTTTCCTGCTGCTATACATCGGGTGCTTGCTCTCCTGGATGGGAACATCCACAGTGCCATTTATCTATGTAACTTCTATCTCTCCACTTTTCTGATGGGCAAGACAGGGAAGGGACTAAGACTCCCCGAAATCCACGTGATTGTACCTCCCAACAGAACTTGCGCTCCTATTTGTCGATTTCAAACAGTACTGACCCCCCTGAGGTTCCGCAAGGGGCCATCTCAAGTCCCTCTCCGTCCATGGCTGCTGCTCCAGCCTCCAGCGATATTCAAAATCATGTATCTCAACTAAGGGGCGAAATCACTAAGATTTTGTCCCATGTGAAGTTGCTCCATTCTAAGCAAGATATGCAAGTGCTCGAATCTCGGCTCCATGAATCTCTGCAAACACAGATTTCTCTAGTGCAGGCCGATGTCACTGTGTGCTCACTATGGAAGAGGACAGAGACGCTGTACACTCGCAACTCCCAGCTTCATGAGACGATCACGCAACAGTCTCTGGACATTAGGGCCATGCAAAATAGGCCGGATGATTTTGACAATAGGGGTCGCAGAAACAATATTCTAATCTGCGGCCTCCCAGAAGATATTCCTCCTTCGGGCCTTATAGACGTTCTTAATAAGATCTTCGGGGAAATCTTGGACTTGGACCCAAATGATTCCATTAAATTCGACAGAGCCCATAGAGCCCTCCGTCCGAAGGGTCCGGTGTCTGACCATCCACGCGATGTGATCTGCCAGGTTCATTACTTCTCGCCGAAAAAAGACATTCTTCTCAAGGCTTGCAACATGGAGGGTGTAGAATTTAAAGGTACCCATCTCCATCTGCAGATTTTTTGGGACTTGTCGTGGCGCATGTGTCAGCAGCAAAGATGACTGAAGCCCCTTTCAGAAGCGCTTCACAAGAAGGACATTAAATATAGATGGGGATTTCCACTATGCCTACAGGTATCACACAATGGCGGACTTCTCAATGTCAAGACTCCCTCAGATCTCCCTGATTTCCATTCAGCTTTGGGACTAGAGGTTCTAACACTTCCTGATTGGCAGGAACTTTCTCTTCCCAACGCATGCCTCCCAGCCTTCCGAAAAAAGCCAGCTGGGAACAAGTTCAGCACCCCAAGAAGTATAGAGGAGAAGCTTCCCCTCGTGAGGTTGAGCCCCCATGAACTACTGGTGGTTTGCCTTATATTTTCACTCTATAACTTTACAATATTATTTAGTATTTTTGTATATTTTACTGTTATTATTGTGAGTCAGTATGTTTCCTAGTGGGTTCATCTCCAGAACTAGCTGTTAGAGCCACTATCTGTTACCCGTATTGACCTCTGCCAGCAGCTCTTCCTGGTCCTGCAGTTCCTTGCTCCCTGGTTTCTTCATATGGGTTCTCACCTAATTACAGCTGTGTTTTGCCCTTGTTGCCCCTCTGTTCACCCTTTAGGGTGATCTCTCCATAGTGAAGGATTGTCCCCTCCTGGAGTTACATTTATTATTATTATTATTATCCTTTATTTATATGGCGCCACAAGGGTTCCGCAGCGCCTTACAAAGTACAGAAATAAATGAGCACACAAGACAACAGTTATTAACAGTACAGACAATGCAGGACAAGTACATGATTTATAAACAATGCTGCATAACACCTAAATAAGCAGCAGGGTGTCAGTAATCCTTTTTAGGTGCCATTGTAAATGAAAGTAAAAGTAAGGCAAGAAGAAGCACGTGAGGAAAGAGGGCCCTGCTCGCGAGAGCTTACATTCTGAGGGAGGGTCAGACAAACAGGGGAGACACAGATGGGCTAGATAGTGAGGAAGGAGCATAGAGTAGTGGGTTAGGATGAGCGCTGGAAAGCATTGAGGAAGAAATGGGTCTTGAGGGCCCATTTGAAGATTAAGAGCCAGGAAGCCAAGTGATGGAGGAATTTTGCAGGAGCAGTGGTGTCAGAGGGGTAAATCCAGGGTTTGGTGATGGCAAGGAGAATCAAGGCATTGCAGATGAAGTGCTCATGAACGGAGACCACTTTATTATAGACAAAACTGGCTTTCCACAGGGAACAGGAGAGAGGGACAAAGTTAAGAGGTGAGAGGAGAATGAGATTATTAGGGTTGATGTAGTGTGGAGGTGATATTGATCTAGAGAAGGGGGATAAGGAGTGTGGAGTTATGTGGCTGGCTTCTGAATGAGGAAGGGTGACAGCAGGTGGTGGGTAAGGTGGAGGTCTAGTGTGGTGTGGGGGGGGGATTGGTAACTTGGAGAAAAGAGAGGGTGCAGGGTTTAGTGGTGATGCAGCAGGACCATGGTGGAAGAGAAGTGAATAATACTGGAGTTGTGGGAGATGCAGTGGAGAGACTAATATGTGATGAAGAGAGACAGAGGAGGGGAAGGAGGGGGAGAATGCAGAGGGGACTATGGATGGAGAAAATAGGTGAAAACTGGTGGTAGAGGAGAAAATAATGTAGCAGCTGAGTGATGGAGGAGTAGAAGATAAGAGACATCGTGTAGATGAGGCAGTTGGGGGGGGGGAAAGTCAGTAGTAGTAATGGGTGTGAGATGAGGGAGCAGTATAGGTCAAAAGTCAAATTCAGATAAAAGGAAGAACAGTGCTGGAAGATGTAAAGGCACAACTACAATAGTACTATATTATAACCAAAAAAGGAGTATAGAGGTGTTAAAGTAGCAATACTTGAGAATTAGTATAAAGTATGAATACATTTAAAAAAAAAAATAAAAAGGATAGGTGTGAAACAATAGTAGATACTAGTTCAAGATATTTAGCAGTTAACACTGTTTTTTCCTGTTTGCTAATTTGTTATTGCTTCATTGTCTGGGATGATGAAGTCATTGCCCCTTAGTGTGCCCACATCGCAGAATTGTTTTCAATAACATGGGTAACTCGGTGGTTTCTACTGTTTTTATGTGTATTTCAAATTATATTTTTTCTTCTGATTTGTTTTTCTTTTCTTTTTGTCCTGCGCTCCTTTCATGCTGAAAGGGCTGATATTGTTCTGGTACAAGAGACCCATTTCCGCTTTCTGATTCAGCCCCTCGCCTTAGCAACTGGCTCTTCCCTACAGTTTATTATTGCAACTACACACAATCTAAATCTATGGGTGCGGCGATGTTGTTCGCTAAACATCTGCTTGTGTCTAATGTGGTGGTCTATGGATTGGAGGAGGGAAGGTGTTTGCTAGTTAAATGCACTGTATTTACCCAACCTTTTACCATTGTCCATATCTATGCCCCTAACCAAGGTCAGCCAGCCTTCCTCGAAAAGATATTTGATAGGGTCGCCTCTCTTCAAGAAAGTATCCTGGTGGTCAGAGGGGACTTGATCTGGGCCCTGGATGACCAAATAGATGTGTCTTCTGGTTCTTCTGCCTTTCCAGTTCGTATGTCTCATAAGGTAAGACATCTTCACACTCACCAGCTGTCCGATGTTTGGACTTTACTCACTTCTCACACCCACATCAGTCCAATTCCAGGATAGATTATATATTGTTAGGCCATAGGTTTCTCCATTTGGTGCGAGATGCCGCTATAGGTCTGATGACTTGGTCAGACCATGCTCCAGTCCTGATGCATCTTTCTCTAGGGGTTTCTGATCCCTTTCTGTAGATCTTGGTGTTTCAATGAATCCCTATTTAGTGATCCCTATTGTAAATCCCAACTTGCAGAGGCTATTGATGGGTACATTGGGTGTAATGTAACCCTTGATGAGTCTGGGCTCACTATGTGGGAAGCACATAAATGTGTTATTAGGGGGAAGTGCATTCAGTTTTACTCTTATTTGAAAAAACAAAGGGTTTGCCAGGTGGAGAATTTGTTGCAGAAGACACAGAATTTGGAGTCTTCCCATAAGGCTTCCCTTCTGATATTTATGTGGAGCTGGTTGCCGCACGCATGGCATTGAACAAGCTCCTTCTTGATAAAGTTAAATATTCTTTAAGGAAATGTCATAGCAGATATTATAAATGGGGCAACAAACCTGGGAAAATGTTAGCCCGAGCGCTCCGTGCGCAGAGGGCTCTCTTTTATACCTTCTATTAAGGATGGAGGGGGTCTGGCTCTTCACGACACCAACAAGATTGCGGCATCATTCTGTTCCTTTTATTCTTCCCTTGACAATCTCCCTACTTCAGCATCCTATCCCGATGCTTTGGTGAGACAGTGGGCCATTAGTGACTATCTTGTTAGAGTAGGGTTCCCACTGCTTGCTGAGCTTAATTGTGAGGAGTAAGAGAGGCCTTACACCATGCTTGAATTAGAGGAGGCTATCAAATCTACCCCCTCTGGGAAGAGCACAGGTCCTGATGGTTTTACTATAAACTACTACAAGGCCTTTAAGGTTAAACTACTCGCGTTACTTTTGGAGGCTTTTAACAAGGTCTCTGAACAGTCCCCGTACTCTAGCCAGTCCCTAGAAGCCCATATTACAGTGATCCCTAAAGAAGGTAAGGACCCCTCTCTTTGTCCCAGCTACTTACCCATTTATCTTCTCAATCTTGATATCAAACTCTTTGCAAAACTTCTTGCGAATAGACTAAAAGTTTTCCTCCCGTCTACCATACATAGTGACTAAGTTGGATTTGTTCCGGGTCGAGAGGCAACACCTCTAAGATCCTGGACCTTATTCATCATATCTCCACATCGAAGGCCCCAGCAATTTTATTGTCCACTAATGCCGTTTGATCGTATTGACTCGGGTTTAATGGCCGGTGTTGAAACATATGGAACTGGGTCCTGTCTTCTTTCAAAGTATCCTTTCCCTTTCTGGGTCCTTTCTTATTAACAACGTTACTAGACAGAGCTGTCCGCTGTCACCCTTGATCTTTATCCTCTGTATGGAGGCCTTGGCCTGGTCTATTAGACTAAACCCTAATATTTCTGGCTTTGTTCTACAAGATCGGGAATATAAATTTGCAGTCTCCGCCGATGATTTATTGCCACTATCACTTCCCCGATTACTTCCTTACCCAATCTCCTATCTCCATCCCTGGCTTGCCGCAGCAAATGACCCAGCGTCTACCCAAACCATTCTGCTTTGGGCGGCAGCGTTTCCTCATCCAATGAGGAGGACTCCCACCCTGTCCGCGGCTCGCCAGCTCACTAGCTATTGGAGGACACAACCAGGGGCGTGGAGAGGTGGGGGGAGCGGGTACACTTTACCCGGGCTCGGGCTTCCAGAGGGGCCCGGAGGGGGCCCGGGTCTGGTGCCACCTCCCCCCTCGCAGCAGCCCAGCATGTGGGAGATTGCTAGCGGCTGCCAAGCAGCAGCCACAGCAATTTCCTCTGCCTGAGGGGGAGAGCGATCACACTGATCGCGCCCCCCTCTGGCTTTGCGCCGGGCTGATGGGCTCACAGCGCCCCCTCCACGGCGCGCAGCGCCACTTAGCGGTGCTGAAAAAAACGTTTTTTTTTGTTCCCTTCTTCAAGGGGGCGTGGCCACGCCTCCCTCGATTAGGACACGCCTCCTCTTTACCAGGGCCCGCGCACGCGCTCTCTACGGCCCTGGACACAACTAGCAGAGCCGCCTGGATTGTACAGTACACAGCACCCGCCAGAAGGGGAGGGGAGCGGAGGACTGTGCATGAGGAGCCTGGAGCCGACCCAGAGAGGCGGAAGCCGGAGCATGTGCTCCACGGTCCTGACCGCAGCTGTCTGGGGAGGTGGAGATGGATGATAAAAGATTGGAAGGTACGGAACATGTTGCCTGGGCTAAAGAGGGTCGCTGCAGTTGGGGTGGGTGTAGGTTACACAGGATAGCGGTAATATCCTCTCCTCACCGCGCACTCACTAGCCATATGTGTGCTGTGAGTGAAGGGCCCAGTGAGGAGTGAGGGACCAGTGTGCACCATTGTGAGGAAGGGAGTGTTCACCCCTCAGTTATCTTGCTAATACGCCACTTTCTCTGATGTTAAAATATATATGTATGTGTATGTGTATATATGTATGTATATATATATATATGTGTGTATGTATATATATATATGTATATATGTATATATATATATATATATGTGTGTATGTATATATATATATATATATATATATGTGTATGTATATATACATATATATGTGTGTATATATATATATATATATATATATTGTATATCTATGTATATCTGCCTCACTGCCATTGCTCTCCTACTCACCTGTCTCCTATGGACTCCTGCTGTCACATTGTTTGCAAGTTAGGGTGGGGACGGCTAACGTGTGAAGGCCGTACTGACATGGAGAAAGCCGGATCAGTGTCTACTGGTCCCCCTATCTTAATTGCCCCAGGGTACTGACAGTGCGGTACCCTTTTGTGCAATGCCAATGAAAGCCCATAACCCCCTCCTTGACCCCCAGTACTGCGCCAGCTATCTACCTTTGCCACCTACCTACCCCAGCACTGCCTGCCCCTATCCCAGCCCCCTTCTTGCCCCCAGCACTGTTGCAACTACTGTCTGCCCTTAACCTCTCCCTATCCTCAAAACTCCCCTCTACCCCAACTTCTCCCTGCCTTTACCCCCAGCTCTACCCCAACTGCTGCTTGCCCTTATCCCCCTCTACTCCATCTGCTACCTCTCCTAAGTACTGCCTCATCTGCTGTCTTCCCTCTCCCCATGATATGTGATGGGACCCAGAAATAGTGGAGTAGGCCACCTGTCTTTTAAAGTGAGGGGTCCCTGGGACCCACAAATTTTTTCGCTCAGCGCGATCACTCTTAATGCTCCGCCTGAAATGTTGGCAGGACTTAAAGCTTTTCATTTTGCCTGGCATGCCTCTCAATTGAAATACTTCAGAGTTGTCATTACTAGACACCTTGGCCATTTGCTGGAAGCTAATTTTACTCCCCTTTTGGCCAAAATACGTTCAGATTTGCGATCTTGGAGAGCTAGACCTTTTTCATGGTTCGGGAGTTTAGGTATTTTAAAAATGAATTCTCTCCCAAAGATTCTGTATCTTGTGCAAACTTTACCTATTAGGATACCCCAGCGATGATTTATGGATATTCAGGCCCTTATTAGGGATTTTGGGGGGGGGGGGTGGTGAAGACCTCGTCTGAAACTAGATTTGCTCTACAGGACAACGCATAGAGGTGGTCTCCGGGTCCCCAGTGTTCAGGGGTACCTTCACGCATGTTTCCTAACTAGAATTCTGGAATGGTCTAAAACTGATATACCGAAGCAATGGGTTCAGATCGAAAAGGCATTATATATCCCCAGTTTCATAGATGGTGCCTTGTACCCACCCGTCTCTGACATATCTTCCCCTCGTTATCTGACCGATGTTGGAGGAACTGTGGTTCCCTGGCTCATCACTCCCAGGTCCTGCTCTGCCACATACTAAGTGCTGTCACGTGTTCTATTGCTGTGCACTGGTGAATAGCAGCGCCCCCATCATCCACTGCACTGATCACTACTGAGCACCCAGCAGGTGCACCTTACCTGCCTCCCTGCCTCCCCCTGTTCTTCCTCTGCTAACATCCCAGACATGCCCCTTTTCTGATCCTCACCCCCCAACCCCTATTTCTCTCTTCCCCCCTCTACTATGTGCTATTGTGCTATATCTATTATGCTTATCCCAGGCTATATCTGTATTTACCTAATAATCTCCAAACTGCTATTGTTTCTCCATTTGTACATCTCTTCATTATGAAAACGTGTTATTATTCTTCCTTGAATTATTGCTATGACCAGCTCTATCTCCCGTCTTCCTTTCCTTATCCTTCCCCTCTTTAATGTTAAAATCTTCAATTAAGAATGTTTGAAAAATAATAAGAAATAATATTGTGTGTACATACGTGCGGAGACCTCCATCACTGTGACCAGCGGTGCTGATGCCTGAGCTCAGGAGGGCGTCTCGCCCTGATCGTCTTACAGGCCGGGTGTCTGTGGGCGGGTTCTCCAGGTGGAGATGACAAATGAGAACCCAGTGAATAACTCCTGGTCCTCGGCTGGAATCGGGCGTTTCTGGGCCTCTGCTGCCTCCAGTGTTTCCAGGTGTATATTCCCGGAGGCAGAGGGAGCAATAGATGGCTACAGGAAGGAGAAATAAACGTGAATGTTGCATCATTTATATGAATTTATAGGTAGACAGAGGTCTATTCATCATCCCTTATTTCTACAAAAGCTGAAAATTATCATTCAGCCATCTCCACACCGGAGCAATGTCAGACCCGGCTGGAGCTTGAACGGTGGAGAGTAACCTCGCTTTGGAGAAGTGAAGCTGATCTCCAGATCTTCACCAGGACAAACCTTTAGTGTGAGGTCTGTCCTGTAATGAAGTTTAATCTAAGTAGCCTGGAAATAGTTTTGAAATATGCAATGATAACATATGGCATATTCACACTATTACAGCATACTTTACTAAACAGACCCCTTAGTTACAGGCTGCCCGGAAGCTCATAGAAGCTCTGTGTTGTACTTACTGGTGTGGGCAGGTATGGGGGTGCAATATTAAGGGCAGCCAAAGAGACCCAGTCCATACGCTCAAAGAAAGGATGCCGGCAGATGTTCCCATGTACTCCGAGGCGTCTAGCTGGATCTTCATGGAGGAGCTGAAAAAAGTTATTTGTATTTAATGTAATGATTTATACAACAGAGTTGCTCAGTACAATCATTGTACACACATTTCTGCTGCCCCGCACAGAGGAATTTACAGTGATTTGTCCATGGTCACAGTATGTTATTACTGAGACTCTATCTGGTGTCTGTAGTATCTAACCACCAAGCCATTCCTTCCCCTATACATCCTAATAGTCATATGTCTGTGCAACAATGGGGGTGGTCAGATCTTCTTTCTGTATAAATTGAACAATTGTTTAGAAATGTGGAAATGAGATTATTACTTCTATAGATTTTATCAGACAAACCTATAAATATATATGTACTAGGCACAAGGTGAATTGGCGCTGTGTGTCACATAATAATGGTATGATAATAAATATTTTTACTAATGATCTGCACAATTACAAAGAAGTAAACATTATTTTCCATGAATTCATTTTGGTTTATAATATGATTTCCCTATTTTATTTTATTGTATATTATTTGATGCTCAGGAATACTGACTGTGGAATGTTTTTTTTTTTGTTTGTTTATTTTGTATATGTTTAAAATTGAAAAAATGTTAATAAAGAATACTTTATAAAAAAAAACATTATTTTCCATAAAGCTGCAGTAAAAAATCTTTAGTCTGTTGTTACCAATATCAATAATATATATATTTATAATAGATATTTTTACAAAGGCAATTTGCCCCCTTCACACCTAATTGGATAGAGCTCTATGAGGTCCTCTATTGCCGAGAGCTGGACAGATTGATCCTATAGCACAGTGATAAATGGTACTTTACTTTCAGTTATACATCTAGCATTTCCCTCCTCCTCTATATAATGTGGTATAAACTTGTTTATAGTCATTAAAAGTGCATCCTGCCCTGTAATCATTTGTAACTATAATATGTATTTTACCTTTTGAATGATGTCTTCAGCGGTAGAGCCTGGTGCATCGAATAGTATGGGACTGTATTTAAGGCTCCCGGTAATCATTTTGGTTAAAATGACACCGAAGGAAAACCAGTCCACACCGGCATCGTACTCCTCACCAGACCGCATCTACCAGGAGAGAGATACTAGTTATTGTGTTTTCCAGCAATCATCATTTCCATATATTGTTTATTTATTTATTTTTAAATAAGATATTTTTACTTTGAATGGACATAAGGAAAAGGTGACATTTTTTAAACAATGATGTAACCAGTGGATTAAATATGTAATTTCTACATAATACCTATATCTATGTTGGGCCCCCCTTTGAGGTGTGAAAAGGACATTATATTCATGCAGTTCTAGTATATTCATATTTTCAGAGAATGGTCAGCTTAACCTTTAGGGTCAGACAAGACATAAATAGAAGGGCCTACTCTCTTGTGTCTGATTGTACCTAGCACTGGTATTAGATGAATAATGGGCACCTAAGACCTTATATAGTGTGAGCAGCCACATTCCAAAGAACGAGCATTGTAAAAGATGTAGAGATGCTAAGCATTATGGGTTACTGGGAGTGGTGTCCAATATTCTAGAATGGGCTTTGGAAGATATTCTAGGACACATGTGCAAGAAATAATAATGGTCCATGCTATGTTGTACCAGCACACCCTATACAAATGAAAATCACAATGAAAGTGTTACACAAGATGGGATGTTGGGGAGAATGAGGAATTGAGCTGGTATAGACAAATACAGGAAAGGCAGCATTCCACTGGGGGGATGCAAGTGAGGTGATGGTGATCTTAATTACATAAAAAGGGGAAGGGGTTAAATGAGCAGGGGGTCCAATTGTGGAGACGGAGTCTGTGCACTTTGTGGGAAACTGGTCCTTGGGATCTAGGTAGGTGGCTGAATTTTGGCAGTATCAAGGTTGCCATACGTTGTGAAATTTCCCCACAATATTCTATTGGAGGGATGTAATATGCTGGAAATATACCATATATGATATATACATTTCTGGTGGGTGAGGGGACAGGACTGCTTCCAACTCTGAGCCAGTTGGCATTATGTAATATTTACAATAAAATCACTGGATCAAGTAATATCCCAGATGTCTGTTCCAAAGGGGAAACTGAAGCCCGATACCCAAACTATATTATGTGCATATTTGGGGGAGGTTGCAGGGCCAGAATGGGCTATTTGTATCCCTATTGCATGTTTCCTATTGTGTTTAGTTACATGAGTAACAGTAGGAAGATCCTGTGCCCCTCACCTCAGGAGCAATGTAGCCAGGCGTCCCAGCGTAGCCAGTGGCTGTGCGGTCTCCGCGGATGTTCTCAATTGCAAGACCGAAGTCGGCGATCTTAATATGCCCCGTTCCAGCCACCAGGATGTTCTCAGGCTTCAGGTCTCTGTGAGGGAAATAAAATCTGTGTAAGCACTATGCTTTCATACAAGCATTATTTATTGTCATACATAAAATAATATTACACTTTATGTATACATCCTAAATATTAGTAGTTTTGAATGTAGGTTTAGGAGCAATGACAGTAGTGTGGGCATCTAGTGTAATCATTTTTAGATAAGTGTCCTCTTGTTTCATACACAACTTCTGAGAGATAAATTGGTAATTTCCTTACATGTTATCTCTACCCAAGTATTTTATTATATTACTATAATGTGTGGGTGATGGGGCCTCACTAATGTGTTACTGCTCTTCCTCATAGCTCCTCCCCGGCAGCGTTGGACGTGTGCAGGAAGAGTCTGACGTCACCGTATTACAGGAGACAGGAACGTCCTTAGCAGAGAGCAGGGGGTACCCAATACCCAGCTCACAGCCTGCTATGGAGATGCCGTGACAATGCCCGATATGAGGGGGCCACAACCAATAGAGCCCCATATGGGACAGCTGAGAAGCTTCTGGGAAGAACCTCTGAAAAGTGTGAGTACAAATATGTCACCCTCTCCTCACCCACACATGACAGAATAAAACACTTGTGCAGAGAGACCCTTTATGTGCTGTGAAAGATGTAAATAAAGACTGAACGTTACTGTGGAAGGGACCCAGGCCCTCATTCAGAGGCGGTCGCAAGAAGCGATCGCTCTCTCTGAATGAGGGCGGCCGCTTCCTTTTTTTTAGTGCGGCCTCCTGGTCGCTAGCTAAGCTGTGGGTTACCACCCACAGCTTAGCGACCGACCTGGTTGATGGTCGCGATGGTGAACACCATCGCGACCATCGGGGCTTGCGACGAGACCCTAAGGTTGGGTCTTGGCAACCGCAAGCCCCAGGGAGCTTCCTGCTCTGATCGAGCAGGAAGCTCCCCACTGACATCACTGATGATGATGTCAGTGCGGCCGCCCACAAAACGGCAGGCGTTCCTTAAGGAACACCTCCGTTTGTGAAACCACCCCCCCCCCCTGCCCACAAAGCGGAGCGAGCTGTCGATCAACATCGACAACCGCCCCTTTTGTAGAGAGCTCCGGAGCGAGAGAATTTCTCTCTCGCTCTGGGGCTTGCGCGAGCGCAGGGCTAACCATCGACCTGGTTGCGAGCGCATCGGCGCTTGCGACCGGGTCTGAATGAGACCCACAGTGTGTAAGGTGTAAGTGGTAATATGCACCAATGGTAACTATAACACGTGGGAAGTAGAGAGCAGGCCTAATACATTCTGCATGTTAGTATCCATAGTTCCATACTGATATCACTTTATTATACTATTATTATAGTGTGACTATATACTTACCGATGGATTATGCCCTTAGAGTGGAGAAACTGTACCCCGCATACCATCTCGGCAGCATAGAAGCTGGTGGATAGACAATAAGTTACTGTTGCATCGTTAGGATGGTTACATAATGGCTGAGAGATTTCCAGCCAACACTCCCCACATTATCTGACAGGCAAGTTACAGAAACAATTTCTCCTTGGCAATCCCTATCACTGATCTAACAGTGCTCACCTCTCTATTAGTCCCTATTACTGATCTAACAGTGCTCATCTCTCTATTAGTCCCTATTACTGATCTAACAGTACTCATCTCTCTATTAGTCCCTATTACTGATCTAACAGTGCTCATCTCTCTATTAGTCCCTATTACTGATCTAACAGTGCTCATCTCTCTATTAGTCCCTATTACTGATCTAACAGTGCTCATCTCTCTATTAGTCCCTATTACTGATCTAACAGTGCTCACCTCTCTATTAGTCCCTATCACTGATCTAACAGTACTCACCTCTCTATTAGTCCCTATTATTGATCTAACAGTGCTCACCTCTCTATTAGTCCCTATTACTGATCTAACAGTGCTCACCTCTCTATTAGTCCCTATTACTGATCTAACAGTGCTCATCTCTCTATTAGTCCCTATTACTGATCTAACAGTGCTCATCTCTCTATTAGTCCCTATTACTGATCTAACAGTGCTCATCTCTCTATTAGTCCCTATTACTGATCTAACAGTGCTCACCTCTCTATTATTCCCTATTACTGATCTAACAGTGCTCATCTCTCTATTAGTCCCTATCACTAATCTAACAGTGCTCACCTCTCTATTAGATCGGGCAGCTGGTCCGTCCAATGAAAAACAGCATCTTTATAAACCCTATGCTCCGCCTCAGCTCTGTGCTAATTGGCTGGTGCTAAACCCATGCTTTCTTCTCCCTATGGGGCCTATTCATGATGTTAATTATCAGGGTCCGACAGTCTAACTCGCTGCGGCTGTCGGAGCAATTCTTCATTGCTCCGGCGCGGTGACAGCTGATGCGAAATCAGCTGTTCCCGCGAGCGATTCACTGCTGCTTTTCGGAGCAGCAAATCTTTTCACTGCTCCTTTCAGAGCAGTGAGGGGAGTGTGCATGCGTGACCTACACAAGAGCCCCGATGTCCGGCAGATTGAGCCGGACAGGGTCAGAAGGATCCAAAAGGATCCCTCTTCGCAACCCGGACCTCCTTTGGTTGCGAGCCCAGAGCAGGAGCACTTAAACTCCGAAAATATTATATTATATTTTCGGAGCTTGATGAATTCTGTCCCCATACTTGTGTATGCGGACAGCGGGCCATTCCGCAAAAGGAAGGTAACTATGAGTTATCTGGGATATCTCCTGCTTTACCTTCTTGATGAATGGCCCGATAACTTAATTTTTACAATTCCTTTTCACCTGCTTTTCTAAAAATGAAGTGATGATGAATAAGCCCCTGAGTCTCATAGCTTTTTCCTTTCTTATATAGAGCTGACTCGCTAGCTGTTCTGTATGACCTGTCTGTCTGATTGGAGCTACACTATGAGATCTGCCAGCAGGAAACTCCTCTCAGATATATATGGTAAGTCTCTTACTTTGCCACAGTATTTAATCTAGTAAATGACTAGAGGCCTGATTCACTACCGTACGCAACTGCGTATGCGATAGCGATTTCGCATGCAGTTCATCTGCGATAGTATGCTAATGCATTGCTAATTCATTGTGATCGCTGTCCCGTCGCAGCACTACACAGGGACGCCCACTTTACTTAGCGCACATAAGTACTGTTTAGCAAGACTGCAAAACCATCGGTACAATCAAGTACCATAGTAGCCTCATTCACACTTGCTCAAGCCCTGACCTTACTCAGAAATTGAAAACGTATATAGAGGAAATATAGCGCAATAAAGAGAGAGGTGCAGCTAGGTTATTGCACAAGAGTATACACCCAAATATAATACTCAGTTAACATGAATAGAACAAAAGTAGTACATTCAAACCAAAAAGCGCTCCCCACTCAGCATGTATAACAAATAGGACACCAATGTGTTTTCACACAAAAAAATGGACAATAATCACCAATTGTAATGGTACTTAATAACTCCAAGTCCTGGGTCTCCACTATTAGGCCTTTATGTTGAGGTGCTAGTCGGTTTCCCTTGGGATAATTCCATATGGGAGGCAATCGGGAAGCCTAAATACCGGCAGCCGGCTTCCCGACTGTCTTATCCCGGCATGGGTGAAATGCCGGGCGTCTAGATATAGACGCCCGCATTTCCCCGACGCTGGGAGACCGGCGCCCGGCATCACGATCGTACTGATGCCGGGCGCCGCGAGCGGACAGCCGCGGGGGGGGAGGGTTAGGTTTAGGGCTCCCGGGGGGGACTTAGGGTTAGGCACCCCACCGGGAGGGTTAGGGTTAGGCTAGGGGGAGGGAGGGTTAGGGTTAGGCACCCCCGGGGGGGACTTAGGGTTAGGCACCCCCCCGGGGGACTTAGGTTTAGGCAGCGGGGAAGGGGGTGGTTAGGGTTAGGCACTTAGAGGGGGGATTAGGGTTAGGCACTTGGGGGGGAAGTTAGGGTTAGGCACCCCTAAGGAGGGTTAGGGGGGTTAGGTTAGGTTAGTGGATACTTACCTATCCACGATCGGGATTTCCAGCGCTGTCGGGCTTCCGCTGCGTCGCACTCTGCTTCTGTCGGGCTGCCGCTGACGGGAATCGAACCGCCGGCCATGCGGCTGATGGTATTTCATACCAATTCCATTCCATATACATAGAGGGATAATAAAAAGTGGAATAATAGTGCAGTAAGCCTCAAAAAACTTAAGTTTTAATAACAGGTTTGCACTTACAATAACGAGATGTATAAAAAGCATATAACAAATTCCATATGCAAGACTGCGCCCAGCCCCCGTCCACGTGTCGACATCCAAACCCAGATGTATCAGGGAAACAGTGGGACCGTCACTCCGGATATAGAGGCCCACTAGGATGAAGTCCACATAGGCAGGCTGCAGATGCTGCAATCAGTTCAGAGGTGAGCCCCGCTTAACGCGTTTCGGACACCAAATTGTCCTTCGTCTGGACCTCTATATCCGGAGTGGCGGTCCCACTGTTTCCCTCAGAAATTGCTAACAACCACGCACGCTATCAGGCCTCAAGCTGCATAGGCCATCGCAGTGACTAATTTACGCACGCATGCCAACGCACTGGCACGCCTGCATTTCCCCGACCACCCCCCATCACTACGAAAAAACGGCACTTCCTGTCAAATCACTTTGCGATGGGTCGGCGTAGTCACTGTGATCCTAGTCCTGAACGCTATAGCTAGTTCGCGCACACACACTGCCATGCATACGCATGTGCAGAATGCAACAATCGGACGATTGCGTGCGTAATCGCAGTTGCGTACGGTAGTGAATCAGGCCCTATGTTCATGTCCATTGACAAAGAGTAGCTGCAAACTGTGGGGTTTATTTACTAATCTTTGGATGGAGATAAAGTGGAAGGAGATAAAGTACCAGCCAACCAGCTCCTAACTATAATTTTTCAAACTTAGGGCCGTATTCAGTTAGAATCGAAAAGCAGTTTTCTGTTAAAAAGTATTGCGGATTACGTCATTTCATCTGGCGGAAACTTTGCGCTGTATTCAATTCCAAATAGTTTTATCGTAAACGAAAACGCAATGCAATGTAATAGGTGGAAAAGATTGGCCTATGAATAGGTGGTGATAAAAAGTGCATAATTGCTGTTTTGGGGTGCAAACGTCCGGAAAACACTCAGCACCATTGGGACAGCTCCCTAAAGCATAATTGCGTCAAAAATACCCTAAAAAAAGAGGAACATCCCAAAAAATGACTTCGAAAATGGGAGCGAAAAAGTGCAAAACTTATAAACTAGCAAAATAGACTTTTGGGGGGGTCTGCAAGTATGGGTGAGGTGTTATTTTGATTGCAGGTGCTTGCTGAAGGTGCGTTTTTTAAAACTTAACTTTAGCGATTTTTAACCATGCTTGCACCCATTTTCATGTACCCCAATTTTGACAGGACTGCTTATTTTGTAGAAAAAACTGCTTAATGCTATTCTTCACCACTTGTGCAAAGACGCTAATTAGAGGCAATTGACAGCACTTAAGTACCCCAAATAGCTTCAGTAGGGCTATTCGGGGACATCTACATTGATCCCCAATGTTAGTGCATCTTTTGGGGGGTGTCAGGCTGATTCCCCCATTTTTGACAGCACTTTTCACCTGTTTGATTTTCGCCGGGACGCTTTCTTGCGTCCTTTGGAATTGAATACGGCGAATAGCGGGGGTGCGCCCGATGAGTTTCCGCGGCCAAAACATGTGATGTAGGCCAGAAAGTGCAGCAGGCAATTCCTTTCCGACTTATCGTGGCTAATTGAATACGGCCCTTAGCCTATGACATGGCAGTTAGGAGTTGATTGACTGGTACTTTATCTCCGTTCACTTTATCTCCTAGCTGTATGCTATTCTGATTTTCACGCAATTGAGCGATTATCGGTGGTCTGCGCCTGTATCACAGACACAATGCGCATACAGTGAGGATTCACTCTCAAGTGATTAACAGGAAGCGAACGTTATGCAGGAGGTAACGGGGAGTGACGCCTAAAACAGAGACATGTTCTGGCCATTTTGGGGGCGTGTTCCCGGCTACGTCTGTGATCCAGTATGCAGATAACATGGCTCCAGCCCATTCTGAGTGACCACAGTCTCACTCAGAGAGTCGGTGTTTGCATGATCTGTGGCTGATGCTGCGTATGTGTACGTAGTTGCGGACAGCTGCGTTGGCTCCGGTGGGCGTCCCAGCGGTTGTTCCATTAGCATATTTTTGCTAATCTGCAGCTACAAAAAATTGCAGCTTTGACTTTTAAGTCCTTCCTCTATACAATGACTCTTACAAGCAATTATTCTATGTCCTCACCTTGCACTGGGGATGGTAAGGCGGCCTTCCCGCTTCAGGAGCTGATGGAAATCTCCGCCACTTGCATACTCCATCCCAAGTAACACAAGCTCCTGTATATGGTAGAGGCGGTAGTGTCATTAGACATGTCAAGGGAGCCGGGAGGAAAACAATTGGGCCGTGGGGGAATGTCAGCTTTTGTCCAAAGATAAATAGGCAGAAATCATAGGAGTTCTGCATATGAGTTCTCTTGGGAGTATAATGGGCAGTAATAGGGAGGACAAGGAGAACAGACAGAGGGCAGGGGACAAAAGAAGGGGCAGAAAGAAGTATCTCACTATATTACAGTATATGGATCATGTTCTGTAACGTTTACACAGTGACGTAATTAGTACATTACACCAGTAAAATGTTTATTTTTACACTAACATAATAGGAAATAGAATGTCCCACATGAAAACATTGATAATAATTTCTGCATCTAAGCCAAAATATCAAAATGAATGAGCCCTAATTGCAGATGAGCTGCAGAACTGTATTAGCACCAGATGCTGTTATCTATAGCGCTGATCCCCAATCCATGGGCTGCAGGACACACACAAGTCCATGCTGTGCTGCCTGCAGGGGGCTGGACAGATGCACAGGTACCTGGTACAGAGATACCACTGTCCCCTGTATCTGTCCTGTCTCACATTGTCCTGGGTCTCAGTATGGCTGTATACAGTCACCCTCACAGCCACAATGAGGCCACTGTAAGTGATGTCAGTCACACAGCAATAATAAATGTGCTGCACTGTGATTTGCTGCCAGACCGTCACTGAGCTACAGGGTATCAGGGTCTCACCAGGGTCTTACTGCCTGGGGGGGACAGGTAAGTAATATATAGGGGAGTGTGTTACTGTAGGGGCGGGATGGATGGGGAGGTAATACTGTATGTTACCACAATGGGGAGAGGAATGTATTACTACAGATATTGGAGGGATGGGGAGGTAATACTGTATGTAACTACAATGGGGAGAGGAATGTGTTACTGCACATTTCGGGGGGATGGGAAATAATACTGTATGTTAGTACGGGGGGAATGTGTGACTACGGAGATTAAGGGGGAACGCCTTACAGCAGTGATGGGGTTATAATAATATATCACTAACTATATGATAAAAGGAATTATAGCTCTTAGCTGTATTTCCAGGTTAGAACATCTCATCCTCATGCTGTGTCCTCCTATATATCACCCAGTAAATGCGCCCGTCAGATAACCTCACTATAAAATAACTAGCGCTAAGGTCTGTGGCATATTTAAGCCAAGGAAACAGCCAGGTCCCAGCACTGGGGGAGTAGATGTGAGGGAGATGCTGTGGACAGGAATGTAAAACTGAAGGCAGCACATAATTGGAGAGACGCTAAGGACGGGATGTAGTCAGCAAGCCGATGGTCTAAATAACGACCGCCGGCTTCCCGACTCTCTAATCACGGCGTGGTACTAATAACAGGCGTCGAAAACTCGATGCCTGTCATTGTCCATATGCCGGTAGACCGACGCCCGGGATACCGAACGAATGTAAGCTGGGCGCCAGGCGCAGACGGCTGCGGGAGGGAGGGTTAGGTTTCAGGGCTCCCGGGGGGATTTAGGGTTAGGCACCCTCCCAGGAGTGCTAGGTTTAGGCTAGGGGAAGGGAGAGTTAGGGTTAGGCACCCCCGGGGGGAGGTTAGGGTTAGGTACCCCAACGGGAGACTTAGGGATAGGCTGCGGGGAAGGGGGGGTTAGGTTTAGGTATTTAGGGGGGTTTAGGGTTAGGCACTTGGGCGGGAGGTTAGGGTTAGGCACCCCTAAGGGAGGGTTAGGGGGTAGAATTAGGTTAGTACATACTTACCTTTTGACTATCGGGATTTTCACCCTTGCCGGGCTGCTGCTGTCGGAATTTGAATCATTGGGCCATGCGGGCCCGGCGGTAATACCAACTACACCCCTAAGGACATACACTTGGGTACAGCATTCATTTCCTTACTGTATATTATCAGTATTCCCTATAACCCCATGTGCTGTACATACAGTATACATGCAGTGATGGCAATTAGGAGATGAGATTACAGTCACAGCAGAAGACAATGAGGATATATGGTATATGTGAGGGTATGTAGTAATAACGCCGCAGTCTCAGCAGTACCTTGGTCTGGAGAGCAAAGTAGCCCTGGGTGAGGAAGGCGCATCCAGATGCCAGCTCCAGCACTCTCCGCTCCACAAACATTTGCTCCCGGCCCTCCCTCAGCAGAAGTCTCTTCCTGATGATCTTAACAGCCAGATGTTGACCTCCACAGGCATCTGCAGCCAGCAGGACCTACAGGAGACATTACAGGGTCAGCCCCTTAAATAACACAGGAACATAAAGGCAAATGCATTGTTGTCCAACAGGGATTGTGTGTTACTAACCATTGGAATACAGAAAAAGAAGAAAATACAGAACAATTAGAAGCTTTTAGTCTGCACTGTCACTTTCCACAGACCATAATCCAATTTAGCTGGGGCCATAAATGGGAGGATGAGATCTGATCGCCAGTGGCAGGTCTCCAAGTGATCCTGGGACAGGTACTATGTATATGCCCCTCCCACCACCCCCTCTCAGCACCTCTCCCTGCTGGGGGCAGCCACTGATGGGAGGAATCGTACAGACAGGAACAGTCTTTGCTAAGTGTGTATTAGTCACAGAAATGTACCTAGATTTCCAGTTTGCACAAAGAGACTTGAATTATCTACCACTTGTATTTAGCACAGGATGTGCAGGTGCTGCTATGTGTGATTGGCTGAGCAGTGTAAGAGGCCGCTCCTGCTTGGCTCCCTGGCTAATAAGTGGCTGAGCTCAATGGAGATTAATGTATTATGTGTAGTGTTGGGTGCTCCTCGCAGTGGCATAAGTTTATGCCAGGTGCCCGGAGGCAAAATAGGTGGTGGTGCCCCCCCTTCCCCCCGTATGCTTCGGCTTGCTCCAGCCCCCGTGTGTATCTAGCTCCAGCCATCCCTGAGTTTCTCTCTAGCCAGACCCCCCACAGCACAGCACACACATGGCAGCAGGGAGCGCACACACTACATACAGCACAGCACACACATGGCAGCAGGGAGCGCATACACTACATACAGCACAGCACACACATGGCAGCAGGGAAGGATTACACACACTACATACAGCACAGCACACACATGGCAGCAGGGAGGGATCACACACAAGGAGTGACATACAGACACAGGGAGGCCAGGGGTGGTAAGCACAGCAGCGCACACACAGCATTTAGAGAGAGGTGGCTCACCTGTAAGTGGCTGTTCTGGTTGGGCTCAATGAAAAAACCTTTGGCTGGGGGGACAGAAAGAGGACCTTCCCCAGGTCCAGCCCCCACCTAACGTTGGAACAGCTTCATCCAGGCCATGAGATCGCTGGCGGTGTGAGTTGAGAAGCTGCAGTGCTGTGTAAGTACCGCTGCTCTTGGCTAGCAGCATCCTCTCTCTCCCGGTTCCCGGCCACTCACCACTCTCCAGTCTGGTCCGGACTCAGCCGCAAGTGCAGTGTCGTCGAAGGCTCCTCAGACAGAAGGGGCAGGCACAGGGTGAGGTCGCGGGCGGTCACATGATACGTGACGTCCGCGGCCCGCCGGCGCCGAGACCACAGAGTGCACTGGAGCCGGAGGAGGAGCACCGCTGATACTGATTGGCGCTCAGCTCAGCGGCTCCTCTGACTTTCTTTTTACCATAGTTAGAATGAAGCCAGCGGTAGGTGCAGGTGGAACGACCGGGACCCTGGAGACTATGGAGCCAGATGCCCCCTTCAGGGCTGGTGCCCGTCGGCAACTGACTCCATTGTCTCCGGGAGTTCTGCCACTGCCTCCTCGGCATCAGGCCATTCATTGCAAAGGAGCAGATTCAATTAGCCGCGGGTTGAGTCGTGTGGTCTGTTCCTCTGGATAAAGTGCCTGGTGCTAGTCAGTTACACACCCGGGACCCTCCGGAGGGTACTAGCAGGAATAAGGGATAACTGCTGCCTCGTGCGTGGGGTGACCAAGGGTTTGTTGTTGTATAGCCCCAGGCAATTTACCCCGGGGAACAGACCGCGTGACTCAGCCCGGGGCTAATTTAATCTGCTCCTATGTGTTATTTTCTTTCCCACATGGATCACTATCTCTCCCTTGTATTACATCAGACCATGAAAGAAGGAAGATGTAAGGTGAGTATTTATTGTGGGCGCAGCATTTATTTTCTTGAACGGTGGCCAAACTAGTTATTAGTAGGGGTGTGCACCGGCCACTTTTCGTGTTTTGGTTTTGGATCTGGATCTTTCTTCGTGTTTTGGATCTGGATTGGTTTTGCCAAAACCACCCTTCCGTGTTTTGGGTTCTGGGTTTTGTGTTTTGGATCTGGATTTTTTCTTAAAAAATAAAAAACAACGCTAAATCACATAAAATGGGCCTTTTTTTGTTCCTACGCTATTAATAACCCCAATAACATTAATTTCCACTCATTTCCACTCTATTCTGAACACCTCACACCTCACAATATTGTTTTTAGGCCAAAAGGTTGCACCGAGGTAGCTGGATGACTATGCTAAGCGACACAAGTGGGCGGCACAAACACGTGGCCCATCTAGGAGTGGCACTGCAGTGGCAGACAGGAAGCCAATCAGCGTTATGGTGCCCATTTGCATGTAGCACGAACCCGGGAGATCCGTGCTACATGCATCTGTGTGGTTGGCACAGAGCAATGACAGGTCCGTGAGACCCGTCTGTGCTGCTGTGGTAAAAAAGAAAAAACCTTTGTAAAAAAAGAAAAAAATGGCGTGCACCCCCCCCAAAAAAGAGCAACCAGCCCCGGGCATTAGTAACCCAGTGCTGGGTGTGCTTAAATACAGGGGACAAACGACGTAGGGGTCCCCTGTACTTAAGCACAACCAGCACCGGGCTAGTCAGAACCAGCGCTGGTTGCCAAAATACGGGGGACAAACGACGTAGGGGTCCCCCGTATTCTGCGCAACCAGCTCTGGGCTCTGATCCGGTCCTGGTTCTGGAAATACAGGGGAAAAAAATTAGTAGGGTTCCCCTGTATGTTCCAGAACCAGCTCTGGACTTTTTCTAGCGGGGGGCTGATGCCACAGCCAGGGAAGCCCTTTCACCGGGCCCCCCAGCCGCAGCATCAGCCCTGACCGCTAGTCAGCCCAGGCCGGGGATCCCTGGAGAGCTGGGGACCCCCCCAATAAAGGGGTCACCCTCTCCAGGGCACCCCAGGCTGATAGCCCGGGGCTATCCCCACCACCCCTGGTGGCGGTGGGTGGCGGGTTGATTGTGTGGTGTGGTGTAAATAAAGAATATCAAACATTGTCTTTACAAGTAGAACTGCAAGTCCCAGCTAGCCTGCCCCGCATGCTGGTACTTGGAGAACCACAAGTACCAGCATGCAGGGCATTAAGGGCCCACTAGTACCTGTAGTTCACCTGTAAAAAAAATGTTTAAAAAAACACAGGACACACACACCGTGACAGTATGGGCCTGGGCCTGGGGTGCCCTGGAGAGGGTGACCCCTTTATTGGGGGGGTCCCCAGCTCTCCAGGGATCCCCGGCCTGGGCTGACTAGCGGTCAGGGCTGATGCTGCCGCTGGGGGGCCTGGTGAAAGGGCTCCCCTGGCTGTGGCATCAGCCCCCCGCTAGAAAAAGTCCAGTGCTGGTTCTGGAACATACAGGGGAACCCTACTAATTGTTTTCCCCTGTATTTCCAGAACCAGGACCGGATCAGAGCCCAGAGCTGGTTGCGCAGAATACGGGGGACCCCTACGTCGTTTGTCCCCCGTATTTTGGCAACCAGCGCTGGTTCTGACTAGCCCGGTGCTGGTTGTGCTTAAGTACAAGGGACCCCTACATCGTTTGTCCCCTGTATTTAAGCACACCCAGCACTGGGTCACTAATGCCCGGGGCTGGTTGCTCTTTTTTGGGGGGGGGCATGCCAATTTTTTTTTTTTTTACACAGGTTTTTTTCTTTTTTACCACAGCAGCACAGACGGGTCTCACGGACCCGTCAGTGCTCTGTGTCAATGACACAGATGCAAGTAGCACGGATCTCCTGGTCCGTGCGTGCATCTGTGTCATTGAAATACACAGCAGCACAGACGGGTCTCACTGACCCATCTGTGCTCTGTGTCACTGTCAGTCACACAGATGCATGTAGCACGGATCTCACGAGTCCGTGCTACATGCAAATGAGCACCATAATGCTGATTGGCTGAGAGCCGTGACAGACGGCTCTGTCAGCCAATCAGCACTTTGCCCATTAAAGGCAAAGGCATTTTTTTTAAAATGGCTGCTCGAGGCAAAACCTCGAGATCCGACAGCAGATCTCGAGGTTTTGCCTCGGGAGAGGGATCCGGGGCAGACAGGGAGATCCGAGCTTGGGCTCGGATCGCCCCGGATCCCCGAAGTTCGGGTGGGTTCGGTTCTCAGGGAACCGAACCCGCTCATCCCTAGTTATTAGTTATGGTGGTAACATTTATTTCTTTACAATTAGGTGATTTATTGCTATAGAATCAGGGACATGGTTTATTTCTCTAGGGCATCATTTATTTCCTGAGGCAATAGGTTTTGCTTCTTATGGATACAATCCTTTCTGTGTTATATTATTGGAGTATTACCCTGGTACCCAGCAGCCAGAGGTACCAGGAGGGGCCTGGCAGTATGGATCTGAATGCCGCATACTAACCACAGTTTAGTACATTTCCCCCTGAGCCTTATTATAATACATATAATGTCACAGGTTTTGCACATTGCAGGTTGCACATCAGTGAAGCAGCATTATTTTGTGTATAGTAAAGACACGCGTCACACATACAATAGGGCCACATGTAATAAAGGAAACATTAATAGAATCCACACCTGATGCTGTACGGAAATGTTAGGCAAAAATGATACAAATTATATCTGGAGTAGAATAGAATACTTTAAAAATAATCAAGTAAAACCCACCACATAATAAAACAAGCAGTATTAAAAAACTCTATAAGATTCAGTTTAATAGATTTTGACAATTTAACATTGAAGGCGTCTGCTTGATGCTATTCTCTCAAACATCGTATTATTAGGATGACTCGGGTCTTCCAAAATAGCCTTTCATCTGTTTAGGACTCTTTTTTATCATAGATTTCCTGAGTGTGTGACAACACATCACCAAGTACTCTCCCTGCAGTCCTAATCACCCGATCTAGGGCCTTACGTTCAGCAACAGTACAGTTACCAAACCTTACGGTGATCCCATAGGTCAGGGCGCTCTCCACAATACCACAGTAACAATTTAGCAAGGTCCCTTTGCTCGCACAGACCGATCTTTGGGGTCTATTTACTAAGCAGTGTTAGGAGACAGAGTGAAAAGTGATAAGGTGCCAGCAAATCAGCTCCCAACTGTCATCTCACAGGCTGTGTTTGAAAAATGACAGCTAGGAGCTGATTGGCTGGCACCTTATCACTTTTCACTCTGTCTCCTAACACTGCTTAGTAAATAAACCCCTTAATCTTCTTTTACCAAAAAAGATGAATTATAATGGCCGTGACAGTGTTTGAAATAAAAAATCCCCAATAATCTAAAAGATTCCACTTGCCCAATTGTCTTCCTATCTAAGAGGACAGGTAACTTAATAAAAGGGGTTAATTCTAAAGTGGCAGAAGGTTGACTATTAAACTTCTACACAGTGTAGGGCTGTAACTAGGGGTGTGCACAGGGCACAGGGCCCTGGTGGTTGCACCATCACTGTCCCGTGGCACCTGCATGTGGCTTGTAGGGTGTCTGGAATGACACACCCTGCAGCCAGTAGTACTACTTCCGAACCTGTAGAGGTGCCCGAAGTGTCCTTAGGGTGCTCAGGGCAGTGCTCTACTTCCCAGAGCCAGCAACCCCACCCCCTACACATGATGTCATGGGTTTAGGGGGTGGGAACAGCACAGGGAACATTGCGTCCTGTTACGGCACTGTCACAGTGCATCTGTCTTTAGATTCCTCTATCACCCCGCATACCATCTCCTAATTATACCCCATCCACATCACAGAGCACAGTGACACTGTCTCCGTCCCAGTTCTATAACCCCTGTGCAATACAGTACATACAGTCTCTAATATCAATCACAAAGCAAAATCAGAACTGACAGATTTAATGAAATTGAGCTGCAGATAGGATTATGATTGTTTATATCTAATAACGTCCAATTACAGACATACAGTGAATCCCATGTGACTATAGAAACCTCATTGCTTACCTTCCCATAGCCACCCTGGCCTATCTGGTGGTAAAAAGACAGTCTCTGGATGGATAGAGAGACTCCAACTCCGAGGCTGGTTGGTTGAGCACCGCTGGTTCCTAATGGCAGGAAAATGTGAGATTAGAGGACAAGTCACCATGTGCTATATACTACAGACCATCAGTCTAATCTCTTTGGTCCTGATTCCGAGTCACACGCAAAATAGACGCTGCTGCGCACGCTGCTACATACAACTCAGTATCAGGCCCAGTGTGTCTGGTAAAGGGACTACCTTTTATTGCTATATTATTTTTGTATGAGTTTTATTATTTAATCACTCTATTAGCTCTGTGTCACTCACATCTTCCTAACAAAGCTGTAACATTTTGCTTTGTGGCATTTACATTTTTATATAGCCAGATACTGAGTGGTGCTTAATGTAATTAGGTCACATGCAGGTTCCGTGCCCATCCTGATGCTGCTCACACTGTCCCTCTGCTAGAGATATGCCACAGCCTTCCCTCTCCTTCCATGGGGCAAATCCCAAATGTTGGTCACCCCTCCCCTCTAACAGCAAAGAGAAGGAGCTACAGGGGGGGGCGACCACTAGCAGCAACGTAGCGCGTTACAGTTACACAGCTGAGGGGGAGGAGCCAGGTAGCACAAACGCATCAACTGTCATTTCCTTACCCCAGGGAAGCAACAGATCATTATCTGAGTTTAAAGAGAACAAAAGACCGATAACAGGTCGTCCCAGGTCGCCCCTTTCCCAGCACCGTACCAGACATTCTTATACATGTATTATTATTATATCTTATAGGTAGGGATAGAGGCCCCATCAGCCATGCATAGTGTGTGTATGGGAATAGCGTGTCTCTATGAGTTCCCCTTACCGCTCCTCTCCGCATCTACATGATGGGCGTCACCTCCGCTCTCACTCTTCTCCTCCGAGCTGGACGGGAACCTTCCCCATCGCCTCTTTATCTTTCTCCTGATGGGGACCTTCTCCAGTTCTTCAGAGGAGTCCGAAATCTTCCTCTTTCTCACTCCACTCTCACTCTTCTCCTCCGAGCTGGACGGGAACCTCCTCCATCTCTTCTTTCCCTTTCTTCTGATGTTGACCTTCTCCAGTTCTTCTTCAGAGGAGTCCGAAATCTTCCTCTTTCTGACTCCACTCTGGCTCTTTTCCTCCGCTGGGCTGGATGGCAAATTCCTCCTCCTCTTCTTCTCATGTAGGATGGAGGCCTCCTCATCAGAGGAGCAGGAGACGCTCGTCCTCTTCATGGCAGCCATCTTCTCCAACGGTTGCTGTTCCTCCAGTGGCAGTTGCTGAGAGTAAACAGCTCGGTTGCTATGACGATGGCTGCATCGTTCAAGAAGCAACATGGAACCCTGTCATGTGAGCGGCAGTTATCTGCCCATGTGCCTGTGCTACATGTATGGTGCATGTGCTGCACCTGTCTACGTGCATGTAGCATCCATTGGGAGGGATGGGGTAAATGAACACTGGGGAACAGAGAGATTTTCTAATTTATGGGGTGGCAGTAAATTTATTAATACAGATTGAATAGTTAAAAGGGGGAGGAGCCAGGTAGCAAAATGCATCAGCTGTCATTTTCTTGCACAAGGAAAGCAACAGAGATCATTATCTACATTTAAAAGTAACAAATAAACAATATCAGGTCATCCCAGGTCGCCCCTTTCCCAACAAAGTACCAAATAAAGCAGAAGGGTATATATATATAATATATATTTCCCAAGGACTGCATATCTCCCAGCCTAATTGCACACACAGCTGAACTATTTCTAATGCCGGGTACACAGTGATTGTTCACAGACTATGTTGTTCACAGACATATCGTGTTGGCTGTGCTGCACAGCCGATGCCCAATACATCTGCAGATATATTTGGGGCATCATGCTGTGTGTACAGATGGTCAGCTGACCACCCGTACACATGCAGGGAGTGGGGCACAACACGCCTCCAGCCACCGGGACCTGCCCCCCAGCCATCACACTGAACACAGATGATGGTTGTTCAGTGTGTATGAACAATTATCAGCTGCAGCTATATCTGTTATGCTGTTATCACACTGAAATACCGGCTTTTGAGTGTCGGGTGGATTTGCCGATTCGAGCCTTTATACCACTTTCACACTGAAAATGAAATTACCGGGTAAATCACTTTTACCTGGTAATTTTCTGAACTACACGGGTTTTTCCCTGTTTGAAAGGGTCATCCCAGGACATAATTCCCGGGTCTCCAACCCTGCAAAAAAACAGGGTCGGAGACCCGGGAACTATGGGCCTGATTCAGAGCCGGACGCAATTTGCGGACGGTTGTTCAGGAAAAGGGGGTGGATATTCAAATGAACCGTTCGCTCTTTGCGGTCTGTTCACGCCTCTATGTCTGAACGAGCGAACAAAACTGGCGGTCGTTTTTTGGATAACTACGCCCCCTGGCCGCTCGCATCCTACGTCATGTCCGCTATTTATTAGATTAATCGAGTACATCGACCAGCCTATGAACTGCTCGCTATTCTTGTGGTTGGTTTTTCCTACCACAATCTTGCGAGCAGTTCTGACTATAAAACAACCCAGTGACGTGGTCATTGATGCTGCTGTATTAATTATGCACACCCATAAAACGCCCGTTTTGACCGTTTGGCACGCCTGCGTTCGGATCTCCATTCCCTGTTTTCAAGCACCTTCCCCTGTTACCACCCACAAACGCCTCATTCTGTCACTCAAAATAGCAGGCATTCGCTATTTAGCGAACAAACGCTTTTCGGCCGCACTGACTGGTTCGCGCATGCGTATTATGATCCGTACGCATGCGCAGTTCGGCAAACATCGCTCGGAACGAATGAGCGGCCGCTTACGAGCGGCTCTGAATGAGGTCCTATGTCCCGGGATGACCCTTCCTCACAGGCAAAAAATCTGTGTAAAAATATACAAGGGAGCGCTAAATAAAAAGTTACTACTTCACTTAATTACATATTTAGTAGGATATACATTACACCTTAAATACAGTAATAAAACCACTTATTTATAGCCAAAAATATTTTTGAATATATAAAAAAAGTATATAAAACAAAGCAAGATAGCCTCAAGAGGAATATACATATAGTCCACTATGCCTTTAGAAATCCGTTGTAATACGAGGTTCCACTTTGTAAAATAGCATAAACAAATATCCAAGTAGGCAAAGTAATGATCACTGAGCCCAAATGCTGGCTTTATGCTCAACCTCCTCACCGTGAATCAACCTCACCACCTTGCATATCTCGATCCCCAGTTCTTTGTGCCGGGGTAGCAGCGGTGGGAGGGCAATACCTCAGTGGATTACGCTCCCAGTGAGATTTATCAGCATCCACCTGATGTTAGAGATGGAGCAATATCAGTAGGAGCAACACATCATCGGCCGGTATTTAGGGAGGCAGACGCAGGTAACACTGATGTGAAGGATCCAAAGTGCTTGTATCAGCGAGGTCCCAATTGCTCCATCTCTAACATCAGGTGGATGTGGATATATCTCACGTCTCCAGAACCTTTTTGGGAGTGGCAATACGGATAACAATTGGTTTATTAATATAAATATATTCTATTTTGCGCCTAATTTAGATATCTAGTTATATCTATGTTTTAAAAAACCTGTGTAGTTTAGTAAATTACCATTACCACATTTTCAGTGTGAAAGGGGTATCAGTGTGTACCCAGCTTAACTGTCACTCCACAAGTGTAAACAATAGCATCACTCACAGAGATACCACTCAGGGAAAAGTAGCACATCACTGCTCACTGACAGAACTACAGTGTTTTACTAACTGACACTATTGTCCACTTAAATATTTATTCATTAAAAATAATTAAAATTAAACAGCCTATTCTAAACTATTTTTTCCTCTTCACCGCCTCTTATTATTTTTTTCTAAATTAAATATATTAAAATAATAATTTTTTTTCTTTTTGTTTTAGTAATTTTTATATCTTATTTCTACCAAGTGGGGAGGTGGCAGAGGGATCCAATCAGATCTCTCTTTGCAACCCCGGACCTCCTTCCTATAGTTTTTGGAGTTTGACGAATAATCAATGTGCCTGTTACTTAAAACATGCAGAAACTACATTCCACATGTTTAATGAGCCCATTAAGGATAATGAATAGGCCTTTTAGTGAATTAACCACTTGCCTGGCATGGTTGGATCAGATGCAACCACACCAGGCTGGGCTTTCCCTGACAGGGCGGCTACTGGAGATGATCTTCCAGCAGCCGCCTATATCAAAGGGACTTCCTGGTCCCCTGCACCCATGCCTCCGCCAGTGTCCCGATCACTGCTGGTCTCAAGTAAGTGTGTAAATGTATATGTATGTATGTATGTGTGTGTGGGTATATATATATATATATATATATATTGTCGAAGCCGGATGATTGGCTGAGACCGGATATTAAAATTAATATCGAGCGACGCCATTATTGGTTGCCTCTGACAACGCCATCTTGCGTCGTCAGCATAAAACCATGGTGTGTGATGCTAATATGCTATTATTAGCATCGTGCGATCGCATTACCACTGCATACTGTTTTAAACCCTATCATACCCCATACGCATGGATACACATATAAATATATATATTTAAAGACTTTATATATTCAGTGATGACAGACTTGTCTTGTAGACATGTCTGTGACAAATAATCAAGAATACACAAAGATACTGTGAGTGTTTACTTCAAATATATACACAGTATGTCTGTGGCAATAGAAATATAACCCAGACACTGATATGCACAAATGAAGTGTCCTAAATGTAGATTAATAAACAATTGCCAGATGTGTAGCTATTGTTAACAAATATCCAAGGCTGATGTATTTAAGTTGTATTAGGGGAGCCTTTTGTTAAAATGATCAGATTGTTTGCCAAGGCTTGCTCCATCCATGAACAGGACAAAACTCCATTGTCTGTCATTCTTTTAGTCCAGACAGAAGTAAAATAAATAATGACCAGTTTGAGGATATATATATATGTGAATGTGTGTATGTATGTATATGTATATATATTAGGGGTGTGCACCGGCCACTTTTCGTGTTTTGGTTTTGGATCTGGATCTTTCTTCGTGTTTTGGATCTGGATTGGTTTTGCCAAAACCACCCTTCCGTGTTTTGGGTTCTGGGTTTTGTGTTTTGGATCTGTATTCTTTTGAAAAAAAGCATAAAAACAGCTAAAATCACAGAATTTGTAGGTTTTTCTGCTCCTATGCTATTATTAACCTCAATAACCTTAATTTCCACTCATTTCCAGTCTATTCTGAACACCTCACACCTCACAATAGTGTTTTTATGTCCAAAAGGTTGCACCGAGGTAGCTGGATGACTAAGCTAAGCGACACGAGTGGGCGGCACAAACACGTGACCCATCTAGGAGTGACACTGCAGTGGCAGACAGGATGGCAGTTAGAAAAACTAGGCCCCAAACTGTACATAATGCAAAGAAAAAAAAGAGGTGCAAGATGGAATTGTCCTTGGGCCCTCCCACCCACCCTTATGTTGTATAAACAGGACATGCACACTTTAACAAACCAATCATTTCAGCGCCAGGGTCTGCCACACAACTGTGGCTGAAATGATTGGTTCGTTTGGGCCCCCACAAAACAAGCTGGCAATTAATGTGTCCCTGCACAAACTGGCTCTACGGAGGCAAGATGTCATCCTCATCCACCGATTCCTCACCCTCTTCAGTGTGTACATCCTCATCCTCACAAAGTATTAACTCGTCCCCACTTGAATCCACCACCACAGGTCCCTCTGTACCTTCTGGAGGCTGGTCTCCCTGGAAGAGCTGATAATTCATTTTGATGAACATCATCTTCTCCACATTCTGTGGAAGCAACCTCCTACGCCTTTCGCTGACAAGGTTCCCGGCTGCACTAAACACTCTTTCGGAGTACACACTGGAGGGGGGGCAACTCAGGTAAAATAGAGCCAGTTTGTACAGGGGCCTCCAAATTGCCTCTTTTTCCTGCCAGTACAGGTATGGACTGTCTGACATGCCTACTTGGATGCTGTCACCGATGTAATCCTCCACCATTCTGTCAATGGTGACAGTATCATATGCAGTGACAGTAGACATGTCAGAAATTGTTGCCAGGTCCTTCAGTCCGGACCAGATGTCCAAACTTGGTCCTGCCTGCCCTGCATCACCGCCAGCGGGTTGCTTAGGATACCTAAGTTTTTTCCTGGCAGCCCCAGTTGCGGGAGAAAATGAAGAAGGAGCCGTTGACGTGTCACGTTCCGCTTCAGCTGACAGTGTGTTCACCAGCAGGTCTTTGCACCTCTGCAGGCTTGTGTCGGCCGGAAAGAGAGACACCACATAGGCTTTAAACCTAGGATCGAGCACGGTGGCCAAAATGTAGTGGTCTGATTTCAACAGATTGACCACCCTGGAATCCTGGCAAAGCGAATGAAGGGCTTCATCCACAAGTCCCACATGCCGAGCGGAATCGCTCCGTCTTAGCTCCTCGTTCACTTTCTCCAGCTGCTTCTACAAAAGCCTGATGAGGGGAATGACCTGACTCAAGCTGGCAGTGTCTGAACTGACTTCACGTGTGGCAAGTTCGAAGGGCTGGAGAACCTTGCACAACACGGAAATCATTCTCCACTGCGCTTGAGTCAGGTGCATACCCCCTCCTTTGCCTATGTCATAGGTGGATGTATAGGCTTGTATGGCCTTTTGCTGCTCCTCCATCCTCTGAAGCATATAGAGGGTTGAGTTCCACCGCGTCACAACCTCTTGCTTCAGGTGATGGCGGGGCAGGTTCAAGAGTGTTTGCTGGCGCTCCAGTCTTCGGCACGCAGTCGCTGAATGGCGAAAGTGGCCAGAAATTTTTCGGGCCACCCAAAGCGTCTCCTGCACGCCCCTGTCGCTTTTCAGAAAATTCTGCACCACCAAGTTTATTGTGTGAGCAAAACATGGGACGTGCTGGAATTTGCCCAGATGTAATGCCCGCACAATATTGGTGGCGTTGTCAGATATCACAAATCCCCAGGAGAGTCTAAGTGGGGTAAGCCACTGGGCGATGATTTCCCTCAGTTTCTCTAAGAGGTTGTCGGCGGTGTGCCTCTTACTGAAACCGGTGATACACAGCGTAGCCTGCCTTGTAACGAGCTGGCGTTTCTGAGATGCTGCTACTGGTGACGCTGCTGCTGTTGCTGCGTAAGGTGATACATCTACCCAGTGGGCTGTCACAGTCATATAGTCCTTAGTCTGCCCTGTTCCACTTGTCCACATGTCCGTGGTTAAGTGGACATTGTGTACAACGGCATTTTTCAGGACACTGAGGACACTTTTTCTGACGTTTCTGTACAGTCTCGGTATCGCCTGCCTAGTGAAGTGGAATCTAGACGGGATTTGGAACCGGGGACACACTACCTCCATCAATTGTCTAAATCCCACTGCACTAATGGCGGATACCGGACGCATGTCTAACACCAACATAGCAGTCAAGGCCTCAGTTATACGTTTTGCTTCAGGATGACTGCTGTCGTACTTCATCCTCCTCGCTAAGGACTGTTGGAGGGTCAATTGTTTAGTAAAAGTAGTGGTGTTCCTACTTCCTCTCTGGGATGATGAACGACTCCCAGCAACAGCAGCAGCGGCAGCAGTAGGCGTAGCAATGCAGGATCCTCCGGAGGAATCCCGGATAGGAGAGTCAGTCATGCCAGTGACATGGCCTGCAGGACTACTTCCGATCCTGACTAAGGAGGAAATTGACGAGGAGGGAGTTGACGGTGTGGTTTGCAGGCGCTTGGATACAACAGGACAACGGGATTTAGGTGTCCCTGGACTGCTTACGGTCTTAGCCAAAGTTTCTGAACTTGACAGTAACTTTTTATGAACGCGCTGCAGGTGACGTATAAGGGAGGATGTTCCTAGGTGGTTGACGTCCCTACCCCTACTTATTTCACCTTTACATATGGCAAGACAGTTGTTGTCCGGATTTGGATAGAAATATTGCCAGACCAAAGAGGTGGAATGTTTGGTCTTCTGCCCAGGCATGACCGTGATGGGCTTTTTCATCCCACGGACAACAACTGTCTCCCCCGGAGCCTGATTTAAACAAACCACATCACCATCAGAATCCTCCTCGCCAACTTCCTCCTCAGCGCCAGCTACACCAGTATCCTCATCCTGTTGTACTTCAACAGTGACATCTTCAATTTGCATATCAGCAAGTGGACTGTGGGTGCTCCTTTCAGCACTTGCAGGGGGCGTGCAAATGGTGGAAAGAGCCACCTCTTCCCGTCCAGTGCTGGGAAGGTCAGGCATCGCAACCACCACCACACTTGGACTCTCCTTGGGGATTTGTGATATCTTCTTAGAAAGCACAGTTCTTCGCTGTGCTTTTGCCAGCTTAACTCTTTTGATTTTTTTAGTGGGAGGAGGGCTTCCATCGTCATGTGAAGCTGAACCACTAGTCATGAACATACTAGGGATCGACCTTAGCCGTTCCTTGCCACTCCGTGTCGTAAATGGCATATTGGCAAGTTTACGTTTCTCTTCAGCTGATTTAAATGTTTTTTTCAAGGTCATTTTCCTGAACTTTGTCATTTGGGATTGTATGTGCCCTCTACTATGACATTGGGCATCGGCCTTGGCAGACGACGTTGATGGCATGTTATCGTCTATGTCATGACTAGTGGCAGCAGCTTCAGCACTAGGAGGAAGTGGTTCTTGATCTTTCTCTATTTTATTTTTATCGGAGAAAGTTTGGTCCTCCATTTATGTTATATCGATTTGATATATACGTGCGGCTAAACACAGCAAATAATTTTTTTTTTGGTTTGGACTGGAGTGTACTTTGGGGGTTACAGCACCCTTTAACGGTCAAGCCAGCCGGCCCTTTACTTATGACACAGGCGCACGCTTGGCACTACTTTGTTGATGCACGTGCGGCTACAGCGCACACAATTCACAAACACAGAAAATAATTTTTTTTTTGGTTTGGACTGGAGTGTACTTTGGGGGTTACAGCACCCTTTAACGGTCAAGCCAGCCGGCCCTTTACTTATGACACAGGCGCATGCTTGGCACTACTTTGTTGATGCACGTGCGGCTACTGCGCACACAATTCACAAACACAGAAAATAATTTTTTTTTGGTTTGGACTGGAGTGTACTTTCGGGGGTTACAGGCTACAGCACCCTTTAACGGTCAAGCCAGCCGGCCCTTTACTTATGACACAGGCGCACGCTTGGCACTACTTTGTTGATGCACGTGCGGCTACTGCGCACACAATTCACAAACACAGAAAATAATTTTTTTTTTGGTTTGGACTGGAGGGTACTTTGGGGGTTACAGCACCCTTTAACGGTCAAGCCAGCCGGCCCTTTACTTATGACACAGGCGCACGCTTGGCACTACTTTGTTGATGCACGTGCGGCTACTGCGCACACAATTCACAAACACAGAAAATAATTTTTTTTTTGGTTTGGACTGGAGTGTACTTTGGGGGTTACAGCACCCTTTAACGGTCAAGCAAGCCGGCCCTTTACTTATGACACAGGCGCACGCTTGGCACTACTTTGTTGATGCACGTGCGGCTACTGCGCACACAATTCACAAACACAGAAAATATTTTATTTTTTTAGCACTTGGGGGGAGCACCCCTGATGGACAGAGCACCCCCTGGACAACACTACAGCACCCCTTTAGGACTGGGACACTGCACAGGACTTTGGAGTGGACACAGCCTCTATGGAGAACTGACTGCACAACACAGTCCAGCCAGCCCCTATGGACTTTGAAGTAGTGGACACAGCCCCTATTAACAACAGCAGCACAGCACAACACAGCCAGCCCCTATGGACTTTGAAGTAGTGGACAACAGCAGCACTACACTACACTACACTACACTACACAGCCCTAACTCCCACCCTCCCTCTTCACTGTCCACAGCCGAGTGAGAAAATGGCGCCGACGCGGGTACCTTATATAGGATCCAAAACCCGAGAGACTCGGAAGGCGGGATGATGATGTTTTGCCTCGATTTCAGATCCGAGTCAGGCGGGAAAAGTCGAGCCTGACTCGGATCGGGGGGGCTCGGGGGGGTTCGGATTTCAGAAATCCGAACCCGCTCACCCCTAATATATATATATATTATATATGTGTATATGTACATATATATATATACACTTAAACGATCACATGGGTATCCACAATGCGTGCACACATAGATATACAGTTGCAATTATAAATAGAAACACACAGCGCACCTTTTTCCGCTGCATGAAGACACACAACGCATACTTACATATAATCATAAATATACACGCACTCATAAAAGGTTCCTGCACATTATGGTTTATATTAAAGTTATTGATTATGATATAAAATGCATGTATTTAATATTTATGGTATACAACATGATAAACATGGCATGTTTGGTACTAAACTGACACACTGTTTTTCTACTTCAGGGTCCATAGGGGTCCACAGGGTGACCTTGGGGTATAGCTGGATCCTCGGGCACCACGGAGTTAAAGCCTTTAGCTGCTCCCAGGATGCACTTGGGTCCATCCTCCTCTACACCCCGCCCCCGAGCCACAGGCACCTCAGTTTAAGCTGTTGCCCGGCCGGAGTCGGGTCACCCTGCTTTTTAGTTTTTTAACTTAGTTAAATTTTTTTACTACAGTTTTTTTCTCCAGAGCGGCAGCGATGGGCTGTCTGTACAGATGCCCACGCTGCCGCTCCTTCTCCCTGCTGGCGCCGCGACGCCAGTACTGAACTGGGGATCGCAGCGGGGGAAGCCAGAGTCTGTACTAGCCGGACTCTGATTTCCCCGAGGACTGCTGCCGGGGAGATCAAGGTAAGCCGCGCGCCGCTGATTAGCGGCGGTGTGCGGGTTCCTTTTAAATGCAGTCCCATGCCCCGGTCTAGGGGACAGACCGGGGGCGCTAGCGGTGGCGGCGGGCTCCCCCTCCATTGGAGGCATACCCCGCCAGACCACTAGACGACCAGGGTGAATAACGCGGCAAGCGGGATGCCGGCAACCCGGGGGTTAATATGCTAGCCAGGGGAGGAAGCCTTCCCTGTCTAGCGGCTCCTCCCCTCAGCTCAGTGCGCCTTTCAGCTCCTAGTCTGGCATCGCTGAGCTGCAGATACTCGGCCACTCCTCCTCTGAGGTCTCCAGCAGCCATTTTCTCCAGTGGCAGCGCAGATACTCTCAGAGAGCACGCGGACCGGTCCCCCTGTGTAGCTCTCCCCTTTAAAAGAACAATGTACACAGCACTATAGCCCTCCCAGACAGTGAATCTGGGCAGGTTGATTGTAGTGGAAAGGTGCAGTGAGTATATCTTCCTGCATGGTATGTGACTTTTGCTAGTGCTGCCTGTCTATGCTAATTTCTACTTACTGTCAGCCTATACCTATCCCTTTCCTTCTCCTACAAGCCCTACAGGTGTGCGGGGGAAGGGTGTTTCTACTGACCTCACTTATATAGATCACGTATTTGTGAGGTCCGTCACATACAGTTGTGTGCTACACAGGGCCATATTGTGGGCTGTTGTCCAGCACACTGGTGAGTGCGCACGTTTTCTTCCTATGTCATAACTGTATATTTAATTATATAGTCTGTCATGTCTGAGGAGGAGATTGAGCACTCCGTGGCTCCGGTATTGTTCTCCTGCAGGCTCCTGTTCTGCAGGAGTGGATTGGGAGGATTTGTCACAGGACGGCCTATGCGGACGGTGCCAGGCGGTCCCTGGTACGTCTAAACCTCCTATGTCGCAGGAGCCACCATGGGCGATGTTTTCCCAGGTGCTGGTGTCCATCGCGGACCGTCTGTCGGTCCCGACTACCGTCCCTACTAGGGCGTTGCCCCAGCCTACCATCCCCCATTCCCCGGGTGTCCCACACTTATTGCAGACTCCCCTGGGGTCTCAGCCTGTTGGTCCCTATGCGGGGTTGCCAATGTATATACAGTCCACCCCTGTGGCGCAGCAGGCTGTGGTGCCGTTTCAGGCTCCTGTGGCAGCTCCTCCACCCTGGGTGATGCGCTTTCCCACACTGTCCAAGATTTGGCGGCAGCATCTTCGGCTTTTCAGTCGATGTTGCGCAGTGAAGTGCCCTGCAGGGCATCTAAACGCACAGTTATGGCGCAGGCTGCGCATTTTTCGGACTCTGAGGGGTCCTCGGAAGATGGTGAGGTGCAGGATGACTCAGCCTCAGATGCCTCAGTCCAGGAGGTAGACACTAAGTCTTCCATCAATGTGCGGGCTCTGGTTAGGGCGGTGCGGGCCATCCTTCTGATTGAGGATGAGGCACCCGCTCCCAAGTCGAGGTATCCTAGTTTTAAAAAAGCTAAGGTTACTTCTGCAGCATTCCCCTTGTCTGATCAGTTGACGGATCACATGGCGGTGGCCTGGCAGACGCCCAGTAAGCGATTCCTGCCACAGAAGTGGTTGGCGTCCAATTATCCATTTCCGGAGGCGCATTGTAAGAAAACGGAAACTCCGCCTGCGGTCGATTCCCATGTAACACGCCTCATCAGGAGTGCTACTTTGCCATTGCCGTCTATATCCTCGCTGAAGGATCCTACAGACAGGAAAGTGGAGACTTGTCTAAAGTCTATAGTCTATATACTCTCTCTCAGGGGCTGTAGCCCGGCCGTCCATGACCATCTCCTGGGTGGCCAAGGCCATTGAGGGTTGGGCCAACGCCTTGGAGGATACGTTTACGGATGAAGCTCTGGATGTCCAGAGGGCGTGGTTAGGACAGATGAGAGATGCCGCTTCCTACATTGGAGAAGCATCTTTGGATGCTAGCCTGCTGACCTCTAGGGTTTCGGTGGCAGCAGTGTCTGCTCGCAGATCCTTGTGGTTGAGGTCTTGGAGAGCAGATGCTGATTCAAAGAAAGGCTTGGAGGCCTTACCTTTTAATGGAGAATTACTATTTGGTCCGGACCTGGACAAGATAGTAGATACCCTGGCAAAATCCAAGTCAGCTTTCCTCCCTTCAGCTACGACACCTGCTAAGGTCCGGAGCTCGGCCTTTCGCTCCTTTCGGGTTGAGGGCAAGGCAAAGGGTCAGTCCATCCCGAGGCGTCCGCAACCAAGACCGCCTCAAAGCCAAAGAAGCAAGCCTGGAGTGCTAGGCGCCCTTCTTCCAAGCCTTCTGCATGATGGGAGGTGCAGAAGATAAGCCTTCTGCATGATGGGAGGTGCCTCCCTCTGGGGGACCCCAGAGTGGGAGGCCGACTTCTTCAATTCACCCAGTGCTGGCACAATACCACCACGGATGCCTGGGTGCGAGAAGTGGTCTCCCAGTGGTACGCCCTGTCTTTTCGGCACAGGCCGCCTCGCCAGTTTTTTTGCACGAGTCCTTCTCAGGACAAAACCAAGGCCTTGAAGGTTCAGGACGCCATAGAGGCCTTGCTGATGGCGGGGGTCATTATACACGTACCACAATCTCAACATGGGATGGGGTATTACTCTATGCTGTTTCTGGTGCAGAAACCCAATGGCTCTCATCGCCCCATCCTCAATTTGAAGTCCCTGAACAGGTTTCTCAGGGTTCCCAAATTCAGGATGGAAACTTTGCGTTCCATCATTCTGGCGATGGAACCGGGGGATTATATGGTCTCCCTGGATATCCAGGATGCCTACCTCCATGTGCCTATAGCAACATCGCACCAGCGGTTTCTGCGGTTTGCTATCCTCCACAACCACTACCAATTCAGGGCTCTACCCTTTGGCCTCTCCACGGCACCAAGGGTATTTACCAAGGTGATGGCGGTCATGGCGGCTCACCTTCGGAGCCAGGGGATACGGTTGCTACCGTATCTAGGCGACTTCCTCTTGCTGGCAAGCTCCACGGAGGTACTGATCCAGCATCTCCACCTGACGGTCGCTTGTCTACAGGCGCACGGGTGGTTGATCAACTGGAAGAAGTCCTCCCTCATCCCATCACAGCGGATGGTTAATTTGGGGGCCCTGCTGGACTCTCGTCAGCAACGGATTTTTCTGACTTCAGAGAAGGTCTCCTCCTTACAGCTGCGGATTCACAGTTGTCTGAGCAGTGGCAGAGTGTCGGTGCACTCAGCAATGAGAGTTTTGGGGTCCATGGTGTCGGCATTCGACATGGTGGAGTTTGCCCAGTTCCATTCCAGGCCCCTGCAGAGGCTGATTCTTTCGGAATGGAACGGATTGCCACACAGGATCCGCTCTCAGATGCTGGTGTTGTCCTCGGAGGTGCGTCTGTCCCTGGCCTGGTGGCTACAGACGGCTCATCTCCTCGAGGGGCGCCCCTTTTGGATCCCGGAATGGGTTCTGCTCACGACAGATGCCAGTCTCCAGGGTGGCGTTGACAGGCTCCTTGTCACTTCAGGGTCGTTGGTCGGCGGAGGAAGCAATTCTTCCCATCAACATCCTGGAACTGCGGGCAGTGTACAGAGCCCTGCAGTCGTCCGGCACCACTCTTCACGGAAGGGCCGTTCAGGTGCAGTCGAGCTGCAATGTCGGGGGTGCCCCACGTCCTGGCTTGGGCAGAGCGCTATCTTCCAGCTCTCTCGGCAGTCTTCATCCCGGGAGTCCTCAATTGGGAGGCAGACTTCCTCAGCCGTTACGACGTGCATCCCGGGGAATGGTCGCTTCATCCAGAGGTATTCCAACTACTCGTGGACAAGTGGGGGCTGCCAGAGCTGGACCTGATGGCGTCCCGTCACCATCACAAGCTGCCCGTGAACGAGTCAAGGACAAAGGACGCAGGCGCAAGTCTGATAGACGCGCTGTCGGTGAAATGGCTGTTTCACCTGGCTTACTTGTTCCCTCCAATATCTCTGCTGCCTCGGGTCCTGCACAAGTTCAAGCAGGACGGAGGCACACTGATCCTGGTGGCCCAGAAGGCCGTGGTACTCCGATCTGCGGAGCCTGTCCATCGACGCTCCATACCTCCTACCTCAATGGCGGGACCTGTTGTCTCAGGGGCCCTGTCTTCACCCGAATCTGGGTCGACTATCTTTGACGGCGTGGCTCTTGAGACAGCCGTCCTGAGGTCTCGGGGCTTTTCTAGCTCTGTTATTACCACCATGCTGAGGGCGCGCAAGCCTGCTTCCGCGAGGATCTACCACAGAGTGTGGCACACTTACTTTCAGTGGTGCGAGGCCAGAAAATATGATCCCCAGGTGTTCCGGGTTTCACGTATTCTGGCTTTCCTTCAGTCGGGTTTGGAATTAGGATTACGTCTTTCCTCACTGAAGGTGCACGTGTCTGCTCTGTCGGTGTGGTTCCAGCGCAGGATTGCTGCTATGCCGGACGTACACACCTTTTTCCAGGGTGTTTTAAGAATCCAGCCTCCCTTTGTGCCACCTGTGGCCCCGTGGGATTTGGCGGTGGTTCTTTGGGCCTTACAGGGTCCTCCTTTTGAGGCCTTGGAGTCAGTGGAGCTCAAGTGGCTAACTTTTAAGACGGTTTTCCTCTTGGCGATTGCTTCTGTCAGGAGGGTTTCGGATTTGGGGGCGCTTTCCTGTCGTCCCCCTTTTCTGGTTTTTCATCAGGACGGAGCGATGCTTCGCACTCGTCCTGATTTCCTGCCTAAGGTGGTTTCCAGGTTCCACATTAATCATAAAATTGTTGTACCAGCCTTTCAGTCGCCTGATCTTTCGGCTGGGGAGGCTTCCTTAGACGTTGTCCGTGCACTCCAGGTTTATGTGGACCGGACTAGTTCTGTGAGGAAGTCGGATTCTTTGTTTATCCTCTTTGGTTTTCACAAGAGGGGTTGGCCTGCCAACAAACAGACTCTAGCCCGTTGGCTTTTATTGAGGTTTATATGCAGGAGGGTTTACCTGTTCCAGCCTCTGTTAAGGCTCATTCCACTCGGTCTGTGGGCCCTTCTTGGGCTGCTAGCCGTGGCGCCTCTGCTGTTCAGCTGTGTAAGGCGGCTGCCTGGTCTTCCATTCAGACCTTTTTGAGGTTCTATGCGTTTGACACCTTTGCCTCTCAGGATGCATCCATTGGACGCCGGGTTCTCCTATCAGCACAGGAGCGTCCCCGCCCTTAGTTGGACTGCTTTGGGACATCCCCAAGGTCACCCTGTGGACCCCTATGGACCCTGAAGTAGAAAACAAGAGATATGGTAAGAACTTACCTTTGTTATCTCTGTTTCTACGAAGTCCATAGGGTCCACAGGGCACCCGCCCTGACACACCTGGCTTCATATGGGCTCTGTGACTGGTCACCGGTTTTCCATCTCCCAGTTCTGTGAGTATGGTTCTTGTGTGTTCCAGTCTTCCTTCTCTCTGTTTCGTCTCGTCCTCCGGCCTTGGCTGCTTACCAACTGAGGTGCCTGTGGCTCGGGGGCGGGGTATAGAGGAGGATGAACCCAAGTGCATCCTGGGAGCAGCTAAAAGCTTTAACTCCGTGGTGCCCGAGGATCCAGGATCCAGCTATACCCCAAGGTCACCCTGTGGACCCTATGGACTTCGTAGAAACAGAGATAACAAAGGTAAGTTCTTACCATATCTCTTGTTATTTCCAGATATCTGAATCTATCAGCGAGGGAGTCGCATCTTGCGTTCAATGGTTATGGAATATAGGAAATTATTGGTTAGAATGTGTACACTGTAATGTAGTGTCTCTATCTAATTTAAATCAATTAAAGAACGACAATGTAATCTGGAGAATTGAGACATACCCCTAGTGAACTGCCCTATGAACTACAGCGTACTACAAAGACCAAGAGCAAGAACCAATGGAATTATGTTTGTCTGTCTACATTGTTGTTATCATGATCTGTTAGGGTATATAGCCTGTGTCCCGATCCCAGTTAGTAGCCATTCTCTAGGATGGCCACAGACCTCTGGATTGATGACTGTAACTGGGACCAGTGCGCTTGCGTATGTATCGACTATACCTTGTGATTGTATAATTTTTTTGTGCTAATTGTATTTAGATCACAGCATGTGCTGTGGAACCACAATCAAAGTCTGGAGAAAATTATTTCATATGCGTATGCAGCGCTAAACTGTGACTTTATGGTATAGAGGTTAAATGCTAACGCTATTTAGCGACATTTAGAGTGTATAGATAGGTAGGAATCAATAAATGGGGGCTCATAGTGAAATCACGCTATCATTCACACGGTAACACACAGTTATCGATCTCTCAGCAAATGGGTGGAGGCGCCATACGCAGGAAAGAACGCATTGTGCCTTCGAATATCTGCTACCACTTTGTTGCTGAGAGACCGCTATCCGTTATTATGTGAGTTCAAGGAGCGCTGATTAGAATCCAGGGACAAGGGAGGAAAAAGTTTGTTTTCCTTCATTGATAAAAGTTCATGTTAACAGTGGCGTCACAAGGGGGGTGCGGCCCGCACCCGGTTGTCACCCGCCGAGGGGTGACACCAAGGTGCAGGCTCCCCCTCAGTGACAGGAGCCGGGTGCTGCACTTTAGTATTAAGTGCAGCACTCGGTTCCTGTCAGTGAGGGAGCCAGCACCGCACATGCCCACGCCTCCTGCATCCCCCACCGGCACCATGCCATTCATTGATTTTGGTTACCACGGCCACGGGCCGCGGGACCACGCCCCTCGCTCAGTGTCACGCCCCTTCCTTGAAGACCAGGGCCGTGATGTCACGCCCCTCGCCTATTGTCACGCCCCTCCCAAAGGTCACGCCCCCTTTTGTCAGGTGCGCGCATAGCGTCTCTCCCCGCACCGGGTGTCACCGCGGGGAGAGACGCCACTGCATGTTAAAAAGGGGAAGTCGCACAATAGCGTAAGGGTAATAATACGTTTTGTGTAGCGGTCGCATTATTGTGTATGCGACTAGTCGCACAATAGCGTATATGTATTTCCTGTATTGCTGCCATGTGTTTAAACAAAGCCGTTGAGATTGCATTGTGATATTGATAGCGTGATAACATTGTTGTAAGTACCTTAGTCGGTGCTGCCATTGTCTGGGAAAACGTGTATTTTTCTGCGCAGGAAAAATGTGTGTAACAGTGAACGTGTATTGGTAGGGGTAACATGTTCCCTAGCTAGGGGTGTTGTAAGACTCTTAGGGGCTGGGCGCCTGGTGTCAGCCTAGTGGCTCGGTAGTAGATACCGGAGTCTATACACAAAGCAGGTGTAGTTGTTGTATTGTGTTAGGTATCGGCTCTCAGTGTGATTGCAGCATCCAGTGATCAGTTAGGGTTAATGGGCATTGTGATTGAACCGCACATTTGTGGCATATTGTGATTGTGAACTGAGCAGTGGTGGACGAAATCACTGAAAAGGGTAAGTGTTATTGGAATGCTTAAATTCTAGCAGTGCAAAGTACTCGAAAAGGGCTTAGGTGCGTGGAAGCAGCCTGGTTATTCTTCCATAGGTGTGTGGGCGCATCCTGTTAATATCGTCCACAGGTAAGAGTAGCCTTGACATTCTTTCACCAATTTAAATCTCTATTGAAAAGCTTAGTGTTATTTTCCCAAGATGGGAGCCAAGCAAACGGTAGAGATGTTAGATGATGTGCTGCTTTTGGAAGCGCCGATCGGGTCGGCACGGCATATTATGCATACTAGGTACGGTGCTTCTGCAACTAGGTACTGTGATGTATGGTTTAAAATAACGAAGAAAGAGTGTGAAACCGTTTCCCAGAATTGGCAGCTTTGATAAGGAGGTATAGAACAATGTACGAGATATCTGTATGATGCACTCTCGAAAGAAAAAGATAAAGTATATCGATTGTTTAAAGTTATGGCAGCACGAGGGGTATACGTGGCTTAAGGGTATGCACGCGACGCAAACCAGCGTCGCACACACGATGCAGGGGAGTGCGCACGCAGCGCTAAACAGTGTTGCGTATGCGCCGCAAAATAGCACGCAAGCGTAGCAAGGTAGTGTTGTGGAAGGTAATGTCAGTAGTTCACGCACACCACAACCACCTTATGCGGATGGGGGTGTAGGTACAGTCGATGTAAAAGCTCCGAAAAATGAAACAAGTAACATGTACCCTCTCTTGAGTAATCACAAGGAAAATATTTATGATGCGGATGATGAACCTGTTGTTATGTCTGCCATTTCCCATGCCGTACAAATGTTAGATGTTCCATTACAACGAGCACAGGAGGTGGCCCCTTCCTCATCAGTGGTAGTACAGGAAGTGTTAACATCCGCCGTACCTGTAATGGAAGTTGTTAATCCTGTACGTAGCAGTAATAGACTGAATCTCCAGCCAGGTAACAAATCCAAAGGTAGCAGTGCGGCCGGTCTCCATCCCGTCTGGACAATAACTGTTCCCAATGGGAATCCGGATGCGAATGGTGTGGTGCCCACAAGAGATGTAGTGATGCATTGTCCTTGGACAAGAGCCGAACTAAATTGTATAATGACCGACTTCCCTGACCCTAAGAAGGAATTAGCAAAATGCCAAAGATTTGTGAAAAATTTGGGTAATGCTCACGAGCCAACCAATAAAGATTGGCGAGTGGTGTTAAGGGCGTGTCTTCCGCACAATACCGACGTGAAAAAGTTTATCACGGATTGCGTATTGGAGGGACATGCTCCCTTAACAGACGAGGATAACCAAGGTAACATTACCCGCATAATAACTCAATTGGGTGTATATTTTCCGGTAGTTAACTGGAGTAAAATTTTCACCATAAAACAAAAAGACAGTGAATCTGCAGAAGATTACTGTACCCAAGCTCTGCAGGCTATATCACCCAGTACACTGGGATAGAAGATATTGAAGATAGCACTCACCATAGGGAAATGGTCATCACGGTACTTATGGACTTCACGGTACTTAAAGACAATCTGAAGACCCGAGTCCAGACATCCGTACCTGGCTGGAGGGGAGTTACTGTAGACACACTCAGGGAGTCTGCTATTGAGCACGATAAAAACATCCTCAAGAAGAGAAAGACCCAGAGCGAGAAGCTAATGGCTGTTAGCATTCAAGCTCTAGATGGAATGAATATACCATCACAGCCACCAGACACACATGCACCTGCACAGCTGCACGCGCTCACCAATCCCACACCACCACAAACAAAGCCTTACCCTACTTATCACACTCAACCACAAAGCCCATACTACCCTCAGCCACCATATTACCCTCAAAATTCATACCCACACTCACAATCTTTCTCTACCGCCCAACCTACACAACAACCTTTTCCCCCACCCCACTCACGAAAGTGTTTTAACTGCAACCAAGTGGGACATGTAAGTAGGAACTGTAACGTGAAGAGGGTAGGACCCCCTAACCAGGGAGTACCTAGATATCCATAAAAGGGATATATGCAGAATACAGGGAATTTTCCACAGTCACCTGTTTCAATCATGGCCTAAATGCTGTATTGGAGAGTGAGAGTCAACGATAGGGGTCAGGTCACACCTGTAGTCTACAGTCAGTCGAGTTAACTGGGAATGTTAGAGAAGAACCTGTAATGTTAATTGATATAGCTAGTACTAAACATTATTTTCTTGTAGACACAAGATGACCAGATCAGTGATAAAATATCCAACTAATTTACAGCGAAACAGTACCAGCAATGGGTGTAACGGGTAAAGTTCAACATTATCCTTTAACCAAATCCACAGAGGTTACTATCGGGCAATTGCATACCAGGCATTCTTTTCCCCTGGCAGCAGCGGCCCCTACTGGGAAGGGATTTGTTATGTAAGATGGGATGTGTCATATATTGTACCCCTGATGGTATATTCTTAGATATCCCATAGAGAGTTGCACACGAGGTGAGGGATATATTGGACACTCCCCAAAGGTTAATGTATCATTCTACTGGTTCAGGTAAAAATCCATCTCTGGTCGATCAAATGTTATCCCAAATACCAGATTCACTTTGGACCAAAGATGGACAGAATACTGGATTGAGGACAAATGTAGTTCCCGTAATGGTAAATTCAAAAAGTGTTAGGCAAGCTCCAAAAATTCCCCAGTACCCGTTAAAACAGGAGGTAGAGATAGGGGTTTATCCCATAATTGAGCGGTTATTACAACAGGGAATTTTAGTCCGTACGGCAAGTGTAGCCAACAGTCCCATCTTTCCTGTGAAAAAGAGTGGTGGGAGAGGTTATAGGCTGGTACAAGCCTTAGAGGGGTTAATAAGGTAGTAGAAAGCCAATTCCCCGTAGTGCCGAATCCAGCTGTCATTCTCATGCAGATCCCACCTATGTCTGAGCGAGCAGATCCCACCTAATGCAACCCATTTCACTGTCATTGACCTCTGTTCTGCTTTCTTCTCTGTACATCTTCATCCTGACTGTCCGTATCTATTCGCTTTTACATATAGGGGTGTACAATACACATGGATATGATTGCCCCAGGGCTTCATAGACAGCCCCAGTATCTTCTCCCAGGCCTTACACGACTGTTTACTATCTTTTCAACCTGCCAATGGATCTGTTCTAATACAATATGTGGACGATTTATTGTTATGTTCTGATTCGTTTATGTGATGTTTAAATGATACTAAACTTTTATTGTTTCATCTCTCGCAAACAGGACACAAGGTTGCTAAGGACAAACTACAGCCATGCCAGTCCAGGGTTAAATACTTAGGACATTGCCTAACCCAGGGGTTATGACATCTGACCACTGACAGAATCCAAGCCATACAGACCATGACACTGCCGCAGAACCAACAGCAAATCCGCACCTTCTTGGGAATGTGTGGATACTGCAGAATGTGGATCCCAGGTTTTTCTATTTTGGCCTTGCCATTACAGGACTTAGGGCCCGATTCAGACCCGGACGCTATTTGCGGACGCTCGTTCTTAAAAAGGGGCCAGATATTTAAATTGAGCGCTCGCTCTTTGCGGTGTGTTGATGCCTCTATGTCTTACATTTAAAACCATGTTAATTATTGCAGTCTATTATAGATATTTTGATCATTTGTATTCTTAGTGCTTATAGTGTGCACCTGTTCTTCCCCCCCCCCTCTCCTTTTTGCTGTAGAACTACTGGTCTCAGCATGGTAGCACCTATTATCATGATTAATATTAGGATGTGCAGCCCAGCCCCTCCCATTGCCTGTGTGTGTGTATTTAGGGTACATTCTGAAGGTGACCCCTTCTTTGGGCTAGCACTCTTCCTGCCTGCCCCAGGTGATTTTAACTGGTATGAGTCCTTGCATTGCAGTACACACATCTAATGGGCTCTATGATAGGTAAGTCCTAGATACATTAATTAGTGTGTCAGTATTAGAGATGTTAGGGACCCACCTGTATAAGGTTCACCGTGACGTGGTAGGTGGGTAAACATCTTTGGCCAAACATGTACTAAGAAACCTTACATTTAAAACCATGTTAATTATTGCAGTCTATTATAGATATTTTGATCATTTGTATTCTTAGTGCTTATAGTGTGCACCTGCTCTTTCCCCCCCCCCTTTCCTTTTTGCTGTAGAACTACTGGTCTCAGCATGGTAGCACCTATTATCATGATTAATATTAGGATGTGCAGCCCAGCCCTTCCCATTGCCTCTATGTCTGAGCGAGCATCCGAAAAATGGGCACGCTATTTTGTAAAGACGCCCCTTTGCCGTTCGCATCACACGTCATCTCCGTTATTTATTAGATTAAACGGGAACATCGAAAGGCATCTGAACTGCTCGCAGTGCTTGTGGTAGGATTTACTTCCCGCTATCACTGCGAGCAGTTCAGGCTAAAAGACAACCAAGTGACGTGGTCGATGACGCTCCTTTACTAATTATGCATTCCCATTAAACGCCATTTTGACCGTTAGGCACGCCTGCGTTCGGATCTCCACTCCTCCGTTTTCAAGCACCTTCCCCTGTTACCACCCACAAACGGTACAGTCTGTCAATCAAATTAGCAGCCCCTCGTTTTTACGAGCGCACGATTTCCGACCACAATGACTGGTATGCGCATTGCGAACCATACGCATGCGCAGTTGTGCGAACATCGCCCAGAGCGAACGAGCGTCCGCTTACGAGCGGCTCTGAATCAGGCCCTTAGTCTCTTGCCCGATCGTGTCATACACACAGAGAAATCAGAGCAGGCTTTCCTTAATCTTAAGGATAGTCTGACAAGAGCACCTGCATTGGGAATACCTGATTATGAAAAACCTTTTGATTTGTACTGTACGGAAGCTAATGGTTGTGCAGCAGGTGTCCTCACACAAAAACATGGTGATGCCAGTAGGCCCATAGCATACTACAGTGCACAATTGGACACTGTGGCAAGATCACTCCCAACGTGTAGAAGTGTAGCAGCAACTGCTCTATTGGCCAGTAAGAATTAGGATGTAGTATTAGGCCATGATATGATTGTTTATACTCCCCATGCTGTCTGCTTTGCTGAATTCTGCCCAGCTAGGTTCGCAAAATTGGAACTAGCCCTAATAGCACCTGCTAACATCACCATCAAATGGTGCAGTACGTTAAATCCAGCAACGTATTTACCATATGTGCAACAGGATGCACAAAGGGTGGAGAGAGGTGAGTCGTTGGCGGAAGGTGAGTTCTGCAGGTATATTGATGCACATGATTGTATGGAATATATGAATCAGACCTTTACTGCAAGACCTGACATATGGGATACACCTTTAGAAAATGTAGATGTGACATTTTACACGGATGGGAGTTGTCATAGCCAACTGACACTGGAGAGTTATGTACAGGTTATGCTGTGGTAAATGACGAAGACATCATAGAAGCCGAACCACTTAGTCCACCTCACTGGGCCCAAGTGGCGGAGCTGGTGGCACTAAAAAGAGCTTGTGAATTAGCAGAAGGTAAATCTGCTAATATCTACACTGACTCTAGGTACGCCTTCGGGGTGGTACATGATTTCGGTGCTCTATGGTGTCTGAGAAATTTTATGACAGCAGCAGGCACACCAGTCGCACATTCCAGACATATAAAAGGACTACTGACAGCGATCCAATTGCCTAAGTCAGTGGCGGTAATGAAGTGCAAAGCCCATACATGTGAGGATGATCCGGTGTCACTGGGCAACAACAGGGCAGATGAAGCTGCCAAATGGGCAGCAGGGTTAAAAGTGAATGTGCCAATTAACCAAATGACGTTTCAAATGATTGATATGCAGAAATTAATTGAGATGCAAAATTTTGTGTTCCATTCAGGAAAAGGCAGTCTGGAGGTCTAAGGGATGTGGGCAGGAATCCTATGGACTCTGGAGAGATGGACAAGGTAAGCCAGTGGCCCCCATGGCGTATTACCCAAGCCTGGCTGAGGCAGCGCACGGTCTGACTCACTTGGGAAATCAAGGTATGTGCAAATTGGTGAGAGCATACTGGTGTGCACCGTATTTTTCTTCCCAAGCGGAAAACAGAGCAATGTCCTGTTTGACCTGCTTCAGGAAAAACATTGGGAAAACAATCCCTACCGAACTATCCCACCATCCCCGACCGACGGACCTTTTCAGGTAATACAAATTGATTTAATCCAATTACCACCCTGCAGGAATCTCAAGTATGTATTAGTGTGCACTGGTGTGTTTTCTAATTGGGTTGAGGCATACCCAGCTGCCACTAATACTGCTGCGTTTACTGGTAAGAAAATTGTTCAGTAGTTTGTATGCAGATATGGTATCCCTAGAATTATTGAAAGTGATAGGGGTACTCATTTCACTGGTGATGTCTTACAAAACATATGTAAGCTGATGGGTATTAATAGTAGACTCCACACCCCTTACCGACCGCAAACCAGTGCCAAGGTGGAGAGGATGAATGGTACTATTAAAAATAAATTAAGATCATGGCAGAAACTGGACTGGGGTGGCTAGAAGCACTACCACTTGTCCTCCACAGCATCAGGACAACTCCTAGACCCCCTCTCAATCTGTCCCCCTTTGAAATACTGTTTGGTAGACAACCTCATTTAATTATAAGCCCACAGGAAGATTTGAAAGGTAACAAGGTAACTGTAAGGTATCATATCAATGAGTAAGCAGTTAAAGCAACAGCAGCAGAAACTGAAATTGTAGTCACATGATATGCCTGAAACAAACTGTCATGATGTTGAACCTGGAGAACTTGTTATGATCAGAAATTTCTTACGTTCAGGTTGTTTGACAGATCGGTGGGAAGGTCCATATCAGGTGTTGCTGACAAGTACGACTTCCTTAAAAGTGGCGGAGAGAGATACCTGGGTCCATTCTACTCACTGTAAGAAGGTCAACCAACCGGTGGAGAGACAAGGCGGAATTGAGGCAGATAGCGTAGACCTATCGATTGCGAACCTGTTCCAGGAGGGTTATAGGTTACAGTGAGATACCTGAGCTAAAGAAATTTGTAGATCATTGTTATCAGCAATGGATTGGTCTGCTGTGGTTACCTTTGTGTTTTCTCCCAGATTTCTCATTATCTTGGGCTGTTTCGGGATCTCTGGTTTCTGTGACAGAGGACAGAGGACGGAGAAGGGAGCTGATGGTGATATCAATGGAGTAGAGTCGGGAGAAGGAGTGCTAAACCAATCGGGGGAGTATCTGACCAAACCCAGTCCAGTAATTGTTAAGAGATCTGCTATTTTGGATACTCGGAGACAGTGTGAAGGTATATCGTCTGAGGATTATTGTATGTGTGAGTTCGGTGGATCCATAGTCGATGATAGATGCATCCAACAGTGCCAACCTAAGTGTAACCAGTATTGGGGTGGGTATCCTTTAGAGGATTATCATACCATAGTGGGCAAAGTTTTAAACCAAACTGACTGTTGGGTGTGGTCTCACGTGCCTCAAGGACAGCATAGTGTATTGTTAGTGCCATTCCCATTGAATGTCTCTGAGGTTTTCGAATCGCAAAGAGGGCATGCACTGGATGGAAAATTTCTTAAGTCCAAACCACCTCATTTTAAACTCCACCAGTACCAAGTAGATAAATCACTTTTATGTTTGAACATCACCAACTCCAATCACCCAGAGTTGGGAGGTGACGGGGAATAACCAGACGATGACCTTCTCACTAAGAGCTGATAATGAGCCTATAAATTTTGAACTGTTACGCACAATTCGGTTGGGTGGAAGACACTTCCGGTATAAATATACTCTAAGTAACATCAAAGAAATGATTGGTAGGGTACCAGAAGGATATTGTGCCAAGATATTACAACGAGAAACTTGTATGAGTCAAATGGGAGAACTTGAAGTAGGATCACTTACTAGGGAAATGTGTGGGTTACTGATGTTTACTATTCCTTTTGTTCTCCACGATGATGTATATTTTATATGTGGTAGAGAGGCGTATAAGTGTCTCTCTCCGAGTTCCGAAGGTTTTTTGTTATCTGGGAAGAGTAGTCCCAGAGGTTATGACCCTTACACATGGTGAAATGCTTGGTATTCATAAAAATACACCATCACCATATCTTCACACACAGTATGAACATAGAGACAAAAGAAATATGATACCTGTTGATGTGCATAAAGCCACACAGTTAATTAGTGAAACAACTGGCTTTCAAGTTTTGTTAGCATTGGATCCCACCAGGATCGCTCGGGGTACACTAAATTTGAGATACATCCAAGATCTTGCTAAATTAATAGTTAATATCACCGAGATGTATGATGACACGTTTAGGTATACAGGTAGGGAGTTACAGGCTTACAAGAAAGAACTGGTGCAACATAGACTAGTGTTAAATTATTTAACAGCTGTCACTGGAGTGTATTGTGTAACTTTGGCCACCCAATTTGGTGTAAAGTGTTGCACATACATTACAAATAACACTAGTGACCCCAAGGAGGTGATAGAGCGGAAGATGGATGAAATTCTGCAGCTGAAATGGGAATTTCGGAAGAACCATAATGCTTCAATGGCTGAAGTAGAGGAATGGGTTTCATGGTTGAACCCAGAGAAATGGTTCTCCAGTCTAGGGGAGTAGGTCCAGGAAATGGTTGCTAGTATAGGTAAACTTCTGATCCTCATATTGGTTGTCATCTTAGTAATTGGCTTATGTGTCAGGTGTGTTCCTACTGTGTTGAAATATGGAAAATGTAAAGATAAGGTAAACCGAAAGAATGAAATTTTGATGGTAGTTAGAAGTAAAAATATGAATATTGAGGTAAATGTAGGACTGCATTCCAACCCTGAACTAGAGTGTACCATCAGATGATGTATAAATTTAGCCATGCATGAAATGTGTTATTAAAATGTTATTTTAAAACACCTTAAATAATGTAAGTCCCTATCCCCTTCAAGACTTCCTTTATAGGTTAGGTGAATCCCCACATCTTTCCCATGATCTCCCAAGATCCGCGGTGTGCGTATAAGGGTAGTTTTGTGTAACCCCCCCTAGAGACACATTATTGATGGTTTAATGACCACACCCGGGTCCTAGCGCCTGCATCACCGTCGTCCGCACTGCCACCCGCATCACCGCCGCTAAAACCCGCTACTGTCCCCGGGTTCTAGCCGCAGCTGACGCCCGCGCCTTTCCGCCGGCTCCCGCTGCAGCTAACGCCAGCTTCTACCCCCGGACCTGGCCCCCGCTACCGACCGCAAATGACAGCCATCTTGCTGCACCCAAGTGAAGCCATACTTATTACACCTGCTGGAGGCTCCTACTGCGGCTGCGCAACAAGTTATCTATTCAATGGCGCATTCTTGAGGTAATAGTTTAAAAACTGTAACTTTCTAATTTACCTGAACCCCAAAAGCACGTACCCTGGCACAATAGCTACCTAATAAAACAAACCCCTACCCCTACCCTGAGTTTTGCCTTACCAAAAATCCCTCAGACTACAGCAGAAAAAGGTTCCTAATTGAGAATGTCAGAAAAATGTGACAGTTGGAGCTTTAGATTACTCCCAAATCCTCATTTTTTTATGTTTTTGCCCTGAAATTTGTCATGCAGCCCCCAGTGACAGTTCTACCTGGCCATACCAAATTTCAGATCCGTACCTCCTACAGCTTTTGAGGTGTAGCCCCTTAAACACCCTGCCCCCCCTTCAGAATTCTCTATGGAGAAATCTGTTTTTTTAGATGCAGCCTTAATATAAGGGCACAACTGTGCCCATATATATATATATATATATATATATATATATATATATATTTGTGTGTGTGCAGTTATTTTTTTCCCCTTCCCCCGTCTTCACATCTCTCTCCACCTGTTCCTCCTCCTCCCCACGTTCTCCCCTTTTCCTTATGTCTCCCCAAGTTATCTCCCCATTTTCTTTCTGCATTCCTACTGTCTCCCTGTGTTCTTCTCCTTCTGTGCCCCCATGTGTTCTCCACTGTCCATCCTGTCTCCCCATGTTCTCCCCCCCCCCCCATTTTCCTCGTCTCCCCATGTTCTTCCCCTTGTTTACCTCTTCCGTGGTGTGACTGGAAGGGGTGTTAAACGCGCGAGGAGGCTAGATGTATGTGGACATATATGTAGATTGCATAGTATAGAAACTACAGTTTAAGAAATTTCTCCCACAGAGCAGGAGTATAAGTTCATGCCACGTGCCCGGATGCAAAATAAAACAGCCCTTCTGCTCCACGGGAGGTTTCTGCCCTCCCTGAGCTCGCCTTAGGACACCTGCATTACGGTATGAGAGGTGTACCGCCCCAGTCAAACTCCCCACCTGCCACTGTCCCCGGAGCGGGTCGCGCGCCGGCCGGGTGAAGGGCCGGGCGCTTGGAACCAGAAGCGAAAGGTTCTTTGTTTTATGCAACTAGCAGGAAGCAGGCTCATTGAAAGGAGAAATTAAAATGCACCCCACAGATAGGTCCATCAGCAGCGCACAGGAAGCTGTTATAGATGGATTTAACTGTGTGCTCCTTGTAAAATGGCGGCGGCCACTTTCCCAGAGATCTGCGCATGCGCAGAAAAGACGTCCCCGGGAATATAGGCGCAGGCGCGATTTTTCCAGAGACCCGCGCATGCGCAGTAGATTTTGGCATGAAGCCAGAATCTACAGCGCTCAGTGCGCTGACAGAGAGGGGGGGGGCCCAAACAGGGGCTGCACACTGGCCCCCTCCTCTGTTAAAATGCCCCTGATTCTACCTATCATTTTATAGAATGTACTTGATAAATGCAACCTCAAAGCTGATTAGTTGCAACAGGCAACTTCGCCACTCTTTTAACTGCTTCATACATCTACACCAGTGTTGCCACCTGAGACAACCATCAGCTCTCTCTTCTGATATCTCCATTTTAAAGTCTTAATAGTACGTTTGCCAGGCTATGGATCATCGCTGCTGTCTTTAAGATGGTACTAATATCGCATAAGCAATGGCCTCTGATGCACCTATTTGTGGAATATTTTTATTACTTTTTTTTCATAACACATAAAAAAATCTTTATAGGAAACAAAGCGTTTTTGCGAGATTCCGTTGCCGTGCGATAAATGTCCGCAAACTTAAGACTTCTTCCGGGTATGAATTCTCCTGTGCTTTTTTTTAGAAGAGTACAATTGATAAAACATTTTCTACACTCTGGACAGGAATACGGCTTCTCGCCAGTATGTATCATCCGATGTTCGGTCAGACTTGTGTTGCGGGTGAATGATTTCCCGCACTCAGAACACTGAAAAGTCTTCTCGCCGGTGTGAATCTTCTGCTGTCTGGTAAAATTAGAGTGGTACCTAAAACACTTATCACATTCCTTACATTGAAAAGGCGGCTCGTCTGTGTGTATCATCATGTGCTGGATTAGCTGGGCACTCCTATGAAAACATTTGTCACACTCAGAGCACGCGTATGGTTTCTCTCCTGTGTGGATTCTCCGATGCATAACAAGGTGCGCGATATATGTAAAACACTTCCCACACTCGGAACAGGACAATACTTGCTCTGTGTGAAATCTTTTATGTGCAACTAGATGTGAGTGATACCTAAAGCTCTTCTCACATTCCGAGCAAGAAAAGGGCTTCTCTCCTGTGTGGGTCCTGTAATGTGCGATAAGATTTGCTTTCTGTGCAAAACCTTTCCCGCATTCGTGATTCTGAAGGCCCGAGGTGCTACTAGTTTATTTGCCACATTCAGCACACCTGAAGACTTTCACCAGGGAGTGATGGCGCTTTACGTGTCTGTCACAAGAGAGTTTGGAAGCAAATCGTTTCCCACACTCAGCACAGGAAAATGAATTAATTTCAGAGCCAGCGTCTTTGGAAAGACTGGACTGTAGATTCAGGCATTTCCCACAGGCCGCTCTGCCAGTTTCGGATGCTGAATCGTCAAACTCTACTATAGAACTGTACTGATTTCCGCAATCAGGACAGGTCGACCTCAGAACCTTGTGAGTTCTCCGATGTCTAATCAGATCCGTGCTGCTGGGACAACACTTCTGACACATAGAGCAGCTATATAGTTTATCTGTATCCTGTGATACACCACGATCTACAGCTAAAGACTCAGGATCACAATTTATCTCTTTCTCCATGAGTGATACATTGTTTGCTTTGCTAAAACTACCCCTCACATCAATGTATCCGTCTATACGGCTGTCTATGTTCTGTTCCTGTTTCCGCCTGACGACAGGTTCTTCGGTCACGTAGCTCTTTAGTTTTTTCCTTATATTCTGAGGTTTACTAAAAATCCTCCATTGTTCAGTATTATCATCATAATGATCTGCAGTTCCGCCATCGAGCAAGGTATGAAATGTGTCACCGGTGTAAGCCGAGGGAGGTCCATCTGTTGGAAAGACGCAGTTATTATATACATAAGACAAACTTTCTTTATATATAGAGGCTTAAAAATGGCCTCTGTTCAATGAAAAAAAAAAAAAGTGTACATCTTTATATGTAACATGTTTAATCCACTAAACACGCAATTCTGCTTACACCTCCCCCGACTCGTCCTTAGACCACTAAAGCTGGCCACACATCTAAAGATTATCTGTCCAACCAGCCAAGTAGTCGATTGATTGGAATGAAAATCTGGTAACGTATGGGAGTAACTGATGATCAGCAAATTGCTCCTAAATGCCGGAAAACTGATGAAAATGGTCGTCAGACAAGTTTGTTAAATGTTTGATCTAAACAATTTGTTCAAACAACAGTTTTTGTCCATTTTCCAGCGTTTGGCATGAAAATCTGGTAAGGTATGAAAACAAATGACAATCAGCAATATGCTCCCAAACAATCAACTAGTTGGCCAGATAATCTTTAGCTGTGTGGCCAGCTTTAGCCTACATGAAAACAGCCAATCACAGCGCAGTTAAACCCACTCAGATGCAATTGAGATGCACACGACTGTATACCGCCTGCAGCTGCTCTGACACATATGCGGCGCTAAAAGTCACAAGATCTGTCCGCAAGATGGATACAGGTGCAACTCTGAATCAAGTTCTTTGTCACTAAGACGCTATTTATGTAGGACTAAAACCCACAATATTTAAAGTTGGATATTTTGAGAACTCCATCCAAATCGAAAAAAATTTACTTTTGGGAGGAGATCCTTAGGTTAGGAAAGTTAAAAGGGTAAAGTCTCCAAAAGTCGAGTGCTGCTCTGCCTTCTGCTGTCATCTTATGTAACAAGGTAGTTTACAGAGGAGCAGCACTGACAATACTGCTGCCCATTTGACCTGCCAGCATACCGTAGAACAGTGGTGACCCATTGTATCCTTCATGTAACCCTCTAGTTTGGGAAAATACCAAACCACGGTAAGGTAAGTGTTCTTAGGTTGACTGTGACTTCCAGGGTGGTTTTGCGCTATGCTCTTCCCGACATCTTGTCAAGATGAGCAAATTTGGGATAAAAAATTAAAATGTAGCTATTTTAGGACTGTCCGTCTAGAGCCCAAGAGTTTTATGTAGAACACTCCCATTCTGGGAGGCATTTTCTTCCTTTATGGATATGATCTGTGGTTAATTCCACAAAACTTATTGACCAAATTAAGCGGGTTGATCTAGAATACGCAGGTCCTCAGGTTAGAACTTCAGCCAACAGGCATAGATAGCATAAAGCTAGAACGATACATGGCGCCGGCTGTACACACTGCACAATCCGGTGCACGACTGTGCAATGTATTGTTAGCATTGCAGCATGGCGTCGTTCATTGCATCGGCCTATTCACGGTGTGATGAACGACTGCTGTGCATGCACAATCGGGTGTACACATGAAAAGATGCGCACGATATATTGTTTCGAACCCCGTCCTCTCACTCCCACATGCTGCGCACTGCTCTGGAACTCACTTCCTCACCCGTCTCCCATTTCCCACCAGTGACACTGAACCTGTGTGTCTTGTTAGGTACAGATTCATTCAATGCTGATTTGCTTCCTAACCCCCCCCATTCCACCAGCAAATTTCTATTCCTTTCTTTCACTAGCCATAATAGTTGTTTTGCCCGACCCCTCACATCCCCCATTAATTCCACCCTGCATTTGTTATATCGTTTTGTTGTAGTAATCCTATGTATTGATGTATAATAGTATTGTTAATCTCTGCACAGTGCCATATAAATAAAATATAATAACTCTATTTTAGCCGTCTTATTACAAGGGAACATATTAACACTTACTAAGACCATCCTATACATCTAGGAGGTGAAATTGCTATGACTTATTCTGTATCTCGTAAGAATCTACCCAGATTTCTACCCAGACTGCATTGTGCATAGTGTGGAAAAGGAGATTGTCTGAATGGCATTCGGTATGAAATCCCGGCTGCCGCATAGCCGGCAGTTCGATTCCCGGCAGCCCGACAAAAGAGCAGAGCCCGGCAGCGGAAGCCCGGAAGCGCTGGAAATCCCTTTTCATCCCTAAGGTAAGTAAAAACTAACCTAACCAACCCCCCTAACCCTAACCCTCCTTAGGGATGCCTAACCCTAACCTCCCCCCCCCCAAGTGCCTAACCCTAACCTCCCCCAACCCCCCAAGTGCCTAACCCTAACCTCCCCCCTCTAAGTGCCTAACCCTAACCCCCCCTTCCCTACTGCCTAAAGCTAAGTCCCCCGGGGGGGTGCCTAACCTAACCCTCCCTCCCCCTAGCCTAACCCTCCCGGGGGGGTGCTTCACCCTAAATCCCCCCCAGGTGCCCTAAACCTAACCCTTGCGGCGTCCGGCATCCATTCTAGATGTTAGACGCCTGTCATTTAACCCTAGCTGGGATTGAGGATTCGGGAAGCCGGAGGTCGGTATTGTGGCCGCCGGCTTCCTAAACGTATCCCGTCTGAATGATGTGCAGTACTTGAGTGAAAGGACTCTATCCATAGTAAACGCTCCTATAAATGACATGTATTTGTGTAACATCAGTAATTATTATGCTATTTTGCATACATTTGATGCACTATGTTGGTTTGCAGAAACCTTACATTTTGAGAGGATGCATTTTAATTTGGAATAAAAATTATGTTTTTTTTAATTGTTACATAATCATTTCTGTATATATTAACATTGACCACTGTCCCTTTTTTCATATGTGTAATATGAATATTATCTGCTCACAATTTGAGGTGTTGCATTCTTACATAGCAAGAAATATCCCATTTTGGGGCTGACTTTGAGGCCGCTTATCCCTACGGCCGCCGCACTGTACTTACTTTCATAGGCTAATGCGATAAGATGCAAATCTGTGCCGCGCAACCGTCATGATTAGTATGGGCACGAATACCAGCCCCACACTGGTTGCAAGAGAACCATCTGAAACCGGCATCCCTTCCCCGTACATGGCATTCCTGTAATAAACAGACACTCCGTCTGTTTTAATACTAGCCACCCAGAAATGCCTACTTCACGCACATGATCTATACTGCCTGCACCAACTTGCATCTTCGAAACATCTTTCAGGACATCATGTTTTGCGATTCAGATGCATGTGGAGTCTGCTCGAAATTGGGAGATGCCTCTGTTTTCACAGATGCATCAAACTCAGTCATCCCCTAGATGGGCATGTGTTAGTGTAGTGAAACGGAATTTCATCATGTGACAAATTTTGTTGTTGGCGGCTGACTAAGCCACTACCAAATTCACTTACCATGCGGCACAAGGAGTTGGTGGCTTCCCATTATGTCCTTGTAGAGATCCCTGTGTCCTTCTACATACTCCCACTCCTCCATGGAGAGATAAACAGTGACATCCTGACACCTTATAGGAACCTGATACACACAATGATACAGTCATTACCCAGACACATCCCCTGATGTTACTGTATAATGTCCCATTCCCTGCAGTCACCTCTCCAGTCATCACCCAGACACATCCCCCGGTGTTACTGTATAATTTCCCATTCCCAGCAGTCACCTCTCCAGTCATCACCCAGACACATCCCCCGGTGTTATTGTATAATGTCCCATTCGCAGCAGTCACCTCTCCAGTCATCACCCAGACACATCCCCTGGTGTTACTGTATAATGTCCCATTCCCAGCAGTCACCTCTCCAGTCAGCAGCCAGACACATCCCCTGGTGTTACTGTATAATGTCCCATTCCCAGCAGTCACCTCTCCAGTCAGCAGCCAGACACATCCCCTGGTGTTACTGTATAATGTCCCATTCCCAGCAGTCACCTCTCCAGTCATCACCCAGACACAGCCCCTGGTGTTACCGTACAATGTACCATTCCCAGCAGTCACCTCTCCAGTCATCACCCAGACACATCCCCTGGTGTTACTGTATAATGTCCCCATTCCCAGCAGTCACCTCTCCAGTCATCACCCAGACACATCCCCTGGTGTTACTGTATAATGTCCCATTCCCAGCAGTCACCTCTCCATTCATCACCCAGACACATCCCCCGGTGTTACTGTATAATGTCCCATTCCCAGCAGTCACTTCTCCAGTCATCACCCAGACACATCCCCCGGTGTTACTGTATAATGTCCCATTCCCAGCAGTCACCTCTCCAGTCATCACCCAGACACATCCCCCGGTGTTACTGTATAAAGTCCCATTCCCAGCAGTCACCTCTCCAGTCATCACCCAGACACAACCCCCGGTGTTACTGTATAATGTCCCATTCCCAGCAGTCACCTCTCCAGTCATCACCCAGACACATCCCCCGGTGTTACTGTATAATGTCCCATTCCCAGCAGTCACCTCTCCAGTCATCACCCAGACACATCCCCCGGTGTTACTGTATAATGTCCCATTCCCAGCAGTCACCTCTCCAGTCATCACCCAGACACATCCCCCGGTGTTACTGTATAATGTCCCATTCCCAGCAGTCACCTCTCCAGTCATCACACAGACACATCCCCCGGTGTTACTGTATAATGTCCCATTCCCAGCAGTCACCTCTCCAGTCAGCAGCCAGACACATCCCCCGGTGTTACTGTATAATGTCCCATTCCCAGCAGTCACCTCTCCAGTCAGCAGCCAGACACATCCCCTGGTTTTACTGTATAATGTCCCATTCCCAGCAGTCACCTCTCCAGTCATCACCCAGACACATCCCCCGGTGTTACTGTACAATGTACCATTCCCAGCAGTCACCTCTCCAGTCATCACCCAGACACATCCCCTGGTGTTACTGTATAATGTCCCATTCCCAGCAGTCACCTCTCCAGTCAGCAGCCAGACACATCCCCTGGTGTTACTGTATAATGTCCCATTCCCAGCAGTCACCTCTCCAGTCAGCAGCTGAATGATCTTGTTGGTGAGTTCCAGGATCTTCTGCTCACTGTCTCTCTCATGTATCGCGATAGGGATCCGGGTCCTGCTCCGTCCTCCTAACCAACTGAGGCGTTTAACAGAGTCTCCAAACCTCTTCAATAGGACACAGTCCTATATATTGAAAGGGCAACGTTTTCAAACGTGAGCTAAAATTTGCCATATACATTTTATTAAAAGCAGTAATCCCAGAGCAGCAGGAATCCTCAACACTAAACAGAAGCCTATAAATATTCACTCAAAATGGCAGCCAGGCTCGCGGTTTTAATGATGTGACCAGGAACAACTGGTCAATGCAAACAGCACTGAAATTGAATGGTGGAAACCTATACAAAATTACATAAAATAAGAAAGTAAAACAAATTGCAGAAAATGCGTTTCTGTTTATGGGCCCGATAGCATAAATATGTACGGTAAGTACACGTTCTGTATGCTCACACTAAGGATGGGTGCTTGATTCACTTTTGATGCAACTTCCTGGAAATGTACTGGGGGGGTCATTCAGACCCGTTCACGAGCAAAGGACGCTCGCAAACGGGTCGATGTTGCCCCACTGCGCATGCACACGACGGAGGGAGCTCCATCGTGCGCATGCGCGAGACCCGGATAGCGACGGGCTCTCCGGCGTTCCGGGTCTCGCACCAAAGGGGACGTGCTGTCGATGTTGATTGACAGCACGCCCCCTTTGGTGGGCGTGCCAGGGACGTGACTGCCAGACGGAGGCGTTCCCATGGGTGGTCACCCACAGCTATGCGAGCGGCCAGGACGCCGCTCCAAATTTAGCTGGGACGGCCCTGATTCAGAGCGAGCGCTCTGGTCAGAGCGTTCAGCTTTGAATCAGGCCCTAAGTGCATAAAAACAACAACCTGATATAACAACCAACCCATCTACCCTGTGAGTGCAATCTTGCTATGAAGCCACACCTGTTATCTGAAGCAGAGAGCCGATTGGTCACCTTCCCTGTCGCTCACATTGGGGTATTCTGTTCTGGACTGTCTCCTTGGATCACTATTTAAGAAGACTACATTGATGGGAGCACTCCGGCTGACACCTTTACAGATAATTAGCAGCCTGACCAAGACACACTGGCTTACTTTATGGAGATGAGGTTTCGGTTGATCTCGATACACGGCTCTGAACAACCGTTGTTCTTGAAGAGAACATTTATTATATCTGTAGGGTCTGGGGGGCACTGTAGTGCTCCACAGAAGTCCACCCCAAACTCAACAGGTGTTTTTCCTGGTTAGCCCAAGACCCTCGGCGAACAGTGTCCTGACAGGTCAGAAGTAGTGTTATTGGCTGGTTAATTGTTCTGTGACATTTCCTAATCACTCACCTCTCCGGTCAGCAGGCACATGAGCTTGATGGCATGTGTCAGGGCTCTCTCAGTCCTTTCATCCCGGCCACTGTCCATGGTACACTAGTCGGTCAGACAGTCGGTGAACATGCCGTGTAAGAGGGGCGTTACATTTCTGCCAGTAAGTTTCACCCTAATGTGACAAGTGAAAACATTAGCAAGTAGCAGACAGAGAGGAGCGTTTGTCTCAGCCACAATAAATCAGCCCATTTTGGGATAATATACATGAACCTAGACTTGGCCCGGGGAAACGTTACGAAATACCGACAGTCGGGATCCTGGCGGTCAGAATCCGAATGCGGGATCCCAACTGGGTTAACATACCGGCACTTGTTGGTGGGTATGCTAACCCTCCCCCTCTCCCTAACCCTCCCTCTTTGGTGCCTAACCTCTCCCCTAGTGCCTGAATCTAACCCTACCCTCTTAGTGTCTAACCCTCCCCCTAGTGCCTAACCCTTAAACCTACCCCTAACCTTCCCATCAAACCCATTACTTACCTTCAGGATGCCGGCACCGGGATTATGACCGGCATTGGTATTCTGAAGCCGGTAATGCATACCTTGGCCCGGGTTTTAAAATATAGGATTTTCCTCACAGCAGATATTCCAAAGCAAAAAAATAAAAACCACGCACACACCCAATCTGACAGGGGTCAATTAAATCACTTTTAGTTCTTCTTGATCCTTATAGTCTGATGATGCATAATAAATAAAGATAAATCCTGTGTGAGAATATTCAGACTTTTATGTCTCAGGATCTGAAACACTATAGAATAGGAATTTGTTCAATTACAGGTTGAGTCTCCCATATCCAAATATTCCGAAATACAGAATCATTTTGGCATGACGGAGATAATGAAACCTTTGATTTTTGATATTTCAATGTACACAAACTTTGTCTAAGGCACAAATTATTAAAAGTATTGTATAAAATGACCTGCAGGCTGTGTGTATAAGCTGTATATGAAACACAACTGAATTTCATGTATGTACACAAACTTTGCTTAAGCCACAAAATTATTGAAAATATTGTATAAAGTGACCTGCAGGCTGTGTGTATAAGCTGTATATAACACATACATGCATTCTGTATGTATATTTGGGCCCCATTCCCAATATCTCTCATTATGGTATGCAATTATTCCAAAATACGGAATATTCCGTTATCCAAAATATCCCTGGCCCCAAGCATTCTGGATATGGGAGACTCAACCTGTACATATAGAGATCTACAAGTGCCAGCATAACAAGCAGTTTACGGCTTTCTGGGACCAGTAGTGCTACAACTTAAAATGCTATTTGGAATTTACAATAATTACCCCAACACCCACTGCCCTGGGGGTGTTCAGGAACAGAGGCTATATTTTATTTACGAGACCAATTCCTCTGGTAAATTCAGCCTCGTTTTGGACAGGCAACATACGGCATTCCAGCTGCTGTGGAACTACACATCCCAGTATGCCCTGCTACACTTTTAGCATGCCCCAACAACAAAACAGTGGCATGGCATGCTGGGAAATGTGTTTTAAAAACCAGAACAGATATTTGCAGAGGTTGGGCACCCACAAAAGATGTGCCTATTTCATCTGAAGTTGTGGCCTACACAGCAAACGCCACATCGCCACTTTCTGCAGTAGCGGAGTGTCACCAAGCCGCGATTGAAGGGAAAGATTTTCTACAGGGCCACGTACACGGAATTCCACCAAATCAAACCGAATTTGTCACACGCACAGGGCTTATACTTAGTTTCCATTGTGCACATATTAGTCTTCATCCTAGCACCCTGCACCTGTCACAGCCCCTGCAGTTCCTGTTTCCAGCCTGGGGTGTCACACTCTGCTCTGGTGCTTCTAGCACACTCAACTGATGCAACAAACGGTTGAGATACAGACCAGAGTGTGCTAGAAGCACCAGAGCAGAGAACGACATCCCATGCAGGAAAGAGGAACTGCACAGGGTTGGGTGCAGGGTGCAAGAATGAAGACTACATACTGTATATCACTCAAAGATTAAATAAAAAATCCCGTGACACACTACTCACTAACCCTTTCACTGTGCTCTGCCTCTCCCTGGTTTTCCCTTAGTGTTCTCAAACCACCCTATTCTTCTTTTCCCCCTCGTCTAGCGTTCCACTTTAATGTGACTGTGCCCTTTGCTTCCCCTTTATTTCAACACTTGTTTAACCTGTTTCTCTCTTAGGATATGTTGTTCCTCGCCATCTTTGCTATCTGTCAGCTCTACCCCTAAGTACTTTTTGGTCTGCCTGCCCCTCTGCTTCTGTGGTGCTTTTCATCAGCCACGGCCTGGCAGGTCAGCTATCTGTAAACGACCAATAATCGGCGTCTTCCAAGGAGTGGTGATATAGGCGCTTTAGAAGCACTGGGCCACCCTAGACACTCCTCCCCTAAAATCTGACAGTTAGGCACGTGCCACTAGCAGGTGAGCGCTCCCAACTTTCCAACCTATGGGACATACAGTAGATGCAGACAGTCAAGTTCAATCCCTCAAACCAGTTGGGAGGTATGTGTGTGTACTAGTAGTTTCTGCTTCAGGGTCCATAGGGGTCCACAGGGTGACCTTGGGGTATAGCTGGATCCTGGGGCACCACGGAGTTAAAGCTTTTAGCTGCTCCCAGGATGCACTTGGGTCCATCCTCCCCTATACCCCGCCCCCGAGCCACAGGCACCTCAGTTTAAGATGGTGCCCGGCCGGAGTCGGGTCACCCTGCGGGGGGGGGGGGGGGCTGCAGGAGCAGCCCCCTAAAGCTTTTTATTTAACTAGGTTAAATTTATTTTTTTTACTTTAGTTTTGTTCTCCAGAGCGGCAGCAATGGGCTGTCTATACAGACGCCCACGCTGCCGCTCCTCCCTGCTGGTGCCGCGACGCCAGCACTGAACTGGGGATCGCGGCGGGGGAAGCCGGAGTCTGTACTAGCTGGACTCTGGTTTCCCCCGGGACTGCTGCCGGAGACGCCGGGGAGATCAAGGCGTCTGATTAGCGGCGGTGCGCGGGTTCCTTTTAAATGCAGTCCCATGCCCCTGGTCTAGGGGACAGACCGGGGGCGCTAGCGGTGGCGGGGGGCCCCCCTTCAGCGGAGGCATACCCAGCCAGACCACTAGACCACCAGGGTAAATAAACGGCAAGCGGGATGCCGGCAACCCGGGGGTTAAATTTGCTAGCAAGGGGAGGAAGCCTTCCCTGTCTAGCGACCCCTCCCCTCAGCTCAGCGCACCTTTCAGCTAGTAGTCGCTGAGCTGCAGATTCCTCGGCCACTCCTCCTCTGAGGTCTCCAGCAGCCATTTTCTCCAAGTGGCAGCGCAGATCTTCAGGGAGCACGCGGACCGGTCCCCCTGTGTACCTCTCCCCTGCAAAAGGACAGTGTACACAGCACTATAGCCCTCCCAGACACTGAATCTGGGCAGGTTGATTGTAGTGGAAAGGTGCAGAGAGTATATCTTGCTGCATGAGATGTGACTTTTGCTAGTGCTGCCTGTTTGTGTCTTTTTTCTACTTACTGTCAGCCTATACCTATCCCTTTCCTTCTCCTACAGCCCTACAGGTGTGCGGGGGAAGGGTGTTTCTACTGACCTCACTTATATAGATCACGTATTTGTGAGGTCCGTCACATACAGTTGTGTGCTACACAGTGCCATATTGTGGGCTGTTGTCCAGCACACGGGTGAGTGCACACGTTTTCTTCCCAAGTCATGTCTGAGGAGGAGATTGAGCACTCTGGGGCTCCGGTATTGTTCTCCTGCAGGCGCTGTTCTGCAGGAGTGGATAGGGAGGATTTGTCACAGGACGGCCTGTGCGGACGGTGCCAGGCGCTCCCTGGTATGTCTAAACCTCCTATGTCGCAGGATCCACCATGGGCGATGTTTTCCCAGGTGCTGGTGTCCATCGTGGACCATATGTCGGTCCCGACTGCCGCCCCTACTAGGGCGTTGCCCCAGCCTGCCATCCCCCATTCCCCAGGTGTCCCACAATTATTGCAGACTCCCCCGGGGTCTCAGCCTGTTGGTCCCTATGCGGGGTTGCCAATGTATATACAGTCCACCCCTGTGGCGCAGCAGGCTGTGGTGCCGTTTCAGGCTCCTGGGGCAGCTCCTGCACCCTGGGTGGATGCGCTTTCCCACACTGTCCAAGATCTGGCGGCAGCATCTTCGGCTTTTCAGTCGATATTGCGCAGTGACGTGCCCTCCAGGGCGTCTAAACCACAGTTATGGCGCAGGCTGCGCACTTTTCGGACTCTGAGGGGTCCTCGGATGATGGTGAGGTGCAGGATGACTCAGCCTCAGATGCCTCAGTCCAGGAGGTAGACACTAACTCTTCCATTAATGTGCGGGCTCTGGTTAGGGCGGTGCGGGCCATTCTTCTGATTGAGGATGAGGCACCCGCTCCCAAGTCGAGGTATCCTAGTTTTAAAAAAGCTAAGGTTCCTTCTGCAGCGTTCCCCTTGTCTGATCAGTTGACTGATCACATGACGGTGGCCTGGCAGACGCCCAGTAAGCGATTCCTGCCACAGAAACACTTGGCGTCCAATTATCCATTTCCGGAAGCGCATTGTAAGAAATGGGAAACTCCACCTGCGGTCGATTCCCATGTAACACGCCTCATCAGGAGTGCTACTTTGCCATTGCCGTCTATATCCTCTCTGAAGGATCCTACGGACAGGAAGGTGGAGACTTGTCTAAAGTCTATTTATTCTCTCTCAGGGGCTGTAGCCCGGCCGTCCATGGCCATCTCCTGGGTGGCCAAGGCTATTGAGGGGTGGGCCAACGCCTTGGAGGACACGTTTATGGATGAAGCTCCGGATGTCCAGAGGGCGTTGTTAGGACAGATGAGAGATGCCGCCTCCTACATTGGAGAAGCATCTTTGGATGCTAGCCTGCTGACCTCTAGGGTTTCGGCGGCAGCAGTGTCTGCTCGCAGATCCTTGTGGTTGAGGAGCAAACGCGGATTCAAAGAAAGGCTTGGAGGCCTTACCTTTTAATGGAGAGTGACTATTTGGTCTGGACCTGGACAAAATAGTAGATACCCTGGCAAAATCCAAGTCAGCCTTCCTCCCTTCAGCTGCTACACCTGCTAAGGTCCGGAGCTCGGCCTTTTGTTCCTTTCGGGTTCAGGACAAGGCAAAGGATCAGTCCTTCCCGAGGCAACCGCACCCAAGACCGCCTCAAAGCCAAAGAAGCAAGCCTGGAGTGCTAGGTGCCCTTCTTCCAAGCAAGAAGATAAGCCTTCTGCGTGATGGGACGGGCCTCCCTCTGGGGGACCCCAGAGTGGGAGGCCGACTTCTTCAATTCGCCCAGTGCTGGCACAATACCACCACGGATGCCTGGGTGCGAGAAGTGGTCTCCCAGGGGTACGCCCTGTCTTTTCGGCACAGGCCGCCTCGCCAGTTTTTTTGCACAAGTCCTTCTCAGGACAAAACCAAGGCCTTGCAGGTTCAGGAAGCCATAGAGGCCTTGCTGACGGCGGGGGTCATTATACCCGTACCACAGTCTCAACGTGGGATGGGGTATTACTCTATGCTGTTTCTGGTGCAGAAACCCAATGGCTCTCATCTCCCCATCCTCAAGTTGAAGTCCCTGAACAGGTTTCTCAGGGTTCCCAAATTCAGGATGGAAACTTTGCGTTCCCTCATTCTGGCGATGGAACCGGGGGATTATATGGTCTCCCTGGATATCCAGGACGCCTACCTCCATGTGCCTATAGCAACATCGCAGCAATGGTTTCTGTGGTTTGCTATTCTCCACAACCACTACCAATTCAGGGCTCTACCCTTTGGCCTCTCCACGGCACCAAGGGTATTTACCAAGGTGATGGCGGTCATGTCGGCTCACCTTCGGAGCCAGGGGATACGGTTGCTACTGTATCTAAACGACCTCCTCTTGCTGGCGAGCTCCCCGGAGGTACTGATCCAGCATCTCCACCTGACGGTCGCTTATCTACAGGCGCACGGCTGGTTGATCAGCTGGAAGAAGTCCTCCCTCATCCCATCACAGCGGATGGTTCATTTGGGGGCCCTGCTGGACTCTCATCAGCAACGGATTTTTCTGACTCCAGAGAAGGTCTCCTCCTTACAGCTGTGGATTCACAGTTGTCTGAGCAGTGGCAGAGTGTCGGTGCACTCAGCAATGAGAGTTTTGGGGTCCATGGTGTCGGCATTCGACATGGTGGAGTTTGCCCAGTTCCATTCCAGGCCCCTGCAGAGGCTGATTCTTTCGAAATGGAACGGAATGCCACACAGGATCCGCTCTCAAATGCTGGTGTTGTCCCCTCAGGTGCGTCTGTCCCGAGCGTGGTGGCTGCAGACGGCTCATCTCCTCGAGGGGCGCCCCTTTTGGATCCCGGAATGGGTTCTGCTCACGACAGATGCCAGTCTCCGGGGTTGGGGGGCGGTGACAGGCTCCTTGTCACTTCAGGGTCGTTGGTCGGCGGAGGAAGCGATTCTTCCCATCAACATCCTGGAACTGCGGGCAGTATACAGAGCCCTGCAGTCGTCCGGCACCGCTCTTCATGGAAGGGCCGTTCAGGTGCAGTCAGACAACGCCACCACGGTGGCGTACATCAATCACCAGGGAGGGACTCGCAGTCGAGCTGCGATGTTGGAGGTGTCCCACGTCCTGGCTTGGGCGGAGCGCTATCTTCCAGCTCTCTCGGCAGTCTTCATCCCGGGAGTCCTCAATTGGGAGGCAGACTTCCTCAGCCGTTACGACGTGCATCCCGGGGAATGGTTGCTGACTACTACTCGTGGACAAGTGGGGGTGGCCAGAGCTGGACCTGATGGCGTTCCGTCACAATCACAAGCTGCATGTGTACGGGTCAAGGACAAGGGACGCAGGCGCAAGTCTGATAGACGCGCTGTCGGTGAGATGGCTGTTTCAACTGGCTTACTTGTTCCCTCCGATATCTCTGCCTCCTCGGGTCCTGCGCAAGTTTAAGGAGGACGGAGGCACACTGATCCTGGTGGCCCCAGCATGGCCCAGAAGGACGTGGTACTCCGATCTGCGGAGCCTGTCCATCGACTCTCCGTACCTCCTACCTCAACGGCGGGACCTGTTGCCTCAGGGGCCCTATCTTCACCCGGATCTGGGTCGACTATCTTTGACGGCGTGGCTCTTGAGACAGCCATCCTGAGGTCTCAGGGCTTTTCTAGCTCCGTTATTACCACCATGCTGAGGGCGCGCAAGCCTGCTTCCGCGAGGATCTATCACAGAGTGTGGCACACTTACTTTCAGTGGTGCGAGGCCAGAAAATATGATCCCCAGGTGTTCCGGGTTTCGCGTATTCTGGCTTTACTTCAGTCGGGTTTGGACTTAGGATTACGTCTTTCCTCACTGAAGGTGCACGTGTCTGCTCTGTCGGTGTGGTTCCAGCGCAGGATTGCTGCTATGCCGGACGTACACAATTTTTCCAGGGTGTTTTAAGAATCCAGCCTCCCTTTGTGCCACCTGTGGCCCCGTGGGATTTGGCGGTGGTTCTTCGGGCCTTACAGGGTCCGCCTTTTGAGCCCTTGGAGTCAGTGGAGCTCAAGTGGCTAACTTTTAAGACTGTTTTCCTCTTGGCAATTGCTTCTGCCAGGAGGGTTTCAGATTTGGGGGCGCTTTCTTGTCGTCCCCCTTTTCTGATTTTTCATCAGGACAGAGCGGTGCTTCGCACTCGTCCTGATTTCCTGCCTAAGGTGGTTTCCAGGTTCCACATTAATCAGGAAATTGTTGTACCAGCCTTTCTGTCGCCTGATCTTTCGGCTGGGGAGGCTTCCTTAGACGTTGTCCGTGCACTCCAGGTTTATGTGGACCGGACTAGCTCTGTGAGGAAGTCGGATTCTTTGTTTATCCTCTTTGGTTTTCACAAGAGGGGTTGGCCTGCCAACAAACAGACTCTAGCCCGTTGGCTTTGTTCTGTTATTATTGAGGCTTATATGCAGGAGGGTTTACCTGTTCCAGCCTCTGTTAAGGCTCATTCCACTCGGTCTGTGGGCCCTTCTTGGGCTGCTAGCCGTGGTGCCTCTGCTGTTCAGCTATGTAAGGCGGCCACCTGGTCTTCCATTCAGACCTTTTTGAGGTTCTATGCGTTTGACACCTTTGCCTCTCAGGATGCATCCTTTGGGCGCCGGGTTCTCCTATCAGCACAGGAGCGTCCCCGCCCTTAGTTGGACTGCTTTGGGACATCCCCAAGGTCACCCTGTGGACCCCTATGGATCCTGAAGTAGAAAACAAGAGATATGGTAAGAACTTACCTTTGTTATCTCTGTTTCTACGAAGTCCATAGGCACCCGCCCTGACGCACCTGGCTTCATATGGGCTCTGTGACTGGTCACCGGTTTTCCGTCTCCCATTTCTGTGAGTATGGCTCTTGTGTGTTCCAGTCTTCCTTCTCTCTGTTTCGTCTCCTCCTCCGGCCTGGGCTGCTTACCAACTGAGGTGCCTGTGGCTCGGGGGTAGGGTATAGGGGAGGATGGACCCAAGTGCATCCTGGGAGCAGATAAAAGCTTTAACTCCGTGGTGCCCGAGGATCCAGGATCCAGCTATACCCCAAGGTCACCCTGTGGACCCTATGGACTTCGTAGAAACAGAGATAACAAAGGTAAGTTCTTACCATATCTCTTGTTTTTGGACCCATGCCCTCACCCTTTTACATTTACCCTGTGCCAATGCTGCAGAGTTCTCCTATCCTGGCTTGTGCCGTCTCCGTGTGGGAAGGCTTCCTTCTCCGGCTGTGTATGACAAAGATGGGACAGGTCATCTTCTATAACAAAGTCTGCTGTAGTTGATACTATCACAGCACCATATTTTCCAACATTTAACATGGCCACAGGGCAGTGTGGTTGGGTGCCCTGTGCTGCGGCATAATCAGGGTCAACATGGGTTGGTGGTCCAGGACCAAATTATTTATGGTCAATGTGCCAGGCAAAACCAGTGCCAGTGGCTGCCAATCATAAAATATGTGGTCAAACAAGCGCAACCCTGTCCACCACCACATAACTCAACCGTAAGATGACATGCAAGCACAATTTACTTCATTTAATAGGAAAAAATTCTGAATTTCTCAATGAGAAACTTTTGGCCCAGGGCTACAAATTAATGATACTCTAGGTCACCGTGATTCAGGAAAGTTTGGCAACTACTGCCCCAGGAGGACACTTAGAACCTCATGCACTTCCTCATGTGACCACACACAGACTGCCCCACACATAACCCCAGCAGCAGTAGCAATACCCCAGTTACACACAGGTCACATTCAGGGGCATTGCTAGGGTGAAGCCGGAGGAGAAGTGCTCCAGGCACCGGCCACTGGTGGGGTCGCTAGAACGGAGCTATCTACATTTGTGTTTAGGGTAACTTACGGCAGTTTATTACTTTCCAGGATGTGAGCAAATTTGGCATAGAAGTAGCATCATGACTAATAACACAGGGGACGCAGCTCTTCCTATGTACATGGGGATGTAGTTAACATCCCAGTAGTCAAGATTCCGGTGCCGGTATTCTGAGCGCTGGCATCCCAAACTTAAGGATTAGGTCTAGGGGGAGGGTTAGGGCAGGGATGAAATAGCGGCTCATCTGTATACATAGAGGTGACTCAGCTGTATATTATACACAGAGTAGGCGCCCAGGCACTTTCCGGCTCCCCAGCTGATGGTGGACTACATGACCAAGCATGTCATGGCGCCGAGATGATGGTAAGGACTTACTGCTCTCCCTGTACACGGTCCTCTGACAACATACCTGCCACTCCCGGGCCCCGCACCCTCACAACAGGAAGTAAACATCCGGCTCCAGCAGTCGTTCATTGCTTCCTGACAGAAACTGGTGAAAAAACACTCCCCAGAGGTCACTGTGCCTAGGAGTGCCGTCAGCAGGACTCACCACGGGGGAGGTGTCATGGCGGGTGACTGACAGTGGAAGGGCTGTGGTTGCTATGGTGACCTGATTTCCCTTTCTGCCCAGGACCCGGATGCCTGTGTGAAGCCAGCGAAGAAGAGAGAGGAGCGCTGCTATAGACACACCTGGGAGCCACTGCTGGAGGTGAGCTGATGTCATCGCTCATATGACATCTCGTCTCGGCGCCCCCTTAAATCCGGCACCCGTGAGACAACAGGTGACTGCTATACATCTGTATGGTAGCCATATCTATCCAATATTTCATCTACATTGGATGCAGGTTATTTTCTTTGTTATTGCCGAGATCAAATCTCTCGATCTCTGCCAAAACCCATGCATAGATCAAAGTAGGAATGTCTTTGGTGGGGTGCCAGTCAATGGTTACCATCAAAGGGTCCATCGATGGCACAAAAAAAAAAATCTATGGTGACCATTGATGGTTTGCACTTTTCGACGGTCACCACTGCTGGGGGCACAGCGGGCTGCGGACCAATCAAATATGGGGGAAGGGCTAAGCTCCATCCTGTCAAAAAAGAACAGAAAAAAACACATTCGCTCTCAGCCATCGACTGATAACACCGTTGATTGCTATCAATGGTCTATGGCCATCCCTAGATCAAAATCTGGTAACAGGAGGGGAATAGCATGCTGAAAATTGTTGTAACGTTTCATGGGCCCCTATAATTGCATTTCTCCATTGGGCCCTTCAAGCCTCCGTCCCTTGCTGGCTTTTTATCACTTTATGCTGGGTACACACTAAATGATGTTTATTGTATACAACATTAGCGGGAGTGCCAGCATCACAGCGACGGATCGACAGTGGGGGGCATGGTCCCCGCTAACTATATCATCCGTCGGACCTGCATACAGGTCCACAGGAGGATGCCGCATGGTAGCACGCATCATCAGTGGGTACGCATCATCAGCGACATAGTGGGTACACACTAGATGATGTGCCCGATATGTCGCTCCGATCCTCTGAAACGGACGACATATCTTCTAGTGTGTACCCAGCTTTACTCCCAAATGCTGGCCATGCCCATCCCCATGTGCACTTCATTAGGAGTGGGTGGAGGGCGCCGTAGCATGCATTTGCTCCAGGCTACACCTCTGCTCACATTACACAATAACACATACTAATAGCACACAGGAGTCACTGGTAGTTTATCTCTGCAGTGGCCAGAAATGTAACACTGCTGACCTGGGGATCGGGCTCTGTACTCACCACCACGCTGCGAGTTGGAATATATATATATCTATATATAGTAAGTGGTAGAAGAGGAACTTACAAGAAGTTTCAGCCCCACAGCCGTGTCTCTGCAAGAGGTATCTGCTGCTAGGGATCATGGGAGTTGTGGTCCCAATATCCGTGGAATCACAGGCTCAAACGTGGAGTGACGTAATCGGCATGCAGCCGCCCTGTTGTACTCTTCTTACCAGGCTGAGGGCTGGATATGGGGTATCGGACACTGGAAGGATAACGTTTTTCCACAATGTGTCCTCCCTACGAAAGTCGCCGCGGCCATCTTGTTGTAGACTCTCTGCATAGGACAGATTTGTTTTTACGAAAAAAGTATATGGGGAAGAATGGGATCTATCCACTTCCATTAGGAGGGGGGTTACTGCATGTCCTGGACCTGGCTGTTATGTTTTTTTCACCGTAGACGGTGGTTTGCTTTCATTATAGATTTGTATTTGTTAGATTCTGTACATAATGTAGGTAATTTATTTTTCAAATTTGACTAACCCCCACCCTAAACAATTTTCTTGATTAACTGCAAAGTGCATTTTTTTAGGACAGTACTTAGGGGGTGATTAAGAAAAGGATGGAATGGCAAACCATCCACAGTACAAGCAGCTTTGCATTTCCGTCCTTGCTAAATTGCAAAAGCAGCAGGAGGTGTCTGACACCCCCTCCTGCATCTGCGGTCTCAGCCTGGGATTACCATTGGTCGCGATGTTGGACAGCGCCGACCAGCTGAGTAAGCCTCAGCTTGCGCAGCCTGGCTGGCTTGCGAGGCCAGAAATCGGCGTCTGTGCAAGCGCAGATTCACAATAACCACCCATGTGCAAGCTTCCCTGCTCTCCTGAAATGTACGGGAGACTCCAAACTGCTGCCTCAGGACTGCTTGAATTTTGATGGTGGATCTTCAATTGAATAGCTCCAGTTGCTTTATCCGGTAGATGAGATCGCACAGCAAAACCTGCGGGTAATTAAACCTGCTCCTAATGCTGGGCATACACTATACAATTATCTGTCCAATCTGGCTGGTTGGAATGAAGATCTGGTAATGTATGGGAGCCAATGACATTAGACATTTGCACCAAAACACTGGAAAACAGATAAAAATGGTAGCTCAGAAGAATTTAACCAATTTGAACATTTGTTTTTTGTCCGTTTTCCAGCGTTTAAAACCATATGATCGACTGTCATTTGCTCCCATACATTACCAGGTTTTCATTCCAACCAGCCAGATTGGACAGATGTCTGACAGATAATTGTATAGTGTACGCCCAGCATTAGGAGCAGGTTTAATTACCTGCAGGTTTTGCTGTGCGATCTCCTCTCCCAGATAAAGCAACGGGAGCTATTCAATTAAAGATCCACCTTTTATGAATTAAGGCATACATGCCTACTCTCCCGGAAGTCACGGGAGGCTAACGATTTTTCGGGTAACCCCCCGCACCCCTGGTAGAGTAGGCATTTCTCCCGCATTCTGCCCACTTCCTACTGTATGCCCAGTATTAGCATTTAAATAGCTAGTTGTTTTCCCCAAGTTCCTAACCATTAAACTACGTGCAGTCACTCATTACCATGTGCCATCCTCCTTTGTAGTTCTGTAATTAGTCTTCTTGCTGCGCTATAAACAATATTTAGAAAACCTTTATATTCAGCAACACAAACCAAAAATGTTTGCAGGAATAATAGGCTTACCACACAATGGTGTATTATGTTGCTGAAATCCTCACAGGTCTGCATCTTGACTCTATTGTCATATAATAATGGAAAGAAACAACTGTAGACGATGATGAAAAGACATGGCTTAAAGACACAGAGGGGATCTAGAAAGTGAATGCAAGAGGTATCAAGTAAAATATTCTAATAGATGCATCCTATTCTGTCAGTAGTGTGTAGCTGACTAAGGGCCCTGAGTCACTACGGATCGCTGCTGCGATTACGCACGCAGACCCGCTGCAAAAATATGCTAATGAATGCTATTGCAATGCCGTCGCACAGCCAGCGTAGAGACGCCCACTGTTGCTATCTCACATCAGTAATACCTTGCAGTCCTGCGTATACATCGGGAATGTCGAGTAACATCGGCCCCTCACGCACAGTTGCACTCAGAAATTTCTAACCTCGACGCACGCAGTGAGTACTCAAGCTGCGTATGCCATTGCAGTGGCTAATTTATACACGCCCATGCAATGGCGTTCAAACGTACAGGCACACCTGCGTTTCTCCAACCACTCCCCCGTTACCACCCCCAAACACTGACGACCTGTCACTCATTCTGCAATGGCAAGAGGGGGGGAGAAGGTACTAATTACATAGGCCTGGGCTTGCTGGACGGGCCAGACAGGAGCCTGGTTCCGACACTGCTCCCTTCCTCTTACCTGTCAGCAGCCCAACACACACTGCTCCCTTCCTCTTACCTGTCAGCAGCCCAGCACACACTGCTCCCTTCCTCTTACCTGTCAGCAGCCCAGCACACACTGCTCCCTTCCTCTTACCTGTCAGCAGCCCAGCACACACTGCTCCCTTCCTCTTACCTGTCAGCAGCCCAGCACACACTGCTCCCTTCCTCTTACCTGTCAGCAGCCCAGCACACACTGCTCCCTTCCTCTTACCTGTCAGCAGCCCAGCACACACTGCTCCCTTCCTCTTACCTGTCAGCAGCCCAGCACACACTGCTGTGTGCTGGGCTGCAATGGGAGACTGCTCGCTGCTGCTAAGCAGCAACAGTCTCTGCTCTGCCTGTGTGGGGAAGCGATCACAGCACCCCCTCCCCAGCTTTTCTCTTCTAAGGCTTCCCACAATTAGGTCTCACCCCCCTCTTCCCCCACACCCGATATGCAGGGGCATACTTACCGACATTTGGCCAACCCCCTCCAGGAGGGGGCTGCCAGGTCGGTGTGGGCGGATTAGGCAGGCAGAGCGGGAGGTGCCGACTCGATCGTGTCATCACGGCCCCGCCCCCACTTTATAATGCCGATAGTGCCGGCATTATAAAGCAGGGTGCGGGGCTACGATGACGCGATTCAGCTTGAATCGCGTCATCGCACCCCTGGACCACCCACTTTGCGGGGGACTTGCCTACTCTTGCGGGTTGCCGGGAGCGGCACCCGATTTTCGGGAGACTCCTGGCAGTCCCAGGAGAGTAGGCAAGTATGGGCAAGGGTGGCCCTGGTGGAGCTCGTGCTCCGGGCGCCTGCTCTAGCCAGGGAGGAGGATGGAGTCAGAGATCTCTCTGTGTAGATGATCTGTCCCTCATCGGATGCCAGATCTGTGCCCTGGATGTCTGATCTGCGCCCTGTGAAAGTGGGGAGGGGACATAGGAGCAGAGTGAAGGGGTGAGCTGTGTATGTGTTTGAAGGGAGGGGAGCTGTGTGTGTGTGTGAGCATCAGTCACACAGGAGGAGAGAACATGGCGGCTGTGCCCCTGCTGCTGAGGGGAGGCCTGAGCCGGGTGCTGCTGCTGAGAGCCCAGGTCACAGCGCCCGTTACTGGAGGATTGCGCGGTAGTACACACATGTTCCGTCACCATGGGTACATGCTACACCTCTGCCGATATGGATAGGGCAAAACTAATGTAGGGGAACACTGAAGCATTAAGATTTATAAAAGCTCAGGCCTCAGTGTTCCATGGTCTCTTGCATCCAGACAACAGACAGGACAAGTACTTATTCAAATTATCCCATTTCCCTACTTCCCTTTCCCCCTCTTTCCCTTTCTTTTACCCTACGAGGATGGGACAAAGGGGTTAATGATGCAAAGCTGTTACCTTGTGGGTTATGGCTGAAAAAGAGTTAACTAGGTGCAGAGTGGATAAAATGGCTGGGTGCTATGTGACGGCATATCTGTAGTTTAGTTCTGTGTAAAGGCCTCCATACACTAGCAATGGATTGTCATGATCCTGAGATACAGAGATGCTGGGTTGGTGAAATCCAACAGATTCGATTTCACTGATTTGAGATTTAACATTTAACTTCAACCATCCTCCGATGGATCACGGAACATGGATGGCATTTCAGATCGGACAATCAGTCGGTAGGCGTATGGGGCCTAAAATCATGAGTGTCCCGCTTTAAAGGTATAGTATGGTAAGCCTACAATATTATTATTATTATCCTTTATTTTGATGGCACCACAAGACCGCCTCACAAATGAGCAATACAGTACAAGAACACAGTGACTTACAGTACAAAACAATGCATGACAAGGACATGATATATAATCATTGCTGTATCCGTGATCATTGTAAGCTTGCGAGCAGGGCCTTCCTCCCTATATATCTGTCTATTATTACCCAGTTGTTTTCTATTAATGTTTACAATTGTAAAGCGCAACGGAATATGCTGCGCTATATAAGAAACTGTTAATAAATAAATAACACTTAAATAAGCAACAGGACGACAACTACAAAAGGTTAGGTGCCGTGGTAGGGAGGTTAAGTTAATGTAAGTAAGGGAAAGGAAAAACACATGAGGGAAGAGGGCCTTGCTTGTGAGAGCTTACAATCTAAAGGGGAAGGGCAGACAGGGGTGATACAGATGGGGTAGACAGTGAGCAAGGAGCAATGTAGCAGCGGGTTAGGATGAGAGCTGGAAGGCTTTGATAAAGTAGTGGGTCTTGAGAGCCTGTTTGAAGATTTGTAGAGAGGTGGAAAGTCTGATAGGGAGTGGGAGGAAGTAATCTGTTTGCAGGAAAGGCGGCATACATTTGTGGAGCGAAGTGGGCTGGCGGAGTGTGAAGGGAGATAAGGTCAGAGATGTAAATTATGAGAGGATTGGATGAGGGCTTTGTACAGTAAGTGAGTGTGATAAGCTTGTATTAGGTTCTGAAGAGGAAGTGGAGCCAGTGTAGGAGAGAGGGAGGCAGATGTAGAACGTTTGGAGAGGAAGATGAGCCGGGCAGCAGCATTGAGCATTGATTGGAGTGGAGGGAGGTGGGAGTAAGAGAGGCCTGATAGCAGGAGGTTACAGTAGTCCAATCTTGAGATGACCAATGAATGGATTAGTCTTAGTTGCCTCCAGGGTGAGAAAGGGTCCTATCCTAGAAATATTTCTGAGATGGAAAGATGGATGGATGGCAGGACTGTGAAAGGTATTGAATGAGTGGTATGAAGGAGAGGGAGGAGTCAAGGATAACTCTAAGACACACTTGGGGGATAGAGGAGATGGTTGTCTGCTACTAGATAATGAAATTGTGGAAGATGATATTATGAGAGAGTGTGGGAGGATGATCAGCTCAGTCTTAGACATGTTAAGTTTAAGAAAGTGCTGGGACATCCATGAAGTAATAGCAGAGAGACAGTTGGAGATAGGAGATAGGTCAGGGGTGGAGAGGTAGATTTGAGTGTCATCAGCATAGAGATGATATTGGAGGCCAAAAGAGCTGATGAGCTCACCTAGAGAGGACTTGGGGGACACCTATTGTTAGTGGAAGTGGGGGCGAAGTGGAGACATGAGAAAGAGCGGTCAAAGATGTAGAAGGACAGCCAAGAGAGGGCAGTATCCAACAGATCGAGGGAGTGAAGGATTTTCAGGAGGAGAGAGTGGTCCACAGTGTCAAAAGCAGCAGAGAGGTCAAGAAGAATGAGTAGCGCATTGTGGCCCTTGGATTTGGCAGCAAGGAGATCATTGTTGACTTTCGTGAGGGCAGTTTAAGTGGAGTGGACAGAAGCCAGTTTGAAATGGGTTGAGCAGGGAATGGGAGGAAAGAGCGGTTGTAGACAATCCGCTCAAGATGTTTAGAGGAAAATGAGAGGAGAGAGATGGGGCGGTAGTTGAAGAGAGTGTTAGGGGTAAATTTACTAAAGTAAGAGCTTTTAGAAGTGGAGATGCACCAATCAGATTCTACTTAATTAACTAGCACCTTCTAGTAGATAATAGCTAGAATCTGATTGGTTGCTATGGGCAACATCTCAACTGCTAAGAACTCTCATTTTAGTAAATTGACCCCTTAGAATCCAGGGTGGGTAAGATAAGGGAATGTTTGAATGCAGAGGGGACAGTGTCTAATGTGAGGCAAGGTAAGAACAGGCAACAGGAGAGGGGTAGTGAAGGAGGCTGGAGGTGATAAGGTCAAGAGGTGAGGTGGAAGGAGGGAGGACAGTATGAGGGCCATTACTTCATCTCCAGATACAGGGGGGAAAGATATCAAAGTTGGTAAGATGGATGGGGACGGGTGGTCTTAGAAAGGATGGGGTGGGGTGAGGTAAGTATTATATAACGGTGTGTGAGCAACGCACAACCTGCACCCATTATAGATGGCTATCCACAGTACAAGGTGCGGGAAATGTGAAAGAAGTCATCCATACTGGCACCCATCCTGGATTTAATATAAAGGTGCTCCCATAATTCCCCTACTTTATCCTTGGGTCCCCCCACCACTTCTATTATAGGGTAAATTGTTTGCTAAACATAGCTATTCCCTGAAATGCTGAACAGATGTGTTTATGTGCTATACTTCTCTTCAGTTGGTTCTATACTCTTGATGTTTAATATGACATTTTAGCACCTTCCTTACCACATGTTGATATTACTTTGTGCAAATAAACATTGCTAGAAGTTACAAGAACAACAGGCTCCCCAGGTCAAAGTTCTGACCAGCGTACACCAACGTGAGGTCCGACAAGGACCTCAACCCCCTAGTATGTCTTCTGGGATCCAATGTTATCACTCTGTGAAGTTTTCGTCCAAATCCATGCAATGGAAGGCCCAGATCAGGCTCCCCTGGGCAAAGTTCTGCCCAGTGTACACCAATGGGAGGTCCGAACGGGACCCTAATTCCCCTAAAACCTGTCCAGAATCCAACTGGACCACCTGGCGCTGGTTTCATCCCAATCAGTGGAGGGGTGTCCAAATGCATAACCGGACAGACAAACAAACAAACCAATGAATTTTATATATAAGATTTGGACACAATCAAGTGATTTGTACCAGAAAAAGGGTTAGAGGTTTAAGATCTTGTTATCGACTTGTTATTGTGGGTGTCTCAATTTTCATTTTCTCAAAGGAGAGAATTCCTCCAGTTCATGTAATGTATGTAGTTCATGTAATGGATCGCTGCATTAGTCCTTGATCCACCTGCAGTGGCATAAGCAGCTTTTGACATGAGAGGGAGCGAACATGGAAAAATAGCCTCCCCAGGTCCTGTTTTTTCCCATGTGACCCTTATAAGGATCCTTCACATGCCCCCATCAGACCTCCTACATGCCCCCAATGTCCTTTGTTGCGCCCCCATAATCTGTGTCCAATATTGTGCCTTTACTTGGTCTGTATTGTACCCCCCTCGATCTCCATATCCTATTTTGTGTTCTCCCCCCCACCCACACAATCTGTATTATATTCTCAAAAAATCAGTATGTACTGTATTATACCGCAATCCCTTCCCCTCATCTGTATGTTCTGTAGCGTACATTCCCCAATTTCTGTTTTTGTATGAGCCCCCATACCTATGTCCTCTACTGTGCTGCCCCACATCTGCATGTATTGTATTGCCCTCACCCCCGTCTTTGTACTGACCTCTCAAAGCCACCACCACACACACACACACGTAAATTATTTTACCTCATGTACAGCATCCTCCATTCCTGTCTGCAGTTCTATCGCTTGCGACTCTTCCAGTCTCTGATTGCCGGAAACTGGGGATCTGGGCACCGTGAAGCCCGGCTTAGGCACGGATTAGGCGCTGTTCTTCACCTGGGGGAGCGGTTGTTTTCACATTCAAAGAAAGTCAAACAGGAATTGTCATTTTTGTGACACACTAACTATAATGTAACTTATTTCATCTCAATAAAATATAGATTCAATACAGCGAAATATTAAAAACCATACATAAAGAAACATACAATTGTGAAGACAGTACGAAAAAAGAATGGACTAAAACTAAAAAGTCCCACTGTGTGTTATTTGGATATTAATTTAATTTTGCCTCTGATATGTGTCGATATATGTTCTCAATTTCAATAATATTTATTCAAATAACTTGTTCTAGCACATATTAGAGAATAGGATGATACTTATTTTCATTTCGATTATCAATGTGCATCCTATGTCCTGAATATATTAACTCAGGCCCTGATTCACTACTGATCACAATGCAAACTCAGCACAACATAAGGACGCCCACTTTACCTTACACACATCCCTAATCTTTTGCAGAATAGCAAAACCATCGGTACAATCGAGTACCATCGCAGCCTCACGCACACTTGCACAAGCCCTGACCTTACTCAGAAATTGCTAACAGCCACGCACGCTATGAGACCTCACACTGCGTAGGCCATCACAGTCGATAATTTATGCACGCCCCTGCAACGGCGTGTGAACGCGCTGGCACGCCTGCGTTTCCCCGACCAACCCCCCACCCCGTCACCACCCGCAAACGGTGCCTCCTGTCAATCACTCTGCGTAGCCTCTGCGGTCACAGTCCCGATCGCAATAGCTAGTTTACACACTGCGATGCATATGCATTGTGCAGAATGCAATAATTGGCCGATTGAATGCGTATTAGCAACTGCGATCCTTGCTGAATCAGGCCCTCAGCGCATAAATCCCCTTGTGAATTCACAATAACTTCCCATTGGGGTATAATTCATCCTGGTTTATTACCCTCTAATTAGTCCGTTAGCATATGGACAATTTACTCGTATGCACCTTGTATCCAAAATAAAATTATTCAATGCATAAATCTCCTTAAGTTAAGGTGCCCATACATCTGCGACAGATCGTCACGATGCAGGGATGCGATCGGAAATTTCCGATCGCCATCGGAAACTTCCGATCGCCCACCACCGATGTTCTGCGATCCGTCGCCGGATCCCAGACATTTGTCATGTTAAATGTCAGCGATTTGACGATTGCGATCATTTTTTGATCGCGATCGTCAAAATCCAACATGTTGGATTCCTGCGATCCCGCGAGGCTGGGTTGCAGCATTGCGAGATCGCTGAAATCCATCGCAAATGGATGGGGCCCATTAGGGATTCAAGATAACCATCCACTGGGGTATTTAATCCTGGTTTATTTCCCTCCAGTTAGTCCACTAACAAATGGACAGAAAATATAAGGAGATTTATGCATTGAATAATTTTACTTTGGATACAAGGTGCATACGAGTAAATTGTCTTGGAACTCATTAAATATTTTTTGTCCATATGCTAATGGACTAATTAGAGGGTAATAAACCAGGATGAATTATCCGCATGTAGCTTTGAAATTGTGATCCTTGCAGATATGGTAATGCAGCAGGAGGCATCACACCCCCTGTGCATTACTTATCCGAGCTGCGTTGTCCAACGCAGCATTGAATAAACTGCATAACATCGGCCGGCTAAGGTGACTTATGGGGTCCCGCAGCCGGCCGCCAAGTTGGAAGAGACCAGGAAATCTCTGACAGCCGACGGAGATCCTGGCCTCTTCCCTCCCCCCAACAGCGGCGACACACATTCGTTTCAGGAAACGGAGGACATCGCCGCTGAAAAACGGCAACAGACTTTCAATCACTGACAGTCCTGCGAGCGGGATCGCATACCCGTTCTACACATGCGCAGAATTGGTCATGCGCCTGTACAGATTCCCAAACATCGCCTTATGGTGCACTGCTGATCAGGCCCTGAGTTATTATGTTCAGGACATAGGATGCACATTGATAATCGAAATGAAAATAAGTATCATTCCATTCTCTAATATGTGCTAGAACAAGTTCTTTGAATAAATATTATTGAAATTGAGAACATATATTGACACATATCAGAGGCAAAATTAAAATAATATCCAAATAACACACAGTGGGACTTTTTGGTTTTAGTCCATTCTTTATTCGTACGGTCTTCACAATTGTATTTTTCTTTATGTATGGTTTTTAATATACCGCTGAGTATTTAATCAACATTGAAATTATCTTTAATTAAGTTTTGAGATTTTACAGAAGTTCACAAATCTCTCAAAAAGACACCCGAACGTTTGCACATGACATATTCACAGTCGTATTTGTACATTAAAATGTGGGCTAAGGGGGGAATGTATCAAACCTGCTATAGAATGGATAAGTGGACAATAACAACCAGCCAGCTTCTACCTATTATTTTATATAATGTACTTGATAAATGCTAGCTAGAATCTGACTGGTTGCTATGGACAATTTCCCTATACAGAAGGTTAGATACATTTTGCTCATGATCATGTTTAAGTTTGTAAGTTTTGCGCTAACTTCATGTCACTTGCTGCATACGCCTGGGCAAGGGGTCGCAGGAGAACCCAGCACCGGCTCTGGCCCCACTAATATAATTGACACCCTAATGTTAATGGTTAGAGCTTCAGTGAGCCTTATCTTTCAACTGGGGTCTAGAATGACAGAGGCATCTTCTATATTAGTAAAGCTGGTTACACACTCATAAATATATGCATTTCCATTGAACGACCGATATATTTATAGTACATCGGCCGGTGTGTACACCCAATATGTCTATAAACAATATCGATCACAGACATATCGGATCAGCTCTGTAGCACATGGTGGATATAGCTGAAAGATATATTTGTCATCTGCTGGTGTGTACTGACGAACTGCTGATCACCCGTACACATGCTGCAGAGACCCGGCGGTGATTGACAGCTCAACTGGGCGGGCAAATTTAAATGCCCGCCCAGTTGTGACATCAAGGCCAGCACATGGGGCAGACGATTGGTGTGTATGCACTTACCAATCGTCAGATAGGTCGGCGGGTGAGTCAAAACGCCGACCTAGGAGTAAATTTACTAAAGTGAGAGTTTTTAGAAGTGAGTTTTAAAAGTGATGTTGCCCATAGCAACCACTCAGATTCTACATAACATTTAACTAGCACCTTCTAGAAGATAATAGCTAGAATCTGATTGGTTGCTATGGGCAACATCACTTTTAAAACTCACTTCTAAAAAATATGAGATATGGTAAGAACTTACCCTTGTTATCTCTATTTCTACGAAGTCCATAGGGTTCCACAGGATACCTTGGGGTATAGGTGTGACGTCAGTCATCGGGCACCATAGAGTTAAGCTTTCAGCCTCCCAGGATGCACTAGGGTCCCCCTCCTATACCCCGCCCCCGAGCCAAGGCACCTCAGTTAGTTACCAAGCCATAGGCCGGAGGAGGAGAAGGAAGAGAGAGAAAGAAGATCTTGATACACACAAGAATCACAATCTCACCAGAGGGAGACGGAAAAACCGGTGACCAGAACAAAGCCCATCTGCAGCACAGGTGCGACAGGGCGGGAGTCCTGTGGAACCCTATGGACTTCGTAGAAATAGAGATAACAAGGGTAAGTTCTTACCATATCTCATATTTTCTACTTCAGGGTCCATAGGGTATCCACAGGATGCCTTGGGGATGTCCAAAAGCAGTATCCTTTAAGGGTGGGGACGCTCCTGTGCTGAAAGGAGAATCCGCCGCCCGAAGGAAGCATCCTGAGAGGCGAAGGTGTCAAACCTGTAATACCTCACGAAGGTATGGACAGAGGACCACGTAGCAGCCTTGCAGATCTGGACTGCAGAAGCACCACGTCGAGCTGCCCATGAAGGACCCACAGACCTAGTGGAATGAGCCTTCAAAGAAGGAGGAACCGGCAGACTTTCATGAAGATAAGCTTCAGAAATAGCCATACGGATCCAGGCTGCCAAAGTTTGCTTTGAAGCAGGCCAACCCTTTTTACGGAAGCCATAGAGGACAAACAAGGCGTCCGACTTCCTAAACGAAGAAGTGCGGTCAACATAAGTCCTTAAGGCCCGCACAACATCCAAAGTGGCCTCACCCACTGAAAGACCAGGTGAGTTAAAGGCCGGAACAACAATTTCCTCGTTAACATGAAACTGGGAAACAACTTTGGGAAGAAACTGCCCTGTTCCCATGAAAAATCAAGAAACAAAGCTATGGCCAGAAGGAAAACAGTCTTAGCCGTTAGCCATTTAAGATCCACTGAGCCCAGTGGTTCAAACGGCGGTCCGTAGAGAGCCCTCAGGACCACAGCCAAATCCCAAGGTGCCACAGGTGGAACAAAGGGCGGCTGAATGCGGAGAACACCTTGCATAAAGGTGCGCACATCCGGGATTGTAGCAATCCTACGGTGAAACCAGACAGACAGGGCCGAAATCTGTACCTTCAAAGAAGCAAGGCGAAGCCCATGATCTAGTCCCGCTTGTAGGAAGGCAAGTATCCTAGACAGACGAAACTCCCGCGGTGCATAACCTCTCGGTCGACACCATTGGAAGAACGATGCCACACGCGATGGTATATCCTCGCGGACGACGGTTTCCGAGCTCGCAACATGGTACGCACCACAGAGCTGGAAAACCCCCTGGACCTCAACATGGCTGTCTCAACAGCCACGCCGTCAAAGACAGCCGAGCCAGGACCGGGTGAAGACAAGGACCCTGCAGAAGGTCCGGCCGTAGTGGCAACCACAGAGGACTGTCCACGGACAGACCCTGAAGGTCTGAGAACCAGTGCCGTCTGGGCCACGCGGGAGCTATCAACAGGAGCGTCCCTCCTTCCTGTTTGACTTTCCGGATTACCCGTGGAAGAAGGGAAACCGGAGGAAACAGGTATGCGAACCGGAACGTCCACCGGACGGACAGAGCATCCACCAGAGACGCCTCTTCGTCTCTTGTGCGAGACCCGTACACCGGCAACTTGTTGTTGTGCCGGGACGCCATGAGGTCGATCTCTGGAAGACCCCACCTGTCCACCAGCAGTTGAAAAAGTCCGGGTGCAGGGACCATTCCCCCGGATGAACGTCCTGGTGACTTAGAAAGTCCACCTCCCAGTTTAGCACTCCCGGGATGAAGACCGCTGATATGGCCGGAAGATTGCGCTCCGCCCATACCAGGATCCGAGACACCTCTACGAGAGCCACCCGACTTCGGGTTCCTCCTTGCCTGTTTATGTAGGCCACGGTGGTAGCGTTGTCCGACTGGACCTGCACCGGATGACCCTGGAGAACCCGATGTGCCTGCTGGAGAGCATTGAAGCCCGCACGGAGTTCCAAGATATTTATTGGAAGCTCCGCTTCTGTCGGCGTCCACCTGCCCTGGAACAAGTGTGGACCCGAAACTGCTCCCCAGCCCCGAAGACTGGCGTCCGTTGTCAACAGGACCCAATTCGATACCCAGTACGGACGTCCCTTGCTGAGATGGGTCGTCTGCAACCACCAGGCAAGGGACAGGCGAACCTCCGGGGTGAGCACTATCGTCTGGGACTTTAGAGACTGAGGCAGCCCGTTCCACTTGGACAGGATCAGGTGCTGCAGAGGTCTGGAGTGAAACTGGGCATATTCCACCATGTCGAACACCGACACCATGGAGCCCAGTAACCTCATCGTCGAGTGTAGAGACACCCGGCGGCTGTGCAGACAACTGCGCACCCTCTACTGTAAAGCAGAGATCTTTTCCTCCGTCACAAAGATCCTTTGCTGTCCCGAGTCCAATAAGGCTCCGAGGTGCAGAATCCGCCGAGACGGGATTAGAGTGGACTTCTGCCAGTTGATTAACCAGCCGTGCCGTTGCAGCAGCGCAATGGTCAGGTCCAAGTGGCGTAGAAGGAGCTCTGGAGATCCTGCCACTAATAACAGGTCGTCCAAGTACGGCAACATGCGGACTCCCTGCAGCCGCAGAGAAGCCGCCATGACCGCCATCACTTTGGTGAACAGACGCGGTGCTGTCGCCAGGCCAAAAGGTAACGCCCGAAACTGAAAGTGGTCGCTGCGGATTGCAACCCTGAGGAACTGTTGATGGCGCAAAAGAATAGGGACATGCAGGTAAGCGTCCTGTATGTCCAATGACACCATGTAGTCCCCAGGTTCCAGCGCCAGAATGATGGACCGTAGGGTCTCCATCCGAAACTTCGGCACCCGCAAAGACTTGTTGAGAGCTTTGAGGTTGAGAATTGGACGATACGACCCATTGGGTTTCTGCACCAAAAAAAGATTTGAATAGAAACCCTGGCCCCTCTGGGAGAATGGAACAGGCACTATAACTCCAGCCTGGAGAATAGTGTGCAATACCTTCCGCAGCTCCGTGGCCTTGTTCCGGTCTGATGGTAGACCCGTGGTGAAGAATCGAGCCGGGGGTCTGTGCCGGAAAGAGAGGGCGTACCCGTGGGAGACCACCTCGAGAACCACAGTGTCTGTCGTGGTGACCGACCAACACCGGGCGAACTGCAGTAGGCGGCCTCCCACTTTGGGATCCCCCAACGGGAGGCCCGGACCGTCAGGCCGCAAGCTTGTCATCAGGCTTAGGGGCCGGACGTCTGGTACTCCATGCCTGCTTCCGGGGCTTGGCCGATTTTTTGGGACCAGCCTGTCGGGGAAAAGACTGTGGTTTGGGCCTGCGCTGGGCCCTATAAGACCGAAATGACGATGGTCCTGAACCAGAAGGAGCCGCGGCCGACGGGAGACATGCCGATTTGGTTGCCGCCAGCGTGGCCACAATCTTGTCCAGATCTGGACCGAAGAGAACTTCTCCGTTAAAGGGCAACGCCTCCCAACCCTTTTTGGAGTCAGCGTCCGCCTTCCAGGATCGCAACCACAGGGTGCGACGAGCAGCCACCGCTGCTGAAGAAATTCGAAACACCAGTGTACTAATTTCTAAGGCCGCCTCGTTGATATAAGTGGCCGAATAACGGAGATTACCAATCAACTCCGTTTGTTCGGCCGGACAGTCGAAATCAAAGTACGCCTCAAATGAATCCGCCCAGCGCTCCATCGCTCTGGCAACCCAGCAAATGGCCATAGCCGGCCGCGCTGCCCCCCCAGCAAGGGCATAAGCGGACTTCAGGCAGATCTCCACCTTGCGGTCCGTAGCATCCTTAAGGGAGGACATGGATGGCATAGGCAATGTGGCACTACGGACAAGACGTGTCACATGAGAATCCACCTGTGGAGGGGATTCCCACTTAGCAAAATAATTATCCGCGAACGGATAAGCCACTGCCAGGCGCCTCTGCGGCTGGTATCGCTTGCCAGGCTGTTTCCACGCCTCCTCTAAATGGTCCATTAACTGGCCCGAATGAGGAAAGACTGTGGCGTCACCTTCACATCCTTAAAAAAGGCATACTTAGATTTAGCAGCTGGGGGAACTTCGTCCTCAATCACCAAGGCTGTGCGGACTGCTCGAATAAGTCCAGGAATATATACCTTGGACCTAGCGTCAGCGTCCTTAGTATGGAGAGGTTCCTGATCGTAAGGATCCAGAATCTCCCCATCATCAGACGTCCCTTCGTCATCCTCATAAGGAGCCGACAGAGACGCCACCGGCCGTTTATGTGGCCGCACCACAGTCTCCCCCTGCAACACATCCGACAAGTGCTGTACTGAACTCGTCAGGGAGTTAACCCACGCCGGCTCCTGAGAAACCGGGAGAGGGGAAATAGGGAGACTGCGGGGTACCACCAATTGTCTTGGGAAACCCTGCATGGGTGACGACACCACTGACTGCTGGGACAAACCCATCTGAGTAAACGCGGGCTGCGGAGCTAACTGGCCCACTAAGGTTGTAAGCGTCTGAGCGAAACAAGCCCAGGGCGGCTCCTGTATCGGTGCTGTAACCGTAATAGGCCGCGCCATCGACAAACACTGCCGGCAGAGGCCCTCCGTGCTACCCTCCCCCTCCACTAAAGGTACTTTACATGTAGCACACTGTAGCCGGAGAGGAAAATCACTTTCAGACATGATGGTACTAAGTATGTGACCCCTCTCACCAATTGTATTTTAAAGAGGTGAGAGACCACCCTGCAGCACCGCACCGCAAGGGCTTAGCAGAAAGAACAGGGACAGTAATAAAGCTGAGTCAGAATAGAAGATACAGGTAGCAGCGCTAGCACAGTCACATACAATGCAAAGAAAATCAATTCCTGCACTAACCAGCGCTGATCACTCAACTACGCAGACACAGGGTCTGGTAGGACACAGCGCTGCAAACACAGACCTGACCACAAGCGGAGGAGAGGTATGCGGGGGGACCCAGACCAAGAGGCTTCCTTCCAGGCTTCCAGCAGCGTTCACCATGCGTTCAGGAAGATGGCCGCCGAGGAGCAGAGAGGAGGCTGGCCTGGGGGAGGAGCGCTGCCACAGGGCCAGTCGGCAGAGTGCAGAGAGGGCTGTGTGCAGCGGGGGAGGCGCCGGCTGTGAGACAGGGAAGGCGCGCTCCCCTGGCATGCATCTATCCCCTGGGACGCCGCAGTGCTACCGCTCTGCTGCGGTACGCTGTCCCAGGGGGGTAGTGGAAGCGCAGGTTATATACCTGGCTCCACGCTGCAGCCAGTCCCCAGGGAGCTCCCTGCCCGGGGACTCTGGACCATGTAACAGCGGGGACCCACCGCGGGACCCCGCTGCTTACCTTGCTGTCCCCCTTGAATCCGGCCATGGTCCAGAACATCAGGGGTCACCGCTAGCTGTGACCCCAGATGCTCACCAGCATCCCCGGATCGGTACCGGCATTCTGGTACCGGCGGGGGTGTAGGGAAGACAGCATGGACGTCAGGACTGTCCATGCTGTACAACCAAATGTGCAGCCACAGCTGCATGCAGAAAAGCTTCAGGGGCTCTTCTTAGCCCCCACTCCAACAGGTGCACCCGACTCCGGCCGGGCACCAAACTAAACTGAGGTGCCTTGGCTCGGGGGAGGGGTATAGGAGGGGGACCCTAGTGCATCCTGGGAGGCTGAAAGCTTAACTCTATGGTGCACGATGACTGACGTCACACCTATACCCCAAGGTATCCTGTGGATACCCTATGGACCCTGAAGTAGAAATTGTCACTTTAGTAAATTTAAGTGTGTATCTAGCTATAGGACACTATAACGAATGATTTAGGCTCTTAAAGCTTTGCCTTATCACTTACGCAAATAATGCAGAGGGAATGACATTGCTTTACTCTATAAACATTTCTAGAAGGAATATTCAATAATTTTTTAGTGTTGAAAGTTAAGTTTATTTTTAAAGAGAAATTAACACACAATACCATAACACTCAGGAATTAATAACGAGAGCTACAGTAAAAGATTTTTTTTTTTCTTTTTTTTTTACTATATTATTTCTCTTTTCTACTACAAAAGGTGACATATGCAGTAACTATCGCTAAGATGACAAGACACATACATTGAGGATATAAGCCTTGTACATGCAGTAATCAAGTACATGCAAATGGTTTCCCGTCTATATGAACTTTTTGATGTGCAACGTAACTATCTTTCTTGGTAAAACACATCCCGCATTCAGAACATATAAACGGCTTCTCATCGACGTGAAGTTTTTGATGCGCAGCGTACGTTGCTTTCTGTGTAAAACATTTCCCGCATTCAGAGCATTTAAAGGGCTTCACGTCGGCGTGAATCAACTGATGCCTGGCCAGGTATACTTTAGCACTAAAATATTTGCCACAATCAGCACAGCCGAAGGGTTTCTCCCCCGTGTGAATCCTTTGGTGTACTACACAGCTTGCCTTCTGGGTAAAACATTTCCCGCAGTGATTGCACACAAATGGCTTCTCGCCCGTGTGAACTCTCTGGTGCGCCATAAAGCTGGCCTTCTGAGTGAAACACTTCCCGCATTCGGAACACTTAAAAGGCTTCTCGTCGGTGTGGATTCTCTGATGTGCGTTATAACTCGCTTTCTGGGTGAAACATTTCCCACACTCCAAGCATTTAAAGGGTTTGATGTCTGTGTGGATTAACTGGTGCCTGACGAGATAGACCTTAGAGCTAAACCGTTTCCCGCACTGACAACATTCAAATGGCTTCTCCCCCGTGTGAATTCTCTGATGTACAATGCAACTTGCATTCTGTGTAAAGCATTTCCCACAGTGAGCACACGCAAACGGTTTCTCCCCCGTGTGAATCCTCTGGTGCGCCACGTAGCCAGCTTTCTGTGTAAACCGTTTCCCACACTCAGAACACTCAAACGGTTTCTGACCTGTGTGAATAATCTGATGCCTAACAAGGTATATCTTACATGTAAAGCATTTCCCGCACTCGGTGCACAGAAAGGGTTTCTGGTCCGCGTGGATACGTCGATGCACAATAAGATTTGAGGCACTGGTGAAGCGTTTCCCACACACAGAACACACAAACGGTTTCTCTCCTGTGTGAGTTCTTTGATGCGAAGCAAAGCTAGCTTTTTGCGAAAAACATTTCCCACACACAGAACACGCGTAAGGTTTTTCCCCTGTGTGAATCCTCTGATGTATGATACGATTTGCTGCATTGGTAAAACACTTCCCACAATCTGAGCAGGGAAACGGTTTCTCTCCTGTGTGAGTTCTTTGATGCTCATCAAAACTTTTCTTAAGTCTGAAGCATTTACCACAAGCAGAACACTCAAAAGGCCTCTCGCCTGTATGAATCCTCTGATGGACAACACAGCTTGCTTTCTGGGTGAAGCATTTACCGCACTGAGTACACACATACGGTTTCTCACCTGTGTGAACTCTTTGATGCGCGAGGTAACTTGCTTTTTGTGAGAAACATTTTCCGCACTGAGCACACACAAACGGCTTCTCCCCCGTGTGAATCCTCTGGTGCGTGATGTAACTGGCTTTCTGGGAAAAACATTTTCCACACTCGGAACACATGAACGGTTTTTCTCCCGTGTGAATTCTCCGGTGAGCAAGAAAATTTGCCTTTTGAACAAAACACCTCCCACAATCATCGCACTTAAACGGTTTCTCGTCTGCGTGGATTCTCAGATGCGCCATATATCCCGCCTTCTGGGCGAAACGCTTCCCGCACTCGGTGCACTGAAAAGGTTTTTCCCCTCTGTGGATAAGCTGATGTCGAACCAGATATATTTTAGAGCTGAAGCACTTTCCACACTCTGAGCACGCAAAGGGCTTTTCCCCTGTGTGGATCCTCTGATGAACTATACAACTGGCCTTCTGGGCAAAACATTTTCCACACTGGGAACACACAAACGGCTTCTCTCCTGTGTGGATCCTCTGGTGAACTATGCAACTGGCTTTCTGGGCAAAGCACTTTCCGCAGTGCGAACAGACAAATGGTTTCTCTCCTGTGTGAATCCTTTCATGCGCGAGGTAACTGGCCTTCTGAGTGAAACACTTACCACAGAGAGCGCACACGAAGGGCTTCTCTCCTGTGTGGATTCTCTGATGAGTAAGGTAACTGGCCTTCTGTGTGAAACATTTACCACAGAGAGAACACACAAATGGTTTTTCACCCGTGTGGACTCTCTGGTGGGCAATATAACTCGCTTTCTGGGTGAAACATTTGCCGCAGTCTGCGCACTTAAAGGGTTTCTCCTCTGTGTGGATTCTCTGATGTGTGTTGTAACTCGCTTTCTGCGTGAAACATTTTCCGCAGTCAAAGCACGCAAACGGCTTCTCCCCGGTGTGAGTGATCTGGTGTCTAGCCAGATAGATCTTAGAACTGAAGCACTTTCCGCAATTAGAACATTCAAACGGCTTCTCCCCCGTGTGGATTCTCTGATGCACAATACAACTGGCTTTCTGGGAAAAGCATTTCCCACAGTGGGTACAGATAAACGGTTTTTCGCCTGTGTGAATTCTCTGGTGCGCCAGGTAACTCGCTTTTTGGGTGAAACATTTCCCGCAGTGGGCACACGCAAACGGCCTTTCGCCCGTGTGAATCATACGATGCCTTACGAGATACACCTTAGAACTAAAACATTTACCGCATTCAAAGCAGACAAAAGGTTTCTCACCCGTGTGAATCCTCTGGTGTACGATGCAACTGGCTTTCTGGGAGAAACGCTTCCCACACTGAAAGCATACAAACGGTTTCTCTCCTGTGTGAATTCGCTGATGTGCCAGGAAACTGGCTTTCTGGGTAAAACATTTCCCACAGTGAGAGCACACAAACGGTTTTTCCCCTGTGTGAATTCTCTGATGTACTAAGCGGTTCCCGGCACTGCTAAAAGATTTCCCACAATCGGAACACGGGAATGGCTTCTCATGTTCGTGAGTTCTTAAGTGTCTAGTAAGATAAAGGCTAGAAATGAAACATTTCCCACATTCGGAACATACATAGGGCTTCTCGTCTGTGTGAGTTTTCCTATGACCGATGAGATCCGAGGCACTTACAAAACATTTCCCACATTCTGTACAAGAAAATGCGTTCTCCCTCCTGTGAAGTTTCTGATGTTTAATGAAACCTAACTTAGAAATAAAAACGTTCCCACACACTGGACATACAAATTGTTTCTGGTCTTTGCGGAATATCTCGTGAAGTTCGGACTCATAAGGGAACGATTTCCCCCCATCGAGACACGCAAATACATTTCCTCTGCGAAATATGCTCTCGTGCTTAACGAGACCGCCACTCATTATGGACAAGTTGATAGGCTTGTCTCCGTGATCATTTCTTTGGTTATAATGAGCTGCAGAATATTCTGTCCATGGGTTGAATTTGTGCGGAGACATGTGTAAAGGGAGATATCCGTTTGGTTCCTCCGATTTTATCCTGACAGGTATGATTGAAGCCTTGCTTCTTGTAATCCTGGAAGTAGGAGGATAAGCATGGGTCTGGAAAGAGTCGTCTGTTATCCAGTCCAATGGAAGGAAGTGCACCGAATTTCTGCCAGGAATACTTGAATTCATGGAAGTATCTGTAAAAAGAAATAATACTGTTTAATAATAAATTGAGAGAGAATAATAAGTGTCTAGTAAGTAATAATAATAATAAGACATAAAATTCATATGATGGTATGATGATTCAGCACTGGGGCTATGAGTTCAATTCCATCTAGGGCACTAATGTCCTCATTTATCAATGAGTTTTATTATTCTCAACGAGTGATAAAAGTCGCTGTGTATGATTAATGGTGCTCCAGCCAATCAGCTCCCAACTGTCACTTTTCAAACAGCTGGGAGCCGATTGGCTGGGAGCACCATTTATTGTATACAGCTCGTTTTATCACTCGCTGTGAATGATAAAACTCGTTGATAACTGAGACCTTAACTGTGTGGGGTATGTATGTTATTCCCATGTCAGCATAGGTGTCCTCTAGGTTCTCTGCTTTAGTCCCAGAGTAAAAAATGGAATGGACCCTTCTATGTTTGTGTAATAGAAAATTTAGACTGGAATCTCCATTTTCTGTGATGTGCTACATAATACATGGGCGCTGTATACATAAATGTTACTAATAATATACTAGAGAGAAACTACCAACATATGGTGCCACATACCTCAGTACTGTCCAGCTGACACTTGGACACAGAAGATAAAAAGTGAGAGGTACAGTACGTGAAATATGCTGAATTAAAGGCCCGAAACCTGTACATTAAATAAAAACCCCTTAAACTGTAGATTAAGCTATACATTTCTAGGCAACATTCACAAATGAATGAAATATTTGTTATATTGGGCCAGATTCAGAGCTGCACGCATTGACGATGACCATGGAGTTGAGCGATCTTTTGCTACTGTGTTTACGCAAATATCCCTTAAAATGGCGCATGTGCTGGTGTGTATGCACAAAGCCGCTGTCGTGATTGAGGCGCCTGGTATCAGAAGTGTCTTCAATTTGCGTCCGTAATCGCACTTGCATACACTACTTAATCAGGCACTCAGAAGCTCAATCATTTACACTGGAGGCCATACATCTGCACCTGCCATAGAGCTGGTACAGGTTTCGATGGTGCGTCTACAGACGCTCATAGTGGGCGTCTCAGTCCTGGTGCATTCATGCGCACAGATGTACACCAGGGAAGGGCTTCCTAGTGGCATTTGCATAAAGTCGCCAAAAGACAGACACGTCTGTGTCCACCTCTGAATGAGGCCCATTGTCTCTGATATAGGATACAATTGTCCTATGGATATAATTTGTCCCTTTTGTAAATATATTGAAGAAAATGGATAATTTACCAGAGAGTAGTTCTAACACTTAATGCAGCTAACTAGGCAATATACTATATCAAATATTGTCATTTCTACCATATACGATAAATATGTGATTGTTGATTTAGAAATATATCTGCTGGTCCTTGGTCTATTTGAATTGTAGGTATTTGCTTTTCCTTAATAAAACAGTATATTACCATAATAGCTTCGTAAACTCATTTTTCAGTCTATCAAGAAAGAAAATGTCCTTACAGTCCTCAGGAAAATAAAATAGTCCATACTGTCTGTCTAGATTTTGCTGCCCCCTTCAAAGAGCTTACCATAGAAACATTTAAAGATTCTACATCACATAAGCCCGAAGGCTTTCATTTTTTTGCGTGATCACTCACCTGTACTTGAATTCTCTAGAATTGTCCTGCGCTGGGGGCTCCTCAAATATGGCTCCTCTCCTCGCTCAATTACTGATACAATAGGTGGCTTCACATTGTCCCAACCTTATGTGGAAAATTAAATTGATCAATTACTTTATTGTACACCAAAATGCTCATATAATTGTACTTTTTGCTTTATTATAATATCCGGAAAAAAATAATAATAGAAAAAATGCATTTTATATATGTACAAAACCTCTCCCAACACAATATGAAATTGCAATGCCACTAGAGGGCTAATAGTGTGTGCTGCTTTATTCAGTCAGAAGCATGAAAGCAGTACATAGAGAATAATGAAAACAAAACAAGACAGGCACTGATTAATTCTCTAATATTCATCAAGAAAAATAATTTCCTCCTCTGCAACTTTACTAGGTGATTACGAATATATAACCTGACAGAGGTGCGCCTATGAGCACTAGAGATATATTTACACAGCAATATTATTATTTTTTTTTACCAAAGAAACTTTATTATCTGTCAACGGTATCCCAATCCCTTCCTTCTGGATTTCACTTTTACAGTCTCATTTTTAAGTCATATCAATATTCTAAAAAGGGACACATCTTCAGTTAACTTTCACCTAATCTCCTAAACAATTTATTTATAATCTATGCCAATGGTCTAAACCAGCACCACACTGACAATCATTGCTTGGAGGTAGACGTTACCCATTCTTCATCAGTGTCTAACTTTTCTAGCGCCTGTTTCACAGAACACCTGGGTTTTAATTTCCCTGCCTGCTAGAACAGATTATAATGTGCATTACCTCTTTGGAGGTAAAAGGGCATAGGGAATGAAGATAGACTGCATGATTCAGAGACACAGTCTTGAATTGTAATTGAGAATGTTGTGCATTATAATTAGGGATCCTGATTTTTAATTATAACTAAAACTAAACCACATTAGGGGCTTTCCTGGATTTTTAATTTAAATTAAAACAGAAAAAGACAGAAATCTTCACCAGAACTGGCATTACCCTATTGCAATCTGAATCTTCCCTGTGACCCTTCCCTCTTTTCTTTGGCAACCCAAATTCTGTTCCCTGTGATCCAGTCACCCACCCCTTTCTCACCCCTATCGTGACCTATGACACCCTCACCTCTGGCCTTGGCACCTTCTTTTCTGGGTCCCTTGGGATCATGTCCCCTAACATCGTCAACTCTGTTTAGAATAAAAACCAGATCTACACCAAAGTATAAGGAGCTGTTCACTTTGTATGGTATATTTACTGTGAAAACCACTGATTATTTTTATTTGCATGTGAACTGATTACCTAAAATACAGGCTTAATAATAAGCTCTGGAAGCCATCACTGTATCCTATAAAGCTGGCCACACACTAGACCAACTTTCATCCAACCATCCAACTAGTTGATTGGTTGGAATGAAAATCTGGTAAGGAATGGGAGTAAATGATGATTAGCAATTTGCTCCTAAATACCAGAAAACAGTTGAAAATAGTCGGTCAGACAAGTTTGTTAAATGTTTGATCTAAACAATTTGTTCAAACAGTTTTTGTCCATTTTCTGGTGTTTGGGAGCAAATTGCTGATTGTCATTTGCTTTCATACGTTACCAGATTTTCATTCCAACCAATCAACTAGTTGGCTGGTTGGATGTAAGTTGGTCTAGTGTTTGGGCAGCTTTAGACTATATCATAGCAATAGAGCACAATAATCAGATACAGTTATATCAGTCATGGCTGGCAGAAGAGCAGGGTAGAGCCAGAGAATTGCTGTCTAACATATTACAGCTAGGAACCCGGGAGCTGTGTAGAGATCACTGCGTTGGGCCACTGTGTAAGGTTAGCAATTTCTATCAAATGACTTTCACTGATGGCGTGGTAACTATAGTAACTGGGATTTTTTTATTTTGTCTCTATGAAAGTAAATTTACATCTCTTCCAGCACCCGCAATCTATATCACCGTCGGCATCTGGGAAAACCTGCATAATGCAGTGAAAATGCTCTTTGGTGACATCCATTGCATACTGTTATGTAATTGCATCCAGCTTTATGAAGTGCATGGCTTTGCAGTCCAACACAGCAGGGTCTCTGTCCCCCTCACCCAGCCTCCCATCTGCTCCCCTCACCCCCGTCTCTCATCTCTGTCCCCCTCATCCCCCTAACACCCAGTTTCCCTCACGTGTCTTCTTCTCCATCTAATTTCTCTCTCCCCTCCCTGTCTCTGTCATTTATTGAAGGGGTGCACGCCTGGTATGGAACAGAGGTGTCGCTGGGGGGTTGCCAGCTCCAGGGATCCAAACAGCACTGGTGGAGAAGAAAATAGAGGATGTTTAAGAAACTCAGCCAGACAGTGAGAGCTGTGAAGGGTGGGAGGGGGCTGGGCCTCCCTCAAGCTCTCACTGCGCCTGCGCAAGACAGACGTTTAGGATATATTGCATGCATGCATGCATTTATGATTCTTCCCAACTATACTCATGTATACTGCTTTCATGTTTGTCATTTATGGTTTGTCCTTCCCAATCTGTGGTGTTATAGTAGTGTTTGTACTTACACTATTGTTAGCTGGTGTTTTGTCCTTATACTTGTAGGGGCGTATCTATAATGGGTGCAGGGTGTGCGGGCCCACACCACACACTCTGCACCCATTTCTTTAATACTTACTTACCTTTCCAGAGTCCCACGTTGGCGTTATCAGCTCTGCGATTTTCCTACTGCGCATGCGCAGTACCCAGAGTCTACATCTGCGGCGCTGCACTCAGTGCGCTACCAGCCGCCGGAGAGAGAGGAGGGGGACCTGGACGGAGACTGTACACAGGCCCCCTCCTCTCTTAATATGCCCCTAGAGTGCAAGCATGCAGACAGGGCTCTCTTACCTCTATATCTATCTGTTATATTACCCAGGCTTGTTACGGTTTTGTTTTCAATTGTAAAGCACAACAGAATATGCTTGCGCTATGTAGGTCACTGTTATTATTAATATTGTACTTACACTCTGTTACATGTATTTTGCAATGTTTATAGGATTACCCCCCTGTACGGCGCTGCAGACACTTTGTGGACTTTTATAAATAAAAGATAATATTAATAATGTATACTGACCAATGATCATATACATTGTTATATCCTTATAGTCTTGCTATGGGGCTGTATATGACACAACTCTATGATAGTCGCATCAATGCATGCTCTTTAGGTACTGTAAAAAGTTCTTTCTGGTAATCTGGTAAAAAAAAGCAACACAAAACAGGATAATCATAAGATGTGAATAATGTTACTGTCACGGCTTAATATTACCCTATCCTGAACTTTGGAGGTACTGTTGCTCTTTTATCTCCGTCTCTCTCTTTCTTAAATGCAACCAGGTCACCTGATACATTTTTTTTATCATTTCTGTTGGTTCAAGCAACATAGTTTAGATTGGAGCGTAATGTAAATCGCCAAGCATCATGGGTAATTGCTGGGGTAGGATGCTGACAGATATATTTTCAAGGGATCTGGTCAAAATACCGACAGTTGGGATGCCAGCGCCGAAATTCCGACACCTGTCAGAATCCTGTACTGGGGTTAGGGGCAGGATGAGGGTTAGTGTTAAGGTGCGGGGAAGGGGAGGTTAGGTTTAGGCACCGGGTAGAGAGGGTTAGGGAGAGGGGGAGGGTTAGGATATTGACCGACAAGTGTCGGTTTCCTAACCCTGTCAGGATTCTAACCACCAGGATCCAGAGCGCCGGGATCCCGTACCCAACCCACTATCAGTAGCACCAGCTATTGCTGGGACTTTAGGGAGAAACCACATAGAGAGCTCCACAGCTGCAGTGAGGAAGATGTTTATGATATGTATAACAGGAGCTCAATCATTAACACAGCCTTCAAGTCTACTGTATGTAATACCCTTTTCAGACAGAGAAAAGGACCTGCTAATTTTCCGGGTCAACCCGGGTCCTTTCCTGTGTGAAAGGGTCAATCCAGGGTGAAATTTCCGGGAATTGCAACCCGGGTTGACCCTTTCACACAGAAGGATCCATGTTGACCCGGCAGTTTCATCATCTGTCTGAAAGGGGGTACTAGCCTGGGACCAGGAACAGACCCGTGCTCCAAAAGCCCGGGCTTCTGTGTGAAGGTGGTATAAAAAACCCAGGCATGAAGACACACAGAAGGTGATTTACCAAAGAGAGACTTTGATAGCAGGTACCAGACATCACCTTGCCCACGGGTGCCAGCTATTAATGCCTCCACAGCGCCGCATGTCACACTATTAAGCTTTATTCCATAGGAGTAAACCACAGATCACATCTCCCAGCTTTATCCTGGATTGCATCACACAGTATTCATTGTTCTTCAGCAGAATTCGAAGTGAAAGAGACTTGTTATAAACCAGATATAAATGTAACTCACCTGTTTGCGCCCCATAATCTATAAAAGGTACATGTTGGGTGTATTCATGTTTTTATGAATTGAAGTGTTGTTTTCACTTTCTATCCTATGAGTATCACTCATAAAGTGTCCATGTTGCCATAGACTGCAGTCTACTCACCAGGGACATCACTAAGCATTAGAGGTATCTTGTATGGATAACCTGCAACTTACTAAATAATTAGGTATCCCATCCTTATAGAGTTGGGTATAGAACTTCTGTGCATTCCTGACGTATAATATGGTACCTACTACCTCCCGGATTACTAAACTGCTAACACTTGGGGAGCGGTATGAGGATTTTAATAGCTCTCTAATAAAGTACCTCATATAAAATAATGAAAACAATTAACACTACTTGTTAATTATAAGGGCACCACTTAAAGCAGGAATGCCACCCACCAGCCATTTTGGATATGAGCAATCAGAAAGTAAGGCACGCTGTGTCTGGTATTTTGATTATGGGAGCCCCTTGTATGAGCTCTTTGTGTCTTTGCTATTCCCGACCTCTGATGCCCACTTTGTGACTTAAGGAACTATCCGTGCCCCTCTGATATGCTCACCCTTACAATGGGTACAGGCTCATTGAGTGCCAACCTGCCCTCTCCCTGCGACTAATGCTTGCCCTTACTCTTGTCCTACCTAGTTTGTTGCTTTATTGCTCATAAGACATGTCAACTTCCATTTTATTGTACTTATGATATGTCGTTACACTGTTCTATGTAAATTACCTGTACTTTGCTGCGGACACTATGTGGTGCCTTAAAAATAAAAGATAATATTACTGGCTTCAGACAAAATGGACCATAGTATGTGTGTGCTAGGGAATGTAGACTGTAAACACCAATATGATATGACTGCCATTATATATGCAATTGATAACAGTAACATGTATGAATAAACCGGTGTTAAACATCGATCTTACCCAGGCTCTGCAGCTTTCATCCTCACTCCTCACAAACACCAGACACCACGTACAGCCGATATCAGGGTAAGCAGAGCATGCTTCTAAATCTCTACATAACATTTAACTCATTCTTACCCAACACTAATTTATAAATCAATCCAACTATATTTATTACTTAAAAATAGTACTTCCCAATATAAGGAACGCCTGCCGTTTGGGGGCGGCCCCACTGACATCATTCGTGATGTCAGTGGTGAGCTTCCGGCTCTAAATTAGAGCCGAAAGCTCACTGGGGCTTGCGGCAGACGAGACCCTACCACAAGGGTCTCGTCGCAAGCCCCGATGGTCTTGACCATCGCGACCATCAACCTGGCCGCTCGCTGAAGCTGTGGGTTGTCACCCACAGCTTAGCGAGCGGCCAGGAGGCCGGCTCATTATAGAGAAGCGGCCGCCCTCCTTCAGAGCGAGCACTAGCATTTTGCGAGCGGCTCTGAATGAGGTCCATAGTCTTTACAGTTATTTATAATTATAAAATTACCTGCTCTATCCTTCCTCTACCCCATACTTCCCTAATGTCCCAATCTGATGGCTCTGTCCCGATGTTTCAGTTGGGACAGCATTGTCCCGTGGGTCAGGAAATCAGAGGGTATTGGTCTTTCAAAGCTGCACAGCAGTGGTGAATGGGTGCAGCAGCACTGGTGTGCACGGCAAGGAATGGGTGGAGAGGGAAAAGGACAGCCTAACACTTTGGGATGTGGTCACGCCATGTGTCCCCATTCCCAGCAGTAAAGGTGGGAGGGTATGCTAGCATATTCCATAATTGTTGCAATGTGACACTGCAGAAAGAAAATCACAGGACTTCTGGCTCTCCACTGCTTATTAGCAATAAGATGGTTCGAAGCACACATTGGGGCAGATGTACTAAGCTCTGGAAAGTGATAAAGTGGAGAGTGATACTAGCCAATCAGCTCCTGTCATGCTACAGGCTGTGTTTGAAAAATGACAGTAAGGAGCTGATTGTTTGGTCGTTTATCACTCTCCATTTAATCACTTTCCAGAGCTTAATACATCTGCCCCATTATTCCAAATCGCTACCTTGATACTTTAGAGCAGAGGTTCTCAAACTCCGCCATTACAGTCCAGGTTTTAAGGATATCCATGCTTGAGTCCATCAAATTGGCTGAGTTACTAATTAAGTCACCTGTGCTCAGGCATGGATATTCTTAAAATGTGGACTGTAATGGCAGAGGGCCTGATTCTGACCCGGTCGCAAGCGCTGTGCACTCGCAACCGGGTCGATGGTGGGCCAGTGCGCATGCGCGAGACCCGGATAGCGACGGCAATCCGTCGCTCCGGGTCTCGTCCCAAAGGGGGCGTGCTATCGATGTTGAGTGACAGCACGCCCGCTTTGGTGGGCGGGCCGGGGGAGTGGCTGCCCAAACGGAGGCGTTCCCACGAGTGATGTCAGTGGGAGAGATTTCGGCTCTGTTAGAGCTGAAATCTCTCTGGGGCTTGCAGCAACGAGACCCTACCACAAGGGTCTCATCGCAAGCCCGATGGTCGCGATGGTCAAGACCATCGCGACCATCTTCCAGGCCGCTCGCTATAGCTGTGGGTGGTCACCCACAGCTATGCGAGCGGCCAGGAGGCTGCTCTAAAAAAAAAATAGCCCGGCCCTGATTCAGAGCGAGCGCTCTGTCAGAGCGTCCGTCTCTGAATCATGGCCAGAGTTTGGCAACCTCTGCATTAGAGGACTGTGTGATAGGGCAGATGGAAATTTATTGAATGTCCAGCATATAGGACTAAGATTGGGTCCTAATAAACTGAAGAAGCCCTACACAACAGAACATAAATCTGCAAAGGCATTAATGTTCAGTAACTCCATGAAGAAATATGTATATAATCTTACACACACCGCACAGTTAGAAAGAGACACAGACGTGATGATATATGGATTTATTGAGATACTGTAATAGTAAGTGACTGCTCCCAAACGTTCACAGTTAGCGTGTTGCGTGATGTTATATAACATGTTTTTACAACATTTCTAATTGACGATGTGGTTTGGTAAAAAGAGCGTCGGTGAGGATTTCCTGAAAGGTGCTATTGTTTATTAAACCGATGAGATTTTCTCAATATAGAAATGAAGTTTAAGGATCTGGCAAATTTCAATAACAATTTTTTTCGTGTGACATTTTTCTTTTGTAGAATATACTGATCCGGAGCTAAACCTGGTGACTACAATTTAGAATTCAGGAGCCTGCAAGATGAAAATGAGATGAGCTGTTCTACTCGGTTCTTTTTGTCAAATTAGCCCAAGTTCGGATGAGTTGTAAGATGGTGACATTGCCCACAACAAACATACAAGCCACAATTATGCCTCTTATCCAGTGTTGCTAAGTGCAATGATGTCACAATATTCAGAAGTGTTAAAACATTTGGTGAAAAGGTTTAGATGTTGTTATGATCAGATTTATCCAAATTGAAGGTGAAATCATGGAAAAGCTGAACTCGTCCTGGAAAAGAAAACGCAAAACTTATGACGATTTAGAGAAATCGGCACTTCAGGTGGAAGTAACCAAGGCCTCTTCTCAGCGGTGATTGTACCATCAGCCATGGTCCTTAGAGCTGCAGGACTCCACTTCTCTTCCACGTTCTCGGAAAGCTCTCTTAATACCGACACCGCATTCATATGATCTCTGCTCGGACTAGACTCATTAATCCTGCTGTCTCCAAAGCTGGTACATTCACTAAAAGCAGGGACCTGCTGTTAGATTGACTCTACCTGTTTACAGCAGGCATTGAGAGTGCAGCCAATTCTGAATGATTGTCAGTGGGCCTGTAATGAAGGGCTGTTTGCAAACTACCTACTCTACATCATACAGAAGTCAGTTTATAAGTTTACTTTACCACAGTAATTTATGACAGGCAATCAGCTCGTGTGTAGTGAATAACCTCTACAGGGGAGCTAACAAACACTACTGATAATGACACTACTGATAATGAAACCATGACGGGCAGATGACCCTGAGTCCAATTCTGAGCTGATTGCAAAGGGACTGCTTGTAATATAATAATACACTAACCTAAACAAGCCCATTATCTGCAAGTTCTGAAGATGGGGACAGGGGGAATCTTACAGGGATGTAGTTAGCATCCCGACAGTCAGGATGCCGACAGATTGTGGAGGTTAAGTGTTAGGGTCAGAGGGAGACTTAGGGTTAGGGGGAGGGTTAGGGTTAAGCTGCAGGAGGGGAGGGTTAGGATGCTGGATGGGAGGGTTAATGTGCGGGGGTAGTAGGTCAGGGTTAGGCTGCGCTATGGAGGGTTAGGCTGCGGGACAGGAGGGTTAGGGGAGAGTTAGGGTTAGGCTGCGAAGGGGTGGATTAGGTGGGGACTTAGACACTAGGGGCGGGTTAGGCTTAGGGAGGGGTGGGTTAGGCTGCGCGAGGGGTGGGTTAGGGGCACGGTCAGAGTAAGGGTTATAATACTTAAAAAAATCTACTGGGATTCTGATCCCGTGTACTCAACCCATCGTACACTGTCTAAGGCAGTGTTTCCCCAAACCTCGTCCTCACTTACAGTCCATACATTAGGGGTATCACTGCTTCAGCACAGGTGATTAAATTAAAGTGACTGGGAAATAATTCAGTCACCTGTGCTCATGCATGGAAACCCTTAGTACCAGGACTCTGAGTGGGCCATGAGGGATGGGTTTGGGAAACACAGTTCTATGGTCCAAGAAATTAAACACCTAATCCAAGTCTTATGCTGGGTACACAATTGGGCATTCAACTGAACGGCCGATATATCGTGGGTGTGTCGGCCAGTGTGTACAGACGATATATCTGCGAGCGACGTAATTCACAGACCTATCGCGTCGGCTGTGCAGCACAACCGATGACAGACATATTTGCAGATATATCATCTCATTGTGCTGTGTGTACGGACGGTCAGCCGCCCACCCGTACACTTGCAGCACAGGCTGCTGGGGAGAGGGACCCCGGCCAGATAGCAGTTCGATGTTTATGAACAAGAATCATCTGCAGATATATCTTCCAGGTGTGTACACAGCTTAGAGGGGGTATTTATCAAAGCTCGGAGACAGATAAAATTGTGAGAGATAAAGTACCAACCAATCAGCTTCTAATTTACATTACATTTTACTTGTTTGAAAAATGACAGTTAGGAGCTTTGATAATTACCCCCCTAAATGAGTATCATGACACAGTATTGGCCTGGTAGATTAATGGAGAGCGATACAATGAGCCATAATTAATCTGTATCTGTAAAAGGTATTAGTGTTACACGTGGGGTTGATTCAGAACAATCCTAACTGAACTCTGAATTGCAGTGTAAATATAAAGCTGCCCAGCATTTGTGGACTGCATGCAAAAGCAGCCAGTATTTATCCTGCATGTAAAAAATATAAATTTGAAGCATCTGCACCCCTTGCATTGCAACATGGTTTGATCCAGGTGCAAAGTTACTTGCTTTTCTCCCAACTAAGTAGCCAGACCTTTTGAAAATAGCGTGTTAATGTCTTACCTAGAGATCGGAGGGTCTGGTAATTCTCCAACATCACCTCCCTGTACAGTTCCTTCTCCTCATTGCTCAGACAGTCCCACTCCTCCTTTGAGAAGTAAATTGCAACTTCATCAAACGTAGACTGTGGTTCCTATAAAAGAAGATTCCTAGATGAATGCAGTTATTCTCCATGCCAGGCGAGTTTCCTCCCAGAATGCAATTCTGCTATTGTCTCTACGACTGTGTCAGACAGATCCACATAGAACAGCTTTATGATCCAGAATCTGCCACACTAAAAAGCAAGATCTTTATGTACAACATAATAATGGGCTCCCAAAATCAGACACCATCACCTGCTAAGCTCAAAGCTGCTGCTAAGAGTCCAGATAGAGAGGGCGCGGTGCTGTGATGATCCGATTCAAGGTGTAACTCTCCCGACCCTCCCATCTGGACCTCCTCGGATCTCCCAGAGGCCAGATAGGAAAAAAGTTGGCCAGCATGGCACAAAGCCTTTTTGTCCTCGCAAAAAGACTCAAACTCTCCGGCTGGTCAGACATGCCAGTAACGTAACCTCTAATGAAATGCGCATAGCACCTTACAACTGTGCCTGTGCAGGAAGATAGATATCATTCTAGGTACACCTGAACCAACATAACAAAAAACAGAAATACACAAAAAAATAAAAATAAATTTAGATTAAAGATGAAGTAGGATGGATTTTATAGTGAACTTTTTACGTCTTTCACCATGCGTAGTTTGGCGCAGATTTCTTTAACATTTTTAAAGATCGGGCAATGGCTGATCCAGGGATGGGTGTCAAGGGGTCTAGAGGGGGCAGGCTCCCAGCGGCTGAATACTACGTAGAAGCATCTGGTAGCCGGGAGGCAGACAGAGGATTCTGCATGGCTGCCATGTGTTTTAAACACATTGGAACAGCCAGACAGCATCCTCGCTCTTCATCTCAGGCGTAGACATGCACTCTGATTGGTAGTTGGCACTGGTCATCAAACAGTAAGGGTACATGAGGGAGCAGGGTTATGCTAAACCACCCAATTTGGATCTGCCACTGCATTTGGCAGACAACTGTGTACATATGCGGAATTAGTAGGTAGGGACTGTGGCCCTCATTCAGAGGCGGTCGGAGGATGCAAGCAGTCGTTCAGAAACTGGGCGGCCGCTTGCATCCTGACCGGCTGCCTCTGTTTCGGTCGTTAGGCTGTGGGTTTACACCCACAGCTCTAACGACAGCTAGGATGATGGTCGCGATGGTCATAGACCATCGCGACCATCGGGGCTTACGACGAGACCCTAGGGTAGGGTCTCACTTGTCGTAAGCCCCGGAGAGCTTCTGGCTCTGTCAGAGCCGGAAGCTCGCCACTGACATCATTAGTGATGTCAGTGGGGCCTCCCCCAAACGGCAGGCGTTCCCATGAGAACGCCTCCGTTTGGGCTGCCACCCCCCGGCCCGCCTTCCAAACGGGGCGAGCTGTCAATCAACATCGACAGCTCGCCCCCTTTGGAAAGAGACCCGCTACGACCGGCGCTGTCGGTCGTAGCGGGTCTCACGCATGCGCACGAAGGAGCCGGCTCCCTCATGCGCATGCGCACTGGACAAACATCGAGGCGGCCGTGCGGTCGTAGACCGTACAGCCGCCTCTGAATGAAGCCCTGTATTCTGTGTGCTTCTAAAAAGCGAAGGAGGCACGGCCATAAAATTCAACTGCAAAGCTGCGCAGGTTTTGGGCGACATCCTGAGTTTATTCACTGGAAATCCATCAGTCACCCTCTACTCACTCTCAAGAAGGACGAATGTAGAAGCTTGGGGAGGGAAGGATATAGCAAAATACAAATAATCATAATTGGTATATTATTTAGCTACATAGTATACATAGCTAGTATTTACAAAAAAAAAAAGGGGGGGGATTTCATGTTCTTCTAGAATACTAGAATAGGATTCCCACTAAACAAGACAATCTCAGGGAAACTAAGAGCAAGAGAAATCATACGTACCCAGGACTTGCGGCCCAGCCTGCCTCCTCTGGGGCTGCTCCAGGTCATTATTTCCCTGCCGTGCCGGGGGGCGGTCACAGCCGCAGCAGAAAAACGGTAATAACTGATTAATTGTGTTATGAATGCAGCTATATCAGGGATACATATTACAGCTGTCTGAGCTCCAGGGGGGATCATTTATTGTATTTCAATAGTTTTATATACAACCAGGACCAAAGAGAAGAGCTGCACACTGTATGTACAAGGATAGCAATGCAATGTAATAAGAGATGAAAGCTATGCGGTATAGGTAAATGCTACTGAAACTAACAGATCTAGAAACAGAGACCATATAACAGAGGCTTTCTATCTGGCAGCATGGAGCATGAGAATACCGACGCAACTTGTGATTGGCCGCAATTGTACGGGGTGATCCATAAATGTGGAAACAACCTTATAGAAAGGAAATGAGTATGGAAATATTAATCCAGTGTCTACACATAGGATATGGGAGTAGGGGAAAACTTTTTAGGGTATGTCACCAGTATGGCGGCTATCTTGAATGCAACTTTAATTTTATTAATTGAGAAGGTAGTCATGTGACATACCAAACAGATGTAGAATTTCATAAGAAAAACAACAGTGTTCTTCGTTTTAACATATCTTTATTCATTCTCGCGTTTTAACAATCCTAGCTATAAAATACGATCACCCGTAAACTACATTCCTGCTGGAATTAAGTGATTTTTGTGGAAAGTTACTTATGTGAAATTGATGCTTGAAAATTCCATTTGGGCCTCGCTCCGCTATAGTTTCTCATGTGTTGAGTAGAGTATGACCTCACGTACCTTTCCGTTCAGGTGGTATAAATCTGAGGCGTGGTTCAGGATCTCCCCGGCAGCTGGCATGATGTCCATCTTCAGGAAGCGTTGTATAGTAACAATTAGTTCCTGTTCCTCCAGTTACAGAGATACATTCCTATGGTCAGAGACAGCTCTGGGGGGCTGCAGGTCCTGCGTGACCATCTTTCTGCAGGAGGGAAAACTCTATGTAACAGCCATTCATAAAACAAGTAACTACAACCCTGAGACTGGACCAGATAATCATTTCTAAAGGTACAGTTCCACCAGACAAAAGCTACATTTAAAGACAAATTACAGCCCTAAAGAACACTAATCACTTAATTGGATAATGTATTGCTTCATGTATGGTAGCTCAATCAGCCCTAGCTTCCAGAGAGGTGGTCAGGAGCCCTCACTATCATGATGTCCTCTGGAAATTGATTCAATGGGCAGAAAATTGGAGGAGAAAAGGGTCTGAGACCTCCCATGTCACCACAGAGAGATCCTATAGTGTGTGTACGCCAGCGACAGTTTCATCCAGGTTACAATAGATCTACATATTTGTCCTCGTAAATCTAGCCTCAATACGCCTCGCAACGTGACTTGCCTGGTGTGAGTGAGCCGCCAGGTCTCGTGCTACTCTGCTAGTGTCGGCACCTTTTTTTGCTGAGCTATTACGCACCAGCAGACTGTGCTGATTAATTTGCTATGCGACACTTGTATATTTGTGTGCACCTGAATCGACTAAGGCATTTTCGGCAAAAAAAGACGCCCGGCGTTAACAGAACATCACAGGACCTGGCTCACCGGGAGGGGTTTTTTAGCGTGACTGCAGCAAAGATGTGTAAGGACACATCTGTATCAATGCTGGCAATAAGGGGACGCATGAGATAGGCTTCACAGAATGTCTTTAAATAATCAAATAAAACTATATATATATTTTGATATGTTGTCCTGAGGAAGGGGTGAAAGACCCCGAAATGTCGACTCACAATAAAAATCTCTCTGGTGAGAGTATTGGATTTATTAGGTCTCTGAGTGCCGCCTTTGTATATGGATTCTATTATTTGGGGGTGCTGACCCCAAAGGAGGGCACGGAGCAAGTCCCAGGGGATCAGCAGTTTCTGAGATACTCAAAGCACAATGTCTAGTAACAACTATCATTCCACTGTCAAAGTTAAGGCGCATATCCACTAGACGATATGCTCCATGAGCGATATCGTCTAGTGTTTCCACGGCAGTGATGTGCTCTATGTCATTAACGACACTGAGCACCCACACTGAACGATATATCATTCAGTGATGTCACCTCTATCATCCCCGTACTTGCAGAACCTGACAATGTCGTCGGGTTGCCCTGCAAGTACGGGCGATGAAAGAGGTTGCCAACGACCAGCGGGAGCGCGCATCGCTGGTCGTTGACAGCATATCCACTGCAAGATATTGTGGACAATGAACGATAATGATATCGTTATCGTCCAATTTATCATGTAGTGGATATGCGCCTTTACTTAGATCGTATTTCTTCCCCATTCTATTTTTTTATGTGAACTATAACTGAACCTCTTCACCATTACTGCATGTTTTTATGCATTGAGATGCTGTCACATGATTGACTAATATTTGCATTATCGAGCAGTTGAGCTGGTGTACCTAATACAATGGCCACTGAGTGATATACAGTCAGGTGCATAAATATTGGGACATTAACAGAATTTTCATATTTTGGCCTCTATTCACCACCACAATGGCTTTGATATGAAACAAACAAGATGTGCTTTAACTGCAGACTTTCAGATGGTTTTTCTTCACAAGGGAAATAATTCTTCTGTCATCCACCACAGTTGTTTTCCGTGGTCTTCCGGGTCTTTTTGTGTTGCTGAGCTCTCCGATGCGTTCTTTCTTTTTAAGAATGTTCCAAACAGTTGATTTGGCCACACCTTATGTTTTTGCTATCTCTCTGATGGGTTTGTTTTGATTTTTCAGCCTAATGATGTCTTGCTTCACTGATAGTGACAGCTCTTTGGATCTCATATTGAGAGTCGACAGCAACTGATTCCAAATGCAAATGTCACACCTAGAACGGTGTAGGAATTACAACGGTTTCTATATGTGCCTCCCACTTTTTAAGGGACCAAAAGTAATGGGACAAACTAAACAATCCTAAATCTTACTTTCACTTTTTAATACTTTGTTGCAAATCCTTTGCAGGCAATTACAGCCTGAAGTCTGGAACGCATAGACATCACCAGACACTGGGTTTCATCCCTGGTGATGCTCTGCCAGGCCTCTACTGCAAATCTCTACAGTTCCTGCTTGTTCTTGGGGCATTTTCCCTGCAGTTTTGTCTTCATCAAGTGAAATGCATGCTCAATCGGATTCAGGACAGGGGTTTGAGTTGGCCATTGCATAACATTCCACTTTTTAGCCTTAAAAAACTATTTGGTTGCTTTTGCAGTATGCTTCGGGTCATTGTCCATCTGCACTGTGAAGCACTGTCCAATGAGTTCTGAAGCATTTCACTGAATATGAGCATATAATATTGCCCGAAACACTTCAGAATTCATTCTGCTGCTTTTGTCAGCAGTCACATCATCAATAAATACAAGGGAACCAGTTCCATTGGCAGCCATACATGCCCACGCCATGACACTACCACCACCATGCTTCACTGATGAGGTGGTATGTTTTGGATCATGAGCAGTTCCTTTCCTTCTCCATACTCTTCTCATCCCATCACTCTGGTACAAGTTGATCTTTGTCTCATCTGTCCATAGGATGTTGTTCCAGAACTGTAATGGCTTTTTTAGATGTTGTTTGGCAAACTCTAATCTGGTCTTCCTGTTTTTGTGGCTCACCAATGGTTTACATCTTGTGGTGAACCCTCTATATTCACTCTTGTGAAGTCTTCTCTTGATTGTTGACTTTGACACATATACACCTACCTCCTGGAGAGTGTTCTTGATTTGGCCAACTGTTGTGAAGGGGTTTTTCTTCACCAGGGAAATAATTCTTCTGTCATCCACCACAGTTGTTTTCCGTGGTCTTCCGGGTCTTTTGGTGTTGTTGAGCTCTCTGATGCGTTCTTTCTTTTTAAGAATTTATTTATTTATTTTATTTATTTATTTTATTTATTAACAGTTTCTTATATAGCGCAGCATATTCCGTTGCGCTTAAGAATGTTCCAAACAGTTGATTTGGCCACACCTGTTTTTGCTATCTCTTTGATGGGTTTGTTTTGATTTTTCAGTCTAATGATGGCTTGCTTCACTGATAGTGACAGCTCTTTGGATCTCATATTGAGAGTCGACAGCAACTGATTCCAAATGCAAATGTCACACCTAGAATCATCTCCAGACCTTTTACCTGCTTAATTGATAATGAAATAACGAGGTAATAGCCCACACCTGTCCATGAAATAGCTTTTGAGTTGATAGTCCCATTACTTTTGGCCCCTTAAAAAGTGGGAGGCACATATTGAAACTGTTGTAATTCCTACACCGTTCACCCGATTTGGATGTAATTACCCTCAAATTAAATCTGAAAGTCTGCAGTTAAAGCACATCTTGTTTGTTTCATTTCAAAGCCATTGTGGTGGTGAATAGAGGCCAAAATATGAAAATTCTGTCAATGTCCCAATATTTATGCACCTGACTGTATATACCAGTAGAGTTCCTGCTAGGAAACGGGGAGGACATTGCGCAGACTCACGGCCAAGGGCATCCTATGCGCGCACGCTTCGGAAAAGGGGCGTGGCCAATCATGGAGGGGGCATGTCCTTGCAGAACACCCCCAATTGGTCATACTTGGGGGCGTGCCCAGCACTTACGGAGGTGCTCGGCTTCCCCCAAGCTCTCCCCTGTTCACGGCTTCTATTCACACGGCAATGATCAGTCACTGCAACTTTTCCCACCCACGGGACACTGCGACCCGTGGGTGGGGAAGCCTCAGAGCATGATGCTTTAGCTGCCTAGTGGGAACACTATACTAGAGATGAACGGTTCAATTTTGGCTCAGATCCTCCCGCCAAGTTCGGATCTCAGAACGAGGCTAAATATCATCTTTCACAAACAGAGATGACATTTTGTCCATGAAAGATGATGTTGTGCCTCGTTCTGTGATCTGAATTTGGCGGGAAGACCTGAGTAAAAACCGAACAGTACATCTCGAATATATACTTACAGTGTCATCATACACCAAACCACAATATGTCGTGCAGAGCACGACGCCTAGCACGAGTGTGCCATGCCGTGCTGTGTAGTGTCTTTTTCTTTAAATGTGCATCTTATTCGAACCACAGACACAGCAATCTGTACCAAAGACAACTGACTGAAACTCTAATCGCACAGGAATTCGTTTTAAATATGTACAAAGTAACAGCTGAAGCACAACGGAACTTGGCATGAAAGAAAGACGCAGCCGCTGCTTCGTAGCAATTTGTATACAGATTCAGATATAAATTTAAGAAGTGCAGTCTCGTTACACGGTTTTGTTACATTGAACTGATAAAAACATGCTGAGCACAAGTCGAGTCGCACAGGACCTGGCGCGCCGAGAAGGGATGTTTGGCGCGACTGTGGTCAGATGAGAACACATCTGTAATAATTTCCTTAGCCTATTGGCATCATATCAGCATCAAACAATGGGCCTGATTCAGACCCTCTCGCAAGCGGGTCAATGGCTGTGCAGTGTGCGCACTGCGAAGTGCGCGAGCCCCGTAGCGAGTAAATTTTCACTCGCTGCGGGACTCGCCACAAGATGGGGCGGCTGTCGATTGTGATTGACAGCTCGCCCGTTTTGTAGGCGTGTAGGAGGGGGGTGGCTGGACAAACGGAGGCGTTCCTGAACGCCTGCCGTTTGTGGGCGGCCCTACTGACATCACCAGTGATGTCAGTAGTGAACTTCCTGCTCTATTAGAGCAGGAAGTTCACTGGGGCTTGCGATGGACGGGACCCTACCACAAGGGTCTCGTTGCAAGCCCGATGGTCACCCACAGCTTACCGAGCGGCCTGGAGGCCAGTGAAAAAAGAAAAACGTCCCGCCCTGATGCAGAGCGTGCGCTCGCAAATAGCAGGCGCCTCTGAATCAGGGCCAATATACTCACTGTGTTCATTTACAGCTTTAAATAAAGCAATATATTTGGAAGGTTGGAACCAATTCCAAACAATGAATGAAGACTAGCTTACACTACTATTAATAAACTGATTTCCATGTAACAGATAAATGAAGAATACCTGTAATATCACTTATTATCACCACCTTGCTAGAAGTTCATTAGGAAGGGAAAAATAATAAAAAACAAGACACTTCTGTTATACGCCTGAGAAAGAGAAAATGTCCAATGTATTCATAAATGTAGTCTCCTTTAGTACTGGCAGATAATTACTTTGAGGTTTTAGCAATGCCATTTTTGTTTCAATGCGTTCTATTAACACTAGTAATATTAATGCAAACGGATCTGACACTAGAAGCCATTGTGTCACCAACTCCACTGGCAGTTTACTTAATTTCTCACAGCTAAATGAGAGAGGGAGAGAGAGAGAGAGACAAAAAGGGAAAGAGAGGAGAGAGAAGAGAGACAACAATGAGAGGGACAAAAAGGGAAAGAGGCGAGAGAAGAGAGACAGCAATGAGAGAGAGAGGGAGGGAGAGTGACAAAAAGGGAAAAAGGGGAGAGAGAATAGAGACAGCAATAAGAGGGACAAAAAGGGAAAGAGGAGAGAGAAGAGAAACAGCAATGAGAGGGCAAAAAGGGAAAGAGGAGAGAGAAGAGAGACAACAATGAGTGAGAGAGAGGAAGAGTGACAAAAAGGGAAAAAGAGGAGAGAGAAGAGAGACAGAAATGAGTGAGAGAGAGGAAGAGTGACAAAAAGGGAAAAAGGGGAGAGAGAAGAGAGACAGAAATGAGAAAGAGAGAGGAAGAGTGACAAAAAGGGGAAAAGGGGAGAGAGAAGAGAGACAGAAATGAGAGAGAGGGAGAGTGACAAAAAGGGGAAAAGAGCAGAGAGAATAGACACAGCAATGAGAGTTAGAGTGACAAAAAGGGAAAAAGGGGAGAGAGAAGAGAGACAGCAATGAGAGAGACAAAAAGGGAAAGAGGAGAGAGAAAAGAGACAGCAATGAGAGGGAGGGAGAGTGACAAAAAGGGAAAAAGGGGAGAGAGAAGAGAGACAGAAATGAGAAAGAGAGGGAGAGTGACAAAAAGGGGAAAAGAGGAGAGAGAATAGAGACAGCAATGAGAGTTAGAGTGACAAAAAGGGAAAAAGGGGAGAGAGAAGAGAGACAGAAATGAGAGGGACAAAAAGGGAAAGAGGAGAGAGAAGAGAGACAGCAATGAGAGGGACAAAAAGGGAAAGAGTAGAGAGAAGAGAGACAGCAAAGAGGGAGAGTGACAAAAAGGGAAAAAGGAGAGAAGAGAGACAGCAATAAGAGAGAGAGGAAGAGTGACAAAAAGGGAAAAAATATGAGATATGGAACCCTATGGACTTCGTAGAAATAGAGATAACAAGGGTAAGTTCTTACCATATCTCATATTTTCTACTTCAGGGTCCATAGGGTATCCACAGCATACCTTGGGGATGTCCCAAAGCAGTATCCTTTAAGGTTGGGGACGCTCCTGTGCAGAAAGGAGAATCCGCCGCCCGAAGGAAGCATCCTGAGAGGCGAAGGTGTCAAACCTGTAATACCTCACGAAGGTATGGCCAGAGGACCACGTAGCAGCCTTGCAGATCTGGACTGCAGAGGCACCACGTCGAGCTGCCCACGAAGGACCCACAGACCTAGTGGAATGAGCCTTCACAGAAGGAGGAACCGGCAGGCCTTCATGAAGATAAGCTTCAGAAATAGCCATACGGATCCAGGCCGCCAAAGTTTGCTTTGAAGCAGGCCAACCCTTTTTACGGAAGCCATAGAGGACAAACAAGGCGTCCGACTTCCTAAACGAAGAAGTGCGGTCAACATAAGTCATTAAGGCCCGCACGACATACAAAGAGGCCTCACCCACTGACAGACCAGGTGAGTTAAAGGCCGGAACAACGATTTCCTCGTTAACATGAAACTGGGAAACAACTTTGGGAAGAATCTCGGGCCGAGTGCGAAGCACTGCCCTGTTCCCATGAAAAACCAAGAAAGGGGGTTTACAAGAAAGAGCCCCTAAATCATAAACACGTCTGGCCGAAGCAATAGCCAGAAGGAAAACAGTCTTAGCTGTTAGCCATTTAAGATCCACTGAGCCCAGTGGTTCAAACGGCGGTCCCTGGAGAGCCCTCAGGACCACAGCCAAATCCCAAGGTGCCACAGGTGGAACAAAGGGCGGCTGAATGCGGAGAACACCTTGCATAAAGGTGCGCACATCCGGGATTGTAGCAATCCTACGGTGAAACCAGACAGACGGGGCCGAAACCTGTACCTTCAAAGAAGCAAGGCAAAGCCCATGATCTAGTCCCGCTTGTAGACGAAATTCCGGCGGTGCATAACCTCTCGGTCGACACCACTGGAATAACGCATGCCACACGCGATGGTATATCCTCGCGGAAGACGGCTTCCGAGCTTGTAACATGGTACGCACCACAGAGCTGGAAAACCCCCTGGACCTCAGCATGGCTGTCTCAACAGCCACGCCGTCAAAGACAGCCGAGTCAGGTCCGGGTGAAGACAAGGACCCTGTGACAGAAGGTCCGGTCGTACGCAGAGGACTGTCCACGGACAGACCCTGAAGGTCTGAGAACCAGTGCCGTCTGGGCCACGCGGGAGCTATCAACAGGAGCGTCCCTCCTTCCTGTTTGAATTTCCGGATTACCCGTGGAAGAAGGGATACCGGAGGGAACAGGTATGCGAACCGGAACGTCCACCGGACGGACAGAGCATCCACCAGAGACGCCCCTTCGTCTCTTGTGCGAGACCCGTATACCGGCAACTTGTTGTTGTGCCGGGACGCCATGAGGTCGATCTCTGGAAGACCCCATCTGTCCACCAGCAGTTGAAAAACGTTCGGGTGCAGGGACCATTCCCCCGGATGAACGTCCTGGCGACTTAGAAAGTCCGCCTCCCAATTTAGCACTCACGGGATGAAGACCGCTGATATGGCCGGAAGATTGCGCTCCGCCCATACCAGGATCCGAGAGACCTCCACGAGAGACGCTCGACTTCGGGTTCCTCCTTGCCTGTTTATGTAGGCCACGGTGGTAGCGTTGTCCGACTGGACCTGTACCGGACGACCCTGTTGAACCCGATGTGCCTGCTGGAGAGCATTGAAGACCGCACGGAGTTCCAAGATATTGATTGGAAGCTCTGCTTCTGTAGGCGTCCACCTGCCCTGGAACAAGTGTGGACCCGAAACTGCTCCCCAGCCCCGAAGACTGGCGTCCGTTGTCAACAGGACCCAATTTGGAACCCAGAACGGACGTCCCTTGCTGAGATGGGTCGTCTGTAACCACCAGGCAAGGGACAGGCGAACCTCCGGGGTGAGCACAATCGTCTGGGACTTCAGAGACTGAGGAAGCCCGTTCCACTTGGACAGGATCAGGTGCTGCAGAGGTCTGGAGTGAAACTGGGCATATTCCACCATATCGAACACCGACACAATGGAGCCCAGTAACCTCATCGCCGAGTGTAGAAACACCCGGTGGCTGTGCAGACAACTGCGCACCCTCGACTGTAAAGCAGAGATCTTATCCCCCGTCACGAAGATCCTTTGCTGTTCCAAGTCCAATAAGGCTCCGAGGTGCAGAATCCGCCGAGACGGAATTAGAGTGGACTTCTGCCAGTTGATTAACCAGCCGTGCCGTTGCAGTAGCGCAATGGTCAGGTCCAAGTGGCGTAGAAGGAGCTCTGGAGATCCCGCCACCAATAAAAGGTCGTCCAAGTACGGTAACATGCGGACTCCCTGCAGCTGCAGAGAAGCCGCCATGACCGCCATCACCTTGGTGAACACACGTGGTGCTGTCGCCAGGCCAAAAGGTAACACCCTAAACTGGAAGTGGTCGCTGCGGATTGCAAACCTGAGGAACTGTTGATGGCGCAAAAGAATAGGGACATGCAGGTAAGCGTCCTGTATGTCCAATGACATCATGTAGTCCCCAGGTTCCAGCGCCAGAATGATGGACCGTAGGGTCTCCATCCGAAACTTCGGAACCTGCAAAGACTTGTTGAGAGCCTTGAGGTTGAGAATCGGGCGATACAACCCTTTGGGTTTCTGTACCAAAAAAAGATTTGAATAGAAACCCTGGCCCCTCTGGGAGAATGGAACAGGCACTATAACTCCAGCCTGGAGCATAGTGTGCAATACCTTCCGCAGCTCCGTAGCCTTGTTCCGGTCTGATGGTAGACCCGTGGTGAAGAATCGAGCCGGGGGTCTGTGCCGGAAAGAGAGGGCGTACCCGTGGGAGACCACCTCGAGAACCCAAGTGTCTGTCGTAGTGACCGACCAACACTGGGCGAACTGCAGCAGGCGGCCTCCCACTTTGGTATCCCCCAAAGGGAGGCCCAGACCGTCAGGCCGCAGGCTTGTCATCTGGCTTAGGGGCCGGACGTCTGGTACTCCATGCCTGCTTCCGGGGCTTGCCCGATTTCTTAGGGCCAGCCTGTCGAGGAAAAGACTTTGGTTTGGGCCTGCCCTGGGCCCTATAAGACTGAAAGGACGATGGTCCAGAACCAGAAGGAGCAGCGGCCGACGGGAGACAAGCCGATTTGGCTGCCGCCAGCGTGGCCACAATCTTGTCCAGATCCGGACCGAAGAGAACTTCTCCAGTAAATGGCAACGCCTCCAAACCCTTTTTGGAATCTGCGTCCGCCTTCCAGGATCGCAGCCACAAGGTGCGACGAGCAGCCACCGTTGCTGAAGAAATTCTAGACACCAGAGTACTAATGTCTAAGGCCGCCTCGTTGATATAAGTGGCCGAATCACGGAGATTACCAATCAACTCCGCCTGTTCGGCCGGACAGTCGGAATCAAAAGACGCCTCTAATGAATCCGCCCAGCGCTCCATCGCTCTGGCAACCCAGCAAATGGCCATAGCCGGCCGTGCTGCCCCCCCCGCAAGGGAATAAGCGGACTTCAGGTAGATCTCCACCTTGCGGTCCGTAGCATCCTTAAGGGAGGACATGGATGGCATCGGCAATGTGGCACTACGGACAAGACGGGTCACGTGAGAATCCACCTGTGGAGGGGATTCCCACTTTGCAAAATAATTATCCGCGAACGGATAAGCCACTGCCAGGCGCCTCTGCGGATGGTATCTTTTACCAGGCTGTTTCCACGCCTCCTCTAAATGGTCCACTAACTGAACCGAAAGAGGAAAGACTGTGGCATCGCCCTTCACATCTTTAAAAAAGGCATACTTGGATTTAGCAGCTGGGGGAACTTCGTCCTCAATCACCAAGGCTGTGCGGACTGCCCGAATAAGTCCAGGAATATATACCTTGGACTTAGCGTCAGCTTCCTTAGTATGGAGAGGTTCCTGATCGTAAGGATCCAGAATCTCCCCATCATCAGACGTCCCCTCGTCATCCTCATAAGGAGCCGACAGAGACGCCACCGGCCGTTTATGTGGCCGCATCACAGACTCCCCTTGCAACACATCCGACAAGTGCTGTACAGAACTCGTCAGGGAGTTAACCCACGCCGGCTCCTGAGAAACCGGAAGCGGGGAAATAGGGAGACTGTGGGGTACCACCAATTGTCGTGGGAAACCCTGCATGGGTGACGATACCACTGACTGCTGGGACAAACCCATCGGCGGAAACGCTGGCTGCGGAGCTAACTGGCCCACCAAGGTTGTAAGCGCCTGAGCGAAACAAGCCCAGGGCGGCTCCTGTACCGGTGCTGTAACCGTAATAGGCCGCGCCATAGACAAACACTGCCGGCAGAGGCCCTCCGCGCTACCCTCCCCCTCCGCTAACGGTACTTTACACGTAGCACACTGTAGTCGGAGAGGAAAATCACTTTCAGACATGATGGCACCAAGTATGTGACCCCTCTCACCAATTATATATTAAATAGGTGAGAGACCACCCTGCAGCACCGCACCGCAAGGGCTTAGCAGAAAGGACAGGGACAGTAATAAAGCTGACAGTTAGAAGAAAAGTTACAGGCAGCAGCGCTAGCACAGTCACATACAATGCAAAGAAAAATCAATTCCTGCACTAACAGCGCTGATCACTCAACTACGCAGACACAGGGCCTGGTAGGACACAGCGCAGCATACACAGACCTGACCCACATCGGAGGAGAGGTATGCGGGGGGACCCAGACCACGATGCTTCCATCCAGCGCTTCCAGCAGCGTTCACCATGCGTTGAAAAGATGGCCGCCGAGGAGCAGAGAGGAGGCTGGCCTGGGGGAGGAGCGCTGCTACAGGACCAGTCGGCAGTGTGCAGAGAGGGCTGTGTGCAGCGGGGGAGGCGCCGGCTGTGAGACAGGGAAGACGCGCTCCCCTGGCATGCATTTAACCCCCGGGACACCGCAGCGCTACCGCTCTGCTGCGGTCCGCTGTCCCAGGGGGTAGTGGAAGCGCAGGTTCAATACCTGGCTCCACGCTGCAGCCAGTCCCCAGGGAGCCCCCTGCCTGGGGACTCTGGATCATGTGACAGCGGGGACCCACCGCGGGACCCCGCTGCTTACCTGCTGTCCCCCTTGAATCTGGCCATGGTCCGGAACATCTGGGGTCACCGCTAACTGTGACCCCAGATGCTCACCAGCATCCCCGGATTGGTACCGACGTTCTGGTACCGGCGGGGGTGTAGGGAAGACAGCATGGACGTCAGGACTGACTGTCCATGCTGTTCATCCAGATGTGCAGCCACAGCTGCATGAAGAAAAAGCTTCAGGGGCTCTTCTAGCCCCCACTCCAACAGGTGCACCTGACTCCGGCCGGGCACCAAACTAAACTGAGGTGCCTTGGCTCGGGGTATAGGAGGGGGACCCTAGTGCATCCTGGGAGGCTGAAAGCTTAACTCTATGGTGCCCGATGACTGACGTCACACCTATACCCCAAGGTATCCTGTGGATACCCTATGGACCCTGAAGTAGAAAGAGGAGTGAGAAGAGAGACAGCAATGAGAGAGAGAGAGGAAGAGTGACAAAAAGGGAAAAAGGGGAGAGAAAAGAGAGACAGCAATGAGAGAGAAAGAGAGAGTGACAAAAAGGGAAAAAGAGAGAGAAGGACAGCAATGAGAGAGATAGAGGGAGAGTGAAACAAAAGAGGGAAAAAGAGGAGAGAGAAGAGAGACAGCAATGAGAGAGAGAGAGAGAGAGAGAGAGGAAGAGTGACAAAAAGGGAAAAAGGGGAGAGAAAAGAGAGAGCAATGAGAGAGAGGGGAGAGTGAAACTAAAGAGGGAAAAAGAGGAGAGAGAAGAGACAGCAATGAGAGAGAGGGAGAGTGACAAAAATGGGAAAAGGGGAGAGAGAAGAGAGACAGCAAAATGAGAGAGGAAGAGTGACAAAAATGGAAAAAGGGGAGAGAGAAGAGAGACAGCAAAAAGAGAGAGAGGAAGAGTGACAAAAAGGGAAAAAGGGGAGAGAGAAGAGACAGCAAAAAGAGAGAGAGGAAGAGTGACAAAAAGGGAAAAAGGGGAGAGAAGAGAGACAGCAATGAGAGAGAGAGGGTGAGTGAGAAAAAGGGAAAAAGAGGAGAGAGAAGAGACAACAATGAGAGAGAGAGAGAGAGAGAGAGAGAGGGTGAGTGACAAAAAAGGAAAAAGGAGAGAGAGAAGAGACAGCAAAAAGAGAGAGAGGGAGAGTGACAAAAATGGAAAAAGGGGAGAGAGAAGAGACAACAAAGAGAGAGAGAGGGAGAGTGACAAAAATGGAAAAAGAGGAGAGAGAAGAGAGACAGCAAACAGAGAGAGAGGAAGAGTGACAAAAAGGGAAAAAGGGGAGAGAGAAGAGAGACAGCAATGAGAGAGAGAAGGAGAGTGACAACAAGGGAAAAAGAGGAGAGAGAAGAGAGACAGCAAAGAGAGAGAGGGAGAGTGACAAAAAAGGAAAAAGGAGAGAGCAATGAGAGAGAGGGGTTGAGTGAAACAAAAAAGAGAAAAAGAGAGAGAAGAGACAACAATGAGAGAGAGAGGGTGAGTGACAAAAAGGGAAAAAGAGAGAAGCAATGAGAAGAGCGACAGCAATGAGAGAGAGAGAGAGAGAGAGAGGAAGAGTGACAAAAAGGGAAAAATGGGTGAGAGAAGAGAGACAGCACTGAGAGAGAAAGAGAGAAGACACAGCAATGAGAGAGGGAGAGTGACAAAAAGGGAAAAAGAGCAGAGAGAAGAGAGACAGCAATGAGAGAGAGTGCCAAAAATGGAAAAAGGGGAGAGAGAAGAGAGACAGAAAAAAGAGAGAGAGGAAGAGTGACAAAGGGAAAGAGGGGAGAGAGAAGAGAGACAGCAATGAGAGCGATAGAGGGAGACTGACAAAAAGGGAAAAAGAGGAGAGAGAAGGGAGACAGCAATGAGAGAGAGAGGAAGAGTGACAAAAAGGGAAAAAGGGGAGAGAGAAGAGAGACAGCAATGAGAGAGAAGGGGAGAGTGACAAAAAGGGAAAAAAGAGAGAGAAGAGAGACAGCAATAGAGAGAGAGGAGAGTGACAAAAAGGGAAAAAGAGGTGAGAGAAGAGAGACAGCAATGAGAGAGAGGAGAGTGACAAAAAGGGAAAAAGAGGAGAGAGAAGAGACAGCAATGAGAGAGAGGGGTAGAGTGAAACAAAAGAGGGAAAAAGAAGAGAGAGAAGAGACAACAATGAGAGAGAGAGGGTGAGTGACAAAAAGGGAAAAAGGGGAGAGAGAAGAGAGACAGAAAAAAGAGAGAGAGGAAGAGTGACAAAGGGAAAGGAGGGGAGAGAGAAGAGAGACAGCAATGAGAGCGATAGAGAAAGACTGACAAAAAGGGAAAAAGAGGAGAGAGAAGGGAGACAGCAATGAGAGAGAGAGGAAGAGTGTCAAAAAGGGAAAAAAGGGGAGAGAGAAGAGAGACAGCAATGAGAGAGAAGGGGAGAGTGACAAAAAGGCAAAAAGAGAGAGAAGAGAGACAGCAATAGAGGAGTGACAAAAAGGGAAAAAGAGGAGAGAGAAGAGAGACAGCAATGAGAGAGAGGGGTAGAGTGAAACAAAAGAGGGAAAAAGAAGAGAGAGAAGAGACAACAATGAGAGAGAGAGGGTGAGTGACAAAAAGGGAAAAAGAGAGAGAAGAGAGACAGCAATAGAGAGAGGAGAGTGACAAAAAGGGAAAGAGAGGACAGAGAAGAGAGACAGCAATGAGAGAGAGGGGTAGAGTGAAACAAAAGAGGGAAAAAGAATTGAGAGACAACAAGGAGAGAAAATAAAAGGTCTGACCAGCCGCAAACACTGCAGCTCTCCTTACATGCAGAGAGCTTTTATGCTGCGTATGAGATCGCAATGGCTAATTTATGCACACCCATGTAACAGTGTTTAAACGGTAAGATAGACCTGAGTACTTCTGACCACCCCCCGTTACCTCCTGCAAACGCCGACTACCCGTCACTCACTTTGTGAATCGGTTCTCTGTGCATGCGGAATGCCAAGACAATCGCAGCTTGTGCGCAATGGAAAACAATCTTTTGTTCTGCTAAAAATCGTGATTGCTTCCGTCTCTGAATTAGGCCCTCTGTCAACTCAACACGAGAGGCCTGATTTAGAAAGTGGACGCAATGTTGGATGTAGTGGAGCGAATTTTATGCAACCGCGCATGGCCCAAAGCTGCACAGCGCACGCACACCGATGGATTCGTGACAGCAGATGCAGTGTGGATTTATTGCAAAGTAAGTGGCAGGTGATCAGAGTTTGGGGGAATGTAAAGGGGGTGTCTAGAAAATTGCAAGAGTGTCTGGACCGTTTTCTGAGTGTGTCCTAATGAGTCTCTGCAAATTCGTACACAGCTGGAGAGGCCACGGTGTCTTAGGTGAGACGCTCAATTCTGAGACAGCAGAGGGTTGCTCAGATATGCCATGTGCGCCTGCTATTTTCTCTTTTGTATGTAGCGTCTCTGGGCCTGATTCAGCAAAGATCTCAATTGCAAATCTGTATGCAGGCAGCTTTGCAATTGCGATCCTTGCTATTATGCAAATGTAGCTGCATTTGTGATCCCAGCACTGCGGATCACCATCGCGACCACCGGTGGTCGCGATGGTGGACGGCACTGGGTGGCTGGCCAACTGAGTAAGCCTCAACTTACTCAGGCTGGCCTGCTTGCAAGCCCAGAAGACTGCGTACGTCCACTCAGTCCATGAGCTGGCCACTTCCGGAAAACAGGGTGGACACGCCCCGTTTCCGGGAATGCCAGCCGACCCCGCACCGCCCCTTAAATGCCTCTGACTGTCAATCAGGCAGAGGCATTCAAGGGCTTGCGCGCACTGTTGAATCAGGCCCTCTGTGCACAATACATTAACCAAGTCATCAGCATATTTTCGCATGTCTGCTGCGTCCACATCTGAATCAGACCAAGAGAGAGAAAGAGACAACAAGGAAAGTTAAAAAAGGGAGGGGGAGAGAGTAAAAAAGAGCGAGAGAGAAAAAGAGGAAATACAAAAGAAAAAAGAGAGTAAGAAAGAATGAAAGAAAGAAATAAAGCATGAGAAAGAGAAAACAAAAGTGCGTGAGAAGGAAAGAGAAACAAAGAAAGAAAAAGAAAGAAAAAGAAAGGCGTGAAAAAGAAGAGTGAGAGGGAAGAAGATGGTAAAAAAAGAAGGCTAAAAAGAGAGTTAAAAGAGAAACATTAAGAAGAGAGCAAGAGTGTGAACAAAGAAAAAGGGAAAAAAAGATTAGTAGTGATCGCTATTGCAATGCGATCTGAGCATGACATTACCGCCCATGATCGTATTGCAATATGCGATCATAGCGCCAGGATGTATTATCCGGCACATGCAGGGAGAGGGGCTCTGAAAAGATCCGTTCCCTGCGATGTGCCTGGAGAGCAGCCGGGGCTGCTGCACAAGCACAGGTCACGCTGACTGCACACGCACAGCCGCCACTGCCGAGGAACCCTCCCCCGGCTAGCTATGCACGGTGTAGCCCATAGGCAAAGGCAGCTAACGCCAAAGCAGCCGCAGGTGCCAATATAGGGAATGCATTGCATTCCGGATGTTTGTTAATTTGGTAGCATTGCATCCCCCATAGAAACCTATGGAGGATGCGGCAATACAGGGATCACAGCAGGTACTGTATCAGAGATACCTGCTGCGGTCCCTCGTACATACATTCGGGGGATACGGAGATTATACCTCAAATATTCAGTGATAAATGGGCCCTAAGAAGAGATACAAGGAGAAAGAGACACATATAAACAGAAAACTAAAGAGTGAAAAGGAGAGTGAAAAAAGAAAAGGAGGGGGGGAGAGAGTGAAATAGAGGATAGAGAGACAAGAAGAGACTGAAAGGAGAAACACACACATGGAGAGGGGTAAGGGGCGATTTCAATGTCAAGATTACCATGGCATGTTCCATATACTTTATGTTATATTTTTTATTTCATGGCATAAAGTTCCAGCAACATTCAACTCTTATATTCAGTTAGTTGGTATTGTGCTTTAAACTATGTCCTGTGCAAGATGGGATTATTAACATCATGTCCACTAATAGTCCTGTATTTAGCAAATTGACAGTATACACACTTGTAATACAAATAATTGCAATCTTCATTTGCACTAAACACCATTAATATTTTATTTATTTACATTCAATATGCATATACAAAAAGTACATAAAGCATGATAATGTGAAGGAAAGAACATACAAGAGCCGTAGAACAAGGCGGCACAGAGACCATACAAGAGCCGTAGAACAAGGCGGCACAGAGAACATACAAGAGCCGTAGAACAAAGCGGCACAGAGACCATACAAGAGCCGTAGAACAAAGCGGCACAGAGAATATACAAGAGCCGTAGAACAAGGCGGCACAGAGACCATACAAGAGCCGTAGAACAAGGCGGCACAGAGAACATACAAGAGCCGTAGAACAAAGCGGCACAGAGAACATACAAGAGCCGTAGAACAAGGCGGCACAGAGACCATACAAGAGCCGCAGAACAAGGCGGCACAGAGAACATACAAGAGCCGTAGAACAAAGCGGCACAGAGAACATACAAGAGCCGTAGAACAAGGCGGCACAGAGAACATGCAAGAGCCGTAGAACAAGGCGGCACAGAGAACATGCAAGAGCCGTAGAACAAGGCGGCACAGAGAACATGCAAGAGCCGTAGAACAAGGCGGCACAGAGAACATACAAGAGCCGTAGAACAAGGCGGCACAGAGAACATACCAGAGCCGTAGAACAAGGCGGCACAGAGAACATACCAGAGCCGTAGAACAAGGCGGCACAGAGAACATACAAGAGCCGTAGAAGAAGGCGGCACAGAGAACATACCAGAGCTGTAGAACAAGGCGGCACAGAGAACATACCAGAGCCGTAGAACAAGGCGGCACAGAAAACATACCAGAGCCGTAGAACAAGGCGGCACAGAGAACATACCAGAGCCGTAGAACAAGGCGGCACAGAGAACATACAAGAGCCGTAGAACAAGGCGGCACAGAGAACATACAAGAGCCGTAGAACAAGGCGGCACAGAGAACATACAAGAGCCGTAGAACAAGGCGGCACAGAGAACATACCAGAGCCGTAGAACAAGGCGGCACAGAGAACATACAAGAGCCGTAGAACAAGGCGGCACAGAGAACATACAAGAGCCGATGAACAAAGCGGCACAGAGACCATACAAGAGCCGTAGAACAAGGCGGCACAGAGAACATACAAGAGCCGTAGAACAAGGCGGCACAGAGAACATACAAGAGCCGATGAACAAAGCAGCACAGAGAACATACAAGAGCCGTAGAACAAGGCGGCACAGAGAACATACCAGAGCCGTAGAACAAGGCGGCACAGAGAACATACAAGAGCCGTAGAACAAGGCGGCACAGAGAACATACAAGAGCCGTAGAACAAGGCGGCACAGAGAACATACAAGAGCCGTAGAACAAGGCGGCACAGAGAACATACAAGAGCCGTAGAACAAGGCAGCACAGAGAACATAAAAGAGCCGATGAACAAAGCGGCAGAGAGAACATACAAGATCCGTAGAACAAGACTGCACTGCGCACGTGTGTATTGCGATTACGCTCACACAGAGGATTCACTAGCAAAGTGAGTGACCTGTAGTCAGTGGTTGGGGGAGGTAATGGAGGGGGGTGGTTAGAAAACAGGAAAGTGATGTGAGAACAATGCAACTTGCAAAAAGACAAAGGAGTCAAGAATCTAATTTTTTTCTTTACAAACGAAAAATCAGTAAATATATAATATACATGTATCCAATGTTCAATATATAAATCTACCAGCGGAATGTCTTTTATAGGTGCGGTCCACATGGAGCCCTGGTTTTGTGCAGTGTGACCCCCTCCCTATGTAAAGTGGCGGAAGTGCCATCTTTTGCGTGATATCTGTTGAAAGATGGCGCCACACAGTGGGGTAATTCAGAGGTGTATGTAAGCTTGATGTTTACGTCATCTCTGATGTTTTTAGATCTGCGCACGCACAGAAGCCGCACTAGGCATGTGCAGACCTGGGGCTGTGATGTCGCTCGCAGTGCCCCAAACGCCGACATGCCACTGTCGGTTGGGGGCGGCGACAGGCATTTCAGAAATCGGGGGTTACTCAGATGACCGATGTTCACGCCGATGACTCGATGCTGCATTCTTGGACGCAGCAGCAGATCAGAGAAGCCGGCAGGAGGCATCTATTTAAGCCTCCTGTAGCATCAGCATACTATCGCACAGCCGCTGCATACAATGACGCGGCTGTTGTGTGACCTGCATCCAGCTCTGAATCAGGCCCAGTAATAGCAAAGAGTCTGGTACTGTCAGAGCCTTCGCCTTCATCTGCACATGTGCCATGTTACTGAATATCACTGGGAAGATGGCACCCTGGGAGAAGGTAAGGAGCGTCCCACTGCACAGAGCGGGGAGGAGGACACACATGGTACAGTCCCTCCATTTCCAACAGCAAACCAGCCCTCATAGGTTTCCATAGCGGCTGCTATGTTGTCAGATTTACCAAGAAAGATGGCAGCCTCCGGACCCCTCTCAGTCGGCCACCAATGACGCATGTGCCGGCCAATGGCTGTACATGCGCATTATCCGCAGAGGACCCGAACCAGCTCTACGCCGGGACAGGCTCTTATCGGAGAAATATGCTAAATTTGCACGAAAGTTAACATTTGTACGTTGCTATAAGCAAAAGTGATCACATCCGCATTAAAAATGCAGATTGTGATAAATCTGGTCCTCTGTCTGGATAGAAAGCTCCATTTAATTTTGTCATTGGCCAGTAATTCTGGCCAGCACACTGATACCTCCCCAGCCAGTTCAGTGCTTCCTCCCTCCTCTAACAGCAGTCACTCTAGTCATGAGCAGTCTGGCCAGTAATATACAAGCTTCAAAACTGTGTCACTGTGACTATCAAGTATATCAGGAGTTTTATTATATTATTGTTATTAGTGTTCATTCTAGCACCCTGCACCTGCCACACCCCGTGCAATTCCTCTTATATACAAATCAGTGTGTGCTAGAAGCACCAGAGCAGAGAGTGACACCACCAACAAGAGAGAGGAACTGCACGGGTTGTCACAGGTGGAGGGTGCTAGAATGAACACTAGTTATTCTTTCATGTAATTAAGTTTTCCTGCACCTGACTGTTCTAGCTGCCAACAGCAGAAGCTCCTAAATGAAGACTACCAGAATTGATCTAATTAATGTTCTGCTTTTTTAAGAAACCTTTTGGATGATACCTAATAATTGAAGTCTGGCCACACACCAGCTCTGTAAAGGCGATGACTAGTTCTTACAAATCTGTATTTGTCTCAGTGCGATTGTTGTGAAGAATCAGTAAAAGGAATGGAACCGAGACACTTATTAGGACCTGTCTCTGTTCATGCTCGATCAGGAAGGAGCCATAGAGAGTCCTCTTACTGAAGCAGTGGCTGGCAGTGGGAGAGAAATTAAATCTACTACTGAGGAGAGGACACTTCATCGGAGATCGCCAGGCTGGACATCTGTGATAAATTCTAACGATTGCTACAAGCAGTGGAATTGAAATCCAGAGACCAAGTATTGATACATAGGGTGCAATTTAGCTGTTTTAATGGGACCGATCTCCCATCTAAAGTGGCGGGTGATGATATTTAATTGTTTTTGGGCGCGCATGTCACACCCAAATAGACTGGGTTTACGGCTATACCATATGACTTTTTACACATTTCTGCTAGACTCCTCAGGAGGGTGCAAGCAGAAATGTCTCCACCTGCGGCATTCGCGCCCGAACGGAGCAACAACTGAATTGCTCTTTCGAGCGTCTATTACTGATAGCCATGGGTGAAAACAATTCAATCGCTCCCATAAACCCCAGAGAGAGAGAGGGAAAGAAAAAGCAAACGAGGAAGGGAAAAATAAGGGAAAAAGGGCCCAAAAATAGAGGAAAAAGGGCAAAAAAAAAGTGGAAAAAGAAAAAAGATGGGGTGAAAGAGAAAAAAGGAAGGAAAAAGAGAAAAGAAAAGAATAAAAATAAATTGTGAAGACAAAAAGGGGAGAAAAGGGGAAAAGAAAAAAGGATGAAAGAGAAAAAAAAGGGGAACAGAGAAGAAAAAGGGAAAGGAAATAAAGAACAAAAGAGCAGAGGGACAGAAAATATAAAAAAATAAAGGGATAGTAGAGAGAGACACTATCATCCACACCTGCCACAATCCCACATAGTGTAGTCCATCTCCTTTATGGCTGCAGTCCATGTCTACGTGGCTGTCAGATTTACTTGTGAGCTAATTCTGTCACTATACAGTCCATTATTCTACATACCCATCATGCCTCGCTTTTCTACTATTTACATACATTTCAAATTGTTACAGAGATCATCTGTGAGGGGCAGATCCAGATGTGAGGTATGGGGGTAGGGTGCCGTGAACTACATCAATGTGACGCAATTTTCCCTAATGGCATTATCAAGCCCACGGACTGATCCGGAAGGCTGGTCTAGTGGGAGGATGAAATTCGGGCTTCTGGAAGAGGCAGTCCGGGCTGTGGAGCTCATTCAGACCCGCTCACTAGATGCATACGCTCGTACCCAGCGTATGCAAATTTAGCGCACACCCAGAAAGGCAGGCGATCGCACGGCAAGGCATTAGCACGCCCACTATGTCTTGGCGTGCAATCGCTTTGTGTATGCAGACACCCACCAGCCTGTCTTAAGACGCCCACTTGTGCACGTCATCTCCAGGAAGTATATGCAACCATCGGTACATCGGATTCGATCGCAGCGCTTGAGGTTGACTATACCCTACCGCAAGAACTGCAATCACTTCAGTGTGAAATACAGCCAGGTGACGTGTACTATGACGCTGCCTGTTAATCATGCACGCCTCTGAAACGGCGTTGAAACGCTCAGGCACGCTAGTGGCCTGCCCACGTTACCACCCACAAACGGCCTCTCCTGTCAATCATTCTGCTGGGCAGTCTATGCGCAGCGAGCGAACGCATCCTGAGCTTTCGCACTAGTTCGGGCATGCACATTGCGATGCATACGCATTTGCAGAATGCGAAAATCGGCCAGCTACGAGCGAACGTGTGTCTGCACCCGTTGAGGACTTTGCTGTGCTCTTATTTAGAACATAATGGGAGGGCTTGTGGGGGGCTACACTACAGGTGCCTGAGTGGAATTGCAGAGGTACACTCACCGACACCCACAGCGGCCACACCCTTGGTAGTTCCATCACTGCGCACTATTACAGCAAGGGTGGCCCACAAAACAACAATCCATTCATAATTAAATTAGAACATTACTGATCATGTTTAAAAATGACCACTACTCAGATCATCTAATTAAGGGAGTTATAAGAGGCCCCCATCTGTGTCTTTTAACGAACTACAGCCATGGCCAAAAGTTTTGAGAATGACACAAGTATTGGTTTTCACAAAGTCTGCTGCTCCAGTCATCATTTCATAGTGGGTTTCCAATGTTCATCCCTATATAATGAAGATATACAGTATGTAATGAATTGCCGGCAGACAAGCAGTCTATGTACTTTTACTATCACAGGTGCTGAGCAATGACAAGCTGCAAGTTTTTATTACACGAAAAAAAAAATCTTTTGGACTTTGTATTATTTGCCGGCAGATTTCTCTGCGGCCAAATATCCCTGAATGTGTCTTTGATCTCCTATCAGAAGGTCAGGACAAGGAGCGGTACTGTACATAGTGACATAGAAGTTGGCTACAAAAACTTGAAATCATTGTTCTTCCTCTGTTAACCATGATTACCTACAAGGAAACACGTGCAGTCATCATTGCTTTGCACAATAAGGACTTCACAGGCAAGGATATTGCGGCTAGTAATATTGCACCTAAATCAACCATTTATCGGAACATCAAGAAATTCAAGGAGAGAGGTTCAATAGTTGTGAAGAAGGCTTCAAGGCGCCCAAGTACGTCCAGCAAGCGTCAGGACCGTCTCCTAAAGTTGATTCAGCTGCGGGATTGGGGCACCACCAGCTTGCTCAGGAATGGCAGCAGGCAGGTGTGAGTGCATCTTCACGCACAGTGAGGCGAAGACTGTTGGAGGATGGCCTGGTGTCAAGAAGGGCAGTAAAGAAGCCACTTCTCTCTAGGAAAAACATCAGGGACAGAGTGATATTCTGCAAAAGGTACAGGGACTGGATTGCTGAGGACTGGGGTAAAGTTATTTTCTCTGATGAATCCCCTTTTAGATTGTTTGGGGCATATGGAAAAACACTTGTCCAGAGAAGGAAAGGTGAGCACTACCATCAGTCCTGTGTCATGCCAACAGTAAAGCATCCTAGATCCATTCATGTGTGGGGTTGCTTCTTAGCCAAGGGAGTGGGCTCACAGTCAATTTTGCCTAAGAACACAGCCATGAATAAAGAATGGTACCAAAACATCCTCCAAGAACAACTTCTCCCAACCATCCAAGAACAGTTTGGTGACGAACAATGCCTTTTCCAGCATGATGGAGAGCACCTTGCCATAAGGCAAAAGTGATAACTAAGTGGCTCGGGGAACAAAACAACTAAATTTTGGGTTCATGGCCAGGAAACTCCCCAGACCTTAATCCCATTGAGAACTTTTGGTCAATCTTTAAGAGGCGGGTGGACAAACAAAAACCCACAAATTCTGACAAACTCCAAGCATTTATTAGGCAAGAATGGGCGGCCATCAGTCAGTATGTGGCCCAGAAGTTGATTGACAGCATGCCAGGGCGAATTGCAGAGGTCTTGAAAAAGAAGAGTCAACACTGCAAATATTGACTCTGCATAAACTTAATGTAATGGTCAATAAAAGCCTATAACACTTATGAAATGCTTGTAATATTACTTCAGTATAAATTAGTAACATCTGACAAAGAGGTCTAAAAACACTGAAGCAGCAAACTTTGTGAAAACCAATACTTGTGTCATTCTCAAAACTTTTGGCCATGGCTGTACAATAAAGTCAACTGCACACAGAAGAGAAGCACCTTACCTGCATTGCCAGCTGTACGTATAGGCTAGTAGATACCTCATATAGGCTAGTAGATATTGGCATTCATGATGGAATTCCTGACACCCATACATATGTTACTTGTATTAGATCCCAACTCTTCCCTTATGATATTCCCAAGTAACCTGGCCCAGATTTCCTAGTTCATGAGATCAACACATCATCGACAACCTTTCTTCCCAACCTCTAAAGCAGAGGTTCCCAAACTCGGTCCTCAAGACACCCTAACAGTCCAAGTTTTAAGGCTAGCCATGCTTGACCGCAGGTGACTTAATTAGTACCTATTAGCACCTCAGTCAATTTGATTTAACGACCTGTGCTCAACCATGGATAGCTCTAAAACCTGAACCGTTGGGAAGCCTTGAGGACCGTGTTTGAGGTCCCCATCCTGGTAACTCTGCTATTTTCTGAATTCTGCAATGCCCAGCGGGAGGCTCTAATGGCTAGTCGCTGGTATGACCTGGGCATCAAAGGATCCAACATATGACTAGAAACTGATCAGAGGACCAGGACACTCTTCCGATTTGTGACCAGCCAGCAATCCTAGCGTGATCCCACCATCTTCTGACAACGGGAGAAAATTATAATGAGCAGATATCTCTGCTCACTGTGCTTACCTGGGGAAAATACCCACCAAAGTCCTAATGTGAGGAGGGGCACAGAAAAATAGCAGCCAAATCCTTTCATTATGGAATACTTTAAAAAAAAAAAAAAAAAAAAAAAAAAGATAACTGTAAGCTAAACTCAACTAGTTAAAGCACATTTCTGCTCTACTCCCCGAACTCCCTTCTGTTTTAGGGGTTAGCATGATTAGGGAATTCCTTGAATAATTGAGAAAAACTTTTTTTTTTTACTTTGTTTTATTTGGTTACCTATATTAATAAATGGTACTAATGTTCAATAATGTTCACTAGACTTTCAAGACCTTTCTCATGTATGGGAGGATGGTGCTTTCCCATTTTGCATGTACAGTGAGGGGGGGGGCTGTTCTCTATAAGCACCCTGCACCACATCACTCACAGGGCATATCGGAAAGGGGAGGAGACAATTGAAGGAAGGGGGAGGAGACAGTTGAGATGACTTTGGAGGGGGGTGGGGTTGTATTTGTAGTCTCTCACTGTAGCAAAACAGCAAAGGAAATAACACAAAGAAAAAAAAACAGAGACTTAGGGCTATAAGGACAAAGTGGTGGCTTTTATCATTATTTAAAGCGACACTAACAATAAAAGTAAAGGACGCCAGTATTTTCGCTGCAGCAGACCTGCCTCTCCTGTCCTCTATCCTTTCCATCCAGCAGTCATGCCCCCTGCCGCTGGATGCTATTTATGCAAGACTGTGAAGAAGTTGGACAAAACTATGGTTTTTATAGGAAAAAATAAAAGAAAATGTTTATATATATATATATATATATATAGCGCTGCGCCCTACCCTATTTCTGAAGGGCAGAAAGCACCCCGCCCTCCAGTGCGGCTCCCCGCTGAAACAGCCTCCGGGTTCTGTCCTCCACCCGCGGCCCCGCAGGGGAAACGGCAGAGCAGCGGTCACCGCCCATGAATGGACGCCGGGCGCATGCACTGTAAGCTTAGAATAGCATGGACATGTATTTTGTCATTATTCATATGGTGTCGCCAATTTTCCGTAGTTCCCTACAGGGGAAATTACTATGGCAATGACAAGCTGCATAAACAATACAGTATAAAAAAGTATGAAAAAATTAAAACAAACAATACACAGAGGAAAAAACAAACAAAACAATGAGATGATTATACAACTAAAGGAGTAACAGTAGGGGGTACATTTACTAAAGTGAGAGTTTTTAAAAATGGATATGTTGCCCATAGCAACCAATCAGATCCTACTTAACTTGATGGTTGCTATGGGCAACAACTCCACTTCTAAAAACTCTCACTTTAGTAAATTTACCCCTAGGAATCAATGCAGTGCCCAGTGCCCTTGAAGGGCATATAGAAAGGAGTGTAAGCACACTGGATATATTAATGGGTGAGGGTGGAGATGAGAACTTTCAGTCTTAGGGGTAAATTTACTAAAGTGAGAGTTTTTAGAAGTGAGTTTTAGAAGAGATGTTGCCCATAGCAACCAATCAGATTCTAGCTATTATCTTCTAGAAGTTGCTAGTTAAATGTTAAGTGGAATCTAATTGGTTGCTATGGGCAACATCTCTTCTAAAACTCACTTCTGAAAACTCTCACTTTAGTAAATTTACCCCTTAGAATCTATAGGTGTGATATGATGGCACATCTCAACTAGGGATGGACATCGGTTTCCTGTGGTTTGCAACCACTGATGTATTTCTTTTGATGGTAGTGTTTTCACTATTCGATGACAGCTTTCAGATGGTAGCTGTCATCAAAAGGTGTTTAAGCGATGGCCATACGATGTTACAATACAGCTGAATTCATTTATCAGCCGCAGGTTGCTACATTAAAATTTTTGATGGTGGAAGCCCAGTCATCATTTCATGGTCTGTTTCCGATGTTCATCCCTAAATAATAAAGATATATGTAATGAATTGCCGGCAGACAAGCAGTTTGTGTACTGACAGGTGCTGAGCAATGACAAGCTGCAAGTTTTTTATTAAACGAAAAAAAATCTTAACAGATTTTGAGAAAAGTACAAGAAGTTTTGGACTTTGTATTATTTGCCGGCAGATTTCTCTGCGGCCAAATATCCCTGAATGTGTCTTTGATCTCCTATCAGAAGGACATGACAAGGAGCGGTACTGTACATAGTGACACAGAAGTTGGCTACTAAAGCCGTCCTGCCAGCCTGAGGATAGGGAATGGAGGGTCCACTCTGAAGCACTTTCAGTCCTATTGGGAGAAAAGTGCTGTATAAATAACATTATTATTATGATTAGTTTATATTCATATTATTTGAATGCACTTATGATCAACAGGGTTAATGCACCATCCAGCCCATAGGCAGCTAAATACTAATACTAGGAATACTAATGAGTAATAATCTCTGTAGTATGTGAGTACAGTAGTTGCCAGCAGCATCCTGCAGCTCAGTCAGTCAGGGCAGAGGCTGCACACAGGGATGATGCTGCTGCAGGAGGTCAGGCAGCCGGCTACCTGCGGGATCCTATGCATCACCTATACGTGTAGGCCTCTCCCATCATCCCTGCTCCCATTGTGAGCTGCAGCTCCCAGCACACAGTACCCAGGCCTTTATTCTGTACCCTAGTCCCAGGCAGCGCCATGGCGGCCTCCGTATCCTCACCTACCTGCCAGGCCGCTCCCCGCCTCCGGCACTCCCCCCTCTCCTCTCCCCGCTGCCCGGGACCGGACACTATCCCGAAGGAAACGGGAGGGATCCCTCTGCGCATGCGATGGGGACCACACACAGGCAGCCGGGGAGGGAGCCCGCACTGCGCAGGCCTCACAAATCCCACTGTTACCACGGCAACCGCGATGCTTGATGTGACGTCACCGAAAAGATACGCGGCGGCCATGATTAAGCAGGGAATGAGTCCTGGAGAAGGTGGAGGCTGAGACATGCTGGGGGAGAAGGTGGAATATATATATATAATCTATATCTATATCTATATCTATATATATATATATATATATATATATATATATATATATATATATATATATATCTGATTGGTTGCTATCAGCAATTTCTCCACTTGTCCACATTAGAAGGTTTCCCTTCTAAATATATATATATTCCCTCCAGTGTGTTAAAAAAACATTCAGTAATAATATTTACACATAACATGTGGAAGTTCTTGTGCTATTCCACATACAGAAGTGCTTTTTTTTTGTTCCAGAGTATCTTGGCTCAAGACATAGGGCCACCACGTTTGTGTGTTCTTATTAAAAAAGTGACAACAGCATGTGGTCCAGAACATTGATGAGCCACAGGCGGTGGTCCAAACCCTTCCCCTGGTACACTATTCTCCTTCCTGCTTTATTGATTGATTTGTCTCGTTATAGCGTGCGACACTCATTTAAAATACCTGGTGATCTGTTATTACAGATATGTAGAACAGGTATCTTAAAATAGATACAGTGCATCCGGAAAGTATTCACAGTGCGTCGCTTTTTCCACATTTTATCTTACAGCCTTATTCCAAAATGGAATAATTTCTTTTTCTCCTCAAAATTCTACACACAATACCCCATAATGACAACGTGTAAAAAGTTTTTTTGAGATTTTTCCAAATTTATTAAAAAACAACAACTAAGAAATCACATGTACAGCCTTTGCCATGAAGCTCAAAATTGAGCTCAGGTGCATCCTGTTTCCACTGATCATCCTTGAGATGTTCCTACAGCTTAATTGGAGTCTACCTTTGGTAAATTCAGTTGATTGGACATGATTTTGAAAGGCATACACCTGTCTATAAAAAGGTCCCACACTTGACAGTGCATGTCAGAGCACAAACCAAGCATGAAGTCCAAGGAATTGTCAGTAGACCACAGAGACAGGATTGTCTCGAGACACAAATCTGGGGAAGGGTACAGAAAAATATCTGCTGCTTTGAAGGTCCCAATGAGCACAGTGGCCTCCATCATATGTAAATAGAAGAAGTTCGGACCCACCAGGACTCTTCCTATAGTTGGCCGGCCATCTAAACTGAGCGATCGGGGGAGAAGGGCCCTAGTCAGGGAGGTATCCAAGAACTCGATGGTCACTCTGTTAGAGCTACAGCATTCCTTTGTGGAGAGAGGAGAACCTTCCAGAATGACAACCATGTCTGCAGCAATCCACCACTCAGGCCTGTATGGTAGAGTGGCCAGACGGAAGCCACTCCTTAGTAAAAAGCACATGGCAGCCCGTCTGGAGTTTGCCAAAATGCACCTGAAGGACTCTCAGACCATGAGAAACAAAATTCTCTGGTCTGTTGAGACAAAGATTGATCTCTTTGGCGTGAATGCCAGGTGTTATGTTTGGAGGAAACCAGGCACCGCTCATCACCAGGCCAATACCATCCCTACAGTGAAGCATGGTGGTGGCAGCATCATGCTGTGGGGTTGTTTTTCAGCGACAGGAACTGGGAGACTAGTCAGGATAGAGGGAAAGATGAATGCAGCAATGTACAGAGACATCCTGTATGAAAACCTGCTCCAGAGCGCTCTTGACCTCAGACTGGGGTGACGGTTCATCTTTCAGTAGGACAACGACACTAAGCACACAGCCAAGATATCAAAGGAGTGGTTTCAGGACATCTCTGTGAAAGTCCTTGAGTGGTCCAGCCAGAACCCAGACTTGAATCCAATTGAACATCTCTGGAGAGATCTGAAAATGGTTGTGCACCGACACTTCCCATCCAACCTGATGGAGCTTGAGAGGTGCTGTAAAGAGGAATGGGCGAAACTGCCCAAAGATAGGTGTGACAAGCTTGTGGCATCATATTCAAAGACTTGAGGCTGTAATTGCTGCCAAAGGTGCATCAACAAAGTATTGAGGAAAGGTTGTGAATACTTATGTACATGTGATTTCTTAGGGTTTTTTTAATTAAATTTGCAAAAATCTAAAAAAAAACTTTTACAAATTGTCATTATGAGGTATTGTGTGTAGAATTTTGAGGAGAAAAATGAATTTATTCCACTTTGGAATAAAGCTGTAACATAACAAAATGTGGAAAAAGTGACGTGCTGTGAATACTTTGCGGATGCACTGTATGTGTCTCTTTTTCATTGATTACATTTATTGATTTTATTATTAGATAAAGAAACAACAACTTTTAATTAATGTAGCCACAGGCTGCTATAGGGCTGACATTGTGGAGTTCCAAACGTGGTTCTTTGATAATTATCGGTGTTGGCACGTGCTCAGTAGAGCCTTGTTTTAACTTTCAATTCCACTGCGATAACAAGTACCGTATATACTCGAGTATAAGTCGACCCGAATATAAGCCGAGGTACCTAATTTTACCACAAAAAACTGGGAAAACTTATTCACTCGAGTATAAGCCTAGGGTGGGAAATGCAGCAGCTGGTAGTGCCCCCAGTAGTAATGCCCCCAGGTAGTGCCCCCAGAAGTAATTCCCCCTGGTAGTGCCCCCAGAAGTAATTCCCCCTGGTAGTGCCCCCAGTAGTAATTCCCCCTGGTAGTGCCCCCAATAGTAATTTCCCCCTGGTAGTGCCCCCAGAAGTAATCCCCCCTGGTAGTGCCCCCAGTAGTCCTAATAAAAATAAAAAAAAACACTTACCTGAAACCCCCGCTCCTGGTCCCGCCGCTGCTATCAGCTCCTCCGGCCGCTTTGCATTATGGGAGAGACATCGTCATGACGTCTCTCCCATTACCCACTGCGGGAGCCGAAAGATGGCTCCCGCAGTGGGAGCAGCAGCAGCCGATGAGAGTCTGACAGACTCTCATCGGCTGCTGATTACAACAAACACGCAGCTGCCGGCTCCGGCGGCTGTGTGTGTGGCAGAGTGTAGCGCTGACCGAACTCCGTCCGGTCAGCGCTACACACGTGGTGCAGCTGTGTCACAGAGACACAGTCTGCACCGCGGCCCGTATGGTACGCTACTCAGCTGCGTACCATGCGGGCATCACTCGAGTATAAGCTGAAGGGGTGCTTTTTCAGCACAAAAAATGTGCTGTAAAACCTGGCTTATACTCGAGTATATACGGTAAGTGTTTTTTGCAGTAACAATGTGTGTACCCAGTGATGCGACGGACGTCTGCACCGCCGACAGGCCGACATATCGGGTGGCCGGTACACATTGCATAATCTGGTGATGAACCCTGGGGGATGGGAGGGGCCGCGAGGCCATGCCCCTTTGTATCTTTTTCGCGACTGGGTGTCACTGACCCCAGTAACACCACTTAAACTGACTGCAGTACGAATTAAGTCACGTGATGAAGCAGGGATATCCTTAAAACCTGGACTGTTCGGGTGCCTTGAGTACCATGAAAATAAATTCGTAAAAGGGGTAAATTGGAGAAAAGCCCTAAATCGAGTGAAAATAGGTGTTTTCACTGGCGATAGGATTTATGTCTGACTCTTTAGATCAGTGTTTCCCAACCTCGGTCCTCAAAGCACACTAACAGTCCAGGTTTTAGTGATATCCATGCCTGAGCACAGGTGGTTAAATCAAAATAACTGCAGTACTAATTAACACACTTGTGCTCAAGTATGGCTATCCTTAAAACCTGGACTGTTAGTGTGCCTTGAGGACCGTGGTTAGGAACCCCTGCTTTAGATGATGACGGAGCAGAGTATGGGAGCGTTGCATAAGGTGGAGTGAAACTATGGATATCAGCACGGATGGTGTCATGGTTAGCATTACTGTCTCACAGCACTGAGGTAGGGTTCAGTTCCCACCACAGTCCTGTGTGAATTTTGTATGCATGGGTTTCCTCCGGGTACTCCAGTTTCCTCCTACACGTCAAAAATATACTGATAGGTTGTCTCTCAACACAAAATGAACCCTAGTGTATATGTGTGTGTAAGGAATATATACAGGTGTGCCAAGAGCGATGCTGGGCCCGGGAGAAGGGGGCATGACCTAATCGCGGGAGGCGTGGCCACGCCCCCCTTTTGGGGGGGAAATAAAAAAAATTATATTTTTGCAGGGGAGGGGGCTCTGTGAGCCCCCTGAGCCCGGCGCATAGTCAGTGGGGAGACGATCAGTGTGATCGCTCCCCCCACAGGCATAGGAGACTGCTACGGCTGCTACTTAGTAACCGCGAGCCGTCTCTCAGTGCAGCCCAGCACACAGCAGCATGTGCTGGGCTGCTGTAATGAAAGAGGGAGGGGGGGCGGTGCCGGACCCGGGCTCCCAACGGGCCCTTCCAGGAAACCCAGGTCCGGGTAATTAGTATCCGCTCCCCCCTCTCTGTGCCCTTGAATATATATTGTAAGCTTGACTGGGGCACTGACCGATGTGAATGGCTAAATACTAGAGAATTACGGTCTGCAAGGTTGAGGATGTGTACATATGAAATTTAGGCTTAGCTCACATGGAAGACATGATGAGCCAATCCAGGAGTATGGATTCATAAATCAGAAATCTTGGCAGTTAAGAATAACGGTTTGCACATAGTAGTATTGTAAACTATTCAGCATAAAAACCAGTGATTGGGTGGTAATATAACAAGTAGCCACAAGGTGGAGCTCCAAGCTTGTCAGAAATCCTATTAGCAGAACAATGAACAAAGAAATGTTGGAAAGATACGTGAGGCAATAATATAATAGGTTAACATGATTGATGTGAGATTACAATAGCAGCAATATGAAATTATGGTATAGTGCTTCAAAAACAGCGAAAAGTCCCCCTGGTGAACCAAGATGGCATCTGGGCCAGAAAGTAATGCTAGCATCTCAACAAAATGTCAGCAATAAAAGTCTCTATTCCTGATTTCTATTGTTATATTTAAAACAGTCAAAGGGGGCGATTCAATTGTTTGCCTCCGTGGCTAATGGTGTCTGGCGCCCAACAGGGCAATTCAATTGTTGCTCTGTACGGGTGCTTACAGCCGTGGGAGCGCACATTTCTGCTCGCAGCCCCCGGGCAGGTGAGAAGAAATGTGTGATAAGTCGGCACTTTGGGCGCCTAAACAGGAGTTTGGACACCCAAAGCAGGACTTTAGATGGGTTTAGCTAACTTACACGGCTAAACTCTGTCTATTTGGCACGACATGCATGGGTGCCCAAAAGCAATTGAATATTGCACCCCGATCTCCCATATCTTTAGACGGACATAGGGTGTGATAAACCAATTGAATCGCCCACAAAATGCTGAGTCTGTTCCTGCGTGAATGTCTGCAGGGTGAGGGGACTCTATGTGCTGAGAAAACAAGTGCAGTGTATCCGGGAGGGAGATTTGCAGATTTTTTTGCCTTCCCTGTCCCCTTTAGTTTGTTGTACTGTGTTAATAGGGTGAAGTCCTTACCACATTCAGGGCACACTCCAGAGGAAAAGTGGAGGACTTTAGGGTGGTCTAGAAAGCCGGGGTAACCTGCCAATCCTCCAGATGGTGTGCGTTTGGCATCCTGGTGGTCTGGATGTTGACGCTTACCTTACCGTCGCCAGAATACCGATGCCAGTCACAATCCATACGCCGGCATCATGACCACTGGGATGCCGAAGGTAAGTAGTAGGGCTGGGGGGGAGGGTTAGGGTTAGGCACTAAGGGGGGGAGGGTTAGGTTTAGGATGCAGGGAGGGGGAGGTTAGGTTTAGGCACTAGGGGGGAGGTTAGGTTCAGGCACCAGGGAGGGAGGGTTAGGGTAGGGAGAGGGGGAGGGGGAGGGTTAGCATACCAACCACCAAGTGTCGGTATGTTAACCCTATCGGGATCCAGGCATTGGGGTTCTGACCGCCTGGATTCCTTCTGCCGGTATTACATACCGTATCTTCCCAGATGGGTGATGAGGTAAGTGAGATTAACAATGAGTCAAGAGTACTGCTGTGGGTTTAACAATATGCTGACACTTGGGAGAAAAGGGTGAGATGAGCCACAGAATGAGGGTTGGAGGCAATCTCTGTGGCAATGGAAAGTGTGCAAGCCAAGGCTCTGGGGACAGAGATAACTACGCAACTGACTCCAAAGGACAGCTAGAATATACACACAGGTTGCTGTCAGTCTTGGGGAGCCTAAACCCAAACAGGAGAGTAGAATGACTAACTTTCAGTTTAAAACCAGTGGAGATCTTAGAGAATGCATGCAACCATCTTGGCTGGCAAGCCAGGTCCCCTCAAAAACCAATCATTATATACTAGGGGGTAAATTTACTAAGTTTCGAGATAGGTCTAGATGACCATCTCGGGTGATTTATTCATTTTTTCCCTGCTTGCAGATTTACTAAAGGCAAAAGTCAGGTGAGTTAGAGAGAGATTTCTCTCATCTCACTCGTAAAACTCGGTGAGATAGCAATCTCGAATCAAATCACCATTGGGCCAAATCGGAAGTACTTTTCACCTATAACATACATCTCTCAAATTTACCAAGAATCAGGATGACAAGCTCGGGTGAGATAGGAGCAAACTCTCTGTCAAAATCACTTTTCAATCTCTCAACCCCCTGAGCTGCGAGATGGTCAGAATCATACACAAATCATTGTGATTTGTGCATGTTTCTTTTCTGTAAATCTTACAATAGGGTTAATTTTAAATAAAAAATTACGTGAGGTCCCCCCCCCCAAAAGACTAACCAGCCCCAGACTTGCCAGCCAGTCCTGGTTCTTAAAATTACAGGGTTCAAAATGTGTAGAAAAAAATTGGCGTGAGGTTCCCCGCATATTTAAAACCAGCTCCGGACTTGCCAACACAGTGAATGACCCCTTTATCACTGTATTAATAAATTCATTGTTATTTTTCTATGACAAGTTTGGTTATTAGCCAGATTTTAGCTTTCATACTTGAAATTTGGCTCTTCAAGACGTCTCATTTTTCTCAAGTAGCTCCCACCCCAATTAAGGTTGGAGACCACTGCTGTAGTGTATATGTAATACATTGGTGAATCTTTTTCAGCATGCTAACAAGTTTTCAAAATATTTTAAGTGAAACTAAATCTGTGTGCAATCTTTGCTAAGTTTTTAATAATATAAATATCATGGCTCATATGAATTAATTTCTAGCAAAAAAAAAAACATCTTAGTTAATTATAAACCATTATTAAACGGTCATTAATATATTTGCTTCACTATTATAACAATCAATGCTAATCCAGAGATAAATAGTGCTCTCTTTACCAATAAACTTCGTTTCATAAGACAAATATTCACCAAATTATATTGTGCCAAACAATGTAGTCTTCACATACCACAGCTGTTTTTCCCCCTGGGACTGTCAGTCTGGACTGTTGTAGCACAGAGCACTTCTTATGGGATGCCACTCCCCTGCTATAACTGCAGCTGATGCAGTCCCTAGATGCCAGCTGGCTTGCTACTTTGTGCTCATGCGTGGATCACTTTCCTGAGTATGCACACAATTACAGACCCCCGCTCATCCAAAGCAGCAGTCATCATTTATCGCATCAATGTAATGTCATACAGTATATAGTGGTAATTACCAGTATCCATTTCAGCATCTACATGAATATACCCCTTTGATAGTTATCTTTAGGTTACCATAGAGCCAAAATGCAGTTTTTAGAAGAGCTGGGGCAGGCACAGAATGGGAGGCACAATAGACTATTCCTGCAGCATTTTATTTTTAAATGGATTGTAGGGGCAAGATGAGAAGCATTGAAGTCATATGGAAGAGTGTTACAATAGTAGAAGTGAGACCATGGGCAACTACAGTGTGTGCTGGGGAACATAGGGGCAGCCCCGGGCGCCAGCCTAGCTTGCACCCTGCTCACATTAGCATTAGTGCCATAGAGATGTACCTATCTCTGTGAGAGATGTACCCAGCCTTCCACTTATGCCATCTGAGGTCACGCCTGCCTGCGGCTCCTCTGTGTGTCTCTCCACTGATGCTGACATAACTACAGCAGCACCAATAAGGAGACAAACAGATGAGTCGCCAGCTGACGTGGCACCAGAACATAAGGTAAGTTAATATTATGTTGAGACATCTTTAACCACCCCAAACTCCTGTATATAATTAACTATTCAGTTTCCTATCCCTCCCGCACTGACTCACACCATTTGTGACTGTACTATTCCCTTTACTGGTCTGATGGAGAGGAGCAGGGGGAAGTCCCAGGGCCATATAGCTCCTGTCGGTCTAATTCACTGCATGCTGTGATAAGATTGCAGTGGGCCCACTCATTGCTCCTGGTCCCATCATAGGTGGGTGCAGACAGAGGGGGTTACCCCGACACTCCCAGGTATACCCTTTCTTTTAGTGACTCGGTTACGAAAGATTTCCTGAAAGCCACGCCCCATGCCATTAGACCACACCCCCTTTTCCCATGCACGCACCTAGGTCTCGATCTCACTTTCTAGAAAGTTGGGAGGTATACTTAAGGGGGACTATTTTTCTGGTAATAAGCCCTAAATCCAGTGAAAACAGGTGTTTTCATTAGCAATAGAGCTTCTTCATATTTAAGAAGCTCCCAGGTCAGTGACTTCCAGCAACAGATTCCCTGTGCAATTCTAATCAGGAGTTACGGGTCTGTACGTAAGTTGGACTGAGTTGGAGTTGGACTGGTCTGGATTTGATTTTTCGGAGTGGGACATCCAAGTGTCTGTGGGTCTCTGTGTAACTTTGTGTATTTGATAAGAGCAGAAGGACACTGGACTTGGGGGAGATTGATCAAATCTTGGAGAGAGATAAAGCAGAGAAGTTCCCCACACCAACCAATCAGCTTCTAACTGTCATTTACCGGCTGTGCTGGAAAAATGTCAGAAGCTGATTGGTTGCCATGAGCAACTTCTCCACTACTACCTAGTGGCTGCACAGGTGGCTGCAATTATTAATTAGGTGGGAAATCCAGGAGCAGAGCATTTTGTACAGGGTGGAAGGGGTCATGTTGGAGGGCAGGGGTCTGTTATATGGTGAAATCCATCCGGTACTATTTGTGCTTTGAATCCAACTTTCTTTGCTTAACATTTCTGGACTTCACTGGGTGCACCAGCCTGACACATAAGGCTGCCTCCTGCTAACATTTTTCCTGATATCCTAACATTTTCTCATTTTGTTAGGCATTACTGTCACAATACCGTTACCACGGTCCAAGTAGGAGAAAGTACATGCAGATTTTTGAATCATATTGATTTTGTATGCAGCGCCATCTTGTGGCTATTTTTAATTATTACATTAGAACACTTTAGGTGCTCTTCAAGGGCCAACTACCTAAAAATTACTAATAAAATTGATCTGTGTAGTGCACAAAGCCTGCCTCTGAAATTTGAAATTAGCTACTGTATTATCATAATTTGTTCTGCAGTGGCCAGCATAAAACGGTGAAGAAATATATAGCGGAAATGCAGTTTGGTGAGAGAATTGCAGCATAAGCAAATTCTTAGCATGTAGGCTGTGTTTACATTTATAGCTAAGATAATTTACTATTGTTGGCATGGTGCATGCTGCACCATTGCCTGCCATACAGTGCACACAGAAATTCCATAACCAGTCATATATATTCATAGAGGCATGCTCCCATTCCAGCCATACACTACACAGAGATAACTCAATTTTCAGCCATATATTACCTCTATTAGCAGCATATGGATGATCCCCATTGCCAGCCATGTATTGCACAGACCTACCCTATTGTAGGCCAGTAAACTGCACTTTCAGCCATACATTGCATTATCCTGGTCACTGCAGCCTGCTTTACTTAGGCTCGCTATTTGCTCTGCACCTGTTTGACTTAACCACTATCTGCATTAGAAATTGCCTCTCCATGCAGTTATTTCCTGAGTAGACAGAGTGGGAGTTTTTAGAAGTGGAGATATTGCCCATAGCAACCAATCAGACTCTACTTAACATTTAACTAGCAGCTTCTAGAAGATAATATCTAGAATCTGATTGGTTGCTATATACCCCCTAGTCTGTCTCCGGTGAGGTGGGAGAAGATTTATCAGTTTTAAATGCATCACAGTGTTAAAATGTCCTGCCAATATTAAGGCAATAGTGTCACTTAGTAGAGTCTGGGGTGGTGTAAGTCAGTTGGACAATTGATCACGGTCCGATTTTCCCAATGTACGCACAAAGCTGTCACTGGGGTCTCAATCAAACTGACTGCACCTAGGCATACATTTGTGCAATAATCCTGTTTTATATTTAATATATATTAAAAAAACTATAAGATCTGCACTCTGGGCTTAGGGCCTGATTCAGAGCTGAACGCTCTGACCAGAGCGCTCGCTCTGAATCAGGGCCCTCCTCCATGAAAATGGAGCGTCCTCCTGGACGCTCGTATAGCTGTGGGTGACCACCCACAGCTATAGCGAGCGTCCATGATGATCAAGACCATCGTGACCATCGGGCTTGCGATGAGACCCTGCGGTATGGTCTCGCTGCCGCAAGCCCTGGAGTGATTTTGGCTCTATCAGAGCCAAAATCACTCCCACTGACGTCACTAGTGATGTCAGTGGGGCCGGCTTCAGACGGTAGGCGTTCCCATGGGAACGCCTCCGTCTGGCAGGCACGCCCACCAAAGTGGGCGTGCTGTCAATCAACATCGACAGCACGCCCCCTTTGGTGCGAGACCCGGAGCGATGGAGAGCCCGTCGCTCGCTAGGGTCTCGCGCATGCGCACGACGGAGCTCCCTCCGTCGTATGCATGCGCAGTGAGGGAACATCGACCCGCTTGCGAGCGTACTGCCGCTCATAAGCGGGTCTGAATGACCCCCTTAATTCAGAGAAGGCTGCAAATCTTGCTGTGGTCAAGCAGAATGACCAACAAACCTAAGACGCCGAAGCCTTAACAACTGCATATGGAATCACAGATGTAGGCTGTAAAACCCCCCCAAAATGGCCGCAACATGCCTGCATTTGAGTCGCCACCCCATTACCACCCACAAATGGTCCCTGATTGTCAATCACTGTTGCAAGTAAATCCTCCATGACCGCCGTCGCAAGACCATCACGATACATGCGCCATGACAATCCGACGCATGTGCAGTACTAAAAACATCGCCCCTTTGCTAAAACATTGGTATTGTGACCGTCTCTGAATCCGGCCTTATATAAATTGATAGTGTAATGGCAAAAACCACTAAATCAACTCTGAATGTAATAAAAAAAAAAATAATTTATTAAAACATGAAATACAATACACGACAATGTACATAAAAAAACAAATTCAAGCAAGGACTATAACCTGAAAAACTAGCATACTAAAAATAGCGGGGGACCTGTATCAGATTAATATAGAGCAATGTATGGGTTAGTCTTTAAACCGGAATACTCATTACTAAGCCCGTAGTAGATTTAATGTCACAGTGTAATAGTGTGATCAGGGTCAGACTTGCCCACAGGGGTACAGGGGAAATCCCCGGTGGGTCTCACTGCCTGAGGACCCCACTCCATCCACTAGAGGGCAGGTTCCAGATGGCGCACTCAAATTATACATTGTTACTCTATTAGAGGGTCAGTAATTTGATGGAGCAGGAAAACTGATGAACTTGGGTGTTTGGTTAGTTTCTATGGGAACTACACCAAAATGAGCCCTCCTGACAAGCAAAGTGGATGGTCTTGACACATGCCTGCCCCCTTCTTTTTAAAGACCCTGTTCTTTGCAGGCTATGTCCTCTCTAATGGTTGGCCAGGTCACTGTGTGGCGGTTGGCCACACTCCCTCTGGTGACCGGCAACACCCATTACGCCTGGCCTATATCACTGCATTCTCCGGTTGGCCCTTCATGCCCCAGTCCAACACTGAGTGTGATTCTTGGAATATAAACATGGCTGGTCACATTCATGGTGTGAATTGATATAGCAGGAGTACTTATATGCCCTGCAGTATGTCCTGTAATGTTGGTGTATGCTGGAAGCACAGTTGAATGTGGTAGCCACCGTTAAGATCAATGCTCCTGCAGGCGAGAGGCTGCCTGGTAGTGAGTGTCAAAAAAGACAATAATCCATCCTCCTTTTTCAAGTCACTGCTAGGCTTCTGTTAGTAGTTGGTGGATGTTAATTATATGACCGCCACTGTTACCTCTGGATAGGGCTAATACTAATGACTGGTCTGCTGTGGTCTAACGCGTTTCGTCTCGCTCCAGTTATATATACATTTTTCATCTGGGTTAGAATTATTAATGCCTGGGCATCTTTACCTGTTTTAAATGGATCACATTAGTAAACTACTGGAAATCTGTAAAGTATAGATTTAGCAAACTTGTCCTATATTCAATCAGTCTGATACAGCATGCAGTCAGGCTCTGAGATGGATATTCAAACATGGAGACCAATGGGATGGTGGCTCGTATGGATCGGTAAAATTCTGGCAAATGATATGTGTAGGACCTCCCTCAGAAACTAGCTTTATATAGTCTGGCAGTTAAATTAATTATCATGATCATAATTGTAAAATCAGTAGAATACAGGGAATATGCAGTAAAAAAAATTATATAATAATATAATAAAATATAACAAAAATAAATATAACTATATATAAAATCTTTTATCACTATAAAAAAATAAACAGTAGATCTACAAAAAAATAAAACAGAATGCTGTATAGCAGTACCGTATGGTAACAACACTTCACATATATGAAGAAAAGAAATATAACAACCAACGGGAAATAAGGGTCAAGATATTTACAACACTGACAGGTTGAAAACTTCATTTAGACCATATGTTATGTCATGGTCTGCAGCGCTGGCTTTATGGAACATCCGTTTGAGTAATGGGCTGTCTACTTGGCTCGTGGGAAGGTATAAGCATTGAATACCTGAGACCTGATTGCATTCCATTACACTCACCAACCAGCCAAAAGTAAACCCAGTGCTCTCCCTGAGACACATAGTAACTGGATAAAGTAGCACTCACTTGCCCAGTATGGATAGGACCAGATTTTGATAAAGCTGCGCAGATGTTGCGATGGATTTAAGATGGCGGTCGTTGTGTGGATTTGGACGCAGAATGAATGACAGGTAGTGAGCATTTGTGGGTGGTAACGGGGGGAATGGCGAGTAAAAAGCAAGTGAGTCATGACCGTTTTGGGGGTGTGTTGGAGCCAGCGACTGCGTTCCTGCATGCGATGGTACTGGCTCGGCGTCTTAGTTGCAAAGGACATTCTGAGCAATCATAGGGTTGCTCAGGACTTCGATGGTGCGACAGATGTTGTGTCTTTGTACTCAGGTGGCAGATTTGAGACTCTGGCGGTGGGCTTATCTGTACAAAAGACTGCGGCTGCCGCTTTAGCATATCATTTGCATCCACCTCTAAATCACGCCCTCAGCCTCATACAGTCTAACAGAAGTGCCCTGCTACAGCCCTGAATATCCAGTAGCTATAGGTGAGATCACTGGCCACCACAGTGTATCATTATAAAATCTCCAACTTCAGATCTGGTCTTTGCATGTCCATCAGGTCCTGTGTTTGTTCATCCGACCAGCCAAAGCCAGGAAGTCTAGAAGAGAAAATGAAATGACATTGGAATTACTGTTCATTCACCCCATATAAATACATTGCATCTCAGGATATAAGCAAGCCATCTCAATCCATGCATGCTGTTACATTGCACTGGTTCTGACTTTGATAATCGGTATAATGCACTTGCTACCAGAGATGAGCAAATCAGTTTAGCCGATTTGGGTATTTGAGTTTCACTGTTGGCAAATTAATTAAAGGTTAATCTTAATCCTCCCCCAAAAAATGCGGCAAATATTTAACACCAACTGTACTGCCAATCACATTGTAAGAAAGCCAATCAGAAAGCATCCATATATAACATGACTATAGCCTTATAAAAAGAGCTCACACTTGCTGGATTGTACACTGGGGATGAAGTTGTTGGGTGCTCTTTGAGCTGGTCAGCTTACAGTACTGTCATCTGTGCACTGAATTTGCTACACAGCTATGTAAACAGCTACTGGCTTTTCCCTCTTTATACCTTATATATAAAACACTGATTGATGATGCAAACACAATTTTATTTCTTTTTGCTGCATCTAAAAGGCAGTCAGTGCCCATACACAACACTTACAGAAAAAAAATTATCTATTAGTTACCAGGTAAAAATTATTTCAAGGACATGATGCAGAAGTTATTTTATATTAGGGGATGGAGAGTCTTATGGACAGAAACATAGTCAAAAGTATAATTCAAATCTTTATAATACTTCTACCAAATTATGATCCACTGGAATATTAACAGAAGGGACTTAACAAGTGCCCAGAATTTGTCTTTTAAATGCTTTACTGGCCATCATGTCCTAGTTTATTGTTTGAACGTTTGACAACAGTCCCTTAAGTTGTTTGACCCCCCTGCATAAGAGCCACAAAAATGATGCATCATGCATATAAATGACTGGACCATGATAGATCTAAAACATTCCATTGATTTGGAACAAAGAAATACTCATCACAAGATAAAATTGAATTCCGTAACATTAAATGGCAAATACATTTATATTTTTGTCGCAACCTTTTAATTTTTCATCAGAACCTGCTTGAAATATGTAGACTTGAAACTTATTTATGACGTATTGACAAGGCAAAGGATGGTGACATCATGTGCGGAGTCCTGAATGAGAGCACATAGGGCCTGATTCACTACCGATCGCAACTGCTATTACGCACGCAATCGGCCGATTGTTGTGTACTGCGCATGTGTAAGCATCGCAGAGCGTGTGCGCAAACCGGCCACTGCGATCGGGACTGCAATCTCAGTGACTACGCAGACCAGGGTTGCCTACCTTTAACATTCTCTTCCCGGGAGAAGCCTGGGTAAGAGATGCAGCAGGGGGCCGACGGGGGCGGGGCTTGACGATTCGCACCATTAAGCCCTGCCCCCTCACGGTAAAATTGCCGCGATTGGGCACAATTTACATAGGGGGCAGGGCCAAATGCTATGATTCATGCAGAATCACAGCTTAAGCCCCGCCCCCTTCACGAAGACCCGCGATTGCCGCGGGTATTCTCCTAATTCTGCCCACTTCACTAGGAAGTGGGCAGAATGCGGGAGAAATGCCTACCCTTCCGGGGGTGCGGGGGGTTACCCGAAAAATTGGGAGCCTCCCGCGAAAACCGGGAGGGTAGGCATGTATGACGCAGACCCATCGCAGAGTGATTGACAGGAAGTGCCGTTTGTGGGTGGTGATGGGGGGGTGGTTGGGGAAATGCAGGCGTGCTTGTGCGTTTGAACGCCGTTGCAGGGGCGTGCATAAATTATCCACTGTGATGCCGTACGCAGCCTGAGTACTAATAGCGTGCAATGAAGTTAGCAATTCTTGAGTAAGGTCAGAGCATATGTAAGTGTGAGTGTGAGGCTGTGATGGTTCTCGATTGTACCGATGGTTTTGCAGTCTTGCTAAACATTATGGATGCATGTAAGGTGAAGTGGGCGTCCATATGTTATGCTGTGACGACATAGCGATCGCAATGGATTAGCATACTATCTCAGTGAGACTGCATGCGTAATCACTATTGCAATCGCAGTTGCGATTGGTAGTGAATCAGGCCCATGGGCCCTGATTCAGAGCCGCTCGTAAGCGGCCGCTCGTTCGTTCTGACCGATGTTCGCACATCTCCGCATGCGTACGGATTTCAATACGCATATGCGAACCAGTCTGTGCGGCCGAAAATCGTTTGTTCGCTATATAGTGAATGCCTGCTATTTTGAGTGACAGAATGAGGCGTATGTGGGTGGTAACAGGGGAAGGTGCTTGAAAACGGGGAGTGGAATTTGATCGCAGGCGTGCTTAAAGGTCAAAACGGGCGTTTTAAGGGTGTGCATAATTAATACAGCAGCGTCATTGACCACGTCACTTGGTTTTTTTTTACTCCAAACTGCTCGCAAAATAGCGGTTGAAAAAACCAGCCACAAGAATAGCGAGCAGTTCATACGCCGTCCGATGTACTCGATTAATCTAATAAATAGTGGACATGACGTATGGTGCGGGCGGCCAGGGGGCTTATTTTTCAAAATTACAACCGCAAGTTTTGCTCGCTCGTTCAGACTTAGAGGCGTGAACAGACCGCAATGAGCGAACGGTTCATTTGAATAGCCACCCCTTGTTTTAGAACGAACGACCGCAAATAGCGAGCGGCTTTGAATGAGGGCCATAGTTTGTAGGGTGCCCGCTCTGCCACCTGGTCTGTCCCTGGGCATGGGAGCATGGCTAAAGCAGGGATACCTAGATAAGAGTGTTGCAGTGAACCTACTGCCAGAGAAGGTGGGCAGGGAGCTGAGCACAGACAGTAACAGCAATGACAGCTGAGCGTAGTGGGTCCAGCAGCTGAGTAGTTAAAGCATTGAGCACATTCTCTAAATAATGTAAATTCTAGAGAAATGTGGAAAAGCTTTAGGTAATGAGAGAGGTGGCTGTAAAGAGATAGGTTGATGAACTTTGATAAGACGTTAGCATCAGATACACCTACCTGCTACAAAATCAGGAGTAGGCTACTCGCAAAACCACAATGTGCCTTACAGAATCACAGCACCTGGGGGGTCCAGATATGTGTACTATTATAAGGCCAAAGCATTATAGGGGTGCAATCTGTATGTGTCTCAAATTCAAAACCTGCCATACCCACATGCACAAACACATTATATTGGCATATAGTATAACAGAAAGAGTATGTATAAAACTAAGGCCATGATTCAGCATGGATTGCAGCTGTAAAATCGCACGCAATGAAGCTGCGAAAATATGTTAATGCCTGCCATAGCTCAACCTGCATAGAGACGCCCACTGCTGCCTTCTCATATCCGTGATACCTCGCAGTCCTGCGGTAACATCGGTAACATCGAAGCACATTGGCCCCTCACGCGCAACTACCGTAAGTCTGGTCAGCAGCAGAAGCTGCAAGTCTTGTCGCACACAGTAAGTACTCAGGCTGCGTATGCCATCGCAGTGGCTAATTTATGCACACCCATGCAACGGCGTTCAAACGGACAGGAACACCTGCGTTTCTCACACCACTCCCCCGTCACCACCCCCAAACACTCATGGCAGTGCGGTCCCTGCGCACGTGCAGCGCAGTTAATACGCATGCGCAGCACTGAACAATTGGTCAATCTGCGTACGCCATTGCAAATGTGATCCGTGCTGAATCAGGCTCTAAATCAGTGAATGAGTGTGCTGGAATCTTTGTTAATACTGTACTGTAAAGAATGACTACATAAACAGTGTCGGACTGGGGCATGAAGGGCCCACCGGGTGTATGCAAATGTAGGGGCTCCATGCTTATGGGGTGTTGCCAGCCACCAGTCCATGAGCCTGCTCCACCAAGCTGCTGAGCTGTATAGTACCCCGCTTCACTAAAGCTCCACTCCATTACTAGTGTCCATGTAACAGTAAGTACGGCTGTACCAACACCACTGGTTAAGTAACCCGGCTGTCCATAGTTTTAGACATCTACTGGTGTGTGCCTACATAACTCTGCAATATCAGCACCTGCACACACATAATTTCCAACACTGATAAAGTAACAATGTATTAACAGAGTGTACAATCTGGATCCTGACCCGTAAGGGAGAGAAAGGGGCAAGGGATCTCTAGAAACGTAAAATTACATAATGAATAAATGAAATGATTGCTTGGCCATACCTTATCCAGGAGGCCGAATGAGCCAAAATCACTTACACATGACATAAGCTGCAATCTCCACAGAAGAAATGAGAGAGTGCAGTTAAATAGGAATAGAATGAGTTAGACCAGGACCACTCTCCCTGCCCATCACTGACATGGAGGAGGAGCACCAGATGACCGCTTCACAGGTAGGAACCTGCAGCTGCTTCTCCACATCAGAGGGTGGCTTTCCGTGTATGGGTGCAGTGGATAAATTAAAAAACAGTCCATGCGGGACATTATTTCACTCATTCAGTGTTTTAGGCAACCCCTAAGCATTGGTACCCTGGGATTACCTACTAGAAGTGCCGGCTATGGAAATATTGGCAAAAGGACACAGCATTACGCAAGTGAAATTATTGCAGGACGGTGTCAGCATCATCCAAATGCTCTCTACAGATAAGAGAAAATGGGCAGAAAAGGACTAAGCCGGCATGAAAGGTAAGACGAGGATGGACTGTACTACAAAGGCAAGATCCTCTGCATTTATGCCTCTGGTTCTGATTATGGATCATTCCTTCATCTGCATAAAACTTCCTAAGCACCTTAGTCTATGTACCTGATCTCTGTTAGGACAGTGGATTGCTGTATAATCTCCTTGATGATGGAGTAGCCATGGTCCTTGAAGACATTGGAAGTTAGATCTAGATGTGTGAGACTTGTGTTGTTGCTCAGTGAAGCCAGCAGTAGTGGAGCTTGGTCATCTGTCAATGTGGTATCCTCCAGACTGCAAGATATGAGATAAACACATTGTACACACTATAAATGGACACCCTGGGAGGTTAGGAAGCGAGTGTGACGCCCTGAGGATTGGGCAGTAGTGAGAGTCAGCTATCTGCTCATCCATCTTTCCCTTCTCCAAAAGCTCGCTACACCATTTGTTCACATCCCACGTTATTCACTACTCCAAAATCCTTGTCCTACCTCCTCATCTTTCAACCTACTGTACTTCAACCTCCTGGCATGTTATTATTACACAGATTGAGCATGGTTGCAGAGGGTCCAGGGAGGCTGCTGCCCTCCTTTCTATCCCTCCCCTATGTCCTGCTGCCCTGCTATACAGGGCCAACGGTAGTGGGCAGAGAGTTGTAACCACCCCCTCCCCCCGTAGCGATCCCCCGTGCTGAGCACGTTCCAGGTGGTAAAAGCCTATGGGAGCTGCTTTTGCAAGCAAAAACTGGGGACCACAGCTGATATCTCCGATATCTGCTGTGCTCCCCTGTACATAAATGCCAGGGATACTTAATATTTGCGTGCGTCCCCCCTGAAAAAGGGTATATTTTGTGGATGTCCTGTAAATATTAATTGATAAATAGGCCGCATAATGTTTTTCAATTACTTACATGGTGCAAAAAGCTAGGATATGCTGTAAAGCATCAAAACAGCCAATCAGAAATCTCTTTCTGGCTGTCTAGGGCAGTCACGTTAGCGTGAGCTGTCATCTGATTGGTTGTCATGGGTCACAGAGCAAAATCATAAGCCCAGCTGCAGTTCAGGGCTCAACACTTTCTGTACCCAGCTATAGATCTACTATACTCACAATATAAATGTGTACCTGGGAGACTAAAGGCGCACACCCACTACCCGATTAAACAGAGCGATTGAACGATAACGACATCATTATCGTTCAATCGCTTGTTAATTGGGCACAAATCGGGCATCTTAATGTCAATAACGACCACCGATGTGCACTCCCGCTGGTCATTTTTTACATCTATCATCGCCCGAACATGCTGGTCAATCTGCCGATAATGACAGATTGTCCATGTTCGGGGATTTAGGAGGGTGCCTACACTGAACGATTAATCGTTCACAGCACAGCACAGATTGTGGAACGACTGCACGTTTACAGTGTTATTATCACAGGGCTCACTCCCTAGGGTATATTTACTAAACTGCCGGGGTTTTAGAAGTGGAGCTGTTGCCCATAGCAACCAATCAGATTGTAGCTTTGATCTTCTAGAATGTGCTAGATAAATGATATGTAGAATCTGATTGGTTGCTCTGGGCAACAACTCCAATTCTAAAACCTACACTTTAGTAAATATTATACACCCCCTGTATTAATTTACAATTTATTTTAGTAACTCTGAAACATATCACATTTCCCATTACAAGTATGGGAAATGCGATCTGCTTACTAAAAGAAAGTGATAATTAGAATTTTGTGAATCCAATTTCCCTTTAGTACATTTAAGCGATACTAAAATAATGAGAAAAGGGTGTGAAAACACCTGCTTTCACACTATTTTAGTAAAAAGAATAAATATGCCCATTAAACCTCTTTCTGTTTATTTGCACACTGAGTGGGTAACACACGGAGGAGCTGGGCATCAGCTACACGGCAAGTTATGAAGTCTGGCAACTGTCAGCAGTAATATTAGAGGCTCAGCAATGTGGTACACAGGATTATATATAACATAGGGCCTGATTCAGAGCCACTCGTAAGTGGCAGCTCGTTCGCTCCGAGCGATGTTTGCCCAACTGCGCATGCGTACGGATCGTTATACGCATGCGCGAACCAGTCAGTGCGGCCGAAATTCATGTGCTCGCAAAATAGCGAATGCCTGAGTGACAGGAGGAGGCGTATGTGGGTGGTAACAGGGGAAGGTGCTTGAAAACGGGGAGTGGAGATCCGATCGCAGGCGTGCTTAAAGGTCAAAACGGGCGTTTTATGGGTGTGCATAATTAATACAGCAGCGTCATTGACCACGTCACTGGGTTATTTTATAGCCAGAACTGCTCGCAAAATTGTGGTAGCAAAAACCAACCACAAGAATAGCGAGCAGCTCATACCCTGGTCGATGTACTCGATTAATCTAATAAATAGCGGACATGACGTAGGATGCGAGCGGCCAGGGGGCGTAGTTTCCCTAAAAACGACCGCAAGTTTTGTTCGCTCGTTCAGACCTAGAGGCGTGAACAGACCTCAAACAGCGAACGGTTCATTTGAATAGCCACCCCTATTTTCTGGACGAGCGAGCGCAAATAGCGACCGGCTCTGAATCAGGCCCATAATGCGCTCTCTCCTGTAAATTACGTGGAGTTTACAAAACAGTGAGCTGTTCTTTTTATACATTTCACAGAAATCCAAGTTGACTAATGTCTGTAATAATTTTGCAAATGAACACTGCAGTGATGACATCATTATAAGCGATGACATCAGAACTCACTCTTTATTCAGAATGTGCTTATATTTTTTCTATTAAATCAATGTATTTGACATATATATAGATCTCTTATACTTACACTAGTTTCTCTATCCGGCATGTTGGACTGGACAGAGCTGACATCAGGTGGCCGAAGTGAGGACCAGCCAGGTCATTGCCAGATAGGTCAAGCTTCTTCAGGGACTGGTTATTGCTTATTGCAGAGGCCAACTTGGAACAAGAACTCCCTTCTAGACCAGTTTGCCTCAAGCTGTACAAAAGTAAAATGAAAAGAAAAAAAAAATTATAAGAGCTACCAAATCATGAATCGTGGTACAATCAAGGGCCTGATTTAGAGTTGTGCATGAGTCTATAGTATTAGAGAAATATATGCTTGTTGGCATACCTGCCTATTTTTGGGACCTTTGTGAGTAATAGGAAGCTGCATCACACCACCCAGGCACTGCCTAGGCAAGGCCGTCCCTCAAAGCACAGCAAGAGGGTGACTTGTGAGGGAAGTCACAGACTGGCCAACTATCAGTCTGAAGGAGCTACAGAGGTCACTGGCTGAGAGGGAAGTGAAGGTGCAGCGGTCACCCCGATCAACTGCTCTGCATGAAACTGGCCTGTATGGGAGAGTGGCTAGAAAGAAGCTATTGCTGAAGAAAAAACACATCTGGAGTTTGTCAAAAAACCATCAAAGTGACCCAGCTAAAATGTGGTCTACAGTTTTGTGGTGAGATGAGATAAAAATTGAGCTTTTTGGTCCCAATTCAAAACACTATGGGACCTATTCACCATCGGAGGCCATATGTCCCCCGGTGATTAAGTAATGCTCTCGCTGTGAGGGATACTTAAGTATCCCATTCGCAGCGGGGGATAGTTTACACCGGAGCAATTCATCATTGCTCTGGTGCGGGGACAGCTGCTCCAAAAACCAGCTGTCCCCTCAGTTAGTATAGCAGCTACAGATGTAGTTGCATTACTTACCTCCTCCCCATCGGCACGGCTACGCATGGGCACAGCCACCGGGGAGTCCATGAGATGGCGGTGGAGGGATCAGCTCGGATCCCTCTTCGCATCCCCAGAACTCCTTCCCATAGGAAGGAGCAGGGCTACGAGAACAAGTGCCATCTGAAGATGTCACTGTAAGTAAACTCCGAGCGCTTCCAATGGGGAGCCACTCCATTGCCTTTCCGTCAGCCCTACACGGCTTTTAGTGTTGATGCAAGCCGATGTTTGCGCACATGAGCTGCTCCCAGCACCTGCTAGATCCTTTGCACATGCCCATTAGACCTGGCAGACACAGTGACACGGACAGTACGGATTGTCATTCATCCAGACTGCAGCATGGACAGACTCTCTCATCTAAAAGGATAGAAGCTGCCACTGATTCCAACATTAAAGTATGGAGGTGGCAGCAATATGTTGTGGGGACGCTTTTCCTCACCGGGGACTGGGCATCTTCTTACAATCGAAGGAGGATGGATAGTGCAAAATACAGGGAAATACTGCAAGACAACACGTCTGCTAGAGCTCGGGAGAAAGTTCACCATTCTGCAGGACAATGATCCCAAGCACAAGGCCAAAGCAACTCTCGGCGTAGTTATACAACAAAAAGTTTAATATGCTGCAATGACCAAATGAAAGTCCAGGGGGGTATATTTACTAAAGTGCAGGTTTTTTAGAAGTGGAGATCTTGCCCATAGCAACCAATCAGATTCTAATTAACATTTAACTAGCACCTTCTAGAAAATAATAGCTAGATCTGATTGGTTGCTATGGGCAACATCTCCACTTCTAAAAACCAGCACTTTAGTTAATATATCCCAGAACACAACTATATAACAAATAATGCAGCTTTAATGACAAAGAAAACAACTTATTAATATCAGACCAGTGGCGGAACTCCCGGAGACAAAGGAGTCATTTGCCGCCGGGCTCCAGCCCTTAAGGGGGTACCTTGCTCCATTGTCCCCCGGGCCGTTCCGGGCACTGCTGTGGTGATGGAGCGCCGCTGATCGGCGCTCCACCTCCAGCGGCTTCAATATGGGGGGTGCAGTCGCCGGGCGCCCGTTGAGTGTGTTACCAGCGGGCGCCCGGCTCCTTCTTTCCCCTGGTGGTAACTGGACGAATGGAGCTCACTCCTGAGCTCCACTTCTGGGTCACGCAATGCACTATGGGAGTGACGTCATGATGTCACTCCCATAGTTCCGAGGAGTGGGCGCTGGGGATTGAAGGCAGCAGCACTGGAGCGGGGTTTCAGGGGGCATTACTGGGGGCACTACAGGGAGTTTACTATTTGGGGCTTACTACAGGGGGCTTACTCCTGGGAGCACTATAGGGGCCCTTACTACTGGGGCACTGCAAAGGGGGACCATTACTGGGGGGCACTACATAGGCGGCACTGGATAGGGGGACCTCTACAGAGGGCACTGCACAGGGGGACCACTACTGGCACTGCATAGGGGGCGGTGGCAGCTGGGGCTGGCACAGGTGCTGGGAGGGTGGTAAATTTAATTTGCGGGGGGGCACCAACATTTATCTTGCCTCCGGGCACCTGGGATGAAGTTACGCCACTGTATCAGACACCTCATGTCTCTTTCCTGCACAGGTCCTCTCATACTCACAGTAATTCCTCTATCTGGCAGGTTGGACTGGACAGAGCTGCTGCCAAGTCACCAAACTGAGGACCTTCCAGACTGTTGTGAGACAGACCCAGGATCCTCAGAGACTGATTGTTTGTTATTGCAGATGCCAGCTGGGAGCAGGAACTGTCCGTCAGATCATTGTGATTCAAACTGTAAAAGAAAATGAGAATACATTGGTTGTGATATGCAGTCTGCAGATGCTTGCGCCCGATAAAAAAGAGAAAATAGAGAAAAACAATGATGCACAAGACAATAATGATTTTTACCAGCTTTAATGCACCATTGTACCTTATTCAGTACTATAAATAACCTAGGGGTCTATTTACTAAGCTGTGTTAGGACAGGAGATAAAGTGAACGGTGATAAGGTAGCAGCCAATCAGCTCCTAACTGCCATTTTTCAAACACAGCCTGTGAGATGACAGTTGGGAGCTGGTACCTTATCTCATTTCACTTTGTCTCCTAACACTGCTTAGTAAATAGACCCCCTAATCCTAACTCATTAGTTAAATCCGTTATTTTTTGCAAACTTTTCATGTCCATTGTGATTTACAAGTCATGGACCCATTTATTAATCATATTAGTCAGGAGATATCACTGATATCTCCTGGTTACAATTCTCCTCCGATAGTGTCTGCTGCCTCATACTTTGGTATGGGGATGTAGAAAATATGTAATTGTCTTTTTGGAACTTGAGAGTGTAACTGTGAAAATAGCGTACTGTCTCCTGATAGTCTTGTGTGTGAGAGGCTATCGGCTCCACCTCCATCCATTCAGGTCTCTGTAGTCTATTGCCACGAGGAGCAGTGCCACCTGGATGTCAGAGAGGGTGGAGGGTCCCTTTGGCAGTATCACCCGGTCCCCTTATTTTACCACTGGGGATTTGGAACCAGAAGCTCGATCAGAAATTTCGGACACCTCGTGGTTGGAAGCCCCTGATACTTTTGCTGTGGATGCATGGACCTAGAAAATAGCTTAACATTTAGAGGAGGGTTGGGCTACCAGGGGGTACCACCTAATCTCTACCTCCCAGGGAACCAGATATTACGGGGACCAAAGATTTTATTCTTGGATCTTTAGTACCATCTTAATTAGCAGGGGACTATGTGGTATCACTGCCTACAATTTTGTTTTTTTGAACAGCAAAATAAAATGTACATTATACATATTAAGAATAAAATACAATACAATATTTGAGCAGTTGTCTACATTATTTCTTATTTCTTGACAGAAAGCAAAAATAAAGGTCGCTGTTATAATCTTACGTTTTACAATTACATAAATAAAAGAATATGGATAGAACACTTTACAAATGTGGAAGCATTTTTCTTAAAGTGTGAGGGATGTAGCATAGAACAGGCACATACATCAAATATACTAAGATACATAAGTACCATATACAATTAAACAAATTAAAGTATCAATATACTGTAGCAATGTAGCGCAATATATAATTCACCAATGTCGGGACGGGAACCACCTAGGAGGTGGCAAGATTAATTGCCTAAAGCTGGCCACACACTAGACCAACTTTCATCCAACCATCCAACTAGTTGATTGGTTGGAATGAAAATCTGGTAACGTATGGGAGTAAATGATGATCAGCAATTTGCTCCTAAATGCCAGAATACAGATGAAAATGGTTGTTCAGACAAGTTTGTGAAATGTTTGATCTAAACAATTTGTTCAAACAACAGTTTTTGTCCATTTTCCGGCATTTGGGAGCAAATTGCTGATCATCAGTTACTCCCATACCTTACCAGATTTTCATTCCAACCAATCAACTAGTTGGCAGGTTGGACAGATAATCTGTAGATGTGTGGCCATTTTAAGGCAGTGGTTCTCAAACTCGGTCCTCAGGACCCCACACAGTTCATGTTTTGCAGGTCACCCAGCAGCTGCACAGGTGTAATCATTACTCACTGACACATTTTAAAAGACCCACAGGTAAAGCTAATTATTTCAATTGTGATTGTCAGGAGACCTGCAAAACATGCACTGTTTGGGGTCCTGAGGACCGAGTTTGAGAACCTAAGGAGACCAAGAAGTGAAACACAATTCAGAACACACCAGGATGAGGGGGCATGTCCAGATACTGACACACAGCAAGCTGAACCAGATGTCCCAACACTAGTCAGTAACAATGTATTGGAATAGAACAAAATTATCTGATTAGAGAAATTAAAATGGAGTGGGAGAGTACATTAAGTGATTTGTTGCAACAGAAACCACTACGTATGGTCAAAAACCTTCCAAATGTTAGTTTGGGTCTGAGCTGGCAGACACTCAATATACATTCCCCATTGTTTTGAAAAGGCCGAGACTCCTTTTCCAATATTGAAAGTAGCCTTAGGGCTTTCACAATAGAAAACGTCTAGTACAGAGATCTTCCATTCACTCAATGTGGGGGAGGATCGTGAGATCCAATGCCTAAGTATCAATTGCTTAGCTACTGTCACCATAACCATCAAGGAGGGTTTCAAAGGATTCTGTCTCCCAGGTGGAGAAGTCAGCAAAAAGAAAAGCAGGAGCATTCTTAGATAGTTTTAGTTTCAGTGTGGAGTTTAAGAAGTATAAAAGTTTGTTCCAAAACCTACTAATTTTCCACAATACCATATGTTGTGGGATAGAGACACATTGGAGTGGCCACATTTTGTATCTGAGGGCACAAAGTGCTTTCTATGGGATATATAGGTACGATTCAGTCCTAAAATTAATATCTTGTAATCATGCTGATTTAAGATTAGGCAAAACAGTCTCTAATTTCTCAAGAACTGATTTAATTTTAATGGGTCTAGGAGTTAACCGGGCAGAGTTAGAGCCCTTTATACAAATGAACCTGGTTCATTTCTGACACCTCGCGGTTGAAAACTCCTCGCTCCGCTCGGCCTGGGCGAATGGAGCTTGAAAATGTTTAGAATTTTAATATGGGCCTTATTTATCAATGAGTTTTATCATTCACAACGAGTGATAAAACTCGCTGCGTATAATGTGCGCCGACCCACGTGTTTTGGTTTTTTATCCACATGCAGTGGCAGACGCAGAAGTTCTTGAAGGGGGTTTCCAAATGCCTGATTTTAGACTAGAGTGAGTGTGACCAGTCCATGAAGAGGGTAGAATTAGCACTTATCCATCTTTGTGTCATACAAAGTGTATTGTGTGTTATAATTGCAGCATACAGTATAGGACCAGCTATCACAGTAAGGCATTAAATGTGTCAGTAGGGCCATCCTGCCTTAGCTGATTTTTTTTGTTTCAGATGTGGGCACCATTCCAGGATATGGGAGCAAGTACAGGAGTCTGGGAGAGCAGCAGAAGAACCTAGTACTGCCCTGGACATATATGTACATATTGGTCTCGTTGGATAGTGTATTATTATCCAGTATTAATAATTAAGCCTATAGATGGCCTATAGCAGTGCACCCCTAACAGTAACATGTTTTCCAGATCTCCTAGTTGCATAGGTGTATTTATTACTGGCTGACACATGTTAAAAGATCCACAGGTGGTACTAATTATTTAATTTGTGATACTGAGAATAACATGCAGCGCTAGTAAAATTCTGATATATTACTCATTCTATTGTGGTCATGGTGTGGGCTGGGGAGGGGGGTTTCCAGGCAACCGGAAACCCCCTGCATTTGCCTATGGTATGTCCTTCGGGGTTTTGGATCTGAATTTGGTTTTTCAAAACCGCCCTTGCGTGTTTTGATTTGGATATGTATTTTCTTCAGAAGTTGACAAAATCAGCTAAAATCACATAATTTGGGCGTTTTTCTGTTCCAACTGTATTATTAACCTCAATAATTAATTTCCAGTCATTTCCAGTCAATTTTGACCACCTCACAGCTCACAATATTGTTCACCAACAAAGGCCAAAGGCTGGCTGGCTAAACTAAGCAACCAACAGAGCAGCGGCACAAACACATGGCAGTTATTTCTGTTTACAAATGTTGTGCAAATTAGTAATGTATTAGCAATAACCAATCAAACTAACTGGCAAGTACGTTCAATAGAAAACAATTCAACACTGAATTTGCTGTGCTATATAAGAAACTGTTAATAAATATCACAGAAATTTACTAAAAATCGTGCGTGGAATATCCTTGCTCAAAACAATTAGTCGTCGTAGCAGCAAACAAAAAAACCCAAAACCATGTGTAAAAAGCAACAGCAGACATGAATGCTCCCTACACAAGTGCACATGCTCCCAGCACATGCCTATTCTCAGTGCCCAATCTGTATTTCCCACCTGGGGGTGCGTGGCCATAGATGACTGGCACTCTGTGCCCATGTAAATCAGTCTTTTTGCAAAGAAAGCCCCAAAAAAAAAAACCTTTAGGGCGCTGATCCAATATGTGACAGTATATACCCAAATATAACTGCAGCTCCCAACTAAGGGTGTTGTACCCCTTAATGTTGCAATCTAAAAAATGGTATATATAGGCCTATAGCCTTACCTGAGAGCGCTGTTAGATTGGTTGAGGAAGCCGCTGATGGTGTTTTACTAGGCGGAGAAACGCGTCACACATGGTACCTGGATGACAGAGGCGGTAACATAATACTGACAGTTGTCATAGCGCTTTTTAAAGGAATTGGAGAGAGGATTGCATAAAGATACAAATGACTATTCATTATTGTGGGACAGCAGCAGAGAACATTATGCGCAGTATGTGCTGAATTGAAATGGGATTATAAATGGCTGCTTACCATAACATGCATACATGTGAATACTAATACTGCTCCATAAGCGCTTACTAACCGCATGGATTATTTATACTAACTAACTGGCTTCATGCATAAGGAGACTTTGGGCCTGATTCAGAGCCGGACGCTATTTGCGCTCGCTCGTCCAGAAAATAGGGGTGGCTATTCAAATGAACCGTTCGCTCTTTGCGGTCTGTTCACGCCTCTAGGTCTGAACGAGCGAACAAAACTTGCGGTCGTTTTTTTAAAAAATACGCCCCCTGGCCGCTCGCATCCTACGTCATGTCCGCTATTTATTAGATTAATCGAGTACATCGACCAGGGTATGAGCTGCTCGCTATTCTTGGGGTTGGTTTTTGCTACCACAATCTTGCGAGCAGTTCTGACTATAAAATAACCCAGTGACGTGGTCAATGACGCTGCTGTTTTAATTATGCACACCAATAAAACGCCCGTTTTGACCTTTAAGCACGCCTGCGTTCGGATGTCCACTTCCCGTTTTCAAGCACCTTCCCCTGTTACCACCCACATACGCCTCATTCTGTCACTCAAAATAGCAGGCATTCGCTATTTAGCGAACAAACGATTTTCGGCCGCACTGACTGGTTCGCGCATGCGTATAACGATCCGTACGCATGCGCAGTTGGGCAAACATCGCTCGGAGCGAACGAGCGGCCGCTTACAAGCGGCTCTGAATCAGGCCCTTTGTCGTTTGCTTTAAGAGAACAATTGGTTGCAAAAAGTAAATATTGCCAGTGATAAGCTTTGGACAAGCCCTGCCTATTTAAACTATATGAAATTTGAGGAGTCTAATAAGACATAGGTTGTTTTTTATTCATCAGGACTAAAGTCCTCATATATTGTGTATTAACTAATTATACTGATATATAGATATCGTTTTTGCTATGAATGTCATGGTATATACAACTAACCATTGAATTGACGGCTTTTTATATGTGGCTAAATGTAATTGTTTTTTACATGTCAATATAATATTTTATCTCAACCAATCTAACAGCGTTCTCAGGTAAGGCTATAGGCCTATATATACCATTTTTTTTGTTGAGCATTTCCCAAAAATCTTCCCAACCATAGAAACAGCATTCCATACCTGTGGGTCAGAAACAGTTGCGGTCAGATACAGTGGAAGGTATACTGCCGGGCAGATACAGGCCCTCATTCAGAGGCGGTCAGAGGATGCAAGCGGTCGCTCAAAAACTGGGCGGCCGCTTGCATCCTGACCGCCCGCCTCTGTTTCGGTCGTTAGGCTGTGGGTTTACACCCACAGCTCTAACGACCGCTAGGGTGATGGTCGCAATGGTCATAGACCATCGCGACCATCGGGGCTTACGACGAGACCCTAGGGTAGGGTCTCACTTGTCGTATGCCCCGGTGAGCTTCTGGCTCTGTCAGAGCCGGAAGCTCTCCACTGACATCACTAGTGATGTCAGTGGGGCCTCCCCCAAACGGCAGGCATTCCCATGGGAACGCCTCCGTTTGGGCTGCCACCCCCCGGGCCCGCCTTCCAAATGGGGCAAGCTGTCATTCAACATCGACAGCTCGCCCCCTTTTGAAAGAGACTCGCTACGATACGGGATACAGTGCGGGTCTGATATAGTGCAGGATACAGTGTGGGTAGGATACAGTGCAGGCCGGATACAGTGCATTATACAGTCCAGGTTGGATACAGTGCGGGTCGGATACAGTGCAAGGTACAGTGTGGATCTGATATAGTGCAGGATACAGTGTGGGTTGGATATAGTGCAGGCCAGATACAGTATGGTATACAGTGTGGGTTGGATACAGTGCAGGTCCGATACAGTGCGGGATACAGTGCGAATCTGATATAGTGTGGGATACAGTGTGGGTTGGATACAGTGCAAGTCCGATACAGTGCGGGATACAGTGCGGGTCTGATATAGTGAGGGATACAGTGTGGGTTGGATACAGTGCAGGTCCGATACAGTGCGGGTCTGATATAGTGTGGGATACAGTGTGGGTTGGATATAGCGCAGGCCAAATACAGTGTGGTATACATTGTGGGTTGGATACAGTGCAGGTTGGATACAGTGTGGGGTACAGTGTGATTCGGTTACAGTACATGTCTGATACAGTGCAGTTTATAGTGTAGGTCAGATACAGTGTGGGTTGGATATATTGTGGGTTGGATACAGGGCAGGTCTAATATAGTGTTGGATACAGTGCAGGTTGGAGACAGTGTGGGATACAGTGTGGGTTGGATACAGTACAGGTCAGATACAGGCCCTGATTCAGTACCGGACACTCTGACAGAGCGCTCGCTCTGAATCAGGGCCGAGCTATTTTATTTTTAGAACGGTCCCCTGGCCGCTTGCATAGCTGTGGGTGACCACCCACAGCTATAGCGAGCGGCCAGGAAGATGGTCGCGATGGTCAAGACCATTGCGACCATCGGGCTTGCGAAGAGACCCTTGTGGTAGGGTCTCGTGGCCGCAAGCCCCAGAGCCCAGAGAGATTTCGGCTTTAACAGAGCCGAAATCTCTCCCACTGACATCACTCGTGAGGTCAGTGGGCCCACCCCCAAACGGAGGCGTTCACATGGGAACGCCTCTGTTTGGGCAGCCACTCCCCCGGCCCGCCCACCAAAGGACGAACTGTCACTCAACATCAACAGCACGCCCCCTTTGTTGCGAGACCCGGAGCGACGGAGTGCCCGTCGCTATCCAGGTCTCGAGCATGCGTACGACGGAGCCAGCTCCATCGTGCACATGCGCACTGGCCCACCATCGACCCAGTTGCGAGCGCACAGTGCTTGCGACCGGGTCTGAATCAGGCCCACAGTGCGGTATACAGTGTGGGAGTGCCGGCAGTGCAAGGGGGGCTGATGGTATTCGTAGTATGGAGAGCGGCAATGCATGGGTGCGTGCAGTGTCCGCAGTGTGAGGGTGCTTATGGTATCCTCAGTACGGAGGCAGCAGTGCAGGGTGCTGGCAGTATCCGCAGGGTGCAGGGTGTCAGCAATGCAGGGGTGCCGGCGGTGTCGGCAGCGGGAGCAGCGGTGTCAGTGCAGGGGGATGGGCGGCATCATCCTTCCTTTTCCTGTGCCCATTGAAGTCTATAGGCAAGCGCCTATTTGCTGAGAGCTGTGGCAGACAGCTCTCTCAGCCAATCAGCTGCAAGCACATTGAATTTAATGGGACTTTGAAAATGGCAGCATCGGGGCTTATGACGAGACCCTAGGCTAGGGTCTCGTCAACCTTAAGCCCCAGGGAGCTTCCTGGCTGGGTTTCAGCAGGAAGCTCCCCACTGACATCACTGATGATGTCAGTGGGGCCGCCCCCAAACGGCTAGCGTTCCGGCGGGAACGCCTCCGTTTGGGCAGGCATGCCCCCTGCCCACCCAGCAAACAGAGCGAGCTGTCAATCAACATCGACAGCTTGCTCCGTCTGCTTCGAGCCCGCTAACGACGGATCACCCATCGTTAGCGGGGGCTCGTGCATGCGCATGACTGAGCCGACTTCGTCGTGCGCTTGCCCTGTGGACCAACATTGAGTCGGTTGCGAGCGCTCAGCGCTCACGACCGACTCTGAATAAGGTCCTGAATCCTGTCACATTATTATATTTACTATTCACAACAGCCTTCCTATTAGATAATAATTATGACCAAATACTAATATTTGGATTTATATATTAATAGTATCACCACTCCTGTATAATCAGGTGATGATTATCTTAAATTCATCCATATATATAATATTAGAGTCCTGGTTTCCCTTAATATCCTGCAAACATTAACTGTTGTTAATTATTATGCGGGCAAATTCTCCTCCGTAATAATAAGGTTCTCTCCTCATTATGAATGGGGGCTGAATACTGAATATAAATTGTATCAATGGGAGTTAGGAGCTCATTCAGAGTCGGTCGTAAGCGCTGAGTGCTCACAACAGACTCGATGTTGCCCCACAGCGCATGCGCACGATGGAGCCGGCTCCGTCGTGCGCATGCGCGAGACCCAGCTAACGACGGGGGGTCTTGTAACAGACGGGGCGAGATGTCGATGTTGAGTGACAGCTCGCCTCATTTGCTGGGCGGGCCGGGGGCGTGCCCGGCCAGATGGAGGCATTCCAGTCAGAACGCTTGCCGTTTGGGGGCGGCCCCACTGACATCATTGCTGATGTCAGTGGGGAACTTCCTGCTCAAACAGAGCAGGAAGCTCCCTGGGGCTTATGAGTGCCCAGACCCTACCCTAGGGTCTGGTCGTAAGCCCCGATGGTCTTGACCATCACCCATGTCGGTCGTTACCGATCAACAAGGAGGCGGCCGTTCAGGATGCAAGTGGCCGCCCTGATTCAGAGCGAACGCTAGCATCTAACGACCGCCTCTGAATGAGGCCCTTACTCCCTACTCCAATCGTACCACACGTGTATCTAATATAAAACACTTCAATTCCATTTCTCATGGTATTTAGACCCATGTGTTATAAAATATGTCTTATTACAGGAAAGACTCCCTATCTCACATACAAAGTTAATCTATCATAGGTAATTGCTTTATGTATCCTATTTCAAATGTCTCCCAAATGGATGTATTCGCCATTTATCACATAATGTGTCTCTTTCATATATGATGTTTCTGATCACTATTGCCGCTCAGGTCTCAGCGTGTAAGTTTTATTAAACATAATCTGGTTTATTCACTCCTATTCATTCAATTCTCTATTATAATGCAATTTGGTGATCCAGTAGAGTGTATAATGCACCTAGACTCAAGCTTACAAAGTATTGGTTAACCTCCACAATCTCTGGTTAACCTTATGCTGTTCATAAACATCCAAAGGGCACAGAAGATCTGTGTATTATTTTCTAGACACGTATTGGAAACATTGTGATTGATACTACTTCTGCACATAATAGAAACACTGTAACAATGTCACTGTATGTCTGGTCTCTTTCTCATGGAGCTTGAATTCTCAATATACGCTCCTTATCGTCAGTGTAACTAGTCACTATCGTAGGTATTTATATCACATCATTAATATCTGTGGACCTCATTCAGAGGCAGTCGCTCGGGAGCGATCGGTAGCACCCAAACTGATCGAGAATATGCAAAACGAGCGCTCCGTCGCAAAGCACATCGTGAGCGCGGAAACACCCACAACAATGAAAGCACACCTCCTATCTATACGGCCTCATTCAGAGTCGGTCGCAGGCGGCAACCTACGTCAGCACGATTAACACCTGTTACAGTGTTAATTGCTTACAGACATCGGTTGAGGCAGAAACCATCGCCTGCACTTGCAGTGCTTAAGGTAGACCCTGGGCTACCCTTAGATCTGCGAGCGGTAGCATCGTTAGTGCAACGAGATGACGTGTGTGATGACTTGCTCAGTAATATATGCACGCCCTTAAAATGCCCTTTTTAAGGTCAACCACCTTTCCCTGTGACCACCCACAAACGGCACAAAATGTCAATCTCAGCTACGACCTCGTAGTGACTAAGGAGCAAGAGGATTGCGGTCAGAAAGACAGGCTTGCGCACACACACTGCCATGTACACACATGCGCAGTTGAAAAATACATCGCTCGCTACGACCATTTGCTCTGTGCGAACGCCTCTGAATGAGGTCCAGTGTGCGGAGGCCATGGAGTGATCACAATAAGTAAATCAGGGGAGGAAGTAAGCATCTCTCCTACCTGCAATAGAACCGCGGCAGACATTTTGGATTCTTGTTTGGAGCTGCTTGGCTGTCATTAAGGAATGTAAATATCTCTCCACTGGGGGCAGGGCAGGAGGTGGTGCACAGTCCCCTAGATAAGACAGGGTTTCTCACCGTCATTTTTTAGGCCCGAAAAGGCAGTGCTGTGGCCACAATGGATCTGCACTATTTCACCGCTGTCTAATACCCCTTTTACACCAGAGCTAAAACCCGGGTTATTGCAGGGTTAACCCGGGTAGCTCCTTGGTGTAAAAGGGGAAAGGGTTGGATTGCTGGGTCAAGTGACGCGGCAAATCAACCCAGGTAACTTGCAGGGTTTAACACGGAAATAACCCGTGAAACCCTGCAGTGTAAACGGCGTGATCTGGGTCAGAGTGAAGAGGATCGTGCCGCTTGCCTGCCGATTGGCCGGCTACAGTGGCACTTGGAGATGACGTCATCTCCAAGCGTCCACTTCAATGCTGGAAAAGACAGGTCTGTGGGCGGAGTGAATGGCGCCGACTTGGGAATATCCTGGGTCGGTCGCCGGGGAAATTCCGGGTCTGATCCGCATTGGAACCCTTTTCCAACCTCCGGGTCAGACCTGGAATTTCGGTATAAAAATGGTATAAATGATTGTTGGAACCGGTAGTCCCATATTTTTAACAAAACAAGTGTAGTTGCTCATTATGATTTTGTTGCATCATCCTTTTCACATAACAGTAGATAAGTTCTCCCCAAATCAATGCAATAATAATGAGAAAACAATATTTCTGATCAGTACTTGCAAATACAGTCAGGTCCATAAATATTGGGACATTGACAGAATTTTCAGATTTTGGCCTCTATTCACCACCCCAATGGTTTTGAAATGAAACAAACAAGATGTGCTTTAACTGCAGACTTTCAGATTTAATTTGAGGGTAATTACATCCAAATCGGGTGAACGGTGTAGGAATTACAACAGTTTCAATATGTGCCTCCCACTTTTTAAGGGGCCAAAAGTAATGGGACTATCAACTCAAAAGCTATTTCATGGACAGGTGTGGGCTATTCCCTCATTATTTCATTATCAATTAAAGCAGGTAAAAGGTCTGGAATTGATTCTAGGTGTGACATTTGCATTTGGAATCAGTTGCTGTCAACTCTCAATATGAAATCCAAAGAGCTGTCACTATCAGTGAAGCAAGCCATCATAAGGCTGAAAAATCAAAACAAACCCATCAGAGAGATAGCAAAAACATTAGGTGTGGCCAAATCAACTGTTTGGAACATTCTTAAAAAGAAAGAACGGACCGGAGAGCTCAGCAACACCAAAAGACCCGGAAGACCATGGAAAACAACTGTGGTGAATGAAAAAATAATTATTTCTCTGGTGAAGAAAAACCCCTTCACGACAGTTGGCCAAATCAAGAACACTCTCCAGGAGGTAGATGTATATGTGTCAAAGTCAACAATGAAGAGAACAGTTCACAATGAATATAGAGGGTTCACCACAAGATGCAAACCATTGGTGAGCCACAAAAACAGGAAGACCAGATTAGAGTTTGCCAAACAACATCTAAAAAAGCCATTACAGTTCTGGAACAACATCCTATGGACAGATGAGACAAAGATCAACTTGTACCAGAGTGATGGGAAGAGAAGAGAAGGAAAGGAACTGCTCATGATCCAAAACATACCACCTCATCAGTGAAGCATGGTGGTGGTAGTGTCATGGCGTGGGCATGTATGGCTGCCAATGGAACTGGTTCCCTTGTATTTATTGATGATGTGACTGCTGACAAAAGCAGCAGAATGAATTCTGAAGTGTTTCGGGCAATATTATATGCTCATATTCAGTCAAATGCTTCAGAACTCATTGGACAGCGCTTCACAGTGCAGATGGACAATGACCCGAAGCATACTGCAAAAGCAACCAAAGAGTTTTTTAAGGCTAAAAAGTGGAATGTTATGCAATGGCCAAGTCAATCCCCTGACCTGGATCAGATTGAGCATGCATTTCACTTGATGAAGACAAAACTGAAGGGAAAATGCCCCAAGAACAAGCAGGAACTGAAGACATTTGCAGTAGAGGCTTGGCAGAGCATCACCAGGGATGAAACCCAGCGTCTGGTGATGTCTATGCGTTCCAGACTTCAGGCTGTAATTGCCTGCAAAGGATTTGCAACAAAGTATTAAAAAGTGAATGTTAGATTTAGGATTGTTTAGTTTGTCCCATTACTTTTGGCCCCTTAAAAAGTGGGAGGCACATATAGAAACCGTTGTAATTCCTACAGCGTTCACCTGATTTGGATGTAATTACCCTCATATTAAATCTGAAAGTCTGCAGTTAAATCACATCTTGTTTGTTTCATTTCAAAGCAATTGTGGTGGTGAATAGAGGCCAACATCTGAAAATTCTGTCAATGTCCCAATATTTATGGACCTGACTGTATCACATCAATACTATAAGTTTAAAGCATACATTTACACAATTCTCTCTGACGGTGTGTGGCCATGTCCATCTTATAAAACAAAATTAAAACTACTATGCGCACCGCCACGCCGTGGGGAGGGGGGCATTCTCCCACCTGCACAGCTGGCCCTGGCCCCTGATGGGTCCCTTAAACAAGTCCAGGCCCAGGTAATTACTACCCACTCCCTTACCCTCTCCGGTGTACAGATCTTTGTATACTCACTATAATTCCTCTATCATACATGTTGGACTGGACAGAGCTGCCGCCAATTCACAGAACTGAGGACCTTCCAGGCTGTTATGAGACAGATTGAGTTTCCTCAGGGACTGGTTACTTCCTATTGCAGATGCCAGCTGGGAGCAGGAACTTTCAGACAACCTATTGTGATCCAAACTGTAAAATAAGAATACAGAATACATTGTTTTTGTTTTAACCGGCATCAGGCAAGATTAGAATTAGTTTTTAATTAGTTTAAAATATGAATTAGCAATATTAAGTCTCCATGCATTGTAACACTATATTTTGAACAAAACATTCCCTAATTCTGACTTATGAAATATAAAAAGAAAATCCAGCCCTGCTAGTGTGCAATATTAGATGTCACCAAAGAGCAGCTCCATAACAGGGTTTCAGAGCACCCTGTGTGCCACCGCCCCTCCCCCTGAGCGCATGCCATCATAAGGTTGTGCCCCAGGGTATGGTTGGCAGGAACGCCATGACAAGAGCACAGCATCACTAGCTGAAGCTTCCTCAGGATGCTCCGACCAACTGAACGGGTGGCAGAGTGCCGTTCCAAGCACCCTGCTAACCAGATGCAGGGGTTGTGACAGTGCCGCCCCCCAGGGCTCTCCAACTTGTACGACGGCATCGGTCGCATTGCATCGCACCTGGGGGTCTTAATTATCTGACCACCATAGGCTATAAAGTTCACCGAACTGGAGGCTTCAATCACAGCATTCGGGGCGATACAGAAGACATTAAGTTACACCATTGTGCAAAATGGTTGAATATGAAACAAGCAATATGGCACTTGCATGCAGGGCATTTGAAGCGCTCAGAGTGATGAGACCACCACAGTTGACACAGCATTGTTGTGGCTATGACTGATGTTGGATGTCACAAATATTGTCTCTGTTTTGTTAAATTCCAGCACATTCTTATTTGATTGATCATGTAGCAGCCTGTTGATACTATATGTATGGCAGTTTCCAAGGCCAGTCCCTTTTCCCTTAGAAGGTGAGTGCGTGTGGTATTGTTGCCTATGCCACAAACTGGTATGCCCCTTATCAACTCATCAGTGAGTGCACCGTAGTCACATTTAAATGCTAACAGCTTCAACCGTACCACATATGCCTGAATACATTCAGCAGGGCCCTGCAATGCTGTATTAAATGCAAGTCTGTCCATTATCATGTACTTTACAAGCAGGCTTCATTGAATTTTACAATCAGTTCTTCAGGGTCCTCCGGACATACAAACAAAATGGCTGCAGGGTACTCCCGAGGCAGGGCACAGGGATCATCAGCCATCAGTCGCAATGATTATATTAACACCTATAACCCTTTATCATTTAGAAGATATTTGTAGTGTCCTGATTTATCCTGGGTAACGAGAAATGGAGGAACTTGCAACATTTTAAATATATATATATATATATATATATATATGAGATGTGAAATTACAATGCTTATCTGACTCTACCTATTTTTAAAAGTGTATTTATATAGCTGGCTATCAAGTTTAGTGTTGCGGATGCAATCTCACCTCTAAAATGTAACCACTTGTCTCTCTCATTTGACATATTCCAATAAACACATCTACATGTAGAGCAAACACTTGTAAAAGTGACTTTGACCCTGGAATGATTGTTGGTGTTAAACAGGGTTATGGACTATCACAGAAATGGCTGGGACTCCCCTCCTGGGGCTACATGCAGAACAATGTCTAGGGGGAATCAGTATAATTTACTCCTAACCTAATCCTCCCCCCCCTGCGGCTGTGTCCGTGCCCGTCGCCCGACTTACCTTCGATCGGGATGCTGGGCGTCAGGCTCCCGGCGTAGGTAAAATGACAGGCGTCGGGATTCGATGCCTGTCATTAGACTCTTGCCGGGATTAGACAGTCGGGATGCTGACGGTCGACTGCATACCATCTAGGGTTTACAGAGAATGGTGCAGAAAGCAATATAAACATCCACTGAGGGGCAGACAGGTGCAAGCTGCCAGGAAGGCGACAGCAATGTTGGACTGGGGCATGAAGGGTCCACCGGGGGAAGGCACTGGTAGGGGCCCATGCTTAAAGGGTGTGGCCAGCCTCCATAGGGGTGTGTCCAGCCACCGCAGAGGCTTGGCCTACCATTATAGAGTACATAGCCTGCAGACAACATGGATACTACACTGCATGGTCTGTTCATCCATGTTCCTACTCTGCCAGGTAACTGACTCTGTAATAGAATAACAATGTTTAATTCAAGTGCACTGTCTGAAACATGACATTAGAAGAGGAGGTGAGGCCCTCTGGTAGTGGGGCCCATCGGGAATTTATCCTGTTGCCCGGTGGGCCAGTCCGACCCTGGGCGACAGTAACTCCAAAAAAGAATGCATTACAGCAGTGGTATGCCGAATAGCATCTCTGAACTTGCAGCATGTCAAACCTTGAAATGGATGGGCTACAGTACCGGGCTCTACTCCTATCAGCTAAGAAAGACCCAGGTCCTCCAAAACTGGACAGCTGAAGATTGGAAAAATGTTTCCTAGTCTGACAAACCTTGATCTTGTCTGTGACATGAAGACGGAAGGGTTAGATCACAAAGTGGATGTGCGGGTTAGCAGTTCACTTGCTGACTAGCATGCAGAGACTACAAGACAATGCTTGGGGTATGTCCAGGTGTGGTGATTGGGTGTAGTGGCATTAGGGGGAGGAGCTACAGTATATCCACACACACACAGATTCTATATCCAATACCCTACCGTGGAATGTAACTTTGAGTACCGTGATTATCTTTATGCCCCTATAACAGCCAGACCTCATCCATGTTTTAGATTAGAAGAACATGGTCATTATTTTTAATAAAGTATAAGTAGTATGCTTAGTTACTGTTTAATATTTAGTTGCATCATATAATTTCTGGTCACAGCCATGATCTTCCCAAAATAATACAGTAATAATGATAAATAAAATGTACTTATTGTAAGAACAGTACTTGCAAATATCACACAGGTACTTTCTGTTCAACAGAAAGATTTAGGCCCTCATTCAGAGCCAGACGCTCTGAGCAGAGCGCTCGCTCTGAATGAGGGCCGTCCTCCATAAAAATGGAGCATCCTCCTGGACGCTCGTATAGCTGTGGGTCACCACCCACAGCACATACGAGCGTGCAGGATGATGGTCGCGATGGTCTTGACCATCGCGACCATCGCCAGTGCGACCAGAAGCCTGTGGTCGGGGTTTTCGACCACAAGCCCTGGAGTGATTTTGGCTCTATCAGTGCCAAAATCACTCCCACTGACATCACTAGTGATGTCAGTGGGGCCGGCTTCTGATGGTAGGGGTTCCCTTGGGAACGCCTCCGTCTGGCAGGCATGCCCCCAGCACGCCCACCAAAGGGGGCGTGCTGTCAATCAACATCGACAGCACGCCCCCTTTGATCAGACACAACGAGTGAAGGAAAGTCCTTCGCTCGTTGCGTCTGGCCCATGCGCACGACGGAGCTCCCTCCGTCGTGCGCATGCGCAGTGCACACCATCGACCCACTTGTGAGCGGACAGCCGCTTGCGAGTGGGTCTGAATGAGGCCCTTAGACAGTTCCCTTTCCCGAACAGATCTTTGTATACTCACAATAATTCCTCTATCCTACATGTTGGACTGGACAGAGCTGCCGCCAAGTCACAGAACTGAGGACCTTCCAGACTATTGTGAGACAGATGGAGTTTCCTCAGGGACTGGTTACTTCCTATTGCAGATGCCAGGTGGGAGCAAGAACTGTCCGTCAATCTATTGTGATCCAAACTGTGAACAAAATCAGATTCGTCAAATTAATACAATTGGTTATTTTGTTTGTCCTGCATCATACAAGAATACTTGTGTCAATTAGTTGAAAAACATGAGTTAGCAATGTTAAGTCAACATGTATTATGACACTAAGAGGTCAATCTAATTATATGCGTAGGGTGTGAGTTGCTGTTGCAACGGCGTCAAAACGCCGGCAATGGACCAGCGCCTCGCACCCTTCGCGTCCCGCTCTAAACCCGAATTTGCTTAATTTTGCTTGGAGCCCTATGGGACTGCGAGCACTTTTAAGCGAACCCGTGCTGCCGTTAAGTTTGCCCGCTGTCGCGATGACTCGCACCCGCAAGTACATTGCAGGTATTTGGATTGAGCCCTTAGGGGGAGATGTACTATTCATTATCGGGTTGTGGGAGCGAACACCATCTGAAGATGGTGAATGCTCCTGCAGTCAAGCTCCGAAAATATTGTATTTTCGGAGCTTGATGAATTACACTGCCCGCTGTCCCCATACACTAGTATGGGAACAGTGGACCACATCGGGAGAGAAAGGTAAGCAGGAGACAGATATCTCCTCCATTTCCTTTTTGATGAATGGCCTGAAAACGTAATCTCTACAAAAGCAGTATGTTAATTTTCACCTGCTTTTGTAGAAATTAAGTAATGATGAATAGACCCCTCAGACTCGAAAGAGATAAAGTGGACAGTGGACAATCAGCTCCTAAATGTCATGAAACAGGATGTGCTTGAAAAATGAGAGTTAGGAGCTGATTGGTTGGTACTTTATCTCTCTCCAAGGCTTAGTACATCTACCCCCATGTTTGGGACAAAAAATTCACCCCTCACTTCTGTGCAATATTAGATGTCACCAAGGAGATGAAGTTAAAACAGCATTAAAAATTTAGAAACAACACACTCCATCAACTATGTAACTAGCAAAAGGACCCTGCATATGCTGGGACACCTCAATCTGCCTGCCCCATCCCACCCCCCACTTTGTTCCACCTCTGTCATCTGCTCTGCCCCCTCTGTCTGTGCTCTGTTCCACCACCCACCCCCTCTGTCTGATCCCACCCTCACTATGTCCCATTCTGCCTCTCTCTCTGTCCTGTCCCCTCCCTCCAGTGGCTGCATACTATTAGCTTCCCATTCCTGGTGGGCCCTCACCAGCTAGGGTCTGCCCCGTCTCTCTAGCTCTGGGAGCTGTTGCAGGGGTGGTACACCGGCTCACGCTGCGCAGGCATATTGGAGACGGGACAGACCATAGCAGATTATTACATAATCTTTAGGAACAGATGCAATATAAGCAGAATATGTTACTGCACCTAATATTTATTTCAAATGCACGGCCAATGTTTCTGACCTATTTCACTGCTTCTGGGCTCTTTAATATGGATGCTGTCAGGTTTCCGGCGCCGGTATTCTCAGCGCCAGCATCCCCTTTGCCAGGATATTGACCGTATACCCGTTCAATATTAACAACTCTTCTGGGACAAGATGGGCAGATATGGCAATACCATATTAGGTATTACCTTTAACACGATGCCGCAATTGGCAATATTTGATACTCTTTAACATTTTCTGGGGTGGGCAATAAGCAGCCCTCCAGCTGTTGGACTACACATCCCAGAACCATTTAGTATGGCCAAATAGCAAAACTGTAGCAGGTCATGCTGGGATGTGTAGTTCTTCAACAGCTGGGGGGCCGATTATTTCCCAATCCTACTATAAATGATAGCCCTAGCATTCCCGCCAAGTCAAGCGGTTGGGCATCCTGCAGTAGTGGATCATGTAACCTGATGAATATTACATGTGGCAACTGCCAGCTGTCAACTTTATTTAGCATGGACTGGCTGGAAACAAGGAAATACATTCACACTTTGCCACTGGCAAGTAACTAGGCTCTCAGAAAAGCTTCTAACACACAACTTGTTTCACACTTCAAATCCCTTGCTGGCGGATCTTCCACCATCAATCAACCATTTAATTCTACTTCTCCTGCTGAATCTACCTCTTTGGGCAAACCTCACAACAATTGGTACATATACAGTACTTTCTCAAACGTCTTCATTGATGGATTGCATGAGTGGTTTTCAGTTGTTGATGTTACAGTTATTATTAGGTTTACACTTATATTTGCTATTAGGCAGTGTATGCAGCTACATTCTAACGCACTCATATAAAGATATATACATTACCAAGTATAGCGTCACACTATAATGTTTTACACTTTTTATTTCATCAAAAATTTTGTTTGGTTGCCTGGCAATAGTTTAGACTTGTCATATGACTCTATGGGGAGACTTATGAAACCTTCTAAAGAAAACAATTGGAGATGTTGCCCATAGCAACCAACCAATCCGATTCTAGCTATCATATATCCAATTCAGTTTTAGCTGTAATCTGATTCACTCCAAGTGGACTTTTTGAAGACAATCGTGGAGGGAGTGGATATATATAAGTTAAAGAGACCCTACAAAAATATCTGAAAGTGGCCCTCATGTAGGTGGAACCAAATCACCTGTAGGCAGGGCCAACATATAAATTGGCAGGGTTGGCATGCCTAGATGAGGTCACTGTAGCATGCAATGTTAGTTAGTCAAGGCAAGGATGCTGACATAGTAGGTGCTGCTAGCACACAAGCAGGAGAAGCATTGTACTGGTAGATGGAGCAAACACTGGTAGGCGCGCCAGTGGGTGGAGCACACTCATTGGTTATGTGAGTGAGGCTGCTTAATCCAGCAGCAGCAGCGAGTTCACAAGGTTAACATTGATATGATAGCAAGTTTGCCTTGCTCTTGCATGAAGCCTCACCACCATCATTTAGGGCATTCTAATACGGGCCTCTGATGCTGGAGCCCCATAGGGCCAGCGCTGTGTGACTCTGTCAATGAATAATGCAAGGGTCACTCCTAGGCAGATGCACCTGGCCAGCCACAGGGAGAATAAGAAAACATCAAGCAGCCCCGCAATGCCACCAGCTCGATAACGTCTATGACCCGTCCATTCCTGGAAGGTGATAGAATTAGAGAAGAGAAGAAAAAAAACTTACCACAGGTGTTGAATCCTGCACTGCTGATGTTCTAATGCAGATGTTATAAACTGAACATTTGAGTCCTTCAGGCCAGTGAAAGAGAGGCTGGAAAACAGATTAACATGAGATTACATTATGCTAGTTAGAGTAAAAATTACTCATATGAGACATGGGCCATTGGGCCACGAAGAACCACCAACAAACCTTCACCGGGCCGTGACGTAGACTCACCAACTGTCCAGAGGATGCAACAATTCTATTCCATGAAAAATTCCATCAGCTGGTGTTTTTTTAATGGCCCTTAAAACTCTCTCAGGCACCAACCCAGGGTATTGTTCATTCTTTGATGATGATATCACTCCCTCAAACTACCATCTGATCACCGTAGACAATGTTTCTGATGAATCCTCTCCAAACAGAACAGTTGTCTGTGCTTTGGCTATATGTACCTCAACACACTCCAGCCTCTTAGGGGTCTATGTACTAAGCCTTGGAGAGATAAAGTGGATGGAGATAAAGTACCAACTAATCCGCTCCTAACTGTCACTTTATAGCCGTGTTTAAAAAATGACCTCCATCCACTTTATCTCTCTCTGGGGCTTAGTAATAGTGTGAAGGTTATTATGTGCATTATAAAAACTATTCTGTTGACAATATGGGTTTCCTTTCCATATTTAATTTATACAAGCTTACTTGATGTCCTTGATAGTGTGTAGAACTGGAGCCAGCCTCTTCCAGCACTCACTCTTCACAGCACACTTGCGTAGGTCAAGCTTTTCTATCTTTCTGCAGGATTCCAGGACAAAGGCCAACGTGGTGCAGTCTACTGGTGTTAGATGAATGACTTTGTGTAATACAAAACTCCTACTTGACCCCAAACATTTTTCTACTAGACTCCTATTCTGGGACTCAAAAAGACAGGCAAATATATTTAGACATTTCCCCACATCAACATCTGTATCATGTGGGATATCAGCAAGAGATTTCTGTAGCCACTCGGTTACATCTGTCAAAGCTGTACTGGAGAACTCAAAACTCAAAGAAAACCTGGTGGGACTATCCAAAAAACCACAGAGGAAACGGAGAAATATTTTAGATCGGCTGTCTGCATAGATGTTAGTTTTATCAAGAAAACTTTGCAACTTCTCAGGAGAATAGTCAATATAATGGACCAAAGCAGCCAAAAACTCCTGGAGGGTGAGATGTAGAAATGAGCAGTTGACATCACGAGACTTGCCAGACTCTATCATGAAACTTGTGTAGAGATGCGAGGAAGCGTTCACACGAAATGATCCCAGATCTCGTTCATCAAATACTAGAATTTGATTCTTTACTCCATGTTCTGCCATCCGTCCAATAGATGCCATCATTTGTTGAGCATCACATGTTCCCTGACTGTGATTGGTCAGAATGTTGCTAACGAAAGTCACAAAGAGCTGTGTCAATGTTTTGGGAAATGACATCAGCTGACCATCGCTGGGCCTTTGGACTGTGAAGCACATTGATAGTACTGTGCAAAGAATCCAGCAGTAGGATGGGATATAACAGAAAGTGTACAGTGTGTCGTTCCTACTGACATGATCAAATGCCATATGTGACCATTCTTTATTTTGGAAAAATTGGTCAAAGTACATCCATCTTTCTTCTGGAGAGAATCCCATAATTTCACATACCCGTTGAAAAACATCTGTCTCTTGTGACGCTATCTTAGCTAACTTAGTTGGGCGGCTGGTCATTAACACAGAACAGCCTTTGATAAGAGTCTTTCTCAACAAGCTAACCACAATCGTGCCAACCTTTTGTGATTGTTTTATATTATCACACAACTGACCCGACTTGAAATCCATTTCATGATTACTTTCATCTAAGCCATCAAATATAAAGAGCAGCTTTCCTGGATCCTGTAAGAGGTTTCCGAGGCGACTCTCCAGATGTGGATAATACCTACTGATTAAAGCCTCTAAACTGACCACGTCCAGTTTGTTGAGTTGCCGGAATTTGAAAAAGAAGACAAAAGCAAATCTCTGGTAGAGTTTTCCATTCACCCAGTCATAGACAAACTTCTGCATCAGAGTGGTTTTCCCCACGCCAGGTACTCCACACACCATCACTACACTTGGCACGAATCCGGTTTGATGGGACCAGCGGAACAGTTTGCCAAGGGTTATGTGCTCCAGCATAAGCGACTCTTTTTTCATTCTGCGTTCATGCCGTTTCCCGGTTTCGGTCAGTTCATCCTGAGAGCGCTGTCTGAGATGGTCAATGGACACGACAGTCATGTTCACATAACGCTCGGAAATGTAGAAACTTTGCAGTTCCTGCGTTGATCTTGGGGGTCTGTGCTCCACTAGTTTTTCTGTTTTCTTTAGAAGAAATTTCTTGTGTTCTTCCTGAAGACCTAAAGAGGAAACAAATAAACCCAATAATAATATATAAATTATTAATAATGTATATTATTTCCTTACTCCAATTCCTTTCTCACTTTAAAGGAAACAAATAATGATCTTAGAAGTCATTCGTAATTAAATGGTTTTAACTGTTATATTGCAGATGAAAAAGGAAGAGTAAAACCATTTTATTTTACTATCTGTCTTTACTGTTGTGTATTGAACCTTCTTCCTGTCAATCAGTTATAATACACATGCACCATTTTTGTACATCTCTACTCAATAATGTGTTCAGAGGACTTGGCCTCCTGCAACTATTGCTAAAGGTATTGACACAGATATGCTCTGTAGATCCAATTGTCTCAATAGCAGATCTGTGTCGTATCTAAGGGCAATAAAAATAATAACTAAAAAAGACAACACTGGATGATTTAAAGACGTTGTTGAGAAGCATGAGAAAAAGCAGCAGGGTCAAATATACAAGCTCATAAATCAAAGTCATCTGACAAAGGACAGAGGGCGATTGTTTATAACTAGATATGTTTTGATTTCTACTCCTTTCAATCTAAAAAAAAATTAGAGTGATGTCATGTAATGGGAGCAGCCTATTTATTTAGAGAGGGCAGAAAGCTGGGTTCAATAGCAAACAGTGGGCCTGATCAGAGATGTACGCAATGCCGATTTTTATGCAGATCGAGCTATTATTAGCCAATGCGCATGCATGAAAGCCGTACTGTGCACGCGTAGCGATTGTTTTGTGACTACACTCGCACAGAGGGTTCACTGGCAAAGTGAGTGACAGGTAGTCAGCGTTTGGGGGAGGTAACGGAGGCATGACTAAGGAAACAAAGGCATGTCTGACTGTGTAAACGCCGTTTCATGGGTGTGCAGAGATTAGCCTTTGTGATCTCCTTCACAGCATGAGAGCTCTCTGTGTGTCATGAGAGCTGCAGTGTTTGCGGCTGGTCAGACTTGCTGCATATGCTGCATGGCTGCCCGATCTGCATTAATGTTACTGATGTTCGTCGGACGGATATGAGAAGGAAGCAGTGGGCGTCGCTGTGCTCGGCTGTGCCCGGATATGCATTAGCATATTTTAGCAACTGTCATCCGTGAGAGAATGCAGATGTGATTGCATTAGCGCAAATCTCAGGTTTGGTAGCATTTTTAATCAGATGTTCATTCCCCTAATAGTAAATTGACTAGTAAACTCAGCGGCATGGAGGGTGGATCAAAACCCGCCGGAGATTCCCGAAGGTTTGGTCTACAAATCTGCCACTAAATCAACACATCTATATGATCATTAGAAGGAAATGGCTCCCAATCAATTGGGTTCCCGAGGTGGGACTGCAGCACAATCCAATATCCAACTGCCACCTCAAACATCGGCAGCCAGGACTCACTGGCAGTTGGTGTGACTCTCCTATTTGAATTTTGGACTGGGCTGCAGCCCCACTTCTGGAGCCACCACTGCTCCCAATGCACTTTTAATGAAGGCACTCATTAGGTATTGGTGACAGAGGAAAATAACAGTAATAAATAATACTCTTATGGAGGCATGAATATGTTATCAATATAATTGGGTGCAAAAATAATGTTTCATTGATTGAGAGCAATATTATTTATTAATTGAAGAGACACTACCTGGCCCCGACTCCCTTCTCTCTTTCCCCGGTGCGCCTCCACTGTATATGTCGATTTCAGGACATACCCATCCTTGATAATAATTTAGTTAGGTAAGTTATGCAACAATAAAATCCATGCAGAAACCTTACTGGCAGTGCCATGGCCAATTGCTCATATCCACGCTCTGATGAGATGGGGAGTCCTACTCACTGCTGAATTTGATTTCAGCACAACATCTTGTACAAGAAGTAATCAAACCATCCTAATGAAGGGACACTATAACAAAGCTATTATGATGTAGTTTATTCATTACCAACTAGTGATCATATCTCAGTGGTCCAGGGTTAGAATATTTTACCACATTTTGCATAATAATTATTTACCTTTCAGTTCTGGAGTCAGGTTGTGTCCATATTCATTCAACAGTATCTCCTTAACCAGGGTGTCACCTAAATGTAAAAAAATACCTAATTGTAAATTGTAATATATGATAACTAAGATTATCATGTTGTTAGTACCTCTGTTACATATGTGGTGCAAAAGAAAAATCATTAATTTGCATTATTGTTTAGATTCTTTTCACATTTCATTTGACTAGGGTATGTTCGGGCAATATCTGTGGAGAGATAATAAGATAATAAGATCCCTATAACTGCTTCATGAGGTCTTCACCTATAGCAAGCCTCCTTTCCCATAGAGCTAAATATGCTCATCCGGTACTGGGATGCCCTCATGTCTTCAAGATCCAGATAGTAGGGACTTATTTTATCAGGGTATTCACAAAAAGACCTTACTTAATGGAACCTTACAGGAGGCTAGCAGGTGGTAGTAGGTCACGTGATATTGAAATAGATTTACAAGATGCTAGATACAGACAGACCAGGCATGGCAGAAATACAGTGCAAAGGGCAAGCTCCCCTTTGAATAAACTTTGTAGCCATATATTTAATGTGGCCAAATAGTTACTTGCTGCTCACTGGAAACAACCTATGGCCCCTTCTAAGCAGGCTCTTATTAACAAGATTTGGTATATTGCCTCCATGGAATATATCACTGCCTTGCTCCGCGGGTTGGGTATGAGATGCCGGCAGTCGGGATGCCACTGGTCAGAATACCAACAGTGGCATTCCAACAGTGAATATCCCAACAGTGGTAGATAAGTATAGTACAACTAATCCTAAACCCTTTCCAAACCCTCCCCGGTGCCTAAACCTAACCTACTCCCTAGTGCCTAAACCTAACCTCCCCCTCCCCACACCATAACTCTCCCTCCCCGGTGCCTAAACCTAACCTCACCTTCCCTGCACCCTAAACCTAACCTCACCTTCCCTGCACCATAAACCTAACCCTCCCCCTTAGTGCCTAACCCTAACCCTCCCACCAACCCTAACCCCTAAACCTAAACATCCCCTAACCTCTGATAATTACCTTCGGGATGTTGGAGGTCGGGATACTGGTGCCAGGATCCCGACACTGTAGAGATTCCGGCACCGGTATTTAGACCGTCTGCATTCTGCATGCCGGGTTGCTGACTACATCCCTTACTCCATGACAGTTCCATGATGTCTGGAGCCCCTGGTACCATTATTTTCAAAGACAGATCCTTGGAAACAAATAGTTATAATTCCTGAATTTTACATAAGATTTTGTCTCCTCGCCTCCTAACAGCCTGTACATATTTTGCATGTCATTACATGTATCATTGTTTGCCTCACTTATCCTCCATTTCCCTTCCCTTCTCTTATTATGTCCCTCCTTCTTGCCCTCCCCCTTTGCTTGGTTATAATATTTAATGTTTGGCACTCAGTAGCATTTCCCAAAACTACAAATACAAAAGTGGATTGTTTAGTCTTGGTAGCATACTTACAGTATATCTTATTATTAGCCATTTTTATTGTCACTGCATTGTTCATGCTGTGTTGAATGTTAAGTATGCTTGTTTTACACCTTTTCCATTATAAATAAAAAGATTTAAAAAAATAAATACAGTGCAAAGTCTAATTAGCAAGTGGAGGTCAAGGCAGGTAGCAAGCTAGAACAGGTCCAGTAACAATCCGAGGTAAGAGCAGGCAGTGGGCTAAAGCAAGAATCTGGTTAATAGTCAGAGGTAGAGGCAGACAGCAGACAAATCAATAGTTCAATAAACTATTAGAGGTCAGGACAGGAAGCAGGCAAGCATAAGTTCAGTGCTAGGCCAAGTTCAAGGCTGCAGGCAGTAAACAAAAGACAGTCTGGGTAACACAAGGACAAGACTCATATGAACAGCACACTGGGTGAGGCCAAACTGTTACCAGCACAGCCAGGGAGAGTAGTACCATTAGGGAGATAGCAGAAAAACACATGACTCACCGGGAGGAGAGTCATTCTGCAGAACCTGTGTGGATAATCCTGAAAACAGCAGGGTAAAGCGACGCTAAACTGGTTACTTGGCTACCAGCTCTGAAAGCCAATGGAGCAGCAGCACCTGTTTGGGTGACATCAGCAGCAGTGATCTGTCCACTCTTCTGATTATGATAGTTATGATAGGGTTTCATGTAACGGTGGAAAGGTCATGAAAAGAAGTGAGAAAGTGCAGGTAAGTGTGAAGCCATAGACTGAGGGGGAAATATAATAGTCTGTGACTTGCAGGCATCAGCAAGATTCCGGCAAGTCTGTCCAAAGTTTTAAAGTGGCAGTTCCTCTCAATAAACTATAAGAGATATAGGCATAGTGTATTATGGGCCTGTTTCACGGCTGCACGCAATGGCAAGTATGGACGCAGATCGAGTGATTGTGTGCCATCGCAGATGTGTATAAGCCGAACTACGCGCACACAGCGATCGCATTGTGACTACAGACGCACAGAGGATCCTTCGCAAAGTAAGTGACAGGCTGTCAATGTTTGAAGGTGGTGACTGGGGGGGTTTCTGAAAAAAGCAGGCATGGCTGTCCTTTGAACGCATGTGCCTAACCCTAGAAGTCTCTAAACCTACCCACCCCCCCGTCCCGACGCCTGGCTTACCTACATTCAGGTATGCCGGGCGTTGGGATTTCGGCGTCTGGATAATAATAGGCGTCGGTATTTCGACGCCTATCATTAGTCCCATGCTGGGATTTCACAGTCGGTAAGCCGGCGGTTGTCATTTTCACCGCCGGCTTCCTGAGTACATACCATTTTATTGAGAGGAAATTCAGAATGAAGGTGAAAGGACTCAGGAAAAGATGTGATATTGTTCCTTGTTCAGATAAACTCTATATTTTAATTTTTATGTTGTCACTAATTGTTTGGCTTATATCGTGTGGAATTATATGTGGATATATTGCTCTAGGCGGTGCTCTTGGTATTCACTTTTTTATACATTTCATTATTGACTCCAGTGTGGTTGTTATCAATGTGCTGCCGCCCTTTTGATTAGAGCTACTTAGGCATCTAAAGATTGGCATATTGGAGGACAGTATCATCTATTTTATATTGGTGATTTTCACAATTTATTTGGTGAAGTTATTCTTTGGAAGCGCTCTATCTATCTATCTATCTATCTATCTATCTATCTATCTATCTATCTATCTAATCTATCTATCAGCAGAAGATGCTGGTGAGTGGTCTATGTCTTGTGGGTGCTGTCGCTCACCTATTACCCACAGCCGAAGCACGCCTATGAGCAGAACATAATGTGACCTTGAAAACGTTCCTTAAAAAATTCTAAGGAAACGACAAGAAAGAAAAAAACGGGTGGATGAATGATGTATCTCGTTTAGAACAAATCCTACTTGATAGCAAAACTACTGTACTTTTGGAGTCATGCACAAATAGCAACAGAACACTTGTTATCACTCAGTTCCTGAAAAAATGGGCTAGGAAGGTGCTTAGGCTGCTTATCACAGAGATGTGCACTTCATTAGAGATCTTTATTGGAACACACAACAAGTTGGTGTTCAAACGCACAAGCTTTATGTTTTCTGAAGGCCAAGAGGATCAAGATCCGAGGATCTGACAGTCTAAAGCTAGGTACAAGCTATAAGATTATCTGTTCCATCTGGCTGGTTGGAACGAAAATCTGGTACTGTATGGGAGCAAATAACAATTGACCATTTGCTCCAAAACGCTGGAAAACGGGCAAAAACGATAGTTCAGACAAATTGGTTAAATATAACTAATTTAACCAATTTGTCTGAATGACCATTGTCTGTTTTCCAGTGTTTAGGAACATACTGTATGGTCGATTATCATTTGTTCCCATACATTACCAGAATTTCGTTCTAGTCAGATTGGACAGATAGATATGAGCTCGATTCAGACCCGCTCGCTAGATGCATATGCAAATTCAGCAAGGCAGGCGATCGCATGGCAAGGCATTTGCACGCCCACTATGTCTTGGCGTGCGATCGCATTGTGTATGCAGACAACCACCAGCCTGTCTTAAGACGCCCACTTGCACACGTCATGTTCAGGAAGTGTATGCAACCATCGGTAACATCGAGTACCATTGGATGTGATTGCAGCACTTGTGGTTGACCATACCCTGCCGCAAGCACTGCGAGCGCTTCAGTGTGAAATACAACCAAGTGACATGTTCTATGACTCTGCCTCTTAATTATGCACGCCTTTGAAACGGCGTTAAGATGCTCAGGCACACCTGTATTCGCACCTCCACTCCCCCATTTTTAGCGCCCAGCCTGTCACCACCCACAAACGGCTTCTCCTGTCACTTAGTCAGCCTGGCTGTCTATGCACAGCGAGCGAACGCTTCCCGATCTCTCACACTGGTTCGAGCATGCGCACTGCGATGCATGCGCAGAATGCAATCAGCTGGCTGCGTGCGAACGCATCTTAGCGAGCGGGTCTGAATCTGGCCCCATGTACCAAGCTTTGGAGAGAGATAAAGTGGAAGGCGATAAAGGATCTGATTCAGACCCGCTCGCTAGATGCGACCGCTCGCTCCCAGCGTATGGAAATTTTGGTAAGTGACGTCAAGGCAGCCACTCGCTCGGCAAGCCATAAGCACGCCCACTATGTCTTGGTGAGCGAACAATTTGTGTTTATAGACGCCCACCAGCCTGTCTTTAGCCGCCCACTAGCGCACGTCATCTCCAGGAAGTATATATAACCATCGGTACATCGGGTTCCATCGGATCTGACAGCAGCGCTTGCGGTTGACTGTACCCTACCGCAAGCACTGCGAGCATTTCAGTGTATTTTTCAATGCTGCCTGTTAAATATGCACGTCCCAGAAACGGCGTTGAAAAACTCTGGCACGCTTGCATTCGTAACTCCACTCCCCCGTCACTACTGCTTTGCCCCTGTTACCACCCACAAACAGCCTCTCCTGTCACTCATTCCACTAGGCTGTCTTTGCAGGGGGCGAGTGAGCAAAATCTGATCGCTCGTACTAGTTTGAGCACGCACACTGCGAACTACACGCATGCGCATATTAGCGAACATCGTCTGCAATGAGCGGCCGCTTGTTAGCGAGCGGGTCTGATACAGGTCCAAAATATCAACCAATCAGCTTCTAACAGGCTGTGGGGTCTATTTACTAAGCCTTGGATGGATATAAAGTGAACAGAGATGAAGTACCAGCCAATCAGCTCCTAACTAACCATGTCACAGGCTGTGTTTGAAAGATGACAATTACGGGCTGATTGGCTGGTACTTTATCTCTGTCCACTTTATCTCCGTCCAAGGCTTAGTAAATAGACCCCTATGTTTAAAAAATGACAGTTAGGGGCTGATTGGTTGGTACTTTCTCAGTGCACTTCATCTCTCACCAAGACTTAGGACCTGATTCAGACCCGGTCGATAGCAGGCGTCCGCTCGCTGCTGCCGATGTTTGCTAATCTGCGCATGCATCGCAGTGCGCGTGCGCAAACTATTCATAGTGATCGGGATCCGCTCGCTCACCCAGCAAAGACAGCCCAGTGTAATGAGTGACAGGAGAGGCCGTTTGTGGGTGGTAACAGGGGCAGGACACTAATAACGGGGGTGTGGAGGTGCAAACGCAGGCATGCCTGGGTGTTTCAACGCCGTTTCAAAGGCGTGCATAATTAACAGGCAGCGTCATAGTACACGTCACCAGCTTTTTTTTTACACTGAAATCCTCGCAGTGCTTGCGGTAGGGTAGAGGCAACCATAAGCACTGCGATCGCTTCCGATGGTCCTCGCTGCACCAATGTTTGCTTGTTTGTTAAGCTAATGGGCGTCTGCATACACAAAGTGATCGCTCGCCCAGACAAAGTGGGCGTGCTTATGCCTTTCCGAGCGAGCGCCTGCTATGCCATCACTTTGCCGAATTTGCATCTGCTGGGGGAGAGCGATCGCATCTAGTGAGCGGCTCTGTATCAGGTCCTTAGTACACAGACCCTTTAAAGTCCCATTGATTACGCTGTGTGTTGTTCCCATATACAGGGCCGAAACTAGGATTTTTGTCACCAGGGGCAAGACAGTAATTTGGCGCCCCCCATGTAATTCCCCCTGCAGTAGTGCCCATATTGTAATGCCCCCATAGTAATGCCCATATGTTAATACCCCCATAGTAATGCCCCTGTAGTGGCCACCATACAGTAATGCCCCTGTAGTGCCCATGCTCCCATATTAATGCCCCTGTAGTGCCCATGCTTTCATAGTAATGCCCCTGTAGTGCCCATGCTCTCATAGTAATGCCCCTGTATTGCCCATGCCCCCATAGTAATATCCCTGTAGTGCCCTTACAGTAATGCTCCTGTAGTGCTCATGCCCCCACAGTAATGCCCCTGTGGTAATGCCCCTGTAGTGCTCATGCCCCAATAGTAATGCCCCTGTAGTGCTCATGCCCCATTAGTAATGCCCCTTATTGCCTATGCCCCCATAGTAATGCCCCTGTGGTAATGCCCCTGCCCCCATAATAATGCCCCTTTAGTGCAGCTTATTAAAAAAAAAAAATACTTACCTTGAACCCCGCTCCTGCATCCAGCGTCGCGTCCGGTCCGCCGGCTGCTCCTTGGAACTATGGGGGAGATGTCATGACGTCTCCCCCATAGTGCCCGTGGGGAGAGCCGGAAGCTGGAGTTCGGGAGAGAACTCCAGCCTCCGGCTCAGGCTACACCGCGTCGCTGCAGAGAAGGAGCTGGGCGCCCGCTGGTAATAAATATTACCAGCGGACGTCCGGCTTGGAGCCTCTCTGCAGCGCCGGGCTGGAGGTCACTGGCACCAGGTACAGCGGCTCACCCGGTGCACGTGCACCTCCAGCCCCCCCCTAGTTGCGGCCCTGCCATATACAGAATTTAGCTAAATTATATTTTACCTGTCTATAGACACAATACATGTAGTTACCTGTGTGTATAAATTCATCCAGCATGGTGAGTATGTTAGGATGTGGGCTAACAGTGCTTACAGCATAGATACTTTTCCACAATCCTATAACAGCTTCTCTTCCGGCATTCCAAACATCCTCTACCAACTTCTGAGCAAATTTATGGTCTTCTTTAATTGACATATAACCCTAGAGAAAAACACAAGAACACATACATCATGTTATAATAGACACTGCATAAAGAAAACACACCTGCCACTCAATACGTTTTTGGGACAACTAGTATTTAAAGTGGTCCGAGAGAAAGCGGTGGAATCCCCCCCCTCCCCCCCTCTGCGCTTTAAAAAAAAAAAAAAAGGGACAGCGCGCCGTTGCCATGCGTCAAAAAAGGGCATGTTCTCAAAAGAAAGGGGCATGATCACACAATAGTATTCCCAATTCAAATTACACCATACAGTATCACAATCTTGATTCACCCATGATTCACATTACACCACATAGTAGTGTCCCTTATTCCTGTATGACACACAACAGTGCCCCTTTTACACAATGCCCACATTTCGATCCCTTATACACAATGCCCACAGTAGTAGTGCCCCTTATACAATACCCACAGCAGTAGTGCCCCTTACACATTATGCCCACAGCAGTAGTGCCCCTGATGCAAATGCAATGGCCATTGTAGTGGTGCCCCTGATGCAGTGCCCCAGTAGTGGTGCCCCTTATGCAGGAGTGCCCCTTATGCAGTGCCTCCAGTAGTGGTAGTGCCCCTGATGCAGTGGCCCCAGTAGTGGTAGTGCCCCTTATGCAGTGCCCTCAGTAGTGGTAGTGTCCCTTATGCAGTGCCCTCAGAAGTGGTGAGTCTTATGCAGTGCCCTCAGTAGTAGTGCCCCTGATGCAGTGTCCCCCAATTGTGGTAGTGCCCCTTATGCAGTGCCTTTTATGCAGTGCCCACAGTGGTAGTGCCCCTTATGCAGTGCCCCCAGTAGTGGTGCCCCTTATGCAGTGCCCCCAGTAGTGGTGCCCCTTATGCAGTGCCCACAGTGGTAGTGTCCCTTATTCAGTGACCCCAGTAGTGGTGCCGCTTATGTAGTGGTGCTCCTTATGCAGTTCTCCCAGTAGTGGTGCTCCGTATTCAGTGCCCCTAGTAGTTGTGCCCCTTATGCAGTGCACCCAGGCAGGAGTGGTGCCCCTTATGCTGTGCCCCCAGGAGTGGTGCCCCCAGAAGCTATGCCCCCTATAGTGCCGCTTACACAGAAAAAAACCTAGAAAACAATACTTACCTTAAGCCCTGCTCCTGCGTGCCTCTGGTCTGTCTGACTGCTCCGAGTCCTCTGAACTATGGGAGAGACATCAAGACGTCTCTCCCATAGTGCCCGTGGAGGGAGCGGTGCTCAAGAGGGAGCTCCTGTCTCCGGCTGCTGCTGCGGGGACAGAGCCGGGCGCCCGCTGGTAACAATATCTCAGCGGGCGCCTGGCAAATGGAGCCTCCCTGCGGCACCGTGCTCAGGTGGGTCAGAGAAGTCGGAACTGGTTCCGTCTCCAAATAGAAGTGATGGAACGCAGTTCCGCCCCGTTCCAGCCCACTTCAACCCCTGGGGACAACTAAAACAAATCATAAGAATATATCATCTGTAAATTTAAGAAATGTATAACTAGTGTCCTTTAGTCCTTTTGTGACCGTACATTTTTATATGTTGATGATCTGCCAATTATCCTGTAATTAATGAATTCCTTAAATTATGTTTGTTAGTAATGCCAGAATTTACAATAAGAAACATACAGCAATAGGGGCTCCAATAGGAGTCCGTCCCTGGGATGTGTAATGTGATGATTTTATTTCCGGGCTGGGACCCTGGTCACACTACTGCGCATGCTCACCCACCATGCTGCCATGTACATGCTAAGGTCCTACAGATCTACTGAAACATTGAGGGTCCCATTATACAGCGAGACATAACACCTTTAGCACTCATTTAAAGGGGTTATGTCTACCTTTCAATATTTAACAAGCAGTGTTAAACTAAGATTACTGCTGTTTGTCACTGTATTGCTTACGCCATCTATAGACACCGAGAGCGATACAGTCCCCATTGACAGCAATGGGGACCCAGCAACAGCCTTTCCGGTTTTAGCGAAGCCTTCCAAGCTTTGCTGTGCCCCGCTGGATAACAGCGCATATGCTGGTAGCGGTAGGCTGCCAGCGGCAGAGTGGAGGATGCCAACCAAGGAGGGAGATGTCACTCGACCTCGCCGAAGGTAATGTTGACTACCAATGGCATATTTGTTAGTATCACTGAGATACTAAACGAAATATGCCGCTGGTAATAAGACTCGTTATTAAATGGAGCCCATAGTGTAATGTAGAGATGTGCGGGCTCGGGTTTCTGAAAACCGAGCCTGCGCGAACTTCATGGATCCGAGTGAATCAGAGAGGTAGCTTGGGTTTTCCTGCCTTGCTGGGATTCCAAATCAAGGCAAAACGCCATAATCCCGGCGTCAGATTCTCAAGGGCTTTGGATTTTATAGAAGTCCCTTACGTGGTGATTTGGGAGCCATTTCACACTGACTCCAGTCTGTGCTGTGCGTGCTAACGTGTCCAGTGGCTGCTGTGCTGTGTCCATCCTTTCCACCTTCAGTGACTGCTGCTGTGCTGTGTCCAGTGGCTGCTGTGCTGTGTCCATCCACTCCCTGTGCCCAGTGGCTGCTGTGCTGTATCCATCCTCTTCACCTCCAGTGGCTGCTGCTGTGTCCATCCAGTCTCTGTGTCCAGTGGCTCCTGCTGTGTCCGTCCACTCCCTGTGCCCAGTGGCTGCTGTGCTGTATCCATCCTCTTCACCTCCAGTGGCTGCTGCTGTGTCCATCCAGTCTCTGTGTCCAGTGGCTCCTGCTGTGTCCATCCTCTTCACCTCCAGTGGCACCTGCTGTGTCCATCCACTCCCTTACTAGTTCAACTATCATACAGTGGTGCTGCACTGTGACTCTGCAGGCCATACCCCATTGCGATCATATAAGCACTGTGACTCTGCAGGCCATACCCCATTGCGATCATATAAGCACTGAGACTCCACAGGCCATACCGCATTTCGATCATATAAGCACTATGACTCCGCAGGCCATAACCCATTTCGATCATATAAGCACTATGACTCCGCAGGCCATAACCCATTTCGATGATATAAGCACTGTGACTCCGCAGGCCATACCCCATTTCGATGATATAAGCACTGTGACTCCGCAGGCCATACCCCATTGCGATCATATAAGCTCTGTGACTCCGCAGGCCATACCCCATTGCGATCATATAAACTGTGACTCCGCAGGCCATACCCCATTGCTATCATATAAGCACTGTGACTCCGCAGGCCATACCCCATTGCTATCATATAAGCACTGTGACTCCGCAGGCCATACCCCATTGCGATCATATAAGCACTGTGACTCCGCAGGCCATACCCCATTGCGATCATATGAGCACTGTGACTCCGCAGGCCATACCCCATTGCGATCATATGAGCACTGTGACTCCGCAGGCCATACCCCATTGCGATCATATGAGCACTGTGACTCCGCAGGCCATACCCCATTGCGATCATATAAGCACTGTGACTCTGCAGGCCATACCCCATTGCGATCATATGAGCACTGTGACTCCGCAGGCCATACCCCATTGCGATCATATGAGCACTGTGACTCCGCAGGCCATACCCCATTGCGATCATATAAGCACTGTGACTCCGCAGGCCATACCCCATTGCGATCATATAAACTGTGACTCCGCAGGCCATACCCCATTGCGATCATATGAGCACTGTGACTCCGCAGGCCATACCCCATTGCGATCATATAAACTGTGACTCCGCAGGCCATACCCCATTGCGATCATATAAGCACTGTGACTCCGCAGGCCATACCCCATTGCGATCATATGAGCACTGTGACTCCGCAGACCATACCCCATTGCGATCATATGAGCACTGTGACTCCGCAGGCCATACCCCATTGCGATCATATAAGCACTGTGACTCCGCAGGCCATACCCCATTGCGATCATATAAGCACTGTGACTCCGCAGGCCATACCCCATTTCGATGATATAAGCACTGTGACTCCGCAGGCCATACCCCATTGCGATCATATAAGCTCTGTGACTCCGCAGGCCATACCCCATTGCGATCATATAAACTGTGACTCCGCAGGCCATACCCCATTGCTATCATATAAGCACTGTGACTCCGCAGGCCATACCCCATTGCTATCATATAAGCACTGTGACTCCGCAGGCCATACCCCATTGCGATCATATAAGCACTGTGACTCCGCAGGCCATACCCCATTGCGATCATATGAGCACTGTGACTCCGCAGGCCATACCCCATTGCGATCATATGAGCACTGTGACTCCGCAGGCCATACCCCATTGCGATCATATGAGCACTGTGACTCCGCAGGCCATACCCCATTGCGATCATATAAGCACTGTGACTCTGCAGGCCATACCCCATTGCGATCATATGAGCACTGTGACTCCGCAGGCCATACCCCATTGCGATCATATGAGCACTGTGACTCCGCAGGCCATACCCCATTGCGATCATATAAGCACTGTGACTCCGCAGGCCATACCCCATTGCGATCATATAAACTGTGACTCCGCAGGCCATACCCCATTGCGATCATATGAGCACTGTGACTCCGCAGGCCATACCCCATTGCGATCATATAAACTGTGACTCCGCAGGCCATACCCCATTGCGATCATATAAGCACTGTGACTCCGCAGGCCATACCCCATTGCGATCATATGAGCACTGTGACTCCGCAGACCATACCCCATTGCGATCATATGAGCACTGTGACTCCGCAGGCCATACCCCATTGCGATCATATAAGCACTGTGACTCCGCAGGCCATACCCCATTGCGATCATATAAGCACTGTGACTCCGCAGGCCATACCCCATTTCGATCATATGAGCACTGTGACTCCGCAGGCCATACCCCATTGCGATCATATAAACTGTGACTCCGCAGGCCATACCCCATTGTGATCATATAAGCACTGTGACTCCGCAGGCCATACCCCATTGCGATCATATGAGCACTGTGACTCCGCAGGCCATACCCCATTGCGATCATATGAGCACTGTGACTCCGCAGGCCATACCCCATTGCGATCATATAAGCACTGTGACTCCGCAGGCCATACCCCATTGCGATCATATAAGCACTGTGACTCCGCAGGCCATACCCCATTGCGATCATATAAGCACTGTGACTCCGCAGGCCATACCCCATTGCGATCATATGAGCACTGTGACTCCGCAGGCCATACCCCATTGCGATCATATGAGCACTGTGACTCCGCAGGCCATACCCCATTGCGATCATATAAGCACTGTGACTCCGCAGGCCATACCCCATTGCGATCATATAAGCACTGTGACTCCGCAGGCCATACCCCATTGCGATCATATAAGCACTGTGACTCCGCAGGCCATACCCCATTGCGATCATATAAGCACTGTGACTCCGCAGGCCATACCCCATTGCGATCATATAAGCACTGTGACTCCGCAGGCCATACCCCATTGCGATCATATAAACTGTGACTCCGCAGGCCATACCCCATTGCGATCATATAAGCTGTGACTCTGCAGGCCATACCCCATTGCGATCATATGAGCACTGTGACTCCGCAGGCCATACCCCATTGCGATCATATAAACTGTGACTCCGCAGGCCATACCCCATTGCGATCATATAAGCACTGTGACTCCGCAGGCCATACCCCATTGCGATCATATAAGCACTGTGACTCCGCAGGCCATACCCCATTGTGATCATATAAGCACTGTGACTCCGCAGGCCATACCCCATTGCGATCATATAAGCACTGTGACTCCGCAGGCCATACCCCATTGCGATCATATAAGCACTGTGACTCCGCAGGCCATACCTCATTGCGATCATATGAGCACTGTGACTCCGCAGGCCATACCCCATTGCGATCATATAAACTGTGACTCCGCAGGCCATACCCCATTGCGATCATATAAGCTGTGACTCTGCAGGCCATACCCCATTGCGATCATATGAGCACTGTGACTCCGCAGGCCATACCCCATTGCGATCATATAAACTGTGACTCCGCAGGCCATACCCCATTGCGATCATATAAGCACTGTGACTCCGCAGGCCATACCCCATTGCGATCATATAAGCACTGTGACTCCGCAGGCCATACCCCATTGCGATCATATAAGCACTGTGACTCCGCAGGCCATACCCCATTGTGATCATATAAGCACTGTGACTCCGCAGGCCATACCCCATTGCGATCATATAAGCACTGTGACTCCGCAGGCCATACCCCATTGCGATCATATAAGCACTGTGACTCCGCAGGCCATACCCCATTGCGATCATATAAGCACTGTGATTCCGCAGGCCAAACTCTATTGCGATCAAATAAGCACTGTGACTCCGCAGTTGTCATTTGTGGAAAAAGTTAAAAAAAAAGAAAACTTTTTAAAAAATGTTTTTTTTTTTTTTTTACATATACAACCTGGGTGAGGTGTCGCCCAGTGCATTTGTCCACGTACATATAAGCACTGAAATGCAAATGAAAAAAAAGTATAAAAAAAAAATATTCTCTTCTATTCTTTGTACTACATCTGTGCGCTGTCCCCCAGTGAGTTTGTTCATGTACATATAAGCACTGTGACTACACGCAGCGTGAGCTGGGCTGCGAATTTTAAAAAAAGTAAACAAAAAAAAATATCTTCTACTGTGTGTTCTACATCTGTGCGCTGTCCCCCAGAGATTTTTTTAACGGTCACATAAAAGCGCTGTGTCTCCACACAGTGGGCATGATTCATTACCGATTGCAACTGCGATTATGCATGCAATCGGCCGATTGTTGCATTCATCGCAGAATGATTGACAGGAAGTGCCGTTTGTGGGAGGTGATGGGGGGGTGGTCGTTGAAACGCAGGCGTGCCAGTGTGTTTGAAGTGAACCCCGTTGCATGGGCATGCATAACTTATCCACTGTGATGCCGTAGCAAGCCTGAGCACTCATAGCGTGTAATGAACCTTTGAGTAAAGTCAGAGCTTGTGCAAGTGAATGTGAAGCTGCGATGGTACTGGATGTTATTGATGGTTTCGCAGTCTTGCTAAGGATTACGGACGTGTGTAAGGTAGAGTTGGCGTCCTTATGTTGTGCTGCGACGGCATAGGCATCACAATGGATTAGCATACTATCACAATGAGACTGCTTGCTTAACCGCTATTGCAATCGCAGTTACGATTCGAAATGAATCAGGCCCAGTATGAGCTGAGTGTTGCAGTTGGTGGCCAATTTTTTTTTTATTTGTCCTTTATGTGTTTGTGTTATATAAAGTTCAGGTGATGATACTGAAGTGTTTAAGAACACTATTGGTCAGTAGGGCAAGGGCCATTGCCTTAATATCTGTGTGTTGCAGTTGGTGGCCAATTTTTTTTTTATTTGTCCTTTATGTGTTTGTGTGTTATATAAAGTTCAGGTGGTGATACTGAAGTGTTTAAGAACACTATTGGTCAGTAGGGCAAGGGCCATTGCCTTAATATCTGTGTGTTGCAGTTGGTGGCCAGTTTTTTTTTATTTGTCTTTTATCAAAATCATTTTTGTGTGTATTATTATCCCTCATATCCAGACTCTCTGGTGCACTTAAAAAATGTACTACAGGGGTGTGTTACTAAATTAGGGGGGGGATAGTAGGTCAGCCCCCTAATATATGTTAGTATAAGATAGGCTCATTTGGAGTTAGCTGCTCCGTAGTGCAACTATTAAGTTTATTGGCTTCGCTTTCAACGCTTGTGGAGAATCTATTAACAATGTAATATTTTATGCACTTAAATTGAATTTTTTAATCAATAAATCAATCAATTATAATTAATGAATCAATTCATTAATCAGTTCATTAATGACCCATTTTCATCCATTTTGGGTGCTTGTGCTTTAATAGCATTTTCCACTTCCCTGCTTTATTTTTTTATAGCAGTAATAAAATTAATCAATCAATTACTCAATCAATCAATCTCTCTTCCACTACGTACTCCACCTCCATTTCCCTGTACTGCCCTCAGGCCTATGATCTAGTTCTTGATTAATGAATACATTCTATAGCGTCGTATAGTTTATATAAAACTGCCATCCTGTCTGCCACTCTGTTTCCTAGATGTGCCATATTTGAAGTTAAACTGCCACATGTTTTTGATGCCCACTGTTGTCGCTTAGCTTAGTCAGCCAGCTAGCTCGGTGCAACCTTTTGGCCTAAACCGGATGAAAATAATATTGTGAGCTGTGAGGTGGTCAAAATTTACTGGAAATTAATGTGATTGAGGTTAATAATACTGTAGGAACAAAATAGGCCCAATTTATGTGCTAGTTGTTTTTAGCAATTTTTTAAGAAAAAAAAAATACAGATCCAAAACCAAAACATGCGAGGGCGGTTTTGGCAAAACCAAAACCCAACGACGAATTAAAAGTTGTAGAACCAAAACCAAAAAATAGGGGTCTCGTGTAATGTAGTCGACAGGCTACAATGGCTAGCGTTAGTTACCAGGGCAGTTTAGCAGCCCCCCAAAAAACGGGGGCTGCTTTTGCAAATTAAAATGGAGAGACTCCCTTCTTAAATCCTGTTGATACTGAATGTTTGCAGGTACCCATAAAATTTATTTGATATATATGCCCCTAGGGAGAAACTTTTTTTTGTTGAGAGCATATTGAAATTAATATCTTATTTACATTCTTATTTTGATTTGGGGCATCACACTGGTAAAGTTGGCAAAAGTCTGAGTAAAATAATTTTTCTATGAAGTTTCCAAAGTTATATTAAGACGAAGGCCCTCATTTATGTCCAAAATGTACAAGTACGATATACGTGACAAAAATTATACATTACGTGTTTACTCTGAGTTGCGCATATCATAATATACATGTAGCTTGGCAAATGCATCCAAATTATTTATTTATTACCAGTTATTTATATAGCGCACACATATTCCGCAGCGCTTTACAGAGCATATTTGGCCACTCACATCAGTCCCTGCCCTGGTGGAGTTTACAATCTTTATTCCCTACCACATGTACACGCACACACATACAAACTAAGGTTAAGGTTTGGTGGGAGCCAATTAACCTACTAGTATATTTTTGGAGTGTGGGAGGAAACCAGAGTACCCGGAATTACCCGGAAACCCACGCAAGCACAGGGAGAATATACAAACTCTGCATAGTTAGGGCCGTGGTGGGAATCATACCCACGACCTCAGTGCTGTGAGGCGGTAATGCTAACCATTACACCGTCTGTGATGCCCAAATGATGATACAGTATGTTTAAAGAGCATCAAATTGATGATGGCCATTAATAAAATTTAAAAAGAGAAATAAAACGCCCCTCCTCTCCAAAAAAAGGGAGTTAAGCAACAGAGCTCATAGCAAATGTAGGAAACTGCTAATGCAAGGGGATGAACAGAGGGCCTGATTCAGACCCGCTCGCAACCGGGTCGATGGTGGGCCACTGCGCATGCGTACGACGGAGCCGGCTCCGTCGTACGCATGCGCGAGACCCGGATAGCGACGGGCACTCCGTCAATCCGGGTCTCGTACCAAAGGGGGCGTGCTGTCGATGTTGAGTGACAGCACGCCCCCTGTGGTGGGCGGGCCAGGGGAGTGGCTGCCAAAACGGAGGCGTTCCCATGTGAACGCCTGCATTTGGGGGCGGCCCCATTGACATCACGAGTGATGTCAGTGGGAGAGATTTCGGCTCTTTTAGAGCCAAAATCTCTCTGGAGCTTGCGGCCACAAGACCCTACCACAAGGGTCTCGTCGCAAGCCCGATGGTCGCGATGGTCTTGACCATCGCGACCATCTTCCTGGCCGCTCGCTATAGCTGTGGGTGGCGAGCACTCTGTCAAAGCGTCCGGCTCTGAATCAGGGCCAAAGTGGGGTCATTCTGCAGAAACTGCTAGCCTATTTGGTGCTGACCCCCACGGCACAATGCTACGAATTGCAGCTTTGTGCAGAGGCTAGAACGCAAATCTCTGAGGATTTGTCATCAAACCCCATCTCATTCCACCGATTTCACTAGGAAGTGTGTGGGATGCGGACAGGCTCCCCATTATTCCGGAAGTTCTTGGGACCCATGCAGCATGCCTTGGAATCCTGGGTCCTGCTGCTGAGACCTGAAGTGACACACAGATATTTAGCCCCCATCCTCTCCTGGCCAGTAGTTTCCCGGAGATGCCAGGAGCTATGCACACTGGGACCCATCCAAGATGCTGCATGAACATGTGACAAGATGGCTGCTAAAAGAACCATTAGCTCCATCTGGGAGTGACCTGAGCATAATTGATTTGAAAGGCAGAAGAGCCAATGGAGAGCCGTGTTTCAGCGGGAAATGGAGAAGCAGAGCCTTTAATAGGGGCTATTTGGTGCCAAACAGTATACTTAAATGAGAGTAGAGGAAGCAGAGCCAGGATGCTGACTGGGAGTCTGCAGTCGGGCCTGCCTGGGTGCATGGCTGCCAAAACGTGACTGCTGAGGAGCTGACAGACAGGACTGTCAATCCTTGGATATTCAGTAATATAATGCCAATTTTAGAAATATCAAACTGTTACAGATGTGAGGCTTCAGTCACACCAAACAACCCCTCGTGGCACGCCAGGGCCTGGTCATGGCAGATTTGGTTGCACTGACCAGCTTTCTCGCTCAAAATGTGCGTCTTATTCACAAAAATAAAACAACTGGAGGCGACAAAACTACTCTGCTAGATTACACTGCACAGGTGTGTGCAAATGAGCCTGAGGGGTCTACAGTATTTACTAAGCAGTGTTAGGAGACAGAGTGAAAAAGGTGCCAGCCAATTAGCTCCCAACTGTCATCTCACAGGCTGTGTTTGAAAAATGACAGTTGGGAGCGGATTGGCTGGCACCTTTTTCACTCTGTCTCCTAACACTGCTTAGTAAATACACCCCTGAATCTGTATACAAGGTGTTAGGGGATGCAGCGTTTTCTCACCCCAACTTTGGTTGTGCTTCATCTGTGACTTTCTTTGCATTTACAACTAATTCCTGTACGGTTACACTTCTAGTGGAGCTTCGCTGCATCTGCGATGTGAATAAGATGCCACATTTACAGACAAAGGCGTTATACTCCACCGCTCAGTCACACGTGTGTCTCGCGCCGTATGGTGTATTGACGCTAGGTGTATGAGGACACATCTGTATAATAAACATTTATTGGTAAATATGACAAGAGTTCCCATACCTCTACCCTAAGTGTTGTCCATTCTTTCAGTTCACCGAGAAATCGTATTCTGTTTAAGGATTTTATAGCGTAGGTGAAATCATCTCTGAAATATTCATATAATATTCGCAGTGCTGAATCTTCATATCGATTGAGGTGCTCATGGAAGTTTTGCATCATCTAAAAACAGGCAGAGAACAAAACACTTCATAGATAATAAATAATAAAACATAATTATCCCACAGGGCACTGCAGTGATCAACAGAATATTTCATTACATTTGTCAACTTAATTGACACATTCCTGGTTTTGCCTTTTTTTTAAAAATCGCTGCTTTAAATCCCACAGAATAAAAATGCCGCCATTATGCTTATTGTCTTAGGGGAAGAAGTGTGAATAAAGGGGGTCATTCAGACCCGTTCGCGAGCAAAGGACGCTCGCAAACGGGTCGATGTTGCTCCACTGCGAATGTGCATGACGGAGCCAAGCTGTCGCTCCAGGTCTCGCACCAAAGAGGGCGTGCTGTCGATGTTGATTGACAGCACGCCCCCTTTGGTGGGCGTGCCGGGGGCGTGGCTGCCCAGACGTAGGAGTTCCCATGGGAACGCCTACCGTCTGAAGCCGGCCCCACTGACATCACTAGTGATGTCAGTGGGAGTGATTTTGGCTCTGATAGAGCCAAAATCACTCCAGGGCTTGCGGCAGCGAGACCCTACCATCATCATGGACGCTCGCTTTAGCTGTGGGTGGTCACCCACAGCTATACGAGCGTCCAGGAGGACGCTCCATTTTCATGGAGGAGGGCCCTGATTCAGAGCGAGCGCTCTGGTCAGAGCATCCGGCTCTGAATCAGGCCCAAAGTTTGTTACTGTTTGCATCAAGATGTCTGGCACTGCGCCCCTTTGCATGTGTCTGCTCCACCATATCGCTCAGTGCTAAGGCTATAAGCCTCCTGGGTGGGGAAGTCATCACACCTATGCCATAGATGGAGCACGGGAAGATTACTGTGATTGGATGTGCCACACAACATCTATTATTGCAGATAAGTGTACCAGAGTACCAGAAGGGTTCATACTAATGGTGCATACACAGATTTGTCAGATCATCGATTTCGTTGAACGATTGAACGATTTCATCAACGATTTGAACGATTTTGTGAACGATGAACAATTTCTGACATTATTAAAATGAATGAAATCGTCAAACTCTTACTATAAACACAGTCGATGGCAGATATCATTATCTGACATGCGGGCACGCGCATCGTTGCTCGATGCATGCCCAACATGTCAAAGATATGAATGATTGAACGATTTTTACAATCGTTATCGTTCAGATCTTGAACAAAATCTGAATGTGTGTATGCAGCATTACAGCACAAATTTACTTTAACCCAGTGAACGGTCTTTGGAAGTTTCTCTTAGTTGAGCGCATGTTGAAATAATGTACAGTAAGCAAATATCTGTACAACTATTATAATTGTGCAAATCAATAAGGCTTGGACCATAGCCTTGCAGATATTACTACATATAGAAAATAAATGCTGATCATTTTCTGCATAAAGTGATTAGAAATGGTGCATAGGATTTCCATGTTAGATTGCAGCTCCTCCAGTGTTTGTACAATCCCCTTTAAGCAGAAAATCCATCATCTCTTCTCAAACTCGTGCCCACTGACTACGGGTAACGTGGTGAACTGGCTATGGGGCATCCTTTGTACTGAAGAGCAACTTTTTTACCAATGTTTAGTGACCTATTGGTTGCCGGCATTATTGCTTGGCTGAGAGGGACCATTGAGTGGTTGGGAGTATCAGTAACTCTACTTCATCATCTTGATAAATCGTGGTTATGGTAACCAGTCTTTGTATAAACCATCACCTGTTACATTACAGTACTTACTAGCGTAATGCCTCATTGCACCTATTCTTGCAATGGGACTTAACTCGCAGCTGCCTGACCCTTTCCTGACCGATTTGTGGGCCACTGTTTCATTAGCTGCTCTACCATGATTGGGAACCATCATTGCTGGACTCTTTTAAGTGTACCAATCTAGATTGTCATTTTTACTGGGACGCCATTTTAGCGGTGGGAAATCTTCACAATGCAGCACCTGCTGTATTGCTCACCACAGAGCTACATCATTCAAGGAGTACTGGGCCTGATTCAGAGCCACTCGTAAGCAGCCGCTCGTTCGTTCCGAGCGATGTTCCCACAACTGCGCATGCATACGGATTGTAATACGCATGCACAAACCAGTCAGTGCGGCCGAAAATCGTGTGCTCGCTAAATAGCGAATGCCTGCTATTTTGAGTGACAGGAGGAGGCGTATGTGGGTGGTAACAGGGGAAGGTGCTTGAAAACGGGGAGTGGAGATCAGAACGCAGGCGTGCCTAAAGGTCAAAATGGGCGTTTTAAGGGTGTGCATAATTAATAAAGCAGCGTCATCGACCACGTCACTTGGTTGTTTTATAGTCAGAACTGCTCGCATGATTGTGGTAGGAAAAACCAGCCACAAGAATAGCGAGCAGTTCATACGCCGTCAGATGTACTCGATTAATCTAATAAATAGCGGACATGATGTATGATGCGAGCGGCCAGGGGGCGTTTCTTTCAAAATTACGCTCGCATGTTTTGTTCGCTCGTTCAGACATAGAGGCGTGAACAGACCGCAAAGAGCGAACGGTTAATTTAAATAGCCACCCCCTTTTTCTGAACGAGCGAGCGCAAATAGCGTCCGGCTCTGAATCAGGCCCACTGTACCTGTGCCTGCCCTTGGGGACCTTGTTACTACCTTAGATATCTTTGATAGTTGCACACTTGTTTCTACAAGTGGATTAACATTTTTGATGGGAACTCAACTCCATCTTCCCTTTTTCTGCACCTCCTGGTTTAACCGCCTGTTGCAGGCTCTTTATGAATAATCTGGTGACTGGTGCTGCTAGGCTTTTTCCTGTACCCTGTGTCCCTACTGCTCCATCAAACTCATAATCACCTGTGCCTCTGGCATTTGCTTTCCTTGTGGTGTTCGCTCCTGTAGACTGACATCTCTGCAATTTACTCTGAAAAAGGGTGGTGGTCGCACAATAGTATGCCCAATTCAAATTACGGCACAGTTGCACAATCTTATTCACATTACACCGCATGTAGTGCCCCTGATTTACATTATACCACATAGTAGTGTCCTTTATTCATGTTATTTCACATAGTAGTGCCCCTTTTACACAATACCCACTTTAGTGCCCCTTATACAATTCCCACAGCAGTAGTGCCCATTACATATAATGCCTACAGCAGAAATACCCCTTATGCAATGCCCACTGTAGTGGTAATGCCCCTTATGCAGTGCCCACAGTGGTAGTGCCCCTTTTGCAGAGCCCACAGTAGTGGTGCCCCTTATGCAGTGCCCCCTGTAGTGGTGCCCCTATGCAATGTCCCTTTAGTAGTGCTCCCAGTAGTAATGCCCTCTGTAGTAGTGCCCTGTGTAGTAGTGCCCTCAGTGGTAATGCCCCCAGTAGTAGTGCCCACAGTAGTAGTACCCCCATTAGTAGTACCACCAGTAGTAATGTGCCCTGTAGTAATGCCCCCTATAGTAATGCCCCCAGTGGTAGTGCCCCCAGTGGTAGTGCCCCAGTAGTAATGTCCCCTATAGTAATGCCCCCAGTTGAAGTGCCCCCAGTTGAAGTGCCCCCAGTAGTAATGCCCCCAGTGGTAATGCCCCCAGTGGTAATGCCTCCTGTAGTAATGCCCCCCAGTAGTAATGCCCCCATTAGTAGTGCCCCCTGTAGTAGGGCCCCTTACATAAAAAAAACACAATACTTACCTTAAGCCCCGCTCCTGCGTCTGGCCGTTCGCTCCTCGGAACTATGGGAGTGACGTCATGACATCTCTCCCATAGTGCACACTGAGGGAGCTAGAATCCAGAACTCAGGAGTGAACTCCAGCCTCCGGCTGCTGCTGTGGGGAAGGAGCCGGGTGCCCGCTGGTAACAAAATCTCAGTGGGCGCCCGGCAACTCCCTGCAGCGCCGGGGCTGACATTGTAGGTTAGGTGGGCCGGAGGAGACGGAACTGACGGAAAGCAGTTCTGCCCCGTTCCGGCCCTCTTTAAACCCTGCGCAATAGCAGAAAATCACTTAACTGATGGCATTGTGTGAGACTCAGAATCAGGTCCTTAATGCGGATGTTGATGAGGAAGAAGTGCGATTGGCCATAAAATGTTTAAAGTTGAATAAAATGTATGGGGCTGTCCCACACCGCATATATTATTAGTATCTCCCTGTGTCTTTTGTGTGGTCTTTAACCTTTGCTATCTTTAGCTTAGTTGAAGTATAAGACATAGTGGAAACTATTAGTTAATGAAAAGAAAGATGGGATGCATCCGCTATATTTTTAATTTATTACCAATTACTTATATAGCGCACACATATTCCGTAACACTTTACAGATAATGGCCCTCATTCAGACCCACTCGCAAGCGGGCGCACGTACGTTAGGCGTACGTACAAAATTATTTAAATTCAATGGCTCGCTCGTATTTTCTTTCGCATCTAAAATTCCTCCCTAAACTCAGGCGACTCCTCCTCTAACTAACGAGCGTGCGAAATAGCGAGCGTACATCCCCGAAATGGCTTGAAGGGAACGCACGCACAAGTGAAACCGGAAGTGGCCTTGTCAGATGTCGATTACCTGCGCCTTTATTCTGCCTACCTCCCTCAATCGTATCATGCCAATCAATGTATCAATTAGCTTAATTGTTTTTTTTTTTTCAACACAATGCAAGAAACTTTACTCTTGTCCGTGTTTGTGTTTACCCGCAGAATACGTACGGATGGAACATTCGCTTTTATTGTTCAAAAAACATGTGAACCACAATTAAACAATTGTTCTATTGCTGTGGATCCTCGCATATTTTCCGGGGTTCATTTCTTTATTTAAATTTGCAAACGCATGTCACTGCATCAAGCCTATCATAACTCTCCAGAGATTTCTGGCCCTGTTGAACACATGACTCATACACTAACCAATAAAATTGCTCCTGTTAATTTCCAAAATACATTAGCCAATCAGAAATTTATTGCACACTTTATCAAAAATGTTTTGTATGAAAAACTCCATTGCCATCATGAGAGCCTCCGCATTCACCAGGCGCGAGCTGCTGGTGCTTACGGAGGTGATGGATCGCCGTATCACCAGCCAGCCTCCACCCATCACCAACCGGCAGAAGCGCTCCGCGTATGCGGAGGCACGGTCCCGCCTGCGGTCCTTCGGTTCACGCCGCAACATCGAGCAGCTGGAGCGCAGGTGGTCAGACCTGCAACGGCGAACGCCCCGCTTGCTGGCATGCTTTCGCATGCAGATCCTGGAAAGTAAGTGTTATGTATTGTGGTTTTCATGTTTGTGTTTGTGGGGCAAACTGCGTGTGCATGTTTTCCTGTCTGTCCTATTTATTATTTGTCCTCATATCTGCGTGTGCATGTTTTCCCTCTATTTCTGTTTTTTTCATTCTACTCCTATTTGCATGTTTTTTGTTGGTGGTTTTTTTTTTTTTATTTGGGCCCCGGATTTGCCCAGAAACTAACCTCAATTTGTTTGACATATTTTAGGAGGACAGCCAAGACTACGCCGTCACCGTCCGGCCAGACGGCGTTCCCGGCCACTATCCCCAACCCCCAGCCAACACTCCACCCCAAATATTTCCCCTATACCCCACTCCTCCCCAGCCTTCCAAGACCCTCTCCCGGAACTGTCGGGCCTCCTTCCCCTCCGTCCCACTTCCCCCTCTCCTCCACCCACCCCTCTTCCAATTACCCCCTCCCCGGAGTCCGTCATTACCCCTCCCCGTTCTTTGGGGAATGAAGGCTCCTCCGAGGAAGAACATGGAGGGACTTCCGGAGCTCCCGTTTTGGCTCCCGGTATGTTTTTCTTTCACATTTTTTTTAACCACAAACTGTTTGTATGTAATCATGTGTCGTGCCTTTATTCGTGCTTGTTTGGTTTACTTTTGGTGATTTAGCAGTTTGCCTTTACCTCTTCCTGCTGATTTCAACATACACATATCACACCTGTGGGAATTTGTACATAGGCCTTGTATTTTTGGCAGCACCCCCTTTTTGTTTTGGTTTTTTTTTTTTAGGTTTAGGAGTGATTTCGTTGTGTTTTTGTTTTTTTAATGTGGATTCCCTATTGTTTTATTAATCCACACACTTTTCTCACCCACAGAGGAACAGAAGCGTCGACAAGAGGTGGACGAATGTGTTCGCCAGATGCGCCAACATGTCATTGGCATTCTTGTGGGCCTTGACTGGCTGTCTGGCATCCTTCGCCAGTAGTTTTTTTGTTTATTTTCGTTTTCTAAATAAATTTTTTTGTTCTAATATACGTTCTGGCTCATTCTTTTTTTCCAAAACAAAAATAGTTTTGCCTGACATAAGTAGACTGTTCCTGCAAGGATTTCCCTTTTTTAAAAGTTAGATTGTGTTTTGTATTTGTATGTTAAACAGCCACAAGAAACACATAACAGTAACAATGTCATTTCCCTTTTTGGGTGTAGTGTCAATTAGATATTTCGACATTTTACAGGTTCCTAGTTGGTGTGCAAGCTGCTTAGGCCAATCTTCAAAATCCAAAGGTTTGGACAGGCTTCCTTTTGGTGTGGGTTGGGAACCTGAAAACATATTTCAGTTTACATCAACTGGTGTCAGTACTGGATTACCCCTTAGTCAAATGTAAGGTGTGTTAACCTGGTTACACTTGCTGTTAACGTCCAAAAAAAGGAAGACCATTTCACTCTCCAAACATTTATTCACAACATAAATGAGAAATCAAAGTGGTCACTCCCAAAAAAAAAAACCAGTGATAATCTCAAATACAACACATACAAATAAAATATTTAAATAAAAAAAACAATCAAGAACTGGTTGACGAAGGACCATGCCAACATGATTCCACAAACATGGCGTTGCGATATGGGTTCCAGAGTATATGCCCAAAATCACCAGATCCAGGTTTGGTAAGGGTAGCAGGAAGTAGTGAGCGTTGGAGTGGCAAAGATTATGTGAACAAACAGAAGATGGTGAAAAAAATAAAAATAAATTAGATGTTCGCAAACAAACACAAACACATTAATTAGGTATAAACACTGTAGTTTTGGTCAAACTTACCTAAAAAATCTGGCCACCACATCATCGCGTATGGCCCCCCCACATACTGACCTCCGACCAACCTCGGGGGGGCCATCCTCAGGTAAGGCATCCTCTGGCTGCATTGGGACACCACTCCTTATGGCGATGTTGTGAAATATCCCACACAGGACCACAATTTTCGACACCATATCCGGCAAATACATGAGCTCGCCACCAGAGCGGTGGAGGCATCTGAATCGGCCTTTTAAAAGGCCGATACAGCGCTCCACCACTTGCCTGGTGGCTGTAAGTGCGGAATTATACTCACTTTGTGGGCCTGGTGTGGGAGCCAAATAAGGAGTGAGCAGCCAGGACATGCAAGGGTATCCACTGTCTCCTGTGAAAAATAAGAGACAACATCAGGAACACTGTGTATCAAGCTTAACATTGTTATGTACTAAAGGTCTCCACTTACCCAGAAGCCACGCATCACCAGCTTGTAGGTTGTTTAATTTCTGCCATATCCCTGATTGCCGGATGACGAAGGAGTCATGTGCACTTCCTGGTAATTTAGCATTCAGGGACAGGATCTGGAGGGAGGCATCACATACCACCATTACATTCAGGGAGTGATAGTGTTTCCTGTTTCTAAATATTGGCTCCAGCCGTGCTGGAGGCTGAAGTGGTATGTGAGTACCATCCACAACCCCTATGATGTGTGGGAAGCCAGCTATTTGGTAAAAATTGGCCTTGGCCACACTAAGGGCACCCATATCCAAAGGCATTTGAATAAAATGATGGAGGTGCTTGAAAAGTGCCTCCATCACTGCCCTCAGGATCCGGGAAAAGGAGGATTGGGAGATGCCCGCCACTATTCCCACCGTTGTTTGAAACAATCCTGAGGCACAGAAATGTAACACCGCCATAAATTGCGTCAGTGGTGGTATTGCTGTTGGACTGTCAATTTGCCGCTCAAGATCACTTTCTATTAATGAGAGAGTGTCTATGATGATTTTGGGAGGTAGACGGTAGCGTCTTAAAACCTCATCATCGGGCATTCCAAAAAGGGTGACACGTGTTCGAAATATCTGGGGCCTTGCATGCCTACGATGCCTACGCCTGGGATGAGATTGAGGTTGGTCGGCTTCCGGGAGCATGGCCAGAACAATCCGCCCCAGATCAACCTGAAATTCAAAGATTTCAAAGTAAGGCTTTTGACCCACCCCAAAACTATATTAAAACAACTTAGCTTGATGATACCATCCATTGCTGCTTACATGCCGGGGTATTGTCATGATACGTCCAAACTGAAAATAAACACCAAAATTACTTGACACATTTCACTCTGTGCATTTTTGTTTAAAAATTTTGTGCTAGACCAAAATTAAAATATGCCAAACACCCATTTAGCAAAACCGCAAAGCGACATTTAACACAGTACATCAAAACGGGTCGAAATGTTGGCTCAAAAAGCGAAAGATAAACCACCAAAAAGTTAGAATGATTATTAAGCTGTTTAAAATGCGCTAATTAGTTCGCTAATACAAGTCACAAGAGTAACTACTAAAAATGCGCTAATTAGTTTGCTAATACAAGTCACAAGAGTAACTACTAAAAATGCGCTAATTAGTTCGCTAATACAAGATAAAAAATGGACTTACCAAGAGCAAATATCTAAGATGCAAAATCAAAAGGTCTTTGGGGTCGAAAATAAACAAAATCTAAAATAGAAAAAATTAGGGATCCAAAAATTACAAAATATACGAAACACAATGAAACAACAACTGAACAAAAGTTAGACTTCACAAAACTTACCAAATCAAGAAACGAGGTCCCAAAAATATAAACCAACAAAGATAACGGAAAAAAAAACGCAAATCTAACCAACAAACGAATCTCCAACCGCCAACTCCTTTCTACGCAATCAATAAACTCCAGCCAAGATAACCTCCAACAATCCAAAAACGCCACCTCGACTTGAGACACACCAAGCCATAAATAGTGTTTCGTTTCCCACACAAATTAAGGAGGGATCATAGGGCCGCACAATCAATGATGCGGCCGCAAAATAAGGACGCATGTATAAATACGTCACGAAAACACATTCAAATTCTGGTGTATTTCTTGTTTGGACCTCAGACATGGCGACAGACCAGGGAAAAAATGGCCAAGAGTCAGGCGGTAAGTCTTTCATGCATTTTCTATCAACGATTAATTTGAAACATAAGATTAGGCAAGTTGTGATTTTGTGAATTCTGTAAATTTACACAAATAGGTGAGGAGGATGACATGGAAGAGGCTGCTGGGCCCAGTATTCCGGCCAAAGCGGGCAAAAAGAAAAGGCAGCCACATTTCACAAGAAAGGAGATGGAGGTTTTGATCCAGAAGTGTGTGGACATCCTGCCACAGGCAGACAGGAATATGAGTCTAAGCCAGAAGTGGAGAATGTGGGAAGAGGTAGCCGTTGCTGTCAATAGAGTGGGTGATTATGTCCGTCTAGCCCGGGATGTCAAACGGCGGTAAGTAAACCCTTGCCCCCCCTAAAAACAAACCCCATTTTAAACCAAAGGATAATGGCTTCCATTTTTCCCCACAGATGGGGCGACTTCAAATATCGCCTAAAGCAAAAACTCGCGGACAGGGCTAGGCATGCAAGGGGGACAGGTGGGGGTCCCACCCCTGTGTCATTGGAGTTGACGGATTTAGAAGAGCTGGCACAGGGGTGTGTGCAGCCTGTGGAGGTGTTTGGCGTGTCCAACATGGATACGGACATGCCAGACTTTGCGGCTCCTCATGTTGGCCCAGGTAAGTATTGTGATGTCACCAACTCTGAAATGCTATTGTGCCAATATGTAGATTCTAATGTGACTCTTTTCTCATTTTTCCAACAGAGACACAGGCGGATGAGTCTGCTCCAGAGGGAAGCCTTGGCCGCAGAATTTCTGCTGGCTCTGCAGGGGAGGAACCAGTACATCCGGCTGAGGACCCTGCAGAAGCCAGTCCAGGGCGTGCCCCCTCGCAGGCAGTGGGCCTCCTCACAGAACTCAATTTAACATTGGATTTCCATACGGAGATTCTGCAGAGGATGGACGCCAGTCTGATACGGGTGGCTGAGGCCCTGGAGCAAAATGCTGCGGCCAACGTGACCATTGGTCAGGCCCTGGCGGAAAATACCAGGGCCAACATCCGCATCGCCGATGCCCTGGAGCAGCTCGTTCGCCAGCACATGGTGGAGCCGACCTCCCTTCCTGCCGGAACATCAGGATCCTCCACCTCTGGCACAACATCAGCCAATCCTCCAAATGTGCCTAGCCCTGTGCCTAGTCCAGAGGCCACAACATCTGCCTCTGGACAGGCCAGCCCGATGGCATCCCGGACCCGGTCTGGCGCCCACCCTCCCCCATCCAAACGGGCGAAAAAACGGTGACAGCAATGGTGACTTTTCCCACACTCCTTCTGTGCTTGGCTCATATTCCTTTCTGGTCAAAACTTCCCTCTCCTTTCTTGTGAAATGTTTTTAATTTATTTTTGTACGTTTATGTTAGCAGTTATTGATTATTTATTTTTGATAAAAAGTATCTTTGCAAGAAAAAAACAAAACAAAATATTAGGCCAATTGGTTTGTGTTTAAACAATAAATTTATGTTAAAAATCTGACATTGTATTGTGACATTATTGTACAAATGGGTTACATTTAATCCTGGCCCTAAAGGCAAAAAAGGACACCAAAAACCATTTCATTTTTTTTAAAAAAAGGCCTCTTGAAGGAACGTTTAAAAAATCACATAACGATGCAAATTCCACATTAATAAAAAAAAGGGGAGCTAATTAAAACATGATGACATTATTGTCACAATAGGCCATAAACAACAAATTGAGGCCAAAAAAAACCCCAAAAAATGTACGCCAATTGATTGTGTAATCCTGACATTAGCAGGTATGATTTCCACCTGCGTACGGTTTTGTGCTATCCCAATAAACTGCTTTCCAAACACATACCAAGCCGGTTTTCAATACAACACTAATTGCTTTTGTGACCACCCGCGATTAATCGCTGCAACATCATGGAGTCCCGGGACGGAGGAGAAGGCCATCGCCAATGTGGTCGAGTAATCCAGACCCTAAACTGTGCGAGCATTTTGAAGGGAAAGAGGATGTTCCAGTGACGTATGTGACGGTCCGAACACATTTGACGTTCGCATCTGCTAATGTATGTACGCCCCAGAAACGCCTCGCCACGCCTGCGTTTTTCCATCTCCACCCCCGTCAACACCCAAAAACGCCCTGTTCTGTCAATCACATTTGACATGTCACTTCCTGTACGCTATTTTAGGAACAAGAGAAAAAAAGCTCGCAATCTGCCGTACGCACATGCGCAGTGTAACACCGACGCATGCGCGGTTAGTCAACATCGGAACGTGCGGCTCTGAATGAGGGCCAATATTTGTCAATTCACATAAGTTCCTGCCCCTGCAGAGCTTACACTCTATATTCCCTAACTCCAATTAACACTTAGGGCTCTATTCATTTTGTTCATTATTATTGAACTTGCTGTAAGCACCAGGGCAATTCATCATTCATCATCCGAAAATCAGCTGTCTCCCTGAGTTTTTTTTTTTCGGAGCAGTGAGCCAAGTGTGCATGCTATACCTACAGGTGGAAGGAGCTGGACAGGGGCGGAGGGATCTGAAAGGTGAGCGGCAAGTGCGGGAGCATTCGCCATCTGCAGATGACCTGCATGCTCTATAGGAGCTCAGCATCACCTGTGTATTTTCGGAGCTTGATGAATTCTGTCTCCATACTAGTGTATGGGAACAGCAGGCCATTCCGGTAAGCAGGAGATATCTGTGGTATCTCCTGCTTTACCTACTTGATCAATGTCCCGAATACTTAATTTCTACAATTGCAGGTGAAAATGCTTTTGTAGAAATTAAGTGATGATGAATAGACCCCCAATTAACCTAAAGTCGTAAATCACCTCAGCGCTCCTGAATCAATTAGTCAATTTTGAAAAAAGGTCCACCTGCTGCACTTCACTAAAAAGGATAATTTGCATAAAATCCTAAAGTATATAGCAATATAACAAAGGAAAAGAATGTAAATGCACTAGTGAACATATAATTTGAACCGCAGTTGGTATTTCAGCATTAAGGCATAATATTTATGTTAAGATATATAAAAGCCAAAAATTTCAACACATAAAAAGAATATCTCATTAGTCTCTTAATAACATATGCCGGTATATATTCTAATACTGGTTACACACTGGCCAATATATTGACCGATCAATTGATCGGCCAATATATCGTGCCCCCATCGGCCAGTGTGTACAGACGATATGTCTGTGAACAACGTTAATCACAGACATATCGCATTGGCTGTGCTGCACAGCCAATGAACAGATATGTCTGCAGACATATCTGTCCATCGGCAAGTGTGTACGGGCCTATCGCCAGTACACAGGAGCGCCGAGAGGGGGGTGGAGCCGCGAGTTGGTACTACTTACCCGAGTCCGGCACAGCTCCCCATCCACAGCAGCCCAGCACACACTGCTGTGTGCTGGGCTGCACTGGGAGACTGTCTGAGGCTGCTAAAGCAGCAGCCCGAGCAGTCTCCTATGCCACAGGAGGGAAGCTATCATGCTGATCGCGACCCCCATTGGCTGTGTGCCAGGCTGAGGGGCACACAGCGCCCCCCTCCCCAGCACGCAGCGTCGCAAATATTTTTTTTTCCCGAAGGGGGAGTGGCCACACCTCCTGCGATAAGGCCATGCCCCTTATCTGCCCCCAGTCCAGCCCGACCCACTGCAGCATGCAGTTGATGGTTGTTCAGTGTGCATGAATGACCATCATCTGCAGATATATCTGTCAGGTGTGTACCCACCTTTATACAATCAAGTAACAATGGATACATTCATATTAAACAAACAGATACATTGACAATCACAGCTTAAAAATAGCGTCCTAAAAATAACAATGTATCATATTGCATTTGACTTAAATGAACCTCTAAAATACTGTCAGTTCTCAACAGAAAAAAGACGTTGGCTTAGATGAAAAGAATTTGTATACTGATCAATGCTTCAATCAGTTATTTCCATATGAATTTGTAAAAACCATCACATTAGGTAGTAAAATAGTCCCAATCGTAAAAAGTAACACACTGACTCGATTTAATAGTCCCTCTTTCCTGGCTGTCCTACAGTCCAGTAAATAGCGTCCGTAGGCTGATAGGTAAGGCACAATGTAAGGATCCGGTTTGGTCAGTAACTTGTACTCACAGTCTCTTTCGCTCCTGGTCAGTTCAGCAGTTTGCCCGTGGAGCGCCAATCACCGACTACTGGGTGCGGCACTACAAGGTCCGTAATAAGCAGTAGGTAATAGCTGTCCAGTTCCTAGTTGGTGTGGAATGGACACGTGTATACAGTCTCACTTGTTGGCCGTTTACACAGGAGCTGTTTGACTTGGGCCAAGCACGCAATTAAGTTATAGTTACCAGTCCTTTAATTTGTCAGTGGGTCACATATAGTCCAAAATCGAAAAGCAGACAGCAACGTGTTTTGTGCATATTTTTGGACTTTTTCAAGCTGAATGACATCTCTTTTGGATCCAGGATTTATATAAGAAGAACCCAATTCCCATTGGCTCCAGATAATTGGGAGTTGGGAATGAGAATTTAGCACAAGCCTTCACAGATTATTTAAATTCTAACACTATTAGGTAAATTTACTAAAGTGAGAGTTTTTAGAAGTGAGTTTTAGAAGAGATGTTGCCCATAGCGACCAGTCAGATTCTAGCTATTATCTTCTAGAAGGTGCTAGTGAAATGTTAAGTAGACTCTGATTGGTTGCTATAGGCAACTTCTATTCTAAAACTCACTTCTAAAAACTCTCACTTTAGTAAATGTACCCCTATGAATCTTTCCTTTACATCACTATTTTATGATCACAATAATAATTATTTAGACGTCACCCTATCCGTAAATAGTCAATTGTATCCACGACATATACCAAACCAGTGGACTGTAGCTCTTATCTTCATTATCACAGTGGACATTATTGTCACTGGATAAATAACATTCCTATAAGTCAGATGGGCAGAATTAGAAGGAACTGTACTAGAGATAGTGACTTCGAATTTCATGCAGATTGTCTAGAGATAAAAATCCTTGATAAAAGATACTTGCTGAAATTGATAAAGTTCAATTCAAAAGGGACCCCAAAATTAAATGATTAGATCAAAAGATCCTATGTATAATTGATGGGGATGCTGCCACTAACAATATGGAAGACCATATGTATCAAATTCTAAAGACGGAAAAACGAAGAAATTGTACAATGTGGCGCTCAAATATGGGAATAATTGTATAATAAAACATAACTTTTAATGATATTTAGATATAAAAAACCTTGTTCAGTGAAATATTAAAACCATAAGAAAAGATACGAATATTGTGAAAAATAAATGAAAAAAGTGAAAATTAAAAAATGTCACTGACACACCATATGCTGCTTACTTATAATGGTTTATTATATATTACTGTAATTATTTAAATTCCTCATAAATGATTCACGTGTGAGAAATCAGAATAGACAGAAAGATGTCTCTAAAAGTACGTTGATAAAATGCATGTATATGTATATCAACACAGTGTATTTCCAATGTCAAGTTGGTTTAGATCTTAAGTCAAAACAAAAGTGCAACAATATTAAACCAGTTGTCCCCATAAATGTAGGAATACTTTTCGAATATCACTGTTAGGTATCCACAGTATATAAATTATTATAGGTGTATTTCACTATCTTCCAAAATACTCCGTGGTATGTGAATAAATATAAAATGGCTGTGTGCTTGTAATAGCAGCCAAGAGTCACACAGACTCTCAAAGGCTGCTGCAGCAATGGAGGGAGCCAGCTGGAGCTCACTCATGAGCTCCGCCTTCCGGCTGCCCCGTAGCGGGTGATGGGAGAGACATCATGACGTCTCTCCCATGGTGCAGGAGAAGAGCGGGCCAGGACTCGGAGTGGACAGCGGCAGTCGCGGCAGGAGCGGGGATTCAGGTAAGTTTTTTTTTTCTTTGTGTGTATGTGTAAGAGTTAATGGCAATTTATAGGGGGGCTGCTTCCTAGGGGCACTGTATAGGGGGGGCGCTACTAGGGGCAATGCATAGGGGGGACTACTCTGGAGGCAATGCATAGGGGGGACAACTATGGGGGACACTGCATAGGGGGGATTACTACTAGGGGCAATGCATAGGGAGGATTGCTACTGGAGGCAATGCATAGGGGGGACAACTACTGGGGGCACTGCATAGGAGGGACTATTGCTGAGGGCATTGCATAGGGGGGACTACAACTGGAGGCACTGCATAGGGGGGACTACTACTGGGAGCACTGTATAGGGGGGACTACTACTGGGAGCACTGTATAGGGGGGACTACTACTGGGGGCAATGCATAGGGGGACTACTACTGGGGGCACTGCATAGGGGGGACTACTGCTGGGGGCACTGCATAGGGGGGACTACTACTGGGGGCACTGTATAGGGAGGACTACTACTGGGGGCAATGCATAAGGGGACTACTACTGGGGGCACTGCATAGGGGGGACTACTATTGGGGGCACTGCATAGGGGGGACTACTACTGGGGCACTGTATAGGGGGATTACTACTGGGGGCAATGCATAGGGGGGACTACTACTGAGGGCACTGCACATAAGGGGGACTACTACTGGGGGCACTGCATAAGGGGGACTACTACTGGGGGCACTGTATAGGGGGGACTACTACTGGGGGCAATGCATAAGGGGGGCTACTACTGGGAGCACTATAAAAGGGACACTGCATAGGTGGGGACCACTATTGGGGGCACTATATAAGGGGCATTGTATAGGGGGGACCACAACTGGGGGCACTGTATAAGGGGCACTGCATAGGGGGGACCACTACTGGGGGCACTGCATAAGGGGCACTACTACAGGGGGCTCTGGATAGGGGGTACCATTACTGGGGGCACAGCATAAGGGGCACTGCTACTGGGGATATTGCATAAGGGGCACTACTACAGTGGGCATTGCAAGAGGGGCATTACTACTGGGGGCATTAAGGTGAATAGAAAGAAAAAAAAATGCTCCTAGGGTGACAAGAAATGGTGGAACATAGGACCCCCCACAAGTTTGTTGCCCATGGTTCCCCACAGACCTTAATCTGGCCCTGCATTATACCATAATATTTAATGTAACCTTCAAATTCACATTTACATTGGTACACCGCATTTAAAAATCATTAATAAGTTCAGTGAAGCAAGATACAATGGATACATTATAACCACGTTGTTGTTTTAAAGTTATGATTCCTTGTATCAACTCTTTGTGGATACAGACACTGAAACATTTGTTTCTAATTGCAAGTTCCTGTATTCTAAAACAAGTCAGCGTGCTTTTATTTGAAAAAATATATTAGGTCTGCATGCATAATAAAGATTATTGCTCGAGTGTGCACATACTGTAATACAAATAGTATGTCTCTAATAGCCTGTCACTGTGGGCCTGATTCAGAGCCGGACGCTCTGACCAGAGCACTCGCTCTGAATCAGTACCCTCCTCCCTAAAAATGGAGCGGCCTCCTGGCCGCTGGTATAGCTGTGGGTGACCACCCACAGCTATAGCGAGCGGCCATGATGATGGTCGCGATGGTCTTTGACCATCGCGACCATCAGGCTTGCGACGAGACCCTCCGGTAGGGTCTCGCTGCCGCAAGCCCAGGAGTGATTTCGGCTCTATCAGAGCCAGAATCACTCCCACTGACATCATTACTGATGTCAGTGGGGCCGGACTCAAACGGTAGGCGTTCTCATGGGAACGCATCCGTCTGGCAGCCACGCCCCCGGCACGCCCACCAAAGGGGGCGTGCTGTCAGTCACCATCGACAGCACGACCCCTTTGGTGCGAGACCCCGAGCGACGTATTCCTCGTCGCTCGCCGGGTCTCGTGCATGCGCACGACGGAGCTCCCTCCGTCGTGCGCATGCACATTCAGCAAACATCGACCAGCTTGCGAGCATCCTTTGCTCGCGAGCGGGTCTGAATGACCCCCTGTGTCCACTCAGAAATATACAGTACTCCAACTACCCAGCCTGTGATGTGCGGCAAAGTTAATAACTCGACCTTATAGTGACTAACTAGTGGAACGTATTGCACAAGGTTGGTAACAGTAGGTTTGTTGTCCATAAGCACTTCTAAAGGTTAACTGATATCTCCGCTCGGTCTCTGTCTGAGTCATTAATTCTACATTGAACATTGCTGGATTAAATGGAATTCGGCTGCCAATCATCTCGATCTTCTGGGTCACGTGATTAATTCCTCCAATGAGGATGCACCCTATGTTAAAGATGGTGTATTCAACATGATGATTGATGGATTAATGTTAAGGGGTCTATTTACTAAGCAGTGTTAGGAGACAGAGTGAAAAGTGATAAGATGCCAGCCAATCAGCTCCCAACTGTCATTTTTCAAACACAGCCTGTGAGATGACAGTTGGGAGCTGATTGGCTGGCACCTTATCACTTTTCACTCTGTCTCCTAACACTGCTTAGTAAATAGACCCTGAGTGATTTAAACTTCACATATATTTTGGTTGAGCCAAATAATAAGTATTGCATATACATTTCTATATATATATATATATATATATATATATATATATATAAAAAACAAATCTTTCATTCTGTTAGATAGGTTAAACGTTATGTTTTATTAAAAAATGATTCCCAGATTTGTACGCCACATTATACAATGTCTTCGTTTTTCTGTCTTTAGAATTTGATACATATGAAATTGATAAAGGAAGCTGGAGAATATGGGCCTGATTCAGAGCCACTCGTAAGCGGCCACTCGTTCGCTCCGAGCGATGTTTGCCCAACTGCGCATGTGTACGGATTTTAATACGCATGCGCGAACCAGTCAGTGCGGCTGAAAATCGTTTGTTCGCTAAATAGCGAATGCGTGCTATTTTGAGTGGCAGAATGAGGCGTATGTGGGTGGTAACAGGGGAAGGTGCTTGAAAACGGTGAGTGGAGATCAGAACGCAGGCGTGCTTAAAGGTCAAAACGGGCGTTTTAAGGGTGTGCATAATTAATAAAGCAGCGTCATTGACCACGTTATTTTATAGCCAGAACTGCTCGCAAAATTGTGGTAGCAAAAACCAACCACAAGAATAGCGAGCATTTCATACGCTGGTCGATGTACTCGATTAATCTAATAAATAGCGGACATGATGTAGGATGCGAGCGGCCAGGGGGCGTAGTTTTCCAAAAAACGACCGCAAGTTTTGTTCGCTCGTTCAGACATAGAGGCGTGAATAGCCACCCCTATTTTCTGGACGAACGACCGCAAATAGCGTCCGGCTCTGAATCAGGCCCTATGCTTCAAATAAACTTAAAAAGAAAATGGAAAAAGAAAAGAATATTAACGATAGAAGTAATGAAATAAATAATATGTGGCAAAGAAAATATATTAGAAAAAGATAGACTGAAAAAATTAGAACTTTAAATTAGTCTTTATTTCCCAATTTAACAGTAAAGCAAGGAAAATTAGATCAATAAGTAACAAAAACTATACTATACTTCAACAAGATAAAATTTTGGCAGAATATCTGGAACCAACCCCGAAGGTAATCTTCAAGAAGAATAGAAACCTAAGAAGCATACTAGCACCCAGTAAATTGAAAGGGATAGAAAGAGAGAGATACTGTATGTGGTTGCCTAGGAAACCATTGGGTTGTCCTAAATGCAACCATTCAAGATGTCTAACCTGTGAATATATTACTGACAAGATGAACCAAATTACATCCCATGTTACTGGTAATTCTTATAATATCAAACAATTTATAAACTGTGAATCTAAATTTGTAATTTCCGTACTAAGTTGTACGTGTAATTTACAGTATGTGGGACATACTACAAGATCTCTAAAAGAGAGGTTCAGAGAACACAGACTAAATATAATAAAGGGTATACCCAAAAACAGTGCCTCCAGACATTTTGCTCTTGTGCATGATAAAGATCCTAAAGATATTACTATAACTGGGGTAGAGATGATCGGGATGGTTGTAGTAGGTATTACCGCCGGGCCGCATGTCCGGCGGTTCAAATGCCGACAGCGGCAGTCCGGCAAGGGTGAAAATCCTGATCATCAAAAGGTAAGTATCGCTAAACTAATTCTACCCCCTAACCCTCCCTTAGGGGTGCCTAACCCTAACCTCCCCCCCAAGTGCCTAAACCTAACCCCACCACTAAGTACCTAAACCTAACCCCCCCTTCCCCGCAGCCTAAACCTAAGTCTCCCGGGGGAGTGCCTAACCCTAACCCCCCCCCGGAGTGCCTATCCCTAACCCTTCTTTCCCCTAGCCTAAACCTAACCCTCCCGGGGGGGTGCCTAACCCTAACTTCCCCCCAGGGGTGTCCCTTCACCTTCCCCTCCCTGGGGGGTGCCTAACCCTAAGTCCCCCGGGAGCCCTAAAAACTAACGCGCCCCCCCCCCCCTGTGGCTGTCCTCACTCGGCTTACCTTCATTCAGGTAGGGGGCATGAGTTCCTGGCATATGGATAATAACAGGTGTCCAGTTTTCGACGCCTGTCATTAGTACCACGCCGGGATTAGAGAGTCGGGAAGCTGGCGGTCGGCATTTAGACCGCCGGCTTCCTGACTACAGGTTTAGACAATTATGTGTTGCAGAATCAAGGTGGATATTCTGTTTACATACACTCCATCCTGAAGGTTTAAACGAGGCTCTGGAATTTTATAATTTAATGTGGATTGGGTAGGATAAAAACTTTGTCTACCTGGGGGTTCCTGCCCCTACACTGGGACATATCTGATGAAGCACATGTACTGTCCGGTCAGTGCTCTGTTGATTTGTCTTAGTGGATTAGGGACTGAGAACGTAAGAAGATATATAGGACCTGATTCAGACCAGGTCACTAAGAAGTGTTCGCTCATAGCTGCCGATAGTTCGCAATGTGCGCATGTGTATGCATCGCAGTGCACGTGCGCAAATTGGTCCGACCGATTGGGAAGTGTACGCTCGCCGAGCATAGACAGCCCAGCTGAATGAGTGGCAGGAGAAGCCGTTTGTGGGTTGTAACAGGGGCTGGCCATTAAAAGGGAGTGGAGGTGCGAATGAAGGCGTGCCTGAGCGTCTTAATGTTGTTTCAGAGGCGTGTATAATTAGCAGGTAGAGTCCTAGTACACGTCACCTGGCTGGTTTTTACACTGAAGTGCTCACAGTTTTTGCAGTAGGGTAGAGTCAACCTCAAGCACTGGAATGCATCCGATGGTCCTCGATGCACAAGTGGGCGTCTTAAGACATGCTGGTGGGCGTCTACATACTCAAAACGATTGCACGTCAAGACATAGTGGGCGTGCTTATGCCTTACCGTGCGATCGCTTGCCATGCCATCACTTAGCCGAATTTGCATACGCTGGGAGCGAGCGTACGCATCTATTGAGCCGGTCTGAATCGAGCCCATAGTCTCACATATAGTCTCATGTATGGTAGTATAGACTGTATTTACTATATTGGGGATCAATTAAAATGAAGAATAACTGTTGGGATGTTAGGTGTTCTCTAATCAGTATGCACATAAATATATATATATATATGTATATATATATATATATATATATATATATATATATGTATGTGAGTATATATGTATAATGATTTAGATCTGATATTTTAATAGATTATATTGCTTGTATACATGAGGTGGTTATATGGAAGATGACAATCCTCTACAAAGCTGGATTCCTCTGAATAAATTATAGATTGATGTAATAACTTCTGCCAGTGGGAAAACAAAAGTACCCCATTGTAAAAGGATTAATTTAGCAATATATGTGTATGTATGCATAAGGAAGATTCTGGTTATAACTGGAGATAAATGAAGGTATATCAGAGTTTTTTTTTTTTAGATTTATGTTGTCTGACCGCAATTGATATTCAGTGAACTGATTGTTGTAATAATATTGGTGTATGTACTGTATGAGTTATTAATATAACTTATTAACTGATAAGTTATTAACTGAGACATGTGTGAACCTAAAAATGGTAATATTATATTAATAAAACTACAGAATTTAAAAGCATGAAAATTAATGGAACAGTAAGGGCTAAAAACTCCCAATTATCTTGAACCAATGTAAATCAGGTTCTTCTTATATAAATCCTGTATCCAAAAGAGATGTCATTCAGCTTGAAAAAGTCCAAAAAGCTGGACGAAACGCGTTGCTGTGTGCATTTGGATTTTGGACTTAGGCCCGTATTCAATTAGCCACGATAATTTTGCCGCCACTGGCGGAATCTAGTTTCTGTCTACATCCCGTGTTTTGGACGCAGGAACTTATAGGGCATGCCCCCGCTATTCGCCCTATTCAATTCCAAAGACGCGAAAACGGCAAGCGTGTTTTGGATGCGGAAACTTATCGGGCGTGCCCCCGCTATTCGTGCTACTCAATTCCAAAGGCCGCAAAAACGACAAGCCGCAATGTAGGAAAAGGCGTAAAGTGCTGTTAGAAATAGGGAAAACAGCCTGAACCCCCCAAAAAGGTGCGCTGTCATTGGGGATCAATAATGTCCCCGAATAGGACTAATTAAGCTATTTGGGGTTCTTTAGTTGTTTCAATAGCTTCTAATTAGCGTCTTTGCACATGTGGTGAAGAATGGCATAAAGCAGTATTTCTGGGAGAAAATAAGTAGTCCTGTCAAATTTGAGTGAAAAACCCACCAGTTGCAAGCACCTGCAATCAGAAAAACACCTCAACCCTACTTGCAGACCCCCCCCCCAAAGTCTATTTTGCTACTCTTTATGTTTGTACCCCAACTTTGTACTTTTTCACTCCCTTTTTAAAAGTAATTTTTTGGGGTGTTCCTTTTTTTTTTTTTTAGGTTTTTTTTGATGCAGTTATCCTTTGGGGGGCTGTCCCAAGGGTGCTGAGTTGCTTCCCCAACTTTGCACTCCCAAACCGCAATTCTGCACTTTTTTTCCTGAATACTTTCATAGGAGAATCTTTTCCGCCTATTAAACTGCATTGATTTTCCACGTACGCGAAAAGTCTTTGCAATTGAATATGGCGTAAAGTTTCCACCTGGCGAAATGACGTCATCTGCGATACTTTTCCACGGATTCGGACTTTTTCGCTGCTAATTGATTACGGCCCATGTAACCCACTGACAAATTAAAGGACTGGTAACTATAACTTAATTGCGTGCTTGGCCCAAGTCAAACAGCTCCTGTGTAAACGGCCAACAAGTGAGACTGTATACACGTGTCCATTCCACACCAAATAGGAATTGGACAGCTATTACCTACTGCTTATTACAGACCTTAAATAGTGCCGCACCCAGCAGTCGGCAATTGGCTCTCCACGAGCAAACTGCTGAACTGACCAGGAGCGAAAGAGACTGTGAGTACAAGTAACTGACCACCCCGGATCCTTACATTGTGTCTTACCTGCAAACAAAAAGTATGGTGGTCGCTCATATCAGCTTAATGACATAGCACAGGTGGTTGTAAAGGGTGCCTTACCTATCAGCATACGGCCGCTATTTAATGGGCCGTAGGACGGCCAGGAAAGAGGGACTATTAAATCGAGTCAGTGTGTTGCTTTTTACGAATGGGACTATTTTACTACCTAATGTGATGGTTTTTACAAATTTACATGGATATAACTGATTGAAGCATTGATCAGTATACAAATTCTTTTCATCTAAGCCAACGTCTTTTTTCTGTTGAGAACTGACAGTAATTCATTTAAGTCAAATGCAATTTGGACAGAGGTTCGTTTAAGTCAAATGCAATATGATATGATACTGGGCCTGATTCAGAGCCGAACGCTCTGACCAGAGAGCTCGCAATGAATCAGGGCCCTCCTCCCTAAAAATGGAGCGGCCTCTTGGACGCTCGCATACCTGTGGGTTACCACCCACAGCTTATGCGAGTGTCCATGATGATGGTCGCGATGGTCAAGACCATCGCGACCATTGGGCTTGCGACGAGACCCTGCGGTAGGGTCTTTGGCTCTATCAGAGCCAAAATCGCTCCCACTGACATCACTAGTGATGTCAGTGGGGCCGGACTCAGACGGTAGGCGTTCCCATGTCACTCACCATCGACAGCATGCCCCCTTTGGTGCGAGACCCCGAGCGACGTATTCCTCATCGCTCGCCGGGTCTCGTGCATGCGCACAACGGAGCTCCCTCCGTCGTCCGCATGCACATTCGGCCACCATCGACCCGCTTGCGAGCGTCCTTCGCTCGCGTGCGGGTCTGAATCAGGCCCTCTGTACATTGTTATTTTTAAGTTGCTATTTTTAAGCTGTGATTGTCAATGTATTTGTTTGTTTAATATGAATGTATCCATTGTTACTTGATTGTATAAGAATATAAACCAGTATATGCTATTAAAAGACTAATGAGATATTCTTTTTGTCTTTGATATATCTTAAAATAAATATTATGCAATAATGCTGAAATATCAACTGGTGTTCAGATTATATGTTCACTAGTGCATTCACACTCTATATTTTTGGGAGTGTGGAAGGAAACTGGAGCACCAGGAAGAAACCCACCGTAAGCACAGTGAGACACTCCACACAGTTAGAGCTGTGATGGGAATCAAACTCACAACCTCAGTGCTGTGAGGCAGTAATGCTAACCATTACACCGTCTGTGCTGCCCCACAATCCACTATAATTCAGTCAGTATCATCCATATTGGAGATAAAAAGGAAAAACCACAGTAGACATTAAGTATAAAACTATCATCTTTAGTATGTTTTCATAAAAAAAAAAAAAAAATCAGATTCCTAGTGTAAGCAGTTAGTAATGATACTATTTCATATTTATATTCACTCTTAATTTTACAATCATACGCACCCTCTGTTCAGTAATCCTGAATTACAAAGAGGCCATTCTGCATTTCCTTTTACTAGTTGGGCTAATGAAGGACTAATCTTGCTTAGAACACTGGTAGGTCCCACTGCTCACAAGCTCCTGCCCTTTACGCAGGCTATAATGCAAATATGGAATTTCTGTATCACAACCCTAGGGCCAGGATGGCAGGCTCAGCATTATGTGAGCATGGTTGCAAAACTTTCCTTGTCTGACTAGAGTAACACGTTTGATAACATGTTTTTAGTCAGACAGCGAACACCAAAAGTAATTTTGCTCTTTTATTCATATATGCGCTCTCCTTTCTTCTCTCGAGAACACAGGACAGGTATTACGGGTGGGCAGGGGCAATTCTCACATCTTTAGCCTTCTGTTATTCTGAGTACCTGTACCTTTTTTCAGTCCATTCAATTTCTGACAGCAAAACCATATCAGAGAAATTATTTGCAATTGTTTTTATATTTTAAAGGGGGATATCTGTTGCCATCTCTATCTTGCTCAAGTTGGATAATGGATTCCCCCAAATGCTTGTAATGTTGTGCTTCTACTTGCATCATATGAGGCTGAGAGGCACAGGGGGTGGGGTGAGGCGGAGAGGCACAGGGGGTGGGGTGAGGCGGAGAGGCACAGGTTGGGGGATGAAGCTGAGAGACATGGGGGGAAGATGAGAGAGACGAGTCAGGAATGAAGCTGAGAGACACATGTGGGGGAATAATAATGCTAAGAGACACGGGAGATGAGTGGATGACTGGAGATTGTGCTGGAGCAACACATGAGAAGATGAGGCTGGAGATGAGAGAGACATCATGACGTCTCTCCCTTCACCCACTGTGGGAGCCGGAAGGCGGAGCAGAGGAGAAAGCTCCAGCCTCCGGCTGCTGCTGCAGGGAAGAAGCTTCTGGGTACTCGCTGGTAACAAAATTTCAGCTGGTATTGGCAAATGGAGTAGGCAGTGGCAGCGCCTTTCCAGCCCGACGCTAACCCTGGTTCAGCAGCCAATTAGAATCTGCCTGGCTCTTGTTGGCTGCTAAATATACTATCTGGTGCCAGCGGTGGTGTTTGTTTTACTGTCTGGATCGGACCACACTGACCTGGACGGTGCGCCCTAGCAGCCGGATACATAGCAGCTGCAACAGCATGCTCGGAGGTTGATGTTTAGCAGCTCTGCCTCCTTGAGCTCTGATCTGCAAGATTCCTAGCTGCTTGTAAGTCACAAACTTAATGTCATGATGCCACGTCGTGCATACTATGAAGAGGAGCCACCGGACATGGTGCAGCAGTCAGCATCAGCTGAATGAGTTAAGGAGGTAAAGTGAGGCGAAAAGACTGAGTGGTGGCTGAAGTTAGCGTCTTATACTGGGCACCCAATAGCTAATGTGTACCCAGCACCAATGTCCCGACAGTGAGTCCCGGGGGTGGGGGGGGGGTGCTGGCATCAGCAAGTGCCTACACACTTGCAGATGCTGGGAATGATGGCACAACAGCGGGGGCCATGCTGCATATGACAGCATGGATCCCACTGCATGCAGGTCCAATGGGAGATGTCACTGGTAATGCGTGGGAGTGTGCATCATCAGTGACATAGCGGGTACACACTGCCCAATGTGGACAATATTGTGTACCTGGCTTTATTCTGCCAGCTTTATATTCACTTAGCTAATCCAGCCTTGTGGGGGAGAGGTGAGGTGTAATGACTAAAGGAGGAGACGTGAGGTGCAATTACTAAAAGAGTAGATGTGAGGTGAAATAACTAAATGAGGAAAGGTGAGGTGGAATGACTAAAGGAGGAGAAGTGAGGTGGAATGACTAAAGGAGGAGAGGTGAGGTGCAATGACTAAAGGAGGAGAAGTGAGGTGGAATGACTAAAGGAGGAGAGGAGATATGCAATGACTAACGGAGGAGACGTAAGGTGGAATGACTAAATGAGGATATGTGAGGTGGAATGACTAAAGGAGGAGATGTAAGGTGGAATGGCTAAATGAGGAGAGGTGAGGTGGAATGACTAAAGTAGGAGAGGTGAGATTGAATTACTAAAGGAGGAGAGTAGAGGTGGAATGACTAAAGGAGAAGATGAGAGGTGGAATGAGTAAAAGAGGAGAGGTGAGGTGGAAAGACTAAGGAGGAGAGGTGAGATTGTATGACTAAAGGAGGAGAAGCAAGGTGAAACTACTAAGGAGGAGATGTGAGGTGAAATGACTAAAAGAGGAAATGTGAGGTGGAAAGACTGAGGAGGAGAGTTAAAGTGGAATGACAAAAGGAGGAGAAGTTGTTATGGTACACCGAAGTCAAATGCATAAACCCTCTAGAACCTCACTATAGAGGTCTTCTGTCTATATCCAGCTTTATTCTGCCAGCTTCATATTAATTTAGCTAATCCAGTGTTGTGGGGGAGGGGTGAGGTGCAATGACTAAAGGAGGAGATGTGAGGTGAAATAACTAAATGAGGAAAAGTGAAGTGGAAAGACTAAAGGAGGAGAGGTTAGGTGCAATGACTAAAGGAGGAGAGGTGAAGTGCAATGGCTAAAGGAGGAGAGGTGGAATGACTAAAGTAGGAGAGGTGAAGTGCAATGGCTAAAGGTAGAGAGAAGAGGTGGAACGACTAAAGGAGGAGAGGTGGGGTGGAATGACTAAAAGAGGAGATGTGAGGTAGAAAGACTGATGAGGAGAGTTGAAGTGGAATGACAAAAGGAGAAGTTGTTATGATACACCTGAATTAAATGAATAAACCCTCTAGAACCACACTATAGAGGACTTCTGTCTATAACAACTGCCCCTTTCCCATAGTAAGAACGGTACTGAGATGCCATCAAGTCTTAAACTCAAGATAGTAGAGGTTTATACAATAATCAGGTGATCACAGGGTTAACGATCAATTAGTAGAATAACATATGTGAGTACAATAATACTGTATAGTAAAACTTTTTTTGATAATAACAGGTGCTGTAACAATATGTAGTTTTACAATGGTAACTGTATACAAATGAATCTTTTCAGATATTAAGTGAGGTGATACTTAAAAACAGGTGATGCAGGGAGCAGGAAACTATGGATCAAACTGGAAATCACACAGAGATTCAGGATATCAGCAGTACTGTATGGAGTATTCACCAGGCACTCAAATCAGCATGCTTACACCAAGGCATAAAGCTATAACTGACAAAGAAATGAAGGCCTGGATGCCTTTTAACACACACATAGACCAAAGTGAAATCAGGTACAGGTATGCTGCTGCACATAGGAGAACTAGTGAGAGTCTCAGCAATTAAACACCAGCTGCAGACATTCCTGTGCAGCCTCTAATCACCTACACTGGCATCCCAAGTCTCCTAGCCATGACTGGGACCAACATGCAAAGCGTCTACTGGAGCTGGTGATCAGATCTCTTAGCAACCAGTGGGACCTGAGGAGGTGGTGAAACACTGTGCTGGCCATCACAGCTCGTAACAGTACCCTCCCATGAAAAGGGGTTAAAGAACTCCTAGATCCTTGCTTACCCGGAAACAATCTAAAGAAGTCCTTCTTTAAATTAAGTTCATGTAAATTCCTATCAGGAACCCATAACCTTTTCAGTGAACCAGAAAATGTGTTTTTGACCATGAACTCTTATGGAGTCCAACATTTTCTTGACTACATATTCCTGGTGACCTTGGACCATTACTGGAGTTGGTTTTCTAGGACGAACAGACTTGAAACTACAGGCTCAAGCAATGAACAAAGGAAGGTATTAGGAATTTTCAAAGACTAAAGCCGCGTATCCACTGCATGATATAAATAAACTATTGAACAATAACAACATCATTATCGTTCAATTGTTCATTAATTATACAGGGAATATGCTGGCAACAACCAACTATGCGCGCTCCCGCATCTGTCATCGCCTTAACATACTGCCCAACCTAACGATATCGTCAGGTTGTGCAGGTTCAGCAATGAGGGAGGGTGTCTGTGCTGAATGACATATCATTCAGTGTGGGCACATTATCCACTGCACAATATACGGAACGATTGAATCGTTCTTTCATCGTGTAGTGGATATGCGCCTTTAGGCAGTCTGAGATGGAATGCCATAGGATTTACTTGCTTAATTATATGAATTTGCCCAATGTACAGTACATGGGGCCAAATTTCCTCAACAGTTGACGAAGTCGAATATTATGAGTGGATAACTATATTGCCCACTTTAAAAGTACAAGCTGTACAATGCTGGTCTGCAAAATATTTTGAGCGATAAGAAACTCTATTGAGAGCAAAATTAACTTTTTCCAAATAGTCTTAAGGCGAGAAGTCATATTGTGAGTCAGAGGAAAGTTACTGGGCATTAATGTGGAAAAGTAATTTGCTCTAGTATGATATCCATAAACACAAAAGAATGGAGATACCTTGGAGGAGGAATTATATATACGTTATTACAAGCAAATTCTGCAATTGTAAGTATTCTACTCAATTATTATGCAGTTTTGAAATAATGTTGCAATGATTGATTAACTCATTCTGTTTGTCTGTTAGGCTGTGGATGATATCCAGAAGACACATTGAGATTAATACCCAAAGAAGAGCAGAAAGTTTTCCAAAACTGGGCAATAAATTGAGAGCCTCTATCAGATTTAATATCAAGGGGTAGACCATGCAATCTGAAGATGTGTTTAATGAACAATGATGCCAAATCCTGAGCACTGGGCAATTTGACAAAAGTAATGAAATGCGCTGATTTGCTGAACCGGTCTCCCACCACCCAGATGGTATTACATCCTGAAGCAACTGGCAAGTCCACAATAAAATCCATTGAAATGTGAGACCACGGTTTCTTAGGAATAATCAGAGTAATAAATTGGGTGTTTTATTTCTTGCACATACTTCACAAGCTTGAATGTAATCCTTAGCATCTTGAGTGAGTGTAGGCCACCAAACTATCAAATCTAAGTTCCTGGAGATACCTGGAAGACTGAAGACTTTACTGGAATAGAACTCAGATAACACAGAACCCCTAAGAGTTTCAGGAACAAACAAAAAACCGGGAGGCGTTTCTGGTGGCGCCTGTGCTTGTAAAAATTGAAGCTGTGAAGACAGATCCTGGCCAATCCAGCAAGAGTGGAACAATATGTAGTTTAGTAGCCATTAGGTCATGTTTTTGAAAAAAACTACAAGATAAAGCATCAGCCTTAACATTTCTGGAACCAGGTCTGTATGTAATGATGAAATTGAATTGTCCTAAAAATAGTGCCCAATATCCCTAACTAAGGGCCTGATTCAGAGCCGGACGCTATTTGAGCTCGCTCGTCCAGAAAAAGGGGCTGGCTATTTAAATTAACCGTTCGCTCTTTGCGGTCTGTTCACGCCTCTATGTCTGAACGAGCGAACAAAACATGCGAACGTACTTTTGAAAAAAACGCCCCCTGGCCGCTCGCATCATACGTCATGTCCGCTATTTATTAGATTATTCGAGTACATCGGACGGCGTATGAACTGCTCGCTATTCTTGTGGTTGGTTTTTCCTACCACAATCATGCGATCAGTTCTGACTATAAAACAACCAAGTGACGTGGTCAATGACGCTGCTTTGTTAATTATGCACACCCTTAAAACGCACGTTTTGACCGTTTGGCACGCCTGCGTTCGGATCTCCACTCCCCGTTTTCAAGCACCTTCCCCTGTTACCACCCACATACGCCTCCTCCTGTCACTCATATTAGCAGGCATTCGCTATTTAGCGAGCACACTATTTTCGGCCGCACTGACTGGTTCGCGCATGCGTATTAAAATCCGTACGCATGCACAGTTGTGCGAACATTGGTCAGAACGAACGAGCAGCCGCTTACGCGCGGCTCTGAATCAGGCCCTAAGTCTTTTAGTGGATTCAATGTAAAGTAAATTGTGATCACTGTGATCGTGTGCTTAGCTCACTCCAGCCAATGTCTCCAATCTTCAAAGGCCCATTTGATCGCAAGAAATTCACAATTTCCAAACATCATAATTGAATTCTGCAAAAGAAAATTTCCGAGACAAATAGGCACTACCTATAGATTGTAAGCTTGCGAGCAGGGCCCTCTTACCTCTATGTCTGTCTGTTATTACCCTGTTTTGTTCTATAAATGTATCCAATTGTAAAGCGCAACGGAATATGCTGCGCTATATAAGAAACTGTTAATAAATAAATAAAATGTTAATAAATAGGCACATGGGTGTAGCTTGTTATCCAATGGATCTGTCTGCAACAAAATGGATCCAACCACTACCTCAGAGGCATCTACTTCAACAACAAAGGGCAATTCCAAATTAGGGTGACAAAGGACTGGAGCAGAGACAAAGGGGTATATTTACTTAAGTGCAGGCTTTTTGAAGAGGAGTTGTTGCCCATAGCAACCAATCATATTCTAGCTATCATCTTCTAGAAGGTGCTAGAGAAATGATAAGTAGAATCTGATTGGTTGTTGTGGGCTACATCTCCACTTCTAAAAACCCCCACTTTAGTAAATATACCATTAGGACTTGTTTTAATGTATAAAATGCTCACAGAGTTTGATTAAGGTAGTAATAGGAGCTGCCGTGTCAGAAATTGTGAAGCTTAGAAATCTCTGTATACTGTAGCATTCAAATTCATGGGTTGGACCCAACGAGAATGACTACTCACACTCAGGCCTGGATTTCCCACAAGGCAACCTAGGCGCTCGCCTAGGGCCCCATGAGTAATAAGGGGCCCGTGGATGGGCCCCTTCTGACTCGCAGGGCCCTAGACCGGCCCCTTTTCAACTACTCTAATATAGATTGAATTATGTAGGATTTATTTTTTATGGTAGATGGTGTCTGGGAAGTGGACAGGACTGCCTTATATTACAAGCATATAGTAATATACGTTATGATGATCATGATATTATTAGTATTATTAGTACATCAAACTAGGATGATGGTATTTTCATGTTAGGTACTTGTAATATACTATACGCTAATGCAGTCCTGTCCACTCCCCACCTACAATTACATATATAAATCCTATAGTGTACTTTAAAAAAAAAAGGGGGAGGTGTAATGCTGATGACTCATCCCCATCATTGTACTCAGCTGAGCACAGTCACAAACAATACTGGGCATGGCCACACCACAACCGACACTGCAGATGCCACCTCGCAGCTACCTTCTAATCCTTAGCACTTCTCAGGCTTATATGATGTATTCAATGGATAATGAGGAGTAAAACCTTAGGGTATTAGGTTTAGTTTGGGTTATGGCATTAGGGGTAAGGTATTAGGGTTGGTATATCAGTTTGGGTTAGGGTATTAGGGTCAGATTAGGTGTTTGAATTAGGGTATTAGGGATGGTGTAGGGTTTAGCGGTTAGGGTATTAGGGTTAGAGGTTATGGTTAGGGTCAGGTTTGAGCTTAAGGTTGAGTTAGGGTCAGGATTAGGGTAGGGATGCTTTGCATGAATCAGGAATGCAAATAAAGTGCTATGGATTGTTTGAGGTAGGGGGGCCCCAAACTGGTATCTTGCCTAGGGCCCCATGAGGTCTAAATTCGGCTCTGCTCACACTTGTCAAGTTTGGCAAATGATTCGCTCAAAGTTTTTATAAAACCTGCTTCACATGAACACGATGTGTCTCAATAGACTGAGAAAATATCAAGATGTCATCTAAATACAGCAGACGACCATAAAGATACTCCCGTAAAACATAATTTATCAAATCTTGATAATACAACAGGTGAAGACCAAAAAGCATTCCCAAGGATTCGTAGTATCCAGACTGGGTATTAAATGCTGTTTTCCATTCATCCCCTTCCTAGATGCAGATCCAGTTATAAGCACTTTGCAAGTCAAGGTGATCAAACAATACAGATATAAGAGGTAACAAATAGGTATTTTTGACTGTGATCTTATTCAAGCCTCTAAAATCAACACAAGGCCGAAAGCGACTATGAAAAGACAGTACAGTTACAACATTGTAATCATACAGACGTTCCTCATCCTCTGTAGTGCCTACACTGAACAATATATCGTTCAGTGCAGGCACCCTCCCTCATCCCCAAACATGCCCAATCTGTCGTTATCGGCAGATTGACCGGCATGTTCAGGTGATGGCTAATCGCTGGTCGTTTCCAACATTATAATGCACGACTTGTAAACGATTAATTAATGAGCACGATTACGACAATGTAATCGTGCAATCGCTCATTAATTATGCACAAATTGTGTGCTATAATGTCGGAAATGACAAGCAATGCACGCTCCTGCTGGCCGTTTCTGACATCAATCATCGCCCGAACATACCGCTCAATCTGCCGATAATGACAGATTGGCCATGATCGGGGACGAGGGAGGGTGCCTACACTGAACGACTAATCGTTCAGTGTAGGCACTGCAGGGGATGGGGAACAACGGTATGATTACAATTTCGTAATCGTACTGTCTTTCACTAGTCGCCTAGTGGATGTGCGGCTTAACACTGATATATAATGCAGTGATAGTATGCTCTGTGTTCTTCTAACACTGATATATAAAGCAGTGATAGTGTGCTCTGTAATCTAACTGATATATATATATATATATATTAGGGGTGAGCGGGTTCGGATTTCTGAAATCCGAACCCCCCCGAGCCCCCCCGATCCGAGGCAGATCCGAGTCAGGCTCGACTTTTCCCGCCTGACTCGGATCTGAAATCGAGGCAAAACGTCATCATCCCGCCTTCCGGGTCTCGCGGGTTTTGGATCCTATATAAGGTACCCGCGTCTGCGCCATTTTCTCAATCGGCTGTGGACAGTGAAGAGGGAGGGTGGGAGTTAGGGCTGGCTGGGCTGTGTAGTGTAGTGTAGTGCAGAGTAGTGTTGTGCTGTGCTGTGCTGCGCTGTGCTGCTGTTGTCCACTACTTCAAAGTCCATAGGGGCTGGCTGTGTTGTGCTGTGCTGCTGTTGTTAATAGGGGCTGTGTCCACTACTTCAAAGTCCATAGGGGCTGGCTGGACTGTGTTGTGCAGTCAGTTCTCCATAGGGGCTGTGTCCACTCCAAAGTCCTGTGCAGTGTCCTAGTCCTAAAGGGGTGCTGTAGTGTTGTCCAGGGGGTGCTCTGTCCATCAGGGGTGCTCCCCCCAAGTGCTAAAAAAATAATATTTTTTGTGTGTTTGTGAATTGTGTGCGCAGTAGCCGCACGTGCATCAACAAAGTAGTGCCAAGCGTGCGCCTGTGTCATAAGTAAAGGGCCGGCTGGCTTGACCGTTAAAGGGTGCTGTAACCCCCAAAGTAAACTCCAGTCCAAACCCAAAATAAAATTATTTTCTGTGTTTGTGAATTGTGTGCGCAGTAGCCGCACGTGCATCAACAAAGTAGTGCCAAGCGTGCGCCTGTGTCATAAGTAAAGGGCCGGCTGGCTTGACCGTTAAAGGGTGCTGTAACCCCCAAAGTACACTCCAGTCCCAACCAAAAAAAAAATTATTTTCTGTGTTTGTGAATTGTGTGCGCAGTAGCCGCACGTGCATCAACAAATTAGTGCCAAGCGTGCGCCTGTGTCATAAGTAAAGGGCCGGCTGGCTTGACCGTTAAAGGGTGCTGTAACGCCCAAAGTACACTCCAGTCCAAACCAAAAAAAAAATTATTTTCTGTGTTTGTGAATTGTGTGCGCAGTAGCCGCACGTGCATCAACAAAGTAGTGCCAAGCGTGCGCCTGTGTCATAAGTAAAGGGCCGGCTGGCTTGACCGTTAAAGGGTGCTGTAACCCCCAAAGTACACTCCAGTCCAAACCAAAAATATATATATTTTCTTTGTTTGTGAATTGTGTGCGCAGTAGCCGCACGTGCATCAACAAAGTAGTGCCAAGCGTGCGCCTGTGTCATAAGTAAAGGGCCGGCTGGCTTGACCATTAAAGGGTGCTGTAACCCCCAAAGTACACTCCAGTCCAAACCAAAAAAAAAATTATTTTCTGTGTTTGTGAATTGTGTGCGCAGTAGCCGCACGTGCATCAACAAAGTAGTGCCAAGCGTGCGCCTGTGTCATAAGTAAAGGGCCGGCTGGCTTGACCGTTAAAGGGTGCTGTAACCCCCAAAGTACACTCCAATCCAAACCAAAAAAAAAATTATTTTCTGTGTTTGTGAATTGTGTGCGCAGTAGCCGCACGTGCATCAACAAAGTAGTGCCAAGCGTGCGCCTGTGTCATAAGTAAAGGGCCGGCTGGCTTGACCGTTAAAGGGTGCTGTAACCCCCAAAGTACACTCCAGTCCAAACCAAAAAAAAAATTATTTTCTGTGTTTGTGAATTGTGTGCGCAGTAGCCGCACGTGCATCAACAAAGGAGCAGCGCCAAGCGTGCGCCTGTGTCCCATAAGTAAAGAGCCGGCTGGCTCATTTCTTAAAGGCTGGTGTAACCCACAAAGTGCACTACTCTCCAGCAAAAATATAGAAATATTTTCTGTGTTTAGCCGCACGTATATATCAAATCGATATAACATAAATGGAGGACCAAACTTTCTCCGATAAAAATAAAATAGAGAAAGATCAAGAACCACTTCCTCCTAGTGCTGAAGCTGCTGCCACTAGTCATGACATAGACGATAACATGCCATCAACGTCGTCTGCCAAGGCCGATGCCCAATGTCATAATAGAGGGCACATACAATCCCAAATGACAAAGTTCAGGAAAATGACCTTGAAAAAAACATTTAAATCAGCTGAAGAGAAATGTAAACTTGCCAATATGCCATTTACGACATGGAGTGGCAAGGAACGGCTAAGGTCGATCCCTAGTATGTTCATGACTAGTGGTTCAGCTTCACATGACGATGGAAGCCCTCCTCCCACTAAAAAAATCAAAAGAGTTAAGCTGGCAAAAGCACAGCGAAGAACTGTGCTTTCTAAGAAGATATCACAAATCCCCAAGGAGAGTCCAAGTGTGGTGGTGGTTGCGATGCCTGACCTTCCCAGCACTGGACGGGAAGAGGTGGCTCTTTCCACCATTTGCACGCCCCCTGCAAGTGCTGAAAGGAGCACCCACAGTCCACTTGCTGATATGCAAATTGAAGATGTCACTGTTGAAGTACAACAGGATGAGGATACTGGTGTAGCTGGCACTGAGGAGGAAGTTGGCGAGGAGGATTCTGATGGTGATGTGGTTTGTTTAAATCAGGCTCCGGGGGAGACAGTTGTTGTCCGTGGGATGAAAAAGCCCATCACGGTCATGCCTGGGCAGAAGACCAAACATTCCACCTCTTTGGTCTGGCAATATTTCTATCCAAATCCGGACAACAACTGTCTTGCCATATGTACCTTATGTAAAGGTGGAATAAGTAGGGGTAGGGACGTTAACCACCTAGGAACATCCTCCCTTATACGGCACCTGCAGCGCGTTCATAATAAGTTACTGTCAAGTTCAGAAACTTTGGCTAAGACCGTAAGCAGTCCAGGGACACCTAAATCCCGTTGTCCTGTTGTATCCAAGCGCCTGCAAACCACACCGTCAACTCCCTCCTCGTCAATTTCCTCCTTAGTCAGGATCGGAAGTAGTCCTGCAGGCCATGTCACTGGCATGACTGACTCTCCTATCCCGGATTCCTCTGGAGGATCCTGCATTGCTACGCCTCCTGCTGCCGCTGCTGCTGTTGCTGCTGCTGGGAGTCGTTCATCATCCCAGAGAGGAAGTAGGAACACCACTACTTTTACTAAACAATTGACCCTCCAACAGTCCTTAGCGAGGAGGATGAAGTACGACAGCAGTCATCCTGAAGCAAAACGTATAACTGATGCCTTGACTGCTATGTTGGTGTTAGACGTGCGTCCGGTATCCGCCATTAGTGCAGTGGGATTTAGACAATTGCTGGAGGTAGTGTGTCCCCGGTTCCAAATCCCGTCTAGATTCCACTTCACTAGGCAGGCGATACCGAGACTGTACAGGTACAGAAACGTCAGAAAAAGTGTCCTCAGTGTCCTGAAAAATGCCGTTGTACCCAATGTCCACTTAACCACGGACATGTGGACAAGTGGAACAGGGCAGACTAAGGACTATATGACTGTGACAGCCCACTGAGTAGATGTATCACCTTACGCAGCAACAGCAGCAGCGTCACCAGTCGCAGCATCTCAGAAACGCCAGCTCGTTCCAAGGCAGGCTACGCTGTGTATCACCGGTTTCAGTAAGAGGCACACCGCCGACAACCTCTTAGAGAAACTGAGGGAAATCATCGCCCAGTGCCTTACCCCACTTAGACTCTCCTGGGGATTTGTGATATCTGACAACGCTACCAATATTGTGCGGGCATTACATCTGGGCAAATTCCAGCACGTCCCATGTTTTGCTCACACAATAAACTTGGTGGTGCAGAATTTTCTGAAAAGCGACAGGGGTGTGCAGGAGACGCTTTGGGTGGCCCGAAAAATTTCAGGCCACTTTCGCCATTCAGCGACTGCGTGCCGAAGACTGGAGCGCCAGCAAACACTCTTGAACCTGCCCCGCCATCACCTGAAGCAAGAGGTTGTGACGTGGTGGAACTCAACCCTCTATATGCTTCAGAGGATGGAGGAGCAGCAAAAGGCCATTCAAGCCTATACATCCACCTATGACATAGGCAAAGGAGGGGGTATGCATCTGACTCAAGCACAGTGGAGAATGATTTCCGTGTTGTGCAAGGTTCTCCAGCCCTTCGAACTTGCCACACGTGAAGTCAGTTCAGACACTGCCAGCTTGAGTCAGGTCATTCCCCTCATCAGGCTTTTGCAGAAGCAGCTGGAGAAAGTGAAGGAGGAGCTAAGATGGAGCGATTCCGCTCGGCATGTGGGACTTGTGGATGAAGCCCTTCATTCGCTTTGCCAGGATTCCAGAGTGGTCAATCTGTTGAAATCAGACCACTACATTTTGGCCACCGTGCTCGATCCTAGGTTTAAAGCCTATGTGGTGTCTTTCTTTCCGGCCGACACAAGCCTGCAGAGGTGCAAAGACCTGCTGGTGAACACACTGTCAGCTGAAGCGGAACGTGACACGTCAACAGCTCCTTCTTCATTTTCTCCCGCAACTGGGGCTGCCAGGAAAAAACTTAGGTATCCTAAGCAACCCGCTGGCGGTGATGCAGGGCAGGCAGGACCAAGTTTGGACATCTGGTCCGGACTGAAGGACCTGGCAACAATTTCTGACATGTCTACTGTCACTGCATATGATACTGTCACCATTGACAGAATGGTGGAGGATTACATCGGTGACAGCATCCAAGTAGGCATGTCAGACAGTCCATACCTGTACTGGCAGGAAAAAGAGGCAATTTGGAGGCCCCTGTACAAACTGGCTCTATTTTACCTGAGTTGCCCCCCCTCCAGTGTGTACTCCGAAAGAGTGTTTAGTGCAGCCGGGAACCTTGTCAGCGAAAGGCGTAGGAGGTTGCTTCCACAGAATGTGGAGAAGATGATGTTCATCAAAATGAATTATCAGCTCTTCCAGGGAGACCAGCCTCCAGAACGTACAGAGGGACCTGTGGTGGTGGATTCAAGTGGGGACGAGTTAATACTTTGTGAGGATGAGGATGTACACACTGAAGAGGGTGAGGAATCGGTGGATGAGGAGGATGAGGATGACATCTTGCCTCCGTAGAGCCAGTTTGTGCAGGGACACATTAATTGCCAGCTTGTTTTGTGGGGGCCCAAACGAACCAATCATTTCAGCCACAGTTGTGTGGCAGACCCTGGCGCTGAAATGATTGGTTTGTTAAAGTGTGCATGTCCTGTTTATACAACATAAGGGTGGGTGGGAGGGCCCAAGGACAATTCCATCTTGCACCTCTTTTTTTTCTTTGCATTATGTACAGTTTGGGGCCTAGTTTTTCAAACTGCCATCCTGTCTGCCACTGCAGTATCACGCCTAGATGGGTCACGTGTTTGTGCCGCCCACTCGTGTCGCTTAGCATAGTCATCCAGCTACCTCGGTGCAACCTTTTGGACATAAAAACACTATTGTGAGGTGTGAGGTGTTCAGAATAGACTGGAAATGAGTGGAAATTAAGGTTATTGAGGTTAATAATAGCATAGGAGCAGAAAAACCTACAAATTCTGTGATTTTAGCTGTTTTTATGCTTTTTTTCAAAAAAATACAGATCCAAAACACAAAACCCAGAACCCAAAACACGGAAGGGTGGTTTTGACAAAACCAATCCAGATCCAAAACACGAAGAAAGATCCAGATCCAAAACCAAAACACAAAACACGAAAAGTGGCCGGTGCACACCCCTAATATATATATATATAATACAGTGATAGTGTGCTCTGTGTTCTAACACTGATATATAATACAGTGATAGTGTGCTCTGTGATCTAACACTGATATACTGTACAATACAGTGCTCTATAATCTAACACTGATATGCTGTATAATATAGTGATAGTGTGCTCTGTAATTAAATACTGATATACTGTATAATACAGTGATATTGTGCTCTGTAATTAAATACTGATATGCTGTATAATACAGTGATAGTGTGCTCTATAATATAACACTGATATACTGTATAATATAGTGATAGTGTGCTCGGTAATCTAACTGATATATATATATATATATATATATATAATACAGTGATAGTGTGCTCTGTGATCTAACACTGATATACAGTATAATACAGTGATAGTGTGCTCTATAATCTATAATCTAACACTGATATACTGTATAATACAGTGATATTGTGCTCTGTAATCTAACACTGATATGCTGTATAATACAGTGATAATATGCTCTGTAATCTAACACTGTTATACTGTATAATTAATACAGTGATATTGTGACCTGTAATCTAACACTGATTTGCTGTGTAATACAGTGATAATGTGCTCTGTAATCTAACTGATATACTGTATAATACAGTGATATTGTGCTCTGTAATCTAACACTGATATGATGTATAATACAGCGATATTGTGCTCTGTAATCTAACACTGATATGCTGTATAATACAGTGATAGTGTGCTCTATAATCTGTAATCTAACACTGATATACTGTATAATACAGTGATAATGTGCTCTGTAATCTAATTGATATGCTGTATAATACAGTGATAATGTGCTCTGTAATCTAACACTGATATACTGTATAATACAGTGATAATGTGCTCTGTAATCTAACTGATATGCTGTATAATACAGTGATAATGTGCTCTGTAATCTAACACTGATAGGCTGTATAATACAGTGATAATGTGCTCTGTAATCTAATTGATATGCTGTATAATACAGTGATATTGTGCTCTGTAATCTAACACTGATATGCTATATAATACAGCGATATTGTGCTCTGTAATCTAACACTGATATGCTGTATAATACAGTGATAGTGTGCTCTATAATATAACACTGATATACTGTATAATACAGCGATATTGTGCTCTGTAATCTAACACTGATATACTGTATAATACAGCGATATTGTGCTCTGTAATCTAACACTGATATACTGTATAATACAGTGATATTGTGCTCTGTAATCTAACACTGATATACTGTATAATACAGTGATATTGTGCTCTGTAATCGAACACTGATATGCTGTATAATACAGTGATAGTGTGCTCTATAATCTGTAATCTAACACTGATATACTGTATAATACAGTGATAATGTGCTCTGTAATTTAACTGATATATATATATATATATATATATATATATAATACCGTGATAGTGTGCTCTGTGTTCTAACACTGATATATAATACAGTGATAGTGTGCTCTGTGATCTAACACTGATATACTGTACAATACAGTGCTCTATAATCTATAATCTAACACTGATATGCTATATAATACAGTGATAGTGTGCTCTGTGATCTAACACTGATATGCTGTATAATATAGTGATAGTGTGCTCTGTAATTAAATACTGATATACTGTATAATACAGTGATATTGTGCTCTGTAATTAAATACTGATATGCTGTATAATACAGTGATAGTGTGCTCTATAATATAACACTGATATACTGCATAATATAGTGATAGTGTGCTCTGTAATCTAACTGATATATATATAATACAGTGATAGTGTGCTCTGTGATCTAACACTGATATACAGTATAATACTGTGATAGTGTGCTCTATAATCTATAATCTAACACTGATATACTGTATAATACAGTGATATTGTTCTCTGTAATCTAACACTGATATGCTGTATAATACAGTGATAATGTGCTCTGTAATCTAACACTGTTATACTGTATAATTAATACAGTGATATTGTGCTCTGTAATCTAACACTGATATGCTGTATAATACAGTGATATTGTGCTCTGTAATCTAACACTGATATGCTGTATAATACAGTGATATTGTGCTCTGTAATCTAACACTGATATGATGTATAATACAGCGATATTGTGCTCTGTAATCTAACACTGATATGCTGTATAATACAGTGATAATGTGTTCTATAATATAATACTGATATACTGTATAATACAGTGATAGTGTGCTCTGTAATCTAACACTGATATACTGTATAATACAGTGATAATGTGCTCTGTAAACTAACACTGATATACTGTATAATACAGTGATAATGTGCTCTGTAATCTAACACTGATATGATGTATAATACAGTGATAGTGTGCTCTGTAATCTAACACTGATATACTGTATAATACAGTGATAATGTGCTCTGTAAACTAACACTGATATACTGTATAATACAGTGATAATGTGCTCTGTAATCTAACACTGATATGATGTATAATACAGTGATAGTGTGCTCTATAATATAACACTGATATACTGTATAATATAGCGATATTGTGCTCTGTAATCTAACACTGATATACTGTATAATACAGCGATAGTGTGCTCTGTAATCTAACACTGATATACTGTATAATACAGTGATAATGTGCTCTGTAAACTAACACTGATATACTGTATAATACAGTGATAATGTGCTCTGTAATCTAACACTGATATGATGTATAATACAGTGATAGTGTGCTCTATAATCTGTAATCTAACACTGATATACTGTATAATACAGTGATAATGTGCTCTGTAATCTAATTGATATGCTGTATAATACAGTGATAATGTGCTCTGTAATCTAACACTGATATACTGTATAATACAGTGATAATGTGCTCTGTAATCTAACACTGATATACTGTATAATACAGTGATAATGTGCTCTGTAATCTAACACTGATATGCTGTATAATACAGTGATAGTGTGCTCTGTAATCTAACACTGATATGCTGTATAATACAGTGATAATGTGTTCTATAATATAATACTGATATACTGTATAATACAGTGATAGTGTGCTCTGTAATCTAACACTGATATACTGTATAATACAGTGATAATGTGCTCTGTAAACTAACACTGATATACTGTATAATACAGTGATAATGTGCTCTGTAATCTAACACTGATATGATGTATAATACAGTGATAGTGTGCTCTATAATCTGTAATCTAACACTGATATACTGTATAATACAGTGATAATGTGCTCTGTAATCTAATTGATATGCTGTATAATACAGTGATAATGTGCTCTGTAATCTAACACTGATATACTGTATAATACAGTGATAATGTGCTCTGTAATCTAACACTGATATACTGTATAATACAGTGATAATGTGCTCTGTAATCTAACACTGATATGCTGTATAATACAGTGATAGTGTGCTCTGTAATCTAACACTGATATGCTGTATAATACAGTGATAATGTGTTCTATAATATAATACTGATATGCTGTATAATACAGTGATAGCGTGATCTGTAATCTAACACTGATATGCTGTATAATACAGCGATATTGTGCTCTGTAATCTAACACTGATATGCTGTATAATACAGTGATAGTGTGTTCTGTAATCTAACACTGATATACTGTATAATACAGTGATAGTGTGCTCTGTAATCTAACACTGATATGCTGTATAATACAGTGATAATGTGCTCTGTAATCTAACACTGATATACTGTATAATACAGTGATAATGTGCTCTGTAATCTAATTGATATGCTGTATAATACAGTGATAATGTGCTCTGTAATCTAACACTGATATGCTGTATAATACAGTGATAGTGTGCTCTGTAATCTAACACTGATATGCTGTATAATACAGTGATAGCGTGATCTGTAATCTAACACTGATATGCTGTATAATACAGCGATATTGTGCTCTGTAATCTAACACTGATATGCTGTATAATACAGTGATAGTGTGCTCTGTAATCTAACACTGATATGCTGTATAATACAGTGATAGTGTGCTCTGTAATCTAACACTGATATGCTGTATAATACAGTGATATTGTGCTCTATAATATAACACTGATATACTGTATAATACAGCGATATTGTGCTCTGTAATCTAACACTGATATACTGTATAATACAGCGATATTGTGCTCTGTAATCTAACACTGATATGCTGTATAATACAGCGATAGTGTGCTCTATAATATAACACTGATATACTGTATAATACAGCGATATTGTGCTCTGTAATCTAACACTGATATACTGTATAATACAGCGATATTGTGCTCTGTAATCTAACACTGATATACTGTATAATACAGCGATATTGTGCTCTGTAATCTAACACTGATATACTGTATAATACAGCGATATTGTGCTCTGTAATCTAACACTGATATGCTGTATAATACAGTGATAGTGTGCTCTATAATCTGTAAACTAACACTGATATGATGTATAATACAGTGATATTGTGCTCTGTAAACTAACACTGATATGATGTATAATACAGTGATAATGTGCTCTGTAATCTAACACTGATATACTGTATAATATAGTGATAATGTGCTCTGTAATCTAACACTGATATACTGTATAATACAGTGATATTGTGCTCTGTAATCTAACACTGATATGCTGTATAATACAGCGATATTGTGCTCTGTAATCTAACACTGATATGCTGTATAATACAGTGATAGTGTGCTCTATAATATAACACTGATATACTGTATAATACAGTGATAGTGTGCTCTGTAATCTAACACTGATATACTGTATAATATAGTGATAATGTGCTCTGTAATCTAACACTGATATACTGTATAATACAGTGATAATGTGCTCTGTAATCTAACACTGATATACTGTATAATATAGTGATAATGTGCTCTGTAATCTAACTCTGATATACTGTATAATACAGTGATAATGTGCTCTGTAATCTATAATATAACACTGATATGCTGTATAATACAGTGATAGTGTGCTCTGTAATCTAACACTGATATACTGTATAATACAGTGATAATGTGCTCTGTAATCTATAATATAACACTGATATGCTGTATAATACAGTGATAGTGTGCTCTGTAATCTAACACTGATATACTGTATAATATAGTGATAATGTGCTCTGTAATCTAACACTGATATACTGTATAATATAGTGATAATGTGCTCTGTAATCTAACACTGATATACTGTATAATATAGTGATAATGTGCTCTGTAATCTAACTCTGATATACTGTATAATATAGTGATAGTGTGCTCTATAATCTGTAATCTAACACTGATATACTGTATAATACAGTGATAATGTGCTCTGTAAACTAACACTGATATGCTGTATAATACAGTGATAATGTGCTCTGTAAACTAACACTGATATGCTGTATAATACAGTGATAATGTGCTCTGTAATCTAACACTGATGTGATGTATAATACAGTGATAATGTGCTCTGTAATCTAACACTGATATACTGTATAATATAGTGATAATGTGCTCTGTAATCTAACACTGATATACTGTATAATATAGTGATAGTGTGCTCTGTAATCTATTCACTGATGTGTGAGGTAATGCAGCAAGCATGAATGAAATCTAATATCACGCTGTGATCTAAACACAAATCTATATTCTTTTTATTTTTTAGAAAAAAAAAAAAAAACAGTTGAGCCTCTAAAAGTCTCTGCTACTAGATGGTAAATAAAAATGAGTGCATAAAATCCAGGAATCTAAAATACACATTTCATTTCATCAGAAGGTTTTACCTTTATGTCTTGTCTGGATATAAGCACCTTGCTGCTCACACTACATGGAGATAATGTCCAGGAACAATACCTACTGTAGGTCATACATACATGACGGAAAGTATTAAATGAGAATGCTGCTAGACTGGTTTGAATGGTAATGTCTGCAAGTAAGCCTGCCATTTGTTACCTGTTGATAGGGGCGGATTGGGAAAGTTTTGAGAATGACACAAGTATTCGTTTTAACAAAGTCTGCTGCTTCAGTTTTTATCATGGCAATTTGCATATGCTCCAAAATGTCATGAAGAGTGATCAGATGAATTGCAATTAATTGCAATGCACTTAGGGCCTGATTCAGAACTGCTGGCAAAAACCGAGCGCTCGCTTTGAATCAGGGCAGCCGTTTTTTTTTTTTTTTTAAACTGGCCTCCTGGCCGCTCGCATAGCTGTGGGTGACCACCCACAGCTTTTGCGAGCGGCCAGGTGATGGTCACTATGGTTGCGACCATCGGCTTGCGACGAGACCCTTGTGGTAGAGTCTCGTTCCCGCAAGCTCCAGTGAGCTTTCGGCTCTAATAGAGCTGGAAGCTCACCACTGACATCACTTGTGATGTCAGTGGGGCCGCCCCCAAATGGCAGGCGTTCCTTCGGGAATGCCTCCGTTTGGCCAGCCACCCCCTGACCCACCTACCAAATGGGGCGAGCTGTCGATCAACATCTACAGACGCCCCTTTTGGATGAGACCGCCGGAGCAAGTGATTTCTCGCTCGCTCAGGGGCTTGCGCATGCGCAGTGCGTGCACACTGTTGGCCATCGACCCGCTTGCGAGCGGGTCTGAATCAGGCCCTTAATCCCAAAAACAACATTTCCACTGCATTTCAGCCTTGCCACAAAAAGACCAGCTGACATCATGTCATTGATTGTCTTGTTAACACAGATGAGAGTGTTGACGAGGACAATGCTGGAGATCACTCTGTCATGCGGATTGAGTTAGAATAACAAACTGGAAGCTTTAAAAGGAGGGTGGAGCTTGAAATCATTGTTCTTCCTCTGTTAACCATGGTTACCTGGAAGGAAACATGTGCAATCATCATTGCTTTGCACAAAAAGGGCTTCACAGGCAAGGATATTGCTGCTAGCAAGATTGCACCTAAATCAACCATTTATCGGATCATCAAGAACTTCAAGGAGAGAGGTTCAATAGTTGTGAAGAAGGCTTCAGGGCACCCAAGAACATCCAGCAAGCGCAAGGACCGTCTCCTAAAGTTGATTCAGCTGCGGGATTGGGGCACAACCAGTGTAGAGCTTGCTCAGGAATGGCAGCAGGCAGGTGTGAGTGCAGCTGCACGCACAGTGAGGTGAAGACTTTGGCGGATGGCCTTGTGTCAAGAAGAGCAGCAAAGAAGCCACTTCTCTCCAGGAAAAACATCAAGGACAGACTGATATTCTGCAAAAGGTACAGAGATGGACTGCTGAGGACTGGGGTAAAGTTATTTTCTCTGATGAATCCCCTTTCAGATTGTTTGGGGCATCTGGGAAAACACTTGTCTGGAGAAGGAAAGGTGAGCGCTACCATCAGTCCTGTGTCATAACAACAGTAAAGCATCCTGAGACCATTCATGTGTGGGGTTGCTTCTCAGCCAAGGGAGTGGGCTCACTTACAATATTGCCTAACAACACAGCCATGAATAAAGAATGGTACCAAAACATCCTCCATGAGCAAGTTCTCCCAACCATCCAAGAACAGTTTGGAGACGAACAATGCCTTTTCCAGCATGATGGAGCACCTTGCCATGAGGCAAAAGTGATAACTAAGTGGCTCGGGGAACAAAACATCAACATTTTGGGTCCATGGCCAGGAAACTCCCCAGATCTTAATCCCATTGAGAACTAGTGGTCAATCCTCAAGAGGCGGGTATCAACACAAAAACTCACAAATTCTGACAAACTCCAAGCATTTATTAGGCAAATATGGGTGGCCATCAGTCAGCATGTAGACCAGAAGTTGATTGACAGTGCATAATAGTGGGTTTTGTTCTGATTGAATTGAATATTTATACCACATAACCAAATGAGTGAGTACAAATTAACACACTTATTTATAAGTAACAAACAAGCAACAAACAAACAATTAACATACAAAGTATACAGTATACTCAAGTTTTGTCTGTATTCAGACAACACAGGTGATTCATCATCTTCAACATAAGATGTAGTTCATCTTCATCTAGGGAGCCCTAGTTTTATCAACTCCCATGTCTTCCAATTTACATTGAACCCTACTGCAGTCTCAGGTCCATACACAAGCCAAAGAGCCTTTGTCTAGGTCTTGATTTATATACCATAGTCTGGGTGTTGGATTTCTGGATATTAAGCCCATATTAGTTACATACTGGGTATCAAAACTGATTGGTACAACATAGCATGGACCATTCTTATCTCTTGCACATGCTCAGTAAGCACTAACATATAACTAGACAAAGAAATACAGCAATGACGTGTCCTAGAATGCCTGGAGTTACACTGTCTCAATGCTCCTCTTTGTCTAAAGAATATGGACATCATTGTCAATAACCCATAATGCTTAGCATCTCTACACATCTTACAAAGGTAATTATATTGGAATGTGGCTAATTGTCTACAACTAACACCATATAAGAGCTTAAGGGCTCATTATACATCTCTGATAATGACAGCTACAAGTAGGCCCTTCAATATATGTCTTGTCTGACCCCAAAGGTGAATCTGACAAGTCTATGCATAGACTGCATGAATACAATCTCTTTTCAAACCTCAGTGGAGCCTAGCACAGGTTGTGTGTTACAATTTATATACCTTTTTAGAAATTAATTATTTAACCCACTGGTTACAGACAGCATGCCAGGGCGAATTGCAGAGTCTTGAAAAAGAAGGGTCAACACTGCAAACATTGACTCTTTGCATAAACTTAATATAATTGTCAATAAAAGCCTTTGACACTTATGAAATGCTTGTAATTTACCTTCAGTATACCATAGTAACATCTGACAAAATGGTCTAAAAACACTGAAGCAGCAAACTTTGTGAAAACCAATACTTGTTTCATTCTCAAAACTTTTGGCCATGGCTGTAGATGTCCGGCGCCACTGGCAAAGTAAATGACTTGATGCCAACCTCTCCCACCCCCCCATTTTTACTTAGACCTTGGCCATCAGGGGATGGACAAGTTTGGTATGTCTCCTGCCACTACAAAAAGATTCACCCTGTCACGACCACTGTAGAGAATTCCCCTTTGGAGGGAGTGAAAGCTTAGGTCCTGGGTTGAGGAAGGAACTGGAGGGTGGGGCATGTTATATGATCTCCTCATCCATGGATGTCAGACATTGATGAGACCAGTCCAAAGGCACAGAGTCTAACCAGCTGGGAGGTGTTCACCAGTGACCTCACCAATTGTGATATGGGTTTAAGCTGCACCCAACTGGCAGGTCGTGGCCCTTTGGACTGGTGTCTGATACTGTGGGAATAGAGACAGATATAAATGGCCCAGAAGATATACTTCTAACAAGAAGCACCTGAACAGGAGTTTGATACTAATCCTAGGATGCTGGTAGTGTTAGGGGTCCAGTAATGACAAGGGGAGCACTCAAGAGTTTGTACACTGGAGAGGAGCTCTGACCCAATACTGCATTGAGATTGGCACAAATAACTAGTACACCCAAAGGGGTCCTTGACGCAATCCTGCATCGGAATTCGGTATTTGTCAGCACACAGGGAAGATGTTAGGACACACTGTTGCACAAAGAGTTGGCACTTGTCAGCACACAGGCAAGATGTTAAGACGCTCTGTTGCACAAAGAGTTGGCACTTGTCAGCACACAGGCAAGATGTGAAGATGCTCTGTTGCAAAAAGAGTTGGCACTTGTCAGCACTTGTCAGCACACAACCAAGATGTTTAAGACGCTCTGTTGCACAAGGAGTTGGTACTAGTAGACACAAGGATATCATGCAGAGGGAACCTGGAACAAGATAGCGGCAGTAAACACTAGGTAGCGACAACATTGCACAGGCAACTTCCTGCTGTCCGGAGACTGGCTTTATACCCTGAGGTAGCAGATCATTGGTGGACAGCGTCAGCTGACCACCACCATGCTAACATTGGGTAAAGGGTAGTCAGGTGATGAAGACTGTCATGGCTGCGCCCATGATAGCAACTGCAGTAACCATGGCACGGCACAGCTCATGGATGTCCACATGGCTCTTAGGCATAATACTGAGTGCATCACTCGCCGCCGCATCTGACGTCTGACCACCCGATGGATCAGGGGAAGCCGGCGCTGAGGCAAGTAACAGCCGATCCTAGGCCACAACATGACACACCCTCTGTATTACAAGGAACTATGTCAACATCTTCTTATACTCCCTAATCTGTTTCTGACCTTCCAGCCTCTCCATTAGCATATGATGATGTGATCCGTGCCATCAAGGATATTATGGCCCCTATTATAAAACACCACACTGCACAATTCACTGAGGCTATAAAGTAAGTTGAAGTTCAGCTATCTGCCACAGATTTTCAGGTGATGGCGAACGAGACAAAAATTGGTGAACATGAACAGGCAATATTTTACCTCCAACTACAAATGGCGGCCCTACAGAAAGATAATTAGCATCTACTGTACTTAATAAAGTGGATGATATAGAGGACCACTCCCGCAGAAATACTGTACAGATAGTGGGACTGTCTGTAAGCCTGCGATGTCCTGACCTAGACAAATTTCTCTCTCATTTTCCATAAATTCTTGGAATAATGGATGCTATTTCCAATTTCGCTGTTGAGAAGACTTACCATTTAGGTCAACCACGAGACACTGGTCGCCCTCGTACTGCTCTTTTATGTTGCAATAACTTTGTTATTCTGGAAATGCTGCTTGTAAAATTAGTAAGATTACGTGAATGATCCATCGATTACTTCTCTTTGAAGACTATTCTTCAGAGGTCACATGGGCTCGGAAAGCTTCCTTTCTAATTTCCAGCAAGATTGAGGGCGGGATGAATATTACATCGCATTTGGGATGCGGTGCATCCCGCCACTCTTAACATGCATGCCAGCATTAATTACGCCACTATGCATGACCACAAAGAACAGCTCTCTCGGTAAGAGCTGTCCTTTGCAAATAAAGGGACTTCTGAGTCTATGACACAAAAGTCCCTCTGGCGTTCTTCTGTGAATACCATGGGCGGTGCTGGGAGGGATCTAATTGGAGCGTTCATTGGCTGAGAAAGGCGAGCCTCCACCTCTGTCAGCCATTGATGGGTTCCCACCATTGACTTCAATGGTGGGAATTATTCATTGGTTGAGAGAGGCAGAGGCTCGCCTCTCTTAGCTAATGAATTGTCAGCCAAAGCATTTTTATGGGAAATGCAGTGGCTGAGCTGTCATTCACAAGGTGCTGTCCTTAGAGGACAATAACTGTCCGTGGGCTCGTGTAATGGCATTTTTTTTCTCCCAAAGATGTGGATGCCTACAGGGACAGAAGAAGTCCGGAACAAAGAGGTAGGTGAGTATAGATTTTTTTACAGGTGTTGTGGATGCTACAGGACAAGTGGACATGGATGGCTACAGGGATTATAAGTATGCGTCAGTGTGAGTATGAATGTGAGTGTCCAAGTATGTTTTAATAAAATGTTACTTTCATGTGTGTGTCTTGTGGTAAGAAAACTTTGGATCCTCACCATTGCAGGGTTAGCCATCAGAAACCAAACCATCGATGGTTCCCAGGAAACACCACCCTAGTCCAGAAGATGCCCATCCCAGCCAAAGGTCTAATTAGCCAGCACTCCAGAATCACTTCCTTATAACTCACCTTGTCTCCCCATGCATGGTCAAGGAGATGAATGAATAATAATAATCTTGCTTGTGTATCTACTGAGTATGGTAGAGATATAATTAAATTTGAAGGTGCTTTCTTATAAACAACTAAAAGCTACCACTTTTTGAAGAACTTTTATTTCTCACATAGAGATGTATCATAACATTAAGGGGGAGAAGTATCAAATCTTTCACAAAGATCAAATGAAGAAGTTGTCCAAACCAAACAACCAATCAGCTACTAGCTGGCATTTCATAATCTGTACTTGATAAACCAAGGGATTCCAGCCCTGGATTGACCACATTGGGGCTGGTTAGCATTATGATAGGGGGACCCCACGCTGTGTTCCTCCCTGCTATAGTGTTATCCCCTGGCTGGTTCAGCCTAGTGCCGGTTATTGGCAACTAGGGGGAACCCCACACCATTTCCCCCCTATTTTTAAATACGAGCCCGGGCTTAGAGGTCCAGGGCTGGTTATGGATTTGAAAAGGGATCCCAGCACTTTTTTTTCTTAAATTTAACTATTTATGGTCATATTGACATTCATAATATAAGCATGTCTATATTATGACTGTCAACATTTTAAATGTATCTAAATTTTGACTGACGACAATTTGACTGATGACATTTTTACAGTGTTTACATTTTAACTGTCGACCTTAAGACCCCGTTGACCTTTGGGTTGTCGACATTTTAACACTTGACATTTTGATTGTCTATGTTTTGGCTGTCTAAATTTTGATTACATCCAGTCACCTACATACCATCCTTCAGGCCAATTGTGGCCTCTAGTATCACAGATTAGGAGGCACAGAGAAGCAATCAAATGGAACTGGATCAGACACTGTGTTGCTTTAGGCTGTCTGTGAGCATATTTGATTGCAGATCCTTTGAAGAAATGTTGTGATTGTGAATAGTAGTTTTCCCCCTTCAGCCCCTCTATCCTAAGTGGGCCTGAAGAGGAGATGAAGAGTGAGTACCACCTATAAGACACCATTATTATTATTATTTTTTTTAAATCAGGTGTTTTTTATTGAAAGTTTTCCATAAACATAACATTCAAAGAAAAAACGAAAATAAAATAGCATCATCATTATATTGAAACACAGTCATGAGTAGGCTGTTATAGATTATACTGTTACAATAAACAGGGAAGAAAATTATTGAAATAGACATTATATAAGCAAACATGACATTTGTAATTATTTTGCGCCGACTAAAAAGGTTATAAATGATTACGAATGCAACTGTTGCATCGTAACATGCAATGTACAAATTGCCAGAAAACAATAAAAAAAAAAACCAGGTTATTACATAACATCACATCAGTATAACACTTTAATTAGTAAAATATTGGGAATACATTTATAAATTCACTACAAGCCAAGGTAAGCCAGATACAACTCGACTCCAATCAGTATATTTATACGTCAGTCTCTGCCTCATTCGCTCTGGCCAATTCTGAGTGACACCATCTGTCCCATTTTTTGTGATATGTATTCATAGCATTGCGGGACCTAAACATGTGTCTTTCATGTCTGATTACAACATTCACCAACGCTCTCCACTTATGTAGAACGGGGAAGTCAGCTGTAAACCACGTGCGGGCCACAATCACTTTAGCCATTGTGGAGAGACACATAACATATCGATAGAGTACTGGGGAGTGCGTTTCTTCCAAATCCAGTCCGAACAAACAAGTCACAGGACTAAAGTCTGGCAGAGAAGGTTCCGTAATCAAAATATCTCCCCATACCTGCCTCCAAAATTCATTTACTAATGGACAGCTCCATAATAAGTGCCAGAAACCAGCACTCTCTTCCTGACATCTAGGACAAAGTGAGTCCATTCTAAATCCAGCTCGGTGCAGGGATACAGGTGTACGGTATACTCTGTGCAATACGTAATAATGCACCTGTTGATACCTAATACATGGAGTAGTATAACTAATTGAACCCAAGATCTGTAGCCAGTGCTCATCGGAGATGGGGCCAAAGTCAACTTCCCACCTCAGCCTGAGGGGAGCAAGCAACTCTGGGTTTAATTTATTATTAAGAGTCGCGTAAATACAGGATACCTTACCCCTAGACCCCAAGGCAGAAAGTAGAGTTTTAACAGGAGATGGAGATAGTATAGGAGCAGCTCCAGTAAACTGCGCCTGCACAGCATGTCGTAACTGTAAATACCTAAATAAGGCTACATTGGGGACAGCAAATTCAGTTTGTAATTGTGAAAATGATTTAAGATGACCATTCTCATATAACTGACCTATAGATTTAATACCCCCTAAAAGCCACAGATTGTCATTAGACAGTTTGAACAATTCAGCATAAGAACTGTTAAACCAGAGGGGGGAGTCCGCGTCTGTCCCAGACCATTCAAACAGAGTATGGGTATATCGCCAAATCAGCATAGCTTGTCGCAATAGAGGGGGCAATCTAGAGGTGGACATGCCTGATAGTAAAAATAACAAAGGGGTAAAAGAGAATCCCACCCGTTCAGTCAAGAAACTCTGTAACGTCAAACTGGAGGTATCAGATATCCACTCAGATAAATGTACTAACTGGGCAGCAATGTAGTAAAACCGGAGATTAGGAAGACCTAAGCCCCCAGAGGTTTTATTTTTACAAAGGGTTTTGATAGAAACACGAGCAGTACGACAACCCCAGATGAAAGATATAATAATACTATCAATACTACTGAACACCCTTTTAGGTAAATAAACTGGAGAATGCTGTAAGATTTATAGATACTTGGGCTGGATAGACATTTTAAACAAGTTTATACGCCCCAATACTGACAGAGGTAATTTTTTCCAAACGTGGATTTTTGCTTTAAAATTAGTGGTTATGGGGTCTATATTTTGTGAGATATAATCTGATGCCAATGGAGTAATCCCCGGCTTAGCAAGTACTACAATAATAGCCTCACACATAGACGGGGGAATAGCTCCATAGTCAAATAGTGAGTTGAATAAATTTAATAAGTAGGGATTAAAAAAATCTTTACATTTCCTATACACTTCTACAGGAATCCCATCACTGCCCGGAGCCTTAGAAGCAGGAAGGGAAGACACAGCGAAATCTATCTCCTCCAAAGTGAATGGTGCATCTAAACATGTGATAGCCTCTTGAGACAGCTTCGGCAGAGTAACACAATCCAAATATTCCCGAAGTTGATCTGGGGAATAGGAAACTCTGGAGGCATATAGGGAAGAATAGTAGTCATGAAATACCTTAGAAATATCGACACCAGAGTAGCGTAACTGGTCTCCAGAATCTCTAATACACTGTACAGTGCCAATATGGGAGTCTACCTTAGCTAAAGAGGCTAAATATCTACCCCCAATCTCCGACTGAAAATACTGATTATGTCTAGAGAAGAGTAGTCTACGTCTAGACCTGTCAAATAAGTATTCTGTCCACTCCCGCTGTGTACTCAACCACAATTCACGATCACATGGTAATCGAGAGAGGACATATTGACCCTCCAGCTGTGAGCACAAGAGCTCAAGACGAGACCCCTCCCCCCTACTATACTTTTTAATCTCAGATACCCGTCTAATAAACGAGCCTCGCATGTAAGCTTTGAAAGCATCGTGCCTAATACCTGGATTTGGACATTGGAAATTATCTATCTGGAACTCCTCCCATGCCGCAACCAGTTCAGAGCCAGCTCCCATCATAGATAGCCAGAATGGATGTAATTTCCAAAACCGCACCCCTCTATCTTGAGACATGTTTATAGCAAGTAAAATAGGAGAATGATCTGAGATACCCCTAGACAAATATTTTATATCGCTTACCATGGGCAAAATATGAGAGGACAACAAAGCTAAATCAATTCGGGACAGTGTCTGATAGGAGGTAGAATGACATGAATATTGAGTGGCATTCAGATTTCTACTACGCCAAGCATCAATCCAACCCAATTCAGCTATAAGATTGGCGAATGGAGTGGGAGAGGGAGAGGGCAGCATCAAATCAGTACTCTCCCTCCACCTGTCCAACCGACGATCTACAACGTTATTAAAGTCCCCCACACAGATCACAGGGGTATCAGGAGATTGAGCAACAAACATAGCAGCCTGCCGCATAACATCATTGCTATATGGAGGAGGGATGTATATGTATATGAAGATGAACACAATTAACAATAGCACGCATAAAGACATATCTACCTTGGGTATCAATCTGGCTGGATTCCAAATTAAAACGTAGTGATTTACTAATAAGGACCGAGACTCCTCTTGCATTATTTGAGAAAGTAGAGTGGTACATGTGACCTATCCAAGGCTTTTTAAGGGCCAATACCTTACTACCATATAAGTGAGTCTCAGAGAGACATACAAGTTCAGCCTGGTATTTCTTAATTTGCGTCAGAACAAGAGAGCGCTTGACTTTATCATTCAGGCCTCGGACATTCCAACCCAATATACGTAAATCACCTACAGACGTAGCCATGAGTTATATATCTCGACAGATTCAGGATGGCGCAGCAGGGATCATTAATGGGGAACAATACTGAGAGAGCGATGAAACATAAAGGAACGAACCCGTGTGCATCTAGCCGGCAGGGCAGCAACGAACAGCATATCACATTCAAAAAAGCAGAGACATTACAACCTGATGACAGTAAAAAAAAAAGATATAAACAAACATCCACCCCTTCCCTAACCCTCCCTGTATAACCTCGAAAACTTAAGGCATACCTAGTTCCCATGCCCTAAACTCCCCCCCCCACCTAACACTAATTAACTAACTAACCAGTATACTTCAATTTAGAGCTTGAGTTATTAGGGAATAGGAAATATATCCTACTGCTATATTCAGCAAGGAACTCCCTAAGAAAAAATAAACGTAATTGGTCCCCTGGTGGAGACAGACATCTATATATAAATCTTTTTTCTTCCCCCCCAGAGTCACACTGGAGAAAGAGAAAAAAAACAAACAAAAAAAAACACATCAAACCATTACAAAATATGGACAATAATATTTGCAAGCATTAATTCCTTTCAGCGAGGAGCACGGGGCTGACGTTCCAGCCAGGATTCCGCCTCCTTAGGATTAGCAAAAAAATGGGTGTTATTATCATGTACTACCCGCAATCTAGCAGGGAATAGCATAGAGTACTGAATATTACAGTCACGGAGTTTGCGTTTGACTTGTAGGAACTGTGAACGACTCTTCTGCACCTCCAGTGCGAAATCAGGAAAGAATGAGACGGATTGATTTTCAAATTGAAGTGGACCCCTGGTGCGGGCCAATCGAAGAGCAGTGTCCCGGTCTTTAAAGTGTAGTAAGCGGGCAATGAAGGTTCTGGCAGGAGCACCCGGTGGAGGAGGCCTGAAAGGAATTCTATGGGCACGTTCCACAGCAAACTGCGGACTAAACGCCTCACGAGAAAATAGATGAATTAGCCAGTCCTCGAGGAATTTCTCAGGCGTCGAGCCCTCAGCCCGCTCAGGGAGCCCAACAATACGGATATTATTGCGCCTGAGGCGCCCCTCCACATCCGAAAGTTTGGCCTGGATAGATACTACTTGCGAAGACAAATCCTCCACTTTATGTTTTAGGGGCATGGTGATGTCCTCTAGGTCGGAAATACGGTGCTCAGTTTCGCCGACTCTCTCTCTTATTTTTTGCATGTCCTGACGTAATAAAGACACATCGATCTGCACCTGACCAATTTTATCGGTGACTCGTTGTTCGGATGTGGATATTGCCTGTAGGATCTGCTGAGTAGATTGTGATGTATCATTAGAGTCCGTGTCACCCTCGACAGACAAAGGCGACGGGGGATGAAGAGCACCCTGACCAGATGGTTGATGCACCTGAGAATTTCTAGCGAACTTTTCTAGTTTAGCAGCCGCTCCAGCAGCATTGCTAGTTTTTCCCATGATGTAACTTAATATGTGGGCAGTCAGGCAGTGCTAATAACAACTGATAAATCCACCCTAAGTGAAAGAATCACTATATGTGCCCAAAGTAACAATGGTCAGAGCAGCCCAGCAAAACAGGGGAGTTGTAATGGAGGAACACAGCGTCAGGTGACCTAGGAGCCGTCTGAAATGGTGCCCAAGGACGAGCTTACCAAGCCAAGGACCAGCGGAGAGGCACCAACAGCGGAGGACACCCACTGTCAGGATTAAGGAGCGCAGAGACTCCAGACAGCGCGCGGCAACTGAGAGGGAGAGGAGCAGCGCAGCAGCGCGCCAGCGGGTCCCGCCGATCAGAGGGATTCAGCCAGGAGAGAGGAGGCACAGACCTCACCGTGTCACAGGCCCCAGCAGTCCGAGACACAAAGGAGCCTCCCGGAGCGCCGATCGCGCCCGCACCAGACACCGGAGGCTTCAGCGGGAGTTCATACACCCCCAGGTAAAGAGCCAGCACTAGACCACCAGGGGAACAGGATATTTGCTCGGATCTCGTCGGGAGTTACAGCGACGTGCTGCTACTCCATGCTGTGTCAGGCCACGCCCCCCAAGACACCATTATTATTGGTATACTAGAACTTGCTGGGCATTTTTACACTGGCTTATTAGAGAATGATGGTTATTATTATACAGTATGTTACCTTATAACTTGATCACGGGTAACAATACTTTAGCAATGCATTGCATGGACCAATAGGTAAATTTGGGTAGGGACCCAAAGATGGAGATCCAGCCTTCCTGGCCACTGGCTCTGTTCTCTTGTGCCACAGGCTGTTCGGGGGCAGAGCTATACAGCTGCAACTATGTTAATAGATTTTGAATTGTAGGAGTGCAGAGGTGGGCTCTTTTGAGAGCAGAGAGAGCAGAAAGGTGGCTTCAGGGAGACACAGAGGACTCAAAAGGGGGAGGAGCCAGCCTTATCAGCCACGAAGCAGCTGCTCCAGTGTTTGGCGTGGACAAGTCCTGGCAGCATGGCTACACCCACTGGAGAAAAGTTTTATAAAAAACTACTATGAGCACCAAGGAGGTGAGCATTTATTTAACCTGCACAGCTGGCCCGCGACCCTTAGACAAGCCTGGGCCTGTGTATTAGTGCCGACTACCCCCTCTTGGTAAGTATAGTAATGGAGATAATGCAGGGTCAAAGGCAAAGAGCATTGCAATATACAGCGCTAAACCTCTGGTAAATCACTGATATTTAATCAACTTCTCTCAGCTACTTATAGTAATAGACAAAAAGTAACCTTTGTACTGTATAACAAAGTATATAATTAATAGGTACTGAGGGCCTGATTCAGCAAGGATCGCAGCTTTGCAATTGCGATCCTTGCAATAATGCAAATGCAGCAGGAGGTGTATGACACCCCCTGCTGCATTTGCGATCCCAGCACTGCGATGGAGGTCGCAGGCTGGGATCACCATTGCGACCATCGGTGGTCGATGGTCACGAGGGTGCATGGCACTGGGCGGCCGGCCAACTGAGTAAGCCTCAGCTTACTCAGGCTGGCCGGCTTGCCAGCTCAGCAGACAGACTGCGTACGTCCACGCAGTCACTGGACTGGCCGCTCCTGGAAAACGGGCAGGCACGCCCCGTTTCCGGGAACGCCAGACGCCCCGCCCCCGTGCCTCCCCTTAAATGCCTCTGTCTGTCAATCAGGCAGAGGCATTCAGGGGCTTGCGTGTGTCTTAGCAGGACCCTTTATGCTCACTCGCAGATAATCGGGAATCTGTGTTCAGCAATGCACTTGCGTGTACTGCTGAATCAGGCCCTGAGACCAATGATTTTTCTTACAGAGTTTATGGGATATAGCATTAGCTCGTGCCATACCGTCCTTAGCTCGTGCCATACCGTCCTTAGCTCGTGCCATACTGTCCTAGAACTTCCCCTCTATCCTCTGCCAATAGCACTTGAACGTCACCTTTAGCATACAGTTTTAAAAACAATCAAATTTGCACTTGTGAGGACTCACACCTACTCTGTACTCTGTGTGGGTGCAGCTGTGCAGTACAGCTTGTTTTTCTTGTTTTGTGTGCTCAGTATGTGTGATACAGTAACTTTATAGTATTGTCTGGAATACTATAAAGTTCCTACAAAGGTCATTTAGGTGAATGTCAGATGGACATACAGTATCAGAATGTCTGTGTTTTTGATGAAGAAGGCAGTATACAGTACAGTAGTTCAGGGTCTCCCATTGTAACTTTTGGGGGCATCTTTGTTAAAGTATATTTGCAGAATATCCCCCGAGAACACCCATTTTTGGGGAGTACCGACAGATATAAAGCATCCCAGGATTTAAGAAGGAGGGACTGCAGGCAGAAATCTCTGATATTTGCCGCAGACCCTCCACAGTAGTGGAAATAGCGAGTAGTGGGCTTTGGGCTCGTCCTCCCTGCGCACCCTACCCTAATACATACACAAAAGTATACATCCCAACATTGGGGAAGACGGCAACGGGATTTTCGTGACTGCGCGCCGAAGGTGATGCGCATCCCCACTTCCCTGTGAGCACATTTTGGGGGTGGGGCTGCACATCATGTCACCATGTTCATCATGCTGGGGGCTTGGTGAGAACTCTCCCGGCACAGTGCGGATGAGAGCGCATGTGCGACAAAGTACCCAACTAACCCCCCTTCCCCCTGGCCTGCAGGCCACAGTGGCATCGATGTCTCAAGCAGTGAAAAGGGTGAAGAAGTGGTCCAGTGGAGAAGATGACCATAGCAACCAATCAGCTGATACCTATTATTTTATAGAATGTACTTGATAAATGCTCCCTCAAAGCTGATTGGTTGCTAAGGGCAACTTCTCAATTGTCCACTATACACTCTTTTCTACTTATTATGAATCAAATATCTTCTAGAAGACAATAGCTAGAATCTGACTGGTTGCTATAGGCAACATCTCTACCTCTAAAAAACTGCACTTTAGTTAATATACCTCCATGACTTTCTCCCTCAAAGTCTCCTGCTGCTTGTACAGAGCTTGGGATCTGTGGGAAAGATGTACAACAAGGTGGTAAGTATCAATGCGCTATAACCAGCGCTATTTGACATATTGAACATTCGTATGTATGAAAGCAAATAACGATGAACAAAAATCATTTTTCTCTATGATATCTGCAAACATCTAACAATGTTACTGTTGCCATGCTCTTGTATGACGACTGAAAATCATTAAGATGTTACTGAAAAATGATATGCACGATTTTGTGGTTACACATTTCTGTGAGATCTCGTGGGAAATCACAGAGCATCCTCCTGTGTAGGAATGGGATAGTTTTGTCTCTATACTACATCACCCCCAGTGTCTCTGGGCCTGATTAACTATGGATTGCTATTTTGCTAATGCACATGCAACGTAGTTGCTAATACCAGCGGTGATAGGCAAACAATTGCATTAGCATTGCGATTGCAGCCCAACATAAGGACACCCACATCCCCTTGTTCACATCCGTAATACTTAGCAGAATAGCAAAACCATCGGTAACATCGAGTACCATCGGACCCATACGCACACTTGCACAAGCCCTGACCTTACTCAGAAATTGCTAACATCCGCGCGCGCTATGAGACCTCACACTGCTTATGGCTACGCAGTGGATCATTTATGCATGCCCATGCAGCTGTGTTTAGACGCGCTGGCACGCCTGCATTCAGCTAACCACCCAGCCGTCACACCCACAAACGGCACTTCCTGTCAATCACTGTGCTATGGGTCTGCGTAGCCTCAGCGATCGCAGTCCCGATACGCATACGCATGCACAATGCAAATTAATCAGCCAATTGCGTGCGCATTAGCAGCTGCGATCCTTGCTGAATCAGGCCCTCTGTCTCTTTCCCAGGACTAGTGAGACATGATACTTTGTGGTAAATTTACTAAAGTGAGAGTTTTTAGAAGAGCATTTTAAAAGTGATGTTGCCCATAGCAACCAATCAGATTCTAGCTATTATCTTCTAGAAGGTGCTAGTTAAATGTTAAGTAGAATCTGATTGGTTGCAATGGGCAACATCACTTTTAAAACTCACTTCTAAAAACTCTCACTTTAGAAAATTGACCCCCTTGTCTCAGCACTTATTGTTTACCTGCATTCCATCGATTATGATGTCACTGGTAACCAGGCAACCAAAGCAAACATTGACCAGTGATTCACCTGTCTTGTGCAAGATGATAACACTGCTCAACCTGCTTTAATTTCAATGATTGTTGGCAAGAATGTGTGAGACATTTAAAGAAAGCAAATGTATACTGTACATAAATAGACCTCACTTTTGCCCTTCAAGTGTAAAATAAACATTTACCTCCTTGAATTTCAGTTACAAATGAAAAGTACATTCTTCAAATTTGTATTACTCCCCATGAACTTACACGTAAGGTGGTGAGTTATTCTGTGCACACTACAAGAATGCTGCAGATTAATGTCAGTAATAGTAGGGAGGTCCTGTGGACATCTAGCTCTGATCATTTATGTGTCAGTCCTCTGTAGTGTGTAGTGTGTGGATGGGGCAGTTCTTATGGGAATTTTTAGAATTTGTCTGTTGTTTTCCGTTTGTTACAGATTAAGACAACAGAATATCTGGTTTTATTGTTAATGAAGCAGTGAGAAGAATTTTATGGAGTAGGATAGGGCAGGGGAAGATTGTCAATTTCTGATTTCCACTTGTGTCTTATACAGTATATACAGAAATTGTGAAAGCAGTGGTGCTAATATAGGCCCTCATTCAGACCCACTCGCAAGCGGGCGCACGTACGTTAGGCGTACGTACAAAATTATTTAAATTCAATGGCTCGCTCGTATTTTCTTTCGCATCTAAAATTCCTCCCTAAACTCAGGCGACCCCTCCTCTAACTAACGAGCGTGCGAAATAGCGAGCGTACATCCCTGAAATGGCTTGAAGGGAACGCACGCACAAGTGAAACCGGAAGTGGCCTTGTCAGATGTCGATTACCTGCTCCTTTATTCTGCCTACCTCCCTCAATCGTATCATGCCAATCAATGTATCAATTAGCTTAATTGTTTGTTTTTTTTCAACACAATGCAAGAAACTTTACTCTTGTCCGTGTTTGTGTTTACCCGCAGAATACGTACGGATGGAACATTCGCTTTTATTGTTCAAAAAACATGTGAACCACAATTAAACAATTGTTCTATTGCTGTGGATCCTCGCATATTTTCCGGGGTTCATTTCTTTATTTAAATTTGCAAACGCATGTCACTGCATCAAGCCTATCATAACTCTCCAGAGATTTCTGGCCCTGTTGAACACATGACTCATACACTAACCAATAAAATTGCTCCTGTTAATTTCCAAAATACATTAGCCAATCAGAAATTTTTTGCACACTTTATCAAAAATGTTTTGTATGAAAAACTCCATTGCCATCATGAGAGCCTCCGCATTCACCAGGCGCGAGCTGCTGGTGCTTACGGAGGTGATGGATCGCCGTATCACCAGCCAGCCTCCACCCATCACCAACCGGCAGAAGCGCTCCGCGTATGCGGAGGCACGGTCCCGCCTGCGGTCCTTAGGTTCACGCCGCAACATCGGGCAGCTGGAGCGCAGGTGGTCAGACCTGCAACGGCGAACGCCCCGCTTGCTGGCATGCTTTCGCATGCAGATACTGGAAAGTAAGTGTTATGTATTGTGGTTTTCATGTTTGTGTTTGTGGGGCAAACTGCGTGTGCATGTTTTCCTGTCTGTCCTATTTATTATTTGTCCTCAAATCTGCGTGTGCATGTTTTCCTGTCTGTCCTATTTATTATTTGTCCTCATATCTGCGTGTGCATGTTTTCCTGTCTGTCCTATTTATTATTTGTCCTCATATCTGCGTGTGCATGTTTTCCCTCTATTTCTGTTTTTTTCATTCTACTCCTATTTGCATGTTTTTTGTTGGTGGTTTTTTTATTTTTATTTGGGCCCCGGATTTGGCCAGAAACTAACCTCAATTTAGTTGACATATTTTAGGTGGACAGCCAAGACTACACCGTCACCGTCCGACCAGACGGCGTTCCCGGCCACTATCCCCAACCCCCAGCCAACACTCCACCCCAAATATTTCCCCTATACCCCACTCCTCCCCAGCCATCCCAGACCCTCTCCTGGAACTGTCGGGCCTCATTCCCCTCCGTCCCACTTCCCCCTCTCCTCCACCCACCCTTCTTACAATTACCCCCTCCCCGGAGTCCGTCATTACCCCTCCCCGTTCTTTGGGGAATGAAGGCTCCTCCGAGGAAGAACATGGAGGGACTTCCGGAGCTCCCGTTTTGGCTCCCGGTATGTTTTTCTTTCACATTTTTTTTAAGCACAAACTGTTTGTATGTAATCATGTGTCGTGCCTTTATTCGTGCTTGTTTGGTTTACTTTTGGTGATTTAGCAGTTTGCCTTTACCTCTTCCTGCTGATTTCAACATACACATATCACACCTGTGGGAATTTGTACATAGGCCTGGTATTTTTGGCAGCACCCCCTTTTTGTTTTGGTTTCTTTTTTTTAGGTTTAGGAGTGATTTTGTTGTGTTGGTTTTTTTTTAATGTGGCTTCCCTATTGTTTTATTAATCCACACACTTTTCTCACACACAGAGGAACAGAGGCGTCGGCAAGAGGTGGTCGAATGTGTTGGCCAGATGCGCCAACATGTCATTGGCGTTCTTGTGGGCCTTGACCGGCTGTCTGGCATCCTTCGCCAGTAGTTTTTTTTGTTTTTTTTAGTTTTCTAAATAAATTGTTGATTTCGAATATACATTCTGGCTCATTCTTTTTTTCCAAAAAAAAAAAAAAAAAACCCTGACATAAGTTGACTGTTCCTGCAAGGATTTCCCTTTTTTAAAAGTTAGATTGTGTTTTGTATTTGTATGTAAATCAGCCACAAGAAACACAGAACAGTAACAATGTCATTTCCCTTTTTGGGTGTAGTGTCAATTAGATATTTCTACATTTTACAGGTTCCTAGTTGGTGTGCAAGCTGCTTAGGCCAATCTTCCAAATCCAAAGGTTTGGACAGGCTTCCTTTTGGTGTGGGTTGGGAACCTGGAAACATATTTCAGTTTACATCAACTGGTGTCAGTACTGGATTACCCCTTAGTCAAATGTAAGGTGTGTTAACCTGGTTACACTTGCTGTTAACGTCCAAAAAAAGGAAGACCATTTCACTCTCCAAACATTTATTCACAACATAAATGAGAAATCAAAGTGGTCACTCCCTCAAAAAAAAACACAGTGATAAACTCAAATACAACACATACAAATAAAATATTTAAATTAAAAAAACAATCAAGAACTGGTTGACGAAGGACCATGCCAACATGATTCCACAAACATGGCGTTGCGATATGGGTTCCAGAATATATGCCCCAAATCACCAGATCCAGGTTTGGTAAGGGTAGCAGGAAGTAGTGAGCGTTGGAGTGCCAAAGATTATGTGAACAAACAGAAGATGGTGAAAAAAATACAAATAAATTAGATGTTCGCAAACAAACACAAACACATTAGGTATAAGCACTGTAGTTTTGGTCAAACTTACCTAAAAAATCTGGCCACCACATCATCGCGTATGGCCCCCCCACATACTGACCTCCGACCAACCTCGGGGGGGCCATCCTCAGGTAAGGCATCCTCTGGCTGCATTGGGACACCACTCCTTATGGCGATGTTGTGAAATATCCCACACAGGACCACAATTTTCGACACCATATCCGGCAAATACATGAGCTCGCCACCAGAGCGGTGGAGGCATCTGAATCGGCCTTTTAAAAGGCCGATACAGCGCTCCACCACTTGCCTGGTGGCTGTAAGTGCGGAATTATACTCACTTTGTGGGCCTGGTGTGGGAGCCAAATAAGGAGTGAGCAGCCAGGACATGCAAGGGTATCCACTGTCTCCTGTGAAAAATAAGAGACAACATCAGGAACACTGTGTATCAAGCTTAACATTGTTATGTACTAAAGGTCTCCACTTACCCAGAAGCCACGCATCACCAGCTTGTAGGTTGGTTAATTTCTGCCATATCCCTGATTGCCGGATGACGAAGGAGTCATGTGCACTTCCTGGTAATTTAGCATTCAGGGACAGGATCTGGAGGGAGGCATCACATACCACCATTACATTCAGGGAGTGATAGTGTTTCCTGTTTCTAAATATTGGCTCCAGCCGTGCTGGAGGCTGAAGTGGTATGTGAGTACCATCCACAACCCCTATGATGTGTGGGAAGCCAGCTATTTGGTAAAAATTGGCCTTGGCCACACTAAGGGCACCCATATCCAAAGGCATTTGAATAAAATGTTGGAGGTGCTTGAAAAGTGCCTCCATCACTGCCCTCAGGATCCGGGAAAAGGAGGATTGGGAGATGCCCGCCACTATTCCCACCGTTGTTTGAAATGATCCTGAGGCACAGAAATGTAACACCGCCATAAATTGCGTCAGTGGTGGTATTGCTGTTGGACTGTCAATTTGCCGCTCAAGATCACTTTCTATTAATGAGAGAGTGTCTATGATGATTTTGGGAGGTAGACGGTAGCGTCTTAAAACCTCATCATCGGGCATTCCAAAAAGGGTGACACGTGTTCGAAATATCTGGGGCCTTGCATGCCTACGATGCCTACGCCTGGGATGAGATTGAGGTTGGTCGGCTTCCGGGAGCATGGCCAGAACAATCCTCCCCAGATCAACCTGAAATTCAAAAATTTCAAAGTAAGGCTTTTGACCCACCCCAAAACTATATTAAAACAACTTAGCTTGATGATACCATCCATTGCTGCTTACATGCCGGGGTATTGTCATGATATGTCCAAACTGAAAATAAACACCAAAATTACTTGACACATTTCACTCTGTGCATTTTTGTTTATAAATTTTGTGCTAGACCAAAGTTAAAATATGCCAAACACCCATTTAGCAAAACCGCAAAGCGACATTTAACACAGTACATCAAAACGGGTCGAAATGTTGGCTCAAAAAGCGAAAGATAAACCACCAAAAAGTTAGAATGATTATTAAGCTGTTTAAAATGCGCTAATTAGTTCGCTAATACAAGTCACAAGAGTAACTACTAAAAATGCGCTAATTAGTTCGCTAATACAAGTCACAAGAGTAACTACTAAAAATGCACTAATTAGTTCGCTAATACAAGTCACAAGAGTAACTACTAAAAATGCGCTAATTAGTTCGCTAATACAAGTCACAAGAGTAACTACTAAAAATGCGCTAATTAGTTCGCTAATACAAGTCACAAGAGTAACTACTAAAAATGCGCTAATTAGTTCGCTAATACAAGATAAAAAATGGACTTACCAAGAGCAAATATCTAAGATGCAAAATCAAAAGGTCTTTGGGGTCGAAAATAAACAAAATCTAAAATAGAAGAAATTAGGGATCCAAAAATTACAAAATATACGAAACACAATGAAACAACAATTGAACAAAAGTTAGACTTCACAAAACTTACCAAATCAAGAAACGAGGTCCCAAAAATATAAACCAACAAAGATAACGGAAAAAAAAACGCAAATCTAACCAACAAACGAATCTCCAACCGCCAACTCCTTTCTACGCAATCAATAAACTCCAGCCAAGATAACCTCCAACAATCCAAAAACGCCACCTCGACTTGAGACACACCAAGCCATAAATAGTGTTTCGTTTCCCGCACAAATTAAGGAGGGATCATAGGGCCGCACAATCAATGATGCGGCCGCAAAATAAGGACGCATGTATAAATACGTCACGAAAACACATTCAAATTCTGGTGTATTTCTTGTTTGGACCTCAGACATGGCGACAGACCAGGGAAAAAATGCCCAAGAGTCAGGCGGTAAGTCTTTCATGCATTTTCTATCAATGATTAGTTTGAAACATAAGATTAGGCAAGTTGTGATTTTGTGAATTCTGTAAATTTACACAAATAGGTGAGGAGGATGACATGGAAGAGGCTGCTGGGCCCAGTATTCCGGCCAAAGCGGGCAAAAAAAAAAGGCAGCCACATTTCACAAGAAAGGAGATGGAGGTTTTGATCCAGAAGTGTGTGGACATCCTGCCACAGGCAGACAGGAATATGAGTCTAAGCCAGAAGTGGAGAATGTGGGAAGAGGTAGCCGTTGCTGTCAATAGAGTGGGTGATTATGTCCGTCTAGCCCGGGATGTCAAACGGCGGTAAGTAAACCCTTGCCCCCCCTAAAAACAAACCCCATTTTAAACCAAAGGATAATGGCTTCCATTTTTCCCCACAGATGGGGCGACTTCAAATATCGCCTAAAGCAAAAACTCGCGGACAGGGCTAGGCATGCAAGGGGGACAGGTGGGGGTCCCACCCCTGTGTCATTGGAGTTGATGAATTTAGAAGAGCTGGCACAGGGGTGTGTGCAGCCTGTGGAGGTGTTTGGCGTGTCCAACATGGATACGGACATGCCAGACTTTGCGGCTCCTCATGTTGGCCCAGGTAAGTATTGTGATGTCACCAACTCTGAAATGCTATTGTGCCAATATGTAGATTCTAATGTGACTCTTTTCTCATTTTTCCAACAGAGACACAGGCGGATGAGTCTGCTCCAGAGGGAAGCCTTGGCCGCAGAATTTCTGCTGGCTCTGCAGGGGAGGAACCAGTACATCCGGCTGAGGACCCTGCAGAAGCCAGTCCAGGGCGTGCCCCCTCGCAGGCAGTGGGCCTCCTCACAGAACTCAATTTAAAATCGGATTTCCATACGGAGATTCTGCAGAGGATGGACGCCAGTCTGATACGGGTGGCTGAGGCCCTGGAGCAAAATGCTGCGGCCAACGTGACCATTGGTCAGGCCCTGGTGGAAAATACCAGGGCCAACATCCGCATCGCCGATGCCCTGGAGCAGCTCGTTCGCCAGCACATGGTGGAGCCGACCTCCCTTCCTGCCGGAACATCAGGATCCTCCACCTCTGGCACAACATCAGCCAATCCTCCAAATGTGCCTAGCCCTGTGCCTAGTCCAGAGGCCACAACATCTGCCTCTGGACAGGCCAGCCCGATGGCATCCCGGACCCGGTCTGGCGCCCACCCTCCCCCATCCAAACGGGCGAAAAAACGGTGACAGCAATGGCGACTTTTCCCACACTCCTTCTGTGCTTGGCTCATATTCCTTTCTGGTCAAAACTTCCCTCTCCTTTCTTGTGAAATGTTTTTATTTTATTTTTGTACGTTTATGTTAGCAGTTATTGATTATTTATTTTTGATAAAAAGTATCTTTGCCAGAAAAAAAGAAAACAAAATATTATGCCAATTGGTTTGTGTTTAAACAATAAATTTATGATAAAAATCTGACATTGTATTGTGACATTATTGTACAAATGGGTTACATTTAATCCTGGCCCTAAAGGCAAAAAAGGACACAAAAAACCATTTCATTTTTTAAAAAAAAAGGCCTCTTGAAGGAACGTTTAAAAAATCACATAACGATGCAAATTCCACATTAAAAAAAAAAAGGGGAGCTAATTAAAACATGATGACATTATTGTCACAATAGGCCATAAACAACAAATTGAGGCCAAAAAAAACCCCAAAAAATGTACGCCAATTGATTGTGTAATCCTGACATTAGCAGGTATGATTTCCACCTGCGTACGGTTTTGTGCTATCCCAATAAACTGCTTTCCAAACACATACCAAGCCGGTTTTCAATACAACACTAATTGCTTTTGTGACCACCCGTGATTAATCGCTGCAACATCATGGAGTCCCGGGACGGAGGAGAAGGCCATCGCCAATGTGGTCGAGTAATCCAGACCCTAAACTGTGCGAGCATTTTGAAGGGAAAGAGGATGTTCCAGTGACGTATGTGACGGTCCGAACACATTTGACGTTCGCATCTGCTAATGTATGTACGCCCCAAAAACGCCTCGCCACGCCTGCGTTTTTCAATCTTCACCCCCGTCAACACCCAAAAACGCCCTGTTCTGTCAATCACATTTGACATGTCACTTCCTGTACACTATTTTAGGAACGAGAGAAAAAAAGCTCGCAATCTGCCGTACGCACATGCGCAGTGTAACACCGACGCATGCGTGGTTAGTCAACATCGGAACGCAAAGAGCGTACTGTTGGTAACGTGCGGCTCTGAATGAGGGCCCTAGATAGTCAGATAGAGTCCCAAACAAACCAGATACGACTCCCTCTGAATATAATATACTCTCCAAACTCCAGGTGGCAGCTTTAATGTGAAGATCCTATGGCTCACATAGGAAATTAATCTGGGAAAAAGGGACACAACAGCACCCCTAGTGTAGTATATCAATGAGACTTCAAACTGTAAAAAATTAAGTAAATCCCAAGTACACCTGTACCATAGGGATGTAGTATCGGTCTCAATCCCGACATTGGAATCCCGGCAAGGGATTTAAGATATGCGTCGAAATACTGATGCCTATCTTAATCCCGATGCCGGAACACCAAGGACGCCAGCCCGAATGATGGTGAGTCCGGGGCGCCCTTAGCGTTAGCTGCTTAGGACTAAACAGCCACCGGTATTTCAATCCCATCCCGTACCATATAATGATGGCAAAATATATGTATATTTTTTTTTACTACAAAGCTTTAGTGAATAGCCATAGAGTAGGGATGCTATATGTTCCAGATTTCCCAGGAACGTACTGGTTCCTGGGTGTGCACCCGATTGGGTGTGAAATTGTTTTTGGATGCCCACGTGTCCCGAATTCAGATGGGGCAGGCTGGAGGGGCAACCGTGGTATGTGGGCAGAAGATGGGCTGGCCCAGCAATCATCAGTGAGGGCGCAAGACTGGGGTCAGAATACCGTGAAGAGAGGCCGGACATTATTTTCTTTCCAACCAACGCGTGGCCATTCTGACTGATTATTCTAAAGTTTGGTTTCTCAGAGGTGGGCACTTAAAAGCCTAGAGTACACATGGATCAAAAACATATATATAAAGGGTATATATAAATGGGACCTGAAAGAAGGAGAGAGAAAAACAATGGGTTGAACCTTCTTTGATAGTTTGTCTTTATATAGGTTCTTAATTGGGAGGTGTGGAGTATTCTAGGATAACCAAATGTACCGTACTCACTTATAGAGTGAAGAACTCCAAGACACACGTGCTACCACAATCAAGGATCTAGACAACCAAGATTCTCATACTCCACTCACACTAACACGTGCATGTTCACACTTTGAGCAGTTTCTTTAAATGTGAGCAAACATATTACTCACATATAGCCGCAGGAGATTTTTCATATAAAGGTATCTTTATGGTAGTTCATACCCAATCAGACCTCCACAAATATTCATATAAAATTAAGGTGCTTTATTCCATAAAAATAGACCAAAAGTCATTACTCACACCTCCAAAACCAATGAGGGAACAACCCAGTTGTTGGAAACTCGATATAACTCTCCGGATAAGTTATAGAATAATACAATGGTACCTCATGTGGTCAGGGTAGTCCAATTGATGAGTCCATATAAGTTAAAGTCCTAAAACAACGCGTTTCGACCCGTAGGTCTTTTTTAAGATGCACCTTGGTTATCCTAGAATACTAGGATACCATCAACAGACAGAAAGAACAGTGAGAAGATTGGAAACAACACTATATAACATGGATGTGTACCACCTCCCCTTTATATATATGCTTTTTGATCCATGCGTACTCTAGGCTTTTAAGCGCCCACCTCTGAGAACCTAAACTGTAGAAGAAGGTGACATATCTGTGGGTGTTAGGTGACACCTGTGTTTCTTGTCAAAGTAGACTGCCTGTAGGGTGCACAGTGGTGTGGTTTCATTTTTGAATTATTGACTCTGCTGTTGGACTGGAAGGATCACTCCTTCTCAGTCTCCAATTTCCAGAGACTCAGCCGACCTGAATTCAGTGAACCCAGTGACTGGGACACACTCCTTTGTTGCTAATGCTGCAGCTACTATTAGTAGTGACAGGCAGCTGCTTCTCCACAAACACTGTCTACTATATATAAATTTTATATACACTGACTAACATAATTTAACACTACTACACTATCCTGCCACATTGTCACACTCATACCAGAAAGAAAACTAACATGTCCTCACAGTGATAGGAGTCATTCATTAAGAGTAGTAGATGACAGTCAGTGTCGTAATTATAATAATCAATGCAGTCACTCACAGTCCCCTGCAGTTAATTAAATCAGTGGACTGTTACTGTTATATGCTGCTTTAATTCAGTGCCCAGTGTGTGATAAATACAGGTTGAGTCTCCCATATACAAATATTCCAAAATACAGAATTTTTTTGGCATGACTGAGATCATGAAACCTTTGATTTTTGATGGTTCAATGTACACAAACTTTGTCTAAGGCACAAATTATTACAAATATTGTATAAAATTACCTTCAGGCTGTGGGCCTGATTCAGAGCCGCTCGTAAGCGGCCGCTCGTTTATTCCGACCGATGTTCGCACAACTGCGCATGCGTACGGATTTTAATACGCATGCGCGAACCAGTCAGTGCAGCCGAAAATCATGTGCTCGCTAAATAGCGAATGCCTGCTATTTTGAGTGACAGAATGAGGCATTTGTGGGTGGTAACAGGGGAAGGTGCTTGAAAACGGGGAGTGGAGATCAGAACGCAGGCGTGCCTAAAGGTCAAAATGGGAGTTTTAAGGGTGTGCATAATTACTAAAGCAGCGTCATCGACCACGTCACTTGGTTGTTTTATAGTTAGAACTGCTCCCATGATTGTGGTAGGAAAAACCAACCACAAGAATAGCGAGCAGTTCATACGCCGTCCGATGTACTCGATTAATCTAATAAATAGCGGACATGACGTATGATGCGAGCAGCCAGGGGGCTTTTTTTTTAAAATTATGTTCGCGTGTTTTGTTCGCTCGTTCAGACATAGAGGCGTGAACAGACCGCAAAGAGCGATCGGTTAATTTAAATAGCCAGCCCCTTTTTCTGGACGAGCGAGCGCAAATAGCGTCCGGCTCTGAATCAGGCCCTGTGTGTATAAGGTGTATATGAAACATAACTGAATTTTATGTATGTACACAAACTTTGTTTGAGCCACAAAATTATTGAAAATATTGTATAAAATTACCTGCAGGCTGTGTGTTTAAGGTGTATATAACACATAAAAGCATTCTGTGTGTATATTGGGGTCCCATTCTCAAGATATTTCATTATGATATGCAAATATTCCAAAATACGGAATATTCCGTTATCCAAAATACCCCTGGTCCCAAGCATTTTGGATATCGGAGACTCAACCTGTATAGTAATTCAGTGCCCTGTCCTGTGTATGCCTTTGCCGTCTTGAATCAGTACCTAGTTGTTAAAAAAAGGTTGCTGATAAATAATAGTTAGTAATTCCATGCCCAGTGCCCAATGTGCTGATACAAAATAGTAATTCCATATCCTGTTATAGACTGCTGTTTGTGTTATTTTATTTCAGGATAAAAAATATATAATTTGTATTTCAAGATGGTCTCTTGGGTTTAAGATTTTAAATCTTATGTTTTCTTTAAGCTAATAGTTCTAATTGTAATTATTAAAGAATGCCAGTTAACTGATAGATTGCGCACTGACTGACTTTTATTAAGAAATAAAAAAAAACGACAATGAAACTGTGTTATGCTCAATGTGGGTTGGGTACGGGTACCCCCCGGTCAGAATATCGACAGCGGCATCCAGACAGTCAGAATCCCAACGCCTGAAGGTAAGTAATCTAACCCTAACCCCTAACCCAACTTTACCGCAGTCTAACCCTAACCATCCCTTCCCGCAGCCTATCCTTAACCCTCCCCCTAGTGCCTAACCCCTAACCCTAAACATAACCCTCCCCCTAACCTTAATACTTATCGTTGGGATGCTGGTGGTCGGGATTCTGACTATGTCCCCTCAATGTGCAGTGCTGTGTTTTCAATTGGCCATGATGGGAGATCTGACATTACGGATCATATCAAAGCAAATAAACTGAGCCTTGCATCTCAGGCTTCTTCATCTTCTGGGAAGGTGGCCAGTTTTTTTACACTTGCCAAAGCAGATAATGAGTCCCATGAATTGGCAGCATGTGTTGGAACTATGGCTTTCCATATGGTAATTCATAACCATAGTTTCAATTCAATGAACTACACCTCAGAAACTGTAAGGGACCTCTTTGCAAAAAATAAATTTTCATGGGTATGCAGCACTGCCATCAAAAATTGTGGGGCCCAGGATTGGCAAAACAGGCAGGGCCCCATCTCCCCCAGTGTTTCTGCAACTCCAGCCCCTCAATGTCTCTCCAGGACCAGCCAGTCCCCTTTCTGTCTCTGCCTGCCAGCCTCCCCTTATGCCTCTGCCAGCTAGTCTCCCATTATGTCTCTGCCAGCCAGCCTCCCCTTATGTCTCTGCCAGCTAGTCTCCCCTTATGTCTCTGCCAGCCAGCCTCCCCTTATGTCTCTGCCAGCTAGTCTCCCATTATGTCTCTGCCAGCCAGCCTCCCCTTATGTCTCTGCCAGCTAGTCTCCCCTTATGTCTCTGCCAGCCAGCCTCCCCTTATGACTCTGCCAGCCAGCCTCCCCTTATGTCTCTGCCAGCCAGTCTCCCCTTATGTCTCTGCCAGCCAGCCTCCCCTTATGTCTCTGGCAGCCAGCTTCCCCTCATGTCTCTGGCAGCTAGTCTCCCATTATGTCTCTGCCAGCCAGTCTCCCCTTATGTCTGTGCCAGCCAGCCTCCCCTTATGTCTCTGCCAGCTAGTCTCCCCTTATGTCTCTGCCAGCTAGTCTCCCCTTATGTCTCTGCCAGCCAGCCTCCCCTTATGTCTCTGCCAGCTAGTCTCCCATTATGTCTCTGCCAGCCAGCCTCCCCTTATGTCTCTGCCAGCCAGTCTCCCCTTATGTCTCTGCCAGCCAGCCTCCCCTTATGTCTCTGCCAGCTAGTCTCCCCTTATGTCTCTGCCAGCCAGCCTCCCCTTATGACTCTGCCAGCCAGCCTCCCCTTATGTCTCTGCCAGCCAGTCTCCCCTTATGTCTCTGCCAGCCAGCCTCCCCTTATGTCTCTGGCAGCCAGCCTCCCCTCATGTCTCTGGCAGCTAGTCTCCCATTATGTCTCTGCCAGCCAGTCTCCCCTTATGTCTGTGCCAGCCAGCCTCCCCTTATGTCTCTGCCAGCTAGTCTCCCCTTATGTCTCTGCCAGCTAGTCTCCCCTTATGTCTCTGCCAGCCAGCCTCCCCTTATGTCTCTGCCAGCCAGCCTCCCCTTATGTCTCTGCCAGCCAGTCTCCCCTTATGTCTCTGCCAGCCAGCCCCCGCAGGACATGACACTTACCTTCTTGATCGGCTGTTATGGACACTTCTCACACACTGCGGGCCGTGGCATGATGCGCACACTCTGGCCCGGCTCGTAAATTTTTTTTATTGCACATTGGCAGCCACGGGGCATGGCAGTACAATGCAGCGGGGCCCCCTAAATGAATGGTAGGAACGGGAGGGAGAGCGGGTGGTAGGAACAGGAGGGAGGATAGGCGTTAGGAACGGGCAGGCCCCCCTTCTGTATCTGAGCGTCCGGCCCCTGTACTAGAGTCCCGGCAGTCCCCCCCTGATGGCGGCCCTGTGTGTGTAGCAAAAATCAAGAGACATTGTTGTTAATGTACTGGAGCAGTACATGATGGAAGAAGTTGTTTGTGAACTGGAAGATGCATGATTTGTATCTGTTATGACAGACAGTCCAATCATAAGGCCAAGAAGTTATTTCCTGTCCTTCTTCGCTACTTTGTGCCAGGTGTAGGTTATCATGGTGAAAATTATTCAAATTACTAATCTTCTAGGAGAAACTTCTGACCTGATTTCGGGCTTGAATACTGAAGTTGTGAACAAATACAAGCTGACAGATAAAATAATAGCATTATATACAGATAATACGAACACCAACTTTGGAGGATTCAACCTCGGGGGAAAAGGCAATGTTTTTGTGAAACTACAATCACATTTAAAAAGAAACATTTTTGGAATGGGGTGTGTTGCTCACATTTTACACAACAGTATTGCTATAAGTGCAGTAAGTGCCAGTGATGTAATACCAGTTGATGTAGAAACAATGGTATGTAAGATATTTTTAGATATACAACTGATACATAGGTACTGTAGAAATTCACTGAGCAGGTTATTTAGTGGCTATCTTATGGGAAATTCCCTACATGAGATATCAGTGCTGGAGGTTATTATTACACCTAAGAGAGGTGTTATGTCATCTCTAGACTGAGGCTGAACACAGCTGGGTTCTATTAAGGATTATAATGGAGAAGTCCAGCAATTAGTAACCTGCTGAGTATTGGAGACAGGCCAGTGATGTCTAATGCCGTGTATACACTAGACAATATGTTGTCCAAACCGGCTGGATTGGACGACATACTGGTCACGTCGTCTAGTATTTACCCTCAATGTCACTGATGATGCACACTCCTGCGCATCGTCAGTGACATCACCGCAAACCTAAATGCAGGTCCAACAGGTGACATCATTAGCGAGGGCCATGCTGCCAAATGCAGCATAGCCCCCGCCGTCACGCTGTCGCTGCCGGCATTTGCAAGTGTGTATGCAATTGCCGATGCTGGCACCCCACAGAGTGCCACCGCTTAGGAGGTTGGTATACACTAGATATCGTCTAGTGTGTACCGGCCTTTAGATTGCTGGTATGTGCTTTCAGTGGATCTCCTGCTTTGTATATAGTTTAGACACACGTATCACCCAACACGTTTTGTCGTGTCAGCGACTTTCGCGGGTGTAACTTTAAATTGGGGTGTGTAATTTTGTACAATACAATCACAATATTGACTTCATTCCAAGAGATCATGGCAATTTAAAATAAAAAAAAAAACATCTAGCAAGTTACTATAAAAACGTCATAAGAGAATGCTACTGCATATTTTATCATCTCCATTGACTAGAAACCTTAAAATAACTTAGTACACTAATGGGGTTAACTTGATTTGATTTCAAGTATCCATACTAAATGGTAAACCTTCTTGACTATAAAACGATTCCATTAGTCAACTTATAGCAATAATAGACCCAATACCAAAAATATAAAAAACATAATTTTTTTATTTTTTTTTAATGTATCACATTTCCAACTTTATTTCACTATTTCTTTATTTTTCTATATATTTTTAATATTTCACTGAACAAGGTTTTAAATTAATGAATAAAAGTTACATTTTATTGAATATTTCTTTTTTTGTGCGCCATCACATGACAATCTTTTCCTTTTCAGTTTCACAAATATAGTCTTCCATATTATCTGTGGCAGCAACACCGCCAAATAATTTTTGTTTATATTTATCGAAATCTGGGTATTTGAATTATTACTTGCAGTGGTCCCCTTTTCCCTGGTTCAAGACATTCTTTTTAATCCCTTCTTCTAGTATGTACATCCAAATCTGGGTCTCTTATTCTTTTGGCATTCCCTGGTATGACTGATTGTATCTGTTTCGAGTTTGATAATTGAATTCCCTCCCTAAGTTTGTAGCTTCTTCCCTCCTTCTCTGAAAAGGGTACTGTTATACATGATAAGTGTTGTGAGTGATAAAAGTGGAATGCTTTAGTCTGGTTCCTCCATATTGTTTGGCATCTTTATATTATTGAGCGTGAGGGGATTCTTCTTCCATGTTGGAAGATGATCTATTGGGGGGTGGCATATTGTAGGCATGTCCCTCGGCTTCTCTTTCTCTAATTGTTGTGCTTCTAATTCTTTTTTTATTGCTATTAAGTCTTGACTGACTAATGTGTACTCTGCTGTTGAGTTTTGGGAAGAGGGAAGGAGCGTTGAGCCCTAGTATCTGCAGTGTGGCTAATATGAATGGATTATAATCTAGGTAATCCATATTAATTTTTTGTTTTTTGTTGAATGAGATCTTTTCTGTATTGCTCCACTGTTTTATTAATGTTTTCTATTTGGCTTCTTAGAACATCTATGACTTTTTCCAAAATATGAATTTTATATTCCTGATAGTTAATTAGTAATCTCATTTAGGTGAAAGAGTAATCATCCAGGGTCTCATGTAGACATCTCTAAATGATAGTGAGTTAAAAATCCTGAGACCCCTAGAGATTCTTTTGTACTTAATATATTTCAGTACTTTGGTCTTGTCCCACCAATGTCTAACTTCCACTTTAAGTACAGGTAAATCCTCCAGTTTATTGAAAAGGTTTAGAATTGTGGAGGATCTACTAATTGTGGCACTGATTCATCTTCATAGTAGTAAATTTTTTCTCCTAGAGCATCTCTCATTGTAACATAATAAATGAATATTCCAATGAAAATAAATAAAAATAATAAAGATAAAATATCAGGATAAATCAGCAGAGGTGCTGCCCTAACTGGCAGAACCAAAGACAAGAGAACCAGAGCAAAAAAATTATGCCCACTCTGCAACAATATCTAACAAGGGAGCAACTTCTAACCTAGGAGTCCACCAACACCTATAAGGCAACAAGAAAGATTGGTAGCATTAAACATTCCTAGTAAGAATAATAATCAGGGATTAAATACCCCATATCATTGTAAATAAATATAAAAAAAAAAAATCTCCAATCCGCTCTTATAGCAAACAACAAATATACATTTATTAGACAAGAGAAAACATATATTAAAACAATATGTAATAAAAGCAAAAAGTAATAACTGGCAGTCTTCTACATAAGATAAGATATAATGAATTTTGTAGATATGTTGAAAGTGACATGTATCATTTAATAAATTTTTACTCTAATAAGCTTTTACTCTAATAAGCTTTTAATTAAACCTCCAATTGAATTCAAATAGCACAATGGTAGTCACAGATGAGTTGCCACAAAATGGTCAGTGTAAAGAATGGAGCACTATGATTCTGATATGCTCACAATCAGGGAAAGGCACCTGTAAAGCAGTGATAGTATACGTACTTCATTTGATTTATATGCCAGTGCAAACATTGCCGGCGGTCAGAATCCCGGCAGCGTATCTACGAAGGTTGAAAATCCCAACTCATGTAGGTAAGTATTGTAACCCTTCTCCTAACCCTACCCCAAATCCCATCTTTCCCCTCCTGCAGCCTAACCCCAACCCTTCCCCTAGTGCCTAACCCTAACCCCTAACTCTAAACCTAACCCTAATACTCACAGTTGGGATCGCAACCATCAGGATTCTGGAGCCGGGATTGTGACAGCCAGCATTGTGTGCACTCGGATGCCAACTAAATCCAAAATTAGATCGTGAGGTTGAAGTAATCTTTGGCAGCCTAATTGGCAGGAGTGATGATCAGCTTTATTAGGCGGAGCTGGATGACAAGTTCAATGACTGTAAAGAATAATAGACAAATGTGTTTAAAATTAATTAACACACCAGCATATATTTGGAGGATACATACTGAGGTTGGTTATATACATTGATTCAATGATTTTCTAAGGGGACAAAATTTGCTCCTTCCTCTAGTCCAAAGTTTTTTGTTTATTGAACTTAATGGAATTTTGCCTCCAAAAAAATTATAACAAGGAATATATTAGGGACAGATCATCTACACAAAGAGATCAGTGACTCCATACTGGGAACGTGGTTTAGGCAGAGCAAGTGTTGCTTTGCCCACACAATGCTCCTTGTCTGGAGTCACTGACCACTCTATGTGCTTCAGGCTCTGCAGGTGATCTATCCCCATTGGATGTCTGATCTGCTCCTCCATGGCTAGTGATAAAGCAGAAATAAACCTTGCTTAGTTATACAAATGAAATGAATATTAAATTAACTTTAAGGATTAATTGACCTTATATACATATAAAATATATAAATTTACCAGTAGCATTTATTTTCTAATAAAATATGTTAGTGCAAGATAATAGTATCTTTCTAGTCATTTTATGAATTTAATTAATACTATCTAAAATACTGTGCTTTAAATTTTTTTTTACTAAGATATGTTTTATGTGAATAATATATTTAATTATGATTAACAGTGAAGTAATTATGGCTAAGAATGTGTTAATAAAATAGTAGGTAATGGAAAAATATAGAAATAAAGGAATCAAGAGTTTTTAGAAAGAGATTTAAAATGACTGCTACAGACATTTTACAGATGCATCTTCAGCTAATTTTTTAATAAACATACAAGAATAAATTACAAATATTCAACTAATAGCATGTCATTGTTTTCTGATTTAGAATGTGACAGCAAATTAATGAGAAATAAGAATACAGAAATTTTCATTAGAACAAGAAACATGTTATATATTTATTCTTTTTAGAAATTTTCACTAACCTTGGATTAGAGCAGTGGTTCCCAAACTGTGTGCCGTGGCACCCTGGGGTGCCTCAGGACACTTGCAGGGGTGCCTCAGGTTGGTGGTCCAGTGCCAAATCAAATTATTTATGGTCAATTTAATATAAATATGTGGACAAAAAAACCCTCAAACCTGTCCACCGCCCCATAACTGAACCTAAGCACAATTTACTTCACTTTACTACTTTACAAAAAAAATTCGGAATTTCTCAATAACAAACTTTTGGCTGAGGGGTGCAGTGAAAACAATGCTGATACTCTAGGGTGCCATGATTCAAAAAAGTTTGGGAACCACTGGGTTAAAGTAACTATTATGATGGAGATAAGTCTGTTCTAAAGAAATAACATTTCTAGTTATAAAATGTTTATAAATTCAATGCAGAATAGCGATGCAGACAGTTCTATTTGTAATAACTAGTATGGATGTAGAAAAGTTCTATTTGTAATAACTAACAAATAAAAATATAATAGCGAATCCTAAATGGCCTCCGTGCACTCGCTACATAGTTTGTTCTGACATATGTTTCAGATAAGGAATACATGTGCGAAGATGACATTGACTAATTATAAAGGTATTACAATATTTTTGTATACAGAAAAAAAGGTGTCAGTTAAATTCTGGGTTCTTAGATGAAATATGTCAATCACCAATATCTGATTATGTATATATGGTTATGTACAGTATAATCTTTATTGTTTTTCATTATTATTATTATTTTATTCTTCCTATTATATGATGTAATATATGTCCCTAACCCCCTCTTCCCCTAGCCTAACCCTAACCTCCCAGGGGGGTGCCTAACCCTAAGTCCCCCCCAGGAGCCCCTAAGCTAACCCCCCCCATGGCTGTCCACACCCGGCACCCAGCTTACCTTCGATCGATAAGCCAGGTGTCGGGCTCCCAGGGTAGGTCTAATGACAGGCGTCGGGATTTCGACGATGGCCATTAGACACTTGCCTGGATAAGACAGTCGGGATGCTGACGGTCGGCATTTAGACCATCGGCATCCCGACTGCATCCCGTTCCTGAGATCTGAAAAATCAGTGAAAGGTATATAGGTTTACATAATCATATATACTTCCCTTTAAGAATATTTAGAGTTACCCATAAAGTGAGTATAATTTGGCTATCAATTTTTTTTTTGTTAGGACCATTAAGGTATGTACTATACTGGATATAAAAGTATTTGAATTGATACTTTGATATATCTAAAATTCTCATATTCCAATGAAAACATGTTTGTTTTTTTCAATATTATATTTATTTGATTATATTTCTATAATTATTCCTATTTTTATTATTTAACCTCATCTTTATATAGAATATGTTCTTCATGATCGTCACTCCCCATTAAACTTTATGTTATTAGACTTTTAGATTGTAGTTTCTAAGTAACCATTGCTTTATATACAACTGAGTATAGACATGGGCCAACACAGGTGTCTCATAATGAATTCATTAAACTGATTGGAGGTTCCTTCAACCTATGTAGCCTAGTTTTTCCTTCTGAATATGTTTTCCAAAAGAAAAAGAAATGCATCAGAGTGGTAAAAATTACTTGCAGTTTATTCTATTCTACAGGAGAGGTACTGACCCAGCATATATAGTATATCCCAGCAGAAAGTACCCAATACATTGCAAATTTACCGTAAACGCACATGCTGGACTTGTTTTATGATTGCGGCTTTGCTGCATATTTTATTAGTGGTTAGAACACTGTGGTTGAATATGCTGACCTTCCTATCCTGCTCTGAGGCACTGCCGTGGCTTAATAATGCACCATATCCCGATACATTTAACCTGACAGCTGCTAGAAGCACTGGGTTGCCAAACATAGAAGTATCACTGATACTTAAATAATGATACAGTTGTAGATATATTGAAAATATAGGATCAATAACATCACCTAACTGTCTAAACCCCTCCTGATTTTAAGGGAAATCTCGCATTGCCAATCTACTTTCTAGAACATTTATGTTATTTAATAAAATTAGATAGATAGTAATATCATCATCCCACAATATGAGCTCATCCCAACTGCAATCCACTGTTGTATTCTCAGTATGTTGTAATTGGCAGCAAAGCTCTTCCTCATAGAATTTGTAGTTCATTTTGATGAACATCAGTCTTACCACATTTTTTAGATGTAGCCTCCTTCACCGATCGCTCACAAGGTGCTGAAATGCTAATTCATACAGTATTATTAAAGTAATCATTAACCATTCTATTGATGCTTACTGTATCGGATTTAATTACAGTAGAGGTATCAATATATGTGTGCAATTCTTTAATTTAATTTACTTAAGCCTAACCAGATGTCATTATGTTTCACTCTGTTGTGCTCAGTTGACTCATCATCAGCAGTGGGTCTCTTGGAAAAGGTTATTTTTTTCCTGGCAGAAGCATTTGCAGGAGAAATGGAAACATGAGACATGTCATGTGCACCTTGAGCTGACAACTTGCTCGCAAGAAGCACTTTGCATCTCTTAAGTTCTGAGTCAGTTGGAAAGAAAGACATTACAGAGGACTTAAACTTAAGATTGTGCATGGTTGCCAAAATCTACTGATCCAATTACAAGATGATGCAAACTTTTGGGTCTTGGCTAAGCAATTAAAGAACTTTATCTACAAGTCCAACATACTAGTTTCATCTCCTCCTTCAGCTTCTCTAGCTGCTTTTCTAGTGGTTTAATTAAGGGTATGACTTGACTCAGGCTGTCAGTGTCTGAAATCACTTCACAGGTTACAAAATCAATGGTTTCAGTAGCCTCTATAAAATGGAGAGTATTCTCCAGTGTGCTGCAGTAAGGTAACATGTCCCCCCTTTCCCTATCTCATGGCTCGATGTGTACATCTTGATGGTATGTTGATGTCCCTCTAGTTACTGAAGCATATTAAGGGTGGATTCCACCTCATTACTATTCTTTGTTTTGGTCGGTGGCATGACAAACTGAACTTTTCTTGCAGCTGCTGCGATGTTTACAAGCAGTTGCTAAATGCCAAAAATACCCTGAAATTTTACTGGCCACAGCCAGCATCTCCTGCACAGACCTGTAATTTTAAAAGAAATGTGGAACCACCAAGTTTATTGTGTGCGCAAAACATGGTATGTGTTGAAATTTACCCAGTTGTAATGCTCATTCAATGTTAGTTTTATTATCAGAAATTATAAACCCTGAGAATTGTGTTCGCGGAGTATGCCATTTTGCTATCATATCTCTGAGTTTTTGCAACAGACCGACACTGGTATGCTTTTTTAGTAAAGCCAGTGATACAGGGAGTAGCCTGCCTATGAATTAGCTGGCATTGTGTGTTAGATACTGCTGCTGCTGAAGGCGATACACACACCCAGTGGGCAGTAATGTAATCTTTAGTTTGACTAGTACCGCTTGTCCACATATCTGTAGTTAAGTGGATGCCATTTTCTAGGCAAATAATAACTTTTTGTTTAATATCCTGGAACAGGTGAGGAATTGCTGTTCTGAAAAAATAGAATCATGATGGAATTTGGTAGTGTGGACACATGATCTCAACTACTCAGCTAAAACCAGATGCATTGATGGCACACACAGATCTAATGCTAGCATAGCCATTATGGCCTCAGTGATCCTCTGTGAAACAGGATGGCAGCTGTAATACTTAGTTCGTCTTGCAAATTATTATTTCACTGATCATTTTTGTTTAAAACTACTAGCTTTCTTGGTCCCCTACTATGATGAAGATTCACCCCCTGCAGCAGCCCAGGCATTAAATATTTTTTTTTTGAATCATGGATTGCATGAGGGGAGTCAGTTTGCCTCTGCAAATTGGATGGAGGAGGACTACTACTGATCGCTAATGAGGAGGTTGATGATGAAGGTGTTAGCAGTGGAGATTGTATGTGCTGGTATCTATTCATGCTACTGATAGCTGATGCTGAACTGCTTGTTAATATATTTTCTAGAGTTAGATAAACAACTTTGCTGAGCTTGCTGCAATTGACATAACAGGGAGAATGATTAATGTCCCTATCTTTACTTACTTTGGCACTACAAATGCCACAGATGTCTTGACAAATGTCAGGATTCTATAAAATATTTCCTCATGGAAAAGGTGGCATTTACAACTTCCACAGTAGCATCTTAAATGTCTAAAATATCATCATCATTACTTTTACTACTACTCATCCTCACATTCGCAGAGGCTTCAGAAATGGTAAAACACAGAATGGCAGTTGCTCAAAACAATTTATTGGCCCATCACAGGTGCTTGTAAGGAAGGGGCTAATCTAGACAAGAATAAAATCACAGAATTCCCTAGCACACTGCAAAGGACCAGCAAAGGAGATTCTTATCCTACATAATCATAATAATAGTAAGGCCACCAAAAAACAGAGATGCCTTTGAGTGGCTGGAGGCTAAATCATATGCTTGCAAATATATGTAACTGAGTTATTGCATTGCTCTTATTATGTAGGATTAGAATCTCATTTGCTGGTCCATTGCAGAGTGCTGGAGAAGTGTGTATTTTTTCTGGTTCAGAAATGGTGAAAGGAGGCTTCTCTAGGATTACAGTGTCAGAATCAGAAATGTCAGACTCACACATAGCACTTGTGGACACCCTTACGAGTTCATTCAGACCCGATTGCTAAGCAGCGGCCGCTCGCTTGCAAAATGGGCTGGGTATGCAAATCAAGCATTCGCACTTTGCGGTGTAAGGATGCCCTCTATATCCTAGAGAGCGATGGCAGTGAACATACGCAGGACTATAAAACCTCCCACCTGTCACTACCTGTACACATCATCTCCAGGAAGTGTGTATTTAATCGGGAACATCGAGGGCCATCGGAGCTGCTCGCAGCGCTTGTGATAGACCCTACCCTCCCACAAGCACTGCGAGCAGTTCAGGCTAAAACACAACCAAGTGACGTGTTCAATGACGCTACTTTGCTAATTATGCACACCCATTAATCTCCGTTCTGATGGCCAGACATGCCTGCATTCGCACATCCACAACCCTATTCACAAGCACCTTCCCCTGTTACCACCCACAAATGGCGCTGTCACTCAAAGTAGCAGCCAGTCTGTGTGCAACAAGCGTTCAATTCCCGATCACTAAGACTGGCGTGTGTGTGTGCACTGCAAACCATAAGCATGCGCAGATGTGCGATTATCGGCAACAGCAAGCGGCCACTGCTTAGCGATCTGGTCTAAATGAGCTCCATAGACTCTCCTCATTAATCTGTGAAGTTTGTGAACACACAATTCATTCTTAAGCCTTAGTGATTTCTTGTGCACTAATTTGCCTATGATACATCTAGGGGTAAATTTACTAAGATGGGAGTTCTATTTAGGAAGTGATGTTGCCCATAGTAACCAATCAGATTCTACTTCTCATTTATCTAGCACCTTCTGGAAGATAATACCTGGAATCTGATTGGTTGCTATGGGCAACATCACTTCTTAATAGAACTCCCATCTTAGTAAATTTACCCCTAGACTCAGAGTGAGAAGGTGGTGCATGCTAGGCTACAGAAAATGACTGACTGTGTTTGGCCTTGGCTTTTGCAATACGCATTCTAGTGCATGAAAGAACAGTAGCAGGACAACAACTTTCAAGTAAAGGCCTTGGTCTGAGCCTTCCCTTGCCATTGTGTGTGGTGTATGGCATGTTGGCAATTGTATGTTTTTTGACAGTAACTTTTCCCTTCATAGTTAGGGGTGATGTTTTTTCTTAAAGATTGTCAAACATTGTTTAGATTTGGAGTGTCTTCCCTTACACCTTCTTATTACCCCTTGACTTCTTTTAAAGAAGATGTTGAAGAAGTAATATGACTGCAAGCACCAGTACTGGGTTGCTCCTGTTCTTCTATCAATTGATAGACAAAAAAGGATGTCATCAGCACTAGTTTATATATTGAATCTGATCAAAACTCTGTATACTTTTAAATTGTCTATAATATTCAAAAATGGGGGTGCTGCCAGCGACAACTGTAATAACTATTGAAAACTTGGAAAGGAAGATGTTATCCTACTATAGGAAGGCGCATTCCTCTCCAAGTTTCCAATAAATTCTATCAATTGAGCCATGATCGAGTTTTACACCAGGACAGGAGTAAAGCTGTTGTAGTTTAACTTAACTGTCACCACAACAAGTGAACGTACAATGAGACAGGGAAATGAGGGTCTGTTATCTTTAACATGCAATTTTATTAAAATACTTGAGTTGGGGCGGGGCCTGGCAGCCATCAGGATTGGACGTGTGTGGCTCTAGCTCCTGGTTGGAGTCAAATTAAAGGCTTTGAAACCTGGCTTTGGCCCCTACTTAGGGCTCATATCTATCCCATCCTGCCTGCCACTGTCAGGGGATAGGGATTGCGGAATTTGGGGACACCTCCTGTGTCCTTGTGGATTGCAGCCTATCCACCCTCCAGAGACCCCAGACTTGCCTGAGACGTGAGGCCCGGTGGCGGGGCACGGTGGTGATGTGGCCCACGGTTGCATCCAGCAAGTTCCTGCTCACCCCCGACTGTCTTATCTCTCCCTCTGGACCTCCCCTCACCACAAGGTACCTCTGTCCTGGCCTGTCTCTGGCTGGCAGCTCGCGTGATTACCGCGGGGATGGCCTGCGTCACCTGGGAATCCAGCAATGAAGGCTTTTACTTCCAGATTGATCATGGTCCCTACACATCAGCCCTACAGCCCAACTTGTCTCTCCTTATTGGTTGCAGGTCTGCTTATCCCCTGGTGTTGCTGCTGAAAGAACAACAGGCGGCTGTCTTAGACCTGCCAGACACCAGGCTGCCTACTTGGAGGTACATGGGGGTAAATCTCTGATGTGGATCATTCATCCCCAGCTGATGCCCCTCTACTAATCTATTGATTAATTATTAATACTTATACCATCTCCCCCCATAGATTCATTCCATCTCAAATTGGATGTTGAGCTTATGGGGATTTGCATAGTTCTCCTTTATAGCTTTGCCAACCTATCAATGTTCTCTTTCCCTGCTGTACAATACTCCAGTTCACTTTAGATTTTCACTATTAATACTTTGGCTCCCTCCTATGGTTGCACACTGAAGCTGCTGACAGACAAGCTTTGACATTGCTATGCTCGGACTGACCAGTTGTTTCTACAACTCATTAAACTGCTTTATGTACAGTGTCCCCTAACTTACTACTATCACAGTATACTAAGACATCTCCTATCATTAGCCCTTACAGAATGTTGATTTTATACTGGAGCTATCTGATACCTGCCGTTTTTCTTTAGTGAAAATGCATCTGTCTGGTCTGTGATGGCTGCCTAATTATTGTCCTCTTGGGAACATGCTCGACTGTGGTCCTTCCATATGACATCTATACGCTAATATATTTTCACCCAGCCCATTCATCACTTTTACATATTAATCCTCTTTAAATATGGGCAAAGATAGGAAATCTACTAATAAAAAAGATGAGACTCGTCCCAGGAATGACTTCCTAACCAGATCTGCATCCTTTTCTTCTACCAACACCCACACCTCTGACTCTTCTCTGTCTCACTCTAACCCCCTGAGCCCCTGCTCATTTGAATATCCATCTCTCCACCCCTCATTTAAAGCTGGCAAGGAGATTAAGGAAATCTTGATTTATATTAAAACTCTGCCGACTAAATTAGATCTTCAAACTACTATAAGACAAGAAATGGCATCTGTTAAACACAATTTATCTCTACCTTCAGATCGCCTTACTTCCTTAGAAGAGAGTCAAGAATCTACAGATACTACCCTTTCTAAATTTACTGAGATTATTTCCTCTCAATCTGCTGAACTCCAGGCCTTGAAGTCCAGGATGGATGATCTAGACAACAGAGGCAGACGGAACACTATCCACATCAAGGGCTTGCCTGAGGATGTCCAACACTCCAATCTGACTGATGCTCTGATGAAGATTTTTAACGAGAACCTCGGTAATGACCCGAATGATAAAATTGTCTTTGACAGGGCTCATTGGGCCCTACCCCCTCAAGGCTCCCCCTCAGATAGACCGAGAGAAGTAATTTGCTGACTTCACTACTTCACCCAAAAAGAGGAAATAATGTGCAGTTAGGCAATTAGATGGAGTTGATTTCAACGGTGATACTATTCACATACTGTATATCAGGATCTATCCTGGCACACTCTACAACTCCGAAGAGCACTACGAACATTGACGGATGAACTTCAGAAATGCCAATTAAGATATCGTTGGGGCTTTCCTTCCACCTTCAAATTACATTCTCTGGTAAAATCCATTCCATCCATATCCCGTCTGAGCTTTCCTCATTCTGCTCTACCCTGGGCCTTCCCAAAATTGAGACACTTGAGTGGAAGGATCCACTGACCCAGCTGGATCTCCTCCTCACCCTGAAAAATGCATTTCTTGGCAAACAATCCAGCATTCAAGACGTCGATCGTGGACCACCTCTGACCACCATATGATGGAAGACACCTGAGGTATTGGTGACTATTTCATATTATTGTTCTTGCTAACTTTTTTCCATAGGTTTCTCTCCAGACCTTGTACATGAATGTTGAATTTGGACTAATTTCAGTCTCCCATTGCCTGAGGTTCAACATTATATTATTCTTCAGGTACTTCTGATCTCCATTTGCAACATAGTTAGTTTCCCTCTTATTTGGGACTTATAATTGTTACTGTTTCTATATATTATGATATAATTATCATTATGTATACTTTTTTTGTTCTTATTTATACTACTATATTTGCTCTATCAATTTTCCTAATTTAGATAAGATGTCAATGTTCTGATTTGTTACTTATTTTACTAATTTGGCTGCATTAGTACCCCCACTCCCCCGCACTTCACGTTTTCATTCACTGAGATCTCGGACTAAGTTTCGTGTTCCGTGGTCTCAGTTGTGGGTATTTCACTGTTGTATTGTTTATTATTTCTGTCTGTTTCCCCCCCCCTTTTTTTTTCTTTTCTTTCTTTTCTCTTCCCTGGGATCCTTGCTACCCTTTTTTTTACTTAGTTTCTTTCAATGACTACAGATACTAAACTTAAAGTTTCTCTATTAAAGCCCGAGGTCTAAATATTCCTGAAAAAAGCTAAAAACTTTTGCGATCCTTATGGGCTTACAGAGTGGATATAGCCATGATTCAGGAAACCCATTTTAAATCTGGCCCTCAAACTCCCTCCCTCCAAGACCTCCGTTTCTCTACCACATTTTTTAGTAACAGTCTGGAAGGGAAATCTAAGGGTGTAGCAATTATATTTTCCCCAAAACTCCCTATTACTAATATTGAAGTTCATAGACTAATTCCAGGCAGAGTCCTCCTGATAAATTGTCAGATTTTTAATCAGGTCTTTATGTTCATTAACATTTATGCTCCCAATCAAGCTCAACATACTTTCATCAAATCCACTCTAGACCAGATTGACTCCTTAATGAAGGGAATAGCTGTTTTAGGAGGTGATCATAACTGGACCCTAGATCCCATTCTAGATACATCCAATAACTCCCCACGCCAAGTAGCGCCAAGTTAGACGGGTGTTTCATGAACACCAGTTGGCCGACTCTTGGAGAATCAAATACCCCTCAAGTCGTGATTATTCATTCTGTTCCCATCCTCATAACACATGTTCTTGTCTCAATTACCTGTTTTTGAGTCATAGACATCTCCATTTGCTCGTTGATGCTTCTGTTGGCCAGATTACCTAGTCAGATCATGCTCCAATTTCGCTGAAGTTGGCTCTACCCCATACTTTTCCCAGACAGTGGAGGCTCAATGAATCTCTTATACAAGGTGCTCATTGCAGGGCTGAGGTTGCTGCAGCTCTTACTGAATACGTAGCCCATAATGATACTCCTGATATTTCCTAGATTTCTGTCTGGGAGGCTCATAAATGTGTTTTCAGAGGTAAGTTCATTCAACTTGGTTCCTTTATTAAAAAACAGAGATCTACACAGATCTCAGCCTTACTCCAGCATATTAAACAACTTAAGACCTCACACAAGTCTTCTCTCTCGGGTGATGTCTATCTCAAGTTATTAGAATCTCATACAGCACTTAATAAATTACTTTCTGACAACATTAAATCATCACTACAAAAATGCAAAACTCGATTTTACCAATGGGGAACAAACCAGATATACTTCTAGCCCGAGCCCTAAGAGCGCAGCGAGCAACTGGGTTTATACATGCTATCAAAGACAATTCTGGCATCTCACATTCACAGACATCTAAACTCACCTCCTGCTTTCACCAATACTTTTCCACTCTTTACAATTTGGCAGATTCCTCCCCAAGGTCATCTACCCTCCCTTCAGCCCAAGATGTTTTAGACTGTCTTTCTTCAGTGTCTTTCCCAATTCTTTCTCCCTCAGATAGAGAATCACTTGAGCTTCCTTTTACTCTGCAAGAGGTTGAATTAGCAATTTCCTCCTCTCCCTTGAGCAAAGGCCCTGACCCTGATGGACTAACCATAACCTATTATAAAATGTTTAAGGATATATTGGCTCCCAAGCTTCTTCATGCATTCAATTCTGTCTCTGCAGACTTCCAGTTTCTAGTCAATTTTTAGAAGCACATATTTTGGTCCCTAAGCCATGTATGGACCCCTTCCTGTGCCCGAGTTACAGACCCATTTCACTTCTTAATGTTGATCTCAAATTATACGCTAAACTTATAGCCAATAGAATCCATCTCTTATAGCCAATAGAATCCATCCCCTTCTCCCACAATTGATCCACTATGATCAAGTAGGTTTTGTTAGGGGCAGAGAAGCCCGTGACAATACCACAAAGGTCCTTAATCTTATGCATCTAGCATCAAAGACGAATACACCCACCATTCTCCTGTCCTCTGATGCTGAAAAAGCATTTGACAGGTAAATTGGACATTTCTGAGGTCTGTACTAGTCAGGGCTGCCCATTATCCCCAATAATTGTTTTACGTACTTTGTATTGAAGCTTTAGCAAGATCTATAAGAGCCAACTCAAATATCTCTGGCATAACTTTGGGTGAGGTAGAGCATAAACTCGCCTTATTTGCAGATGATTTGTTAGCCGCCATCTCCCACCCGACTATATTTTTGCCCACTCTACTGGTAGAATTTGCAAAATTTGGAGAATTGTCCAACTTGAAGATTAATTTTTCAAAGTCCAGGGCCCTCAATATCTCCTCTCCCTCCTCAATAGTAGCTGGCTTGCAAGCTGCCTTCCCTTTCTCTTGCCACTCCTCCTATATTACATATCTAGGGATTAAACTCACTAAAAATATGGCACAACTATTTCACACTAACTTCTCCCCTCTCCTCTCATTCATCCATCTGGGCTATAGCCATTGGCATCTCAAGCAGCTTTCTTGGCTCGGGAAAATTAATGTGGTCAATATGAACACGCTTCCAAAGTTACTCTATGTCCTCCAGACTATACAGATAAAAGTGCCAGAGTCTTGGTTTCGTTCACTCACTCTATTTATTTGACAGTTCATTTGGTCCCGGAAACAACCCAGAATTCGACGAGATTTATTGTCTCAATCGAAACAAGCAGGGGGCCTCCAACTTCCAGATATTAAGTCTTATTACCACGTCATTCACCTAAATAGAGTTCTTGAATGGACAAGGAATAGAGACATTAAACAATGGGTCAACCTAGAAGGCTGCTTCAAGAAACAACACCTTGAAATTGTGCCTTGGCTTCCCTCTCTTACTAATTTTTCTCCTCCTCAACCAACAATAGTCCTCAGATGACTTTAAGAATTATATGATATCTTTACATCATTCTACATAATCTATGACCCTCAGCTATGACTATTGTTTTCTTTATTTTTGAAAGATCCCTCTCCATGTTATTTATTTATTATATTTTTTCAATTTTGCTGATTTTTTATTTTTAAGTTGGATATGTATATGACTATATTCTTTAACAGATTTTATACTGTTTTGATACATATGCAATATATGTTATTATTTCTGCTTATGTGAAACTTTAATAAAAACAGAATATATAAAAATAGACTTGAGTTGTTTTTTAGCACCAGAAACAAAAAAATTTTTTTGCAATGTGAACTGAATTATAAAAGTAGACTGGAGATTTTTTTAGACCAAAAAAATATCAGAAAAAATATATATTTTGCAATTATTAATTTGGGGTGCAGCTAACTAGGGACTCCACCACACCCAGAGTAAGTATAGTAATATATGCTGCCTCTCAAAATCACACACTCTTGAAATATTATTTCAAATTGAATTACAAAAGTAGACTGAAGATTTTTTTTTTTTAAATAGGGGGAAAAAAGTATTTTTTGCAATTATTATTTTGGGGTGCAGCTAACAGGAATACAACCACACTCTGAGTAAGTATAGTTATATAAGCTGTCTTTCAAACTTTTGAAATACGATTTAAATTGAATTATAAAACTAGATTGGAATTTTTTGGGGATGCAGCTGACCGAGGACACCACCTCTCACAGAGTAAGTACAGTACTGTATGCTGCCTGCCAAATCACACACTTTTGAAATACTGAGATTTTTTTTTTAAAACAGGAAAAGATGTCCTCTTTAAGATCCATGGAGTGCAGCTCACTCAGACACAGTACAATATTTTTGGACAAATAACCTTGAAACTACTCACACTGTCTCTGCCCTCATACACATTTGACAACATATATTGCAGTGTAGATAAAACAAGTGCAAGTTCACTGTACACACATGAGCCTGTTTTCATGGGATTGTAGGTGATACTAGTGTCTGACAAACAAATGCACAGTGACAGTAGCTTGTTTGCAGTATGCATTAGGTTGCAGTGTTGCTAGCTTGTGTGTCTGACAAACACATTACACAGTGACAAAGATGCCTGCAGTCACCTTTCCCACTTTCTCCATCTACCTACAACTCTCTGTAATGGTATGTAATGGTGTCCTAATGACATCTATTTGAAGCACAACTACAACTCACACCCTCACTATACACTCTCCTGTCTGAAATGGTACCTGTTCATGATGGTGGGACTCTTATATGCAATTCAAAACACCCAAGATCCGAGATGTCCAGGAAAATCACGTTTTGCCTTGTTTTGAGATCCGAACTTGGCGAGAAGACCTAAGCCAAGACTCGGAAACCCCAAGTTTGTATGTGTTCAGTTTTCAAAAAAGCCGAATTGCTCATCTCTAGTCAAAACTGAAATATAAATTGCTATGCACAAATAAAGTTGCCCAGCATTTGTGGACTTCATGCAAGAGCAGCCAGTACGTATATCCTGAAGGCAGCAATGGAAATCTTGGGGCCCGTTACACATGTTTTTGGGGCCCCCTATTCCCTCTCCTAGCACTTATCCTAGCCATCACCCCCTCTCTTCCCCAGCCCCTGTGTATGTCACACACACTCCCTCTTCCTCAGCCCCTGTGTCTGTCACACCTCCCTTTCTTCCCCAGCCCCTGTGTCTGCCATCCCCTTCATCTGTAGCTCCCCACCTCATGACTCTCTCCAAGCCCGGCCCCGGCCAACACTTACCTGCTGCGCTGCCTGCATTCCTCAGTCTTCCCTGGCAGGTGGCTTAGACCCGGCAGCTCCTCTCTGATTCAGCGGCATGACGTCATGACGTCACGTACGCTGCGCCAGCCCAACCTCCCCTGTTGGCTGTTCCCTTTCACTGCCGGGACTCAGCAGGATCTGGCAGCAATAGTTGTGCCGGGTGCCCTTACACAGCAGGTGGCAGAGGCATGGGGGGACATGTGAACTGGACTCCAGAAATCTGTGAGTGTTCGGGGCCCTTCAGAATCTCGGGGCCCGGTACAAGTGTCCCCTTTGCACCCCCCTGTCGCCGGGCCTGTGTATCCTGCATGCAAATATGGTTTGTTCCAGATACAAAGTTACTTGATTGTTTTGCTTTGTTCCCAACTCAGGATCAGACCCACAATGTATATAATTGTGGACAGCCAAAAGATTTACACATCCTACACATGTGCTACTTTCCTAATTGACAGCACCAGTTCTGTAACTAGGGGTGTGCGACTGTTGCTGCCGCACAGAACACAGTGCTCTTTGGGTGGCATCGTCGCTGCCCTGCAGCCGTTGATTCTGGCTAGCAGGGTGCCTGGAACATGTGCAAAGGGAACGGGATGGCAAAGGGCTTTGTTAAGGCGCTCCACAACACCACCCATCTAGGATTTATATCTCCCCGACACTATACCGTTTAGTAATAAATCTGGCCTCACAAGCAGAACTAGTCCTTTTTTCCATGTTAGGCTAATATTGTACCTTGCATGGTCAGAGTTGAGGATATTTATGAACTACTAAAATACAATGAGACCAAATTTAATCAGAAAAAAAAGTCTGGCAGGTCAATCAATCCCTCAACATTTGTGTGAGGTCCTTGGTTAATCCCATCTTTTGTATTTGTTTGTGTGATTAGGCGTTTATACCTCTGTGGCCAGTGAATAAAAATGTGATCACAGGGGTTTGCATGTTCACTGTATTCAATTGTATTTTCAATGTAGTGTATTATTTTTAATGTTTCTTTTTGAAGAAAACAAAACAACAACCTGGTTTTGCCTTAAAATTACTTGCAGCTTTAAACCTAGCAGTATATTGCAGAAATTAAGTTAGCACCTGCGAATCGCAGGCTGTTACATTTGAGCCTGGTCCAGGGGCAGTTTAAGAGAGGAGCAGGCCCATCTGCAGACTCATACACAAATAAATCGAAGCGCTGATGTGTGAAATACCACACAAAATTAATAAATATACAAAGTTTCTTAAAAACAACAATATATTCAACATATGAATTTTCAGTACTAAGATATCACATAGGTGCTCACTCAGTATGAATGGGGTAACATAAACCATATATCCATTGATATTATATAGTTCAATGAAAGTCCTGTATAGTAATACTTGTTACTGTATAAATGTCACAAAGGATGGCTCACAGTGGCCAAATATTACCCGTTCCTTTAATAAATATAAAAGGCTGCTATATGCAGTATGATTGCACGCACAAATTGTTCGTCAATTATGTTGGGATGCTCACCACTCTGAGTATATAGAGACACTCGCCGCTCGTCAGCGGGGGTCTATTAGCTGGTCACCGAGGTGTTTCAGGCGTCGGGAGCAAAAGAGTAGACCTCCGACTTCTGTGGACAGGTCTCAGACTCCGTGCGGCTGCCGGGGCACCTGGATTCATAAGAAGAGAGCAAACGCTGCAGCTTCTTTGGGTTCAATTGTATGATATACCGGCTCCTGAAGGTGTAATAGCCGGGGCACCAGCAAGGGCCCAGTGCTGTGCAGTATTGGGTCAGTCTTCTGTAGGCTCTAGGGCCCAATCATTCCTAGAAGACCAGTCTGGATTGCATGGCACTCGGCTGTTACGTAATGTAAAAGGGTGGAAGAGGGTTTTTTTTCCCTTTAAATAATTTTTGTTTTATTTGTTTACATTATGGCCCGTATTCAATTTGAGGCGAAAAGTCCGTTTCCGCGATACTTTTTTGCCGATTACATCATTTTCGCCTGTTTTGACTTTTCTCTGTATTCAGTTTGGAACACTTTTCGCCTAGGCGTAAAGTCAATGCAAGGTAATAGGTGAAAAAGTTTCACCTGTGAATAGCAGGCGAAAAAAGTGCAGAATTGCGGTTTTGGGGTACAACATTGCTGGAACCCCCGTGCAGCCTTAAGACAGTCCGCTAAAGGTAAACCACGTCAAAAAAAGTTACAAAAATAATCGGAACACCCCAAAAAAATGATGTTTAATTTTGGGGGTAAAAAAAAAAGGGGGGAACAAAGTGCCAAACTATCTAAATTAACTCAGGTCGGGTCCCCATGAATGCGGCAGGTGTTTTCTTCATTGCAGGGATAAGTGGAAGGTGCAATTTTGCAGATTTTTTTTTTTAAACTTTAAGGACTTAAAAATATGCTTACCCCCATTTTCATGTACCCCAAATTTGATAGGAATAGTTATTTTTCCCCAAAAAATAATCTAAGTGCTATTCTTTACCACTTCTTCATAGCCGCAAAATTGCACCTTGCGCGGCTATTACAAACCCCGACTTCCTTCAGGATGCAAAAATGGGGATACCCATAGTGATTAGTGGCTGATACATTTTAAAAAAATGTCAAGAAGAGCTTATAATTTCAATTGTGATACTGATGAGAGCTTTAAAACATGTGCTTTTAGGGGTCCGAGTTGAGAAACATTGCCCCAGTATGTAACAGTATAGCTCAGAGATTCACTAAACCTTTGCTCTAAATGTAAATTACAAACAATTCTCAATGTTACATTGATCTTTTCATTATCACTTCCCTTCACTTGTGTTAGAAGATCCCATTGGCCAGAGGAACTGCCAATATAATCTCTTTGCTGTGATTGGATGACTTTGCTTTAAATAGCGCAGCACTGGGCTGGCATTCATTGTTGCCTGAGGAAGGAGCTAGTTATGTAGTGTTGGCTATGAAATTATACACAGGCATCCTTCCTTGTATTAATTTGAGGCCCTTCTCTATCACTACTAATATGTCTCAGATGTTCACAGCTTCAGGGAACACTGTTCTGTAATAATTAGCAATGCTGCTGTATTTACCTGCTGTTCTCTCAGTTGAGGCCTCTACATTAACAGATTTATGTTAGTGAATGCTAATGACAAGGTTGATTTCATTACAGCCTCCACTAAAATAGATTTAGGACCACAAAATGAAGTAATTTTACTGTTAATAGCTTTTGCATGATATAGACATTAAGTTAAAGAAATATATGCAGTATGTCATGTGCACTTATGATTTACCATTTTAAAATCTAATACAGACATCTATCTTATATTCAGCTCCATGGATGTGTTGCTAACCCTGAACATAATTATCACTAATTAGCTCAGCTGAGCAAGCTGTGAAACTGTAGCCTGTGACAGAAACAGGCAGCCTGGAGACCATGAATGAGATCTACACAGGAGAGAGCAGTGTGCCAACCTATGTAATCATTTCATAATTATTTTAAAATAAAGATCTCATGTTTGCATGCATATGTTTAATGCTGCATAGAAGAATCAGCTTCTTTATATCTACAGTATATAGCAGTACAGTTGACAGACTGGGTTTTAGTGTGTACTGTGATTCTGCATTATAGTTTTATCAGTGATTAGTTACATGAATAAATACTATGACTGCATAAATGACCAGACATTGACTGCAAGTGACTTAGCATTATAACGGACAAGAACCCGATACAATATAATTATCTGCAATAATTAAATTGTAGGAATTGCTGTGATTTTACAATTTGACAGTTTATTACTGGAGAAATTACACTGTACACTACAATGTACTAATCTGCTTACTTCATCCATGCTATAGCCAGGGCTGGGTTAGGGGCCAAGAGGGCCTGAGGCTGAACATGTTCAAGGGCCAATACTGAAAGAGAAGAGCTGTGACTGGTGCTGTGTGGGTCATGGTCCACGTGGGCATGTACAGTAAACCCCTACACTATCTCCTTAAATACATAACAAAATAAAAATGGTGTAATTTTGTGAGAACTAGAATTATTTTAATACTTATGATTTATGGCTGACTGTGGTCATGCTGTCATGATGGGCCTATTTATATGTGGAGGCCTGGAGCTGGAGCTCCATCCCCCCCATTGTTAATCTAGCTCTGGCTATAGCTTGATCATTTTCAGGTTAATGCCATTTTGTGTTATCACTTATAACTGTGCACTATTATAAAGACAGCCTGGCACAGATTTGTGAGCCCATGTAATCTTTATAAACACAAAGACAGACACATTGGTGGTTTATATTTTGAGAGGTGCTCTCTAACCAGATGATAGACCCATGCTTGCCGACTTTTGAAAAAGCATTTCGGGGAGATTGTGAAAGCAGCACCTAAGTAAAGGCCCCCATACATCAGAGATTGATTGCAGCAATTTGCAATTGATTGTGTATAAGAATCTTTCCCTTTTTCAATCGATTGCACGATTGCACAATCAATCTCTGATGTATGGGGACCTTTAGATCTACTTGATGAAAATACCCTGATACTTTTCAGGGCTTGGTCATGTATTGCGTTCCACAAGGGGTTCCATATAAGTGGGCATGAGTAAAATTATTTGAAAATGCATATAGCCATAGGGATCATCATGCCATAATACCAATGATTATCCCATTTGAATGTATATGTGTGTGTATATAAATAATGGGGTTTTGGTTCGTGGATTGATCAATGCATTTAAGCCCTCAGCCCTCATCACGGGACCCCACTTCTCTGCAGGTCCTACACTATCTGTCATACTTATGGAAACCTGGTAGCTGCATCAGAGTTTAAAATGAAAACATGTTAACCGGTTTAAAGCTCTGGGAAGGCCTGGGAATGGTGAGTGCAGGTTTGCATCACAAATCTGGAAGTGGCGAGCGCAGTGGATTTCAGAGTTGGCATATATGGATAGACCCGATATCTGTAGAATTCACATTGGTATAGAATTTTTGTTCTAGTAATATATAGGAATAAAAGAGCACTTTAATAAAACTTATTACAGGCAGATGATGGCTTATTTTTGTCATACCAAATTGAGCTATCTATATTTTAACGAACATTAAGAAAAATGACAAGACAATGTAAAGAAAGGTCACCTTTTATTGATAACATATATCTTCATTACCAGTTATTTATATAGCCCACAGTCCGCAGCGTTTTACAGAGAATGTACTGTATGACCATTCTCATCAGTCCCTGCCCCAATGGAGCTTACACTCTGTTCCCTACCACACATGCGCTCACACATACACACTAGAGTTCATATTTGTTAGGAGACAATTGTAGGAGGAAACTGGAGCACCGGATGAAACCCATGCAATCACATGGAGAATATGCAAACTCCACACAGTTAGGGGCGTATAACTATGGTGGCAAAATAAGTTGCATATATCAATGCAACTATTACATGCATTGCATTAATGGGGAGGGAGTATCCCCTGCCTACGTAGGACCAATTCAACTGACATGCATTTTAGGAAAGAGAAGAAGCAACATGCTGCACCCCAGGTGCCTATCAGGATTTCATCCTCTCGTTCATATCACACTGAAATAATGAGAACATCTGGAGTAGAGGGGAGAGTTTTAGTGAAGCATTTAAAGTATAATGTGCAGAAAACACCAGGAGCAGGGCTTTCACTGGTCCAGCAGAATGGCCGCTCCATCGCTCAGTGACACATAGAATTTTTAGAGGGGGTTTTCAAAATGCTTGATTTTAGAGTGAGTGTAACCAGTCCATGAAGAGGGCATAATTAGCACTCAACCAGCTTTAATATGCGTCATACAATGTATTGTCATAATTCCAGCATATACAGGACAGTAAGCTATTAAATGCGGCAGTAGGGCCATCCTGTCTCAGCACCATTTCAGAGCATTGGAGCAAGTTTGAGAGTTTGGGGGAGCAGCAGAAGAACCTAGTTAGTGTGTGTGTGTGTGTGTGTGTGTGTGTGTGTGTGTGTGTGTGTGTGTGTGTGTGTGTGTGTGTATATATATATATAGATATAGATATAGATATATATTTTGGAAAGAGAGGGGTAACAATGTAGTATTATGTGCAAGTGGCTCAAGTGCTCAACTAAGAATGTGCATACCAAATATAAATAATTATAGACACTTATCTGATATCCAAAACGTGTTTCTTTTAGGATAGGTGGAATCACGGTGTCATCAAATAGAATATAACAGCAGGGTTGAAGGAGTAGTACCAATAATTCGTCAGCTGGAAAACCTTTAGAAAGGGCATAGAAAAGCCCATAACAAGGAATAGTAATATAGTGTAGTACTTATTCATAGATGGTCAAGATAATAAGTAAAATGGCTGCGTACCGGAAAATGCTTATTTGTAAGCATGTAGTAATCTGTTTCCTAGATACTCCTGTAAAGTCCCACTAATACTTCTTAACCTAATGTACATAAGATGGCGGGCTTCAAATCAGAATACAGAGCGACCGCATCAGTACTTTTTCAGGTTATTTATTAGATATAGAACATATGAAAACATAATCATTAAAATTTCTAAAAACACTTATCTTTAGTGTTTAGTAGGTAGCAGCAGTCCACACTGTGGGGGAGGTAAGGTCAGTGAACCTAATGCATTTTGTTCTCTAGGACTTCCTCAGGGGTGATGCCATAGCATTGGAGTGCCCTTTTTATACCCTCCATACTAAGCGGAAGTTTGCAATTGCGTCTGGTGCTATTTTTCCGTCCACGCATGTGCAAATCATGGCGGCCATCTTGTTTCACATCACTGATGTCAGCGGCAGTCTATAGCTGCATAAGTCTGTTTACCAGTGGGAACTTGTGTGCGCGGGACACGGCGGGCATCTTATTGTTGTAGCCCAATGTGGTGCGCTATTTCACACCTATATAGTCTCTGGGGTGCGTGTAACAGTCATTTTTACTCCAGAAAGAAGTGACATGCACTTCCAGGTTGGTGGCCATCTTTTTGGATCTCATATAAGAGAGGATGGTGCCAGTATGATGTTTAGGATACATACACACATAGCTGTGGCCATCTTTTTGGTTGTCACTTTAGTTCAAATAAAACATAGTAATACACAGATTATATATGCACATAGCGGTGGCCATCTTTTTGGTTATCACTTGAGTTCAGGTTGAGTAAAGCAGTGCATGGAGACACATATTAGGATTTATGTAAAAAGAAAAAAATATTATATACTGTATATATAGATGTTATGTTTATCCAGGCCAGGAGGGGGGAAAAAAACAGGATGAAATAGTAAAAATGCAAAGTTCCCACCATCTCCGCTGGCAACCATTCCATTGGTGCCATATGCATGTATGTGTACATGTACAATGCAAACAGAATATAAATAATGAATAATAAAAATACATTAGCAAAAGAAATACAGTAAAAAGTGGATATAATGAAAAAAAAAACTAATCATAAAATCACATGCGTGTGTGTGTGCATATATATATATATATATATATATATATATATATATATATGCATATATGCAATTAGAGCAGCACTCGCTGGTCTTATTCAATGTCAATAAATAAGGACACACAGTCCGTGTTGCTGCAACGTTTCGAGGTTTAATCCTCGTCCTCAGGCAGTAGATACTAATATAAGAAAATTAAAAGCTTACCTAAATAGACACCTTGTGCAGGTAAAAACGCCGGTCATCTGCCCGCTTCCTGTGTTGGTGTCAGATGGATTTCCAGCTAGCATCCAGCCCCGTCCAGTCAAAGACACTACCACTGTTGCTATGGCATCGCGGTGTATACAAACCGTGACAGGAACCACCACCAACAATAGATCTAAAAGAGCTAAGACATAAATGAAGTATATTGTACACTGAAAAACATATTGATAACTATACCATAATCAATAATATAATAGATACTGTAATCAAAAAACTATTAGCTGCAATGAAGAGAGATAATCAAATTGACTCTAACATTAAATATGACAACATAATTTTAAAGAGATATTACTAAGATATCCAATAATTCAAAGAAAAATATTCCAATTAAGATGGTCATTCAGTCCTCGTGGCTTCAATGTATCCAAAATATAAATCCATTTGGATTCCAATCTGAGAAGTTTTTTATGCCTATCACCCCCTCTAACATCCTCCAGGACATGATCAATAATTATGTGTTTAAAGCTAGATAGACTGTGCCGAAATTCAGAAAAATGTCGCGCTACTGGTTGCTCTGATGTCTTGCCACCCAGTGCAGCTCTGATAGAGGACCTGTGTAACGCCATACGCTCTTTAAAAGAGCGGATGGTTTTTCCCACGTAACATAATCTGCAGGTGCATTTTATTAAGTACATTACAAATGTACTAGTGCACGTCTGCACATGCCGTATATAGTATTTACGCCCATTATGGGGATGGTCAAAAATTTTGTTAATCATATGGCAACATGTGGTACACCCCGTGCATTTATAACAGCCACCTGCTTTTTTCTGTTTCCCACCATCAAGACTTCCATTACATCTGGGTGCACAGTCCAATCCCGTATATTTTTTCCTCTTTTGTAGCAAGGTCTTATTCTGGTATTCTTAAGACATTTTAACTCTGTCTGTTTGTATAATTGGCCACAGGGTTTTAGTTATCGAATGTACAGTTCCTGATGAAGTGTTGTACTGCTGAACCCAATTTAATTTATCCTCTTTATATTCTGCCGAGTTCTTCTTCATTAGAGTATTCTCTCTCGGGATCTTATCCACCTTACTCCTGGATGTCAATAGTGTCGAATTTTTGTAACCCGTGCCTTGAATTTCTGAGTCATTTCATCTAGACTTAATTAAAATTGATCTTTCTCACTAGTTATTCTCTTTACTCTTAAATATTGTGAAAAAGGAAGTCCTGTTTTAGTTGTCATTGGGTGATGGCTTTCTGCTCTCAAAAGGGTATTTCTGTCTGTTGGCTTTGGAAACAAAGACGTAATAATCTTATTATTTTGATGAATAATTTTTACACCTAAATATGTGATAGATTCCACACTCAGGGAGTAAGTAAATTTAATGGGACAGTCCCATTTATTAATACATTCCATCATATCTTGGAATTTTCCAAAACTACCACTCCAGAACAGGATCACATCATCGATGTATCGTTTGTAGAAAAAAATGTTGTCCCTAAACTCTCTGGTGAAAAATAAATCCTTCTCAACATAAAACATGTATTTGCATATGTAGGGGCTACATGAGAGCCCATTGCACATCCATTACACTGTAAATAATAATCTCCATTATAATAAAAATAATTTCTTGTAAGAACCATCGTAAAAAGTGTAAGGAAAAGATCAACATCCGGTCCAGTATATAATGAATTGTTCATTATCAAATTTCTAGTGGCCCAAATGCCCCCCTGATGTGGTATATTTGTGTATAGGCTAATGATGTCTAATGTGCATATCCAAATATTGTCCAGCAGTTCTCCCAGTGCTTTCAATTGATTAATTAAAGCTGTAGTATCCTTAAGATACACAGATTCGGCCTGTACACATGGCTGTAGATGAAAATCAAGACATTTTGAGATATTACTAAATAATGAGCCACGAGCCGATATTATGGGCCTCCCAGGCAGATTAATGGGGTTCTTGTGGATTTTCGGCAAACTGTATAGGAGGGGAACAATCGGGAAATCACATTTCAGGAAATCACACGTATCTGAATCCAGTAAACCTTCACATACTGACATATCCAAAAGCTCATCCAATTCAGTTAGGAAATTGATGGTCGGATCAGATGTTAATTTACTGTAAACCTTGGTGTCATTTAATTGTGATAAATTTGTGATGCCATAGCAACAGTGGGAGTGTCTTTGACTGGACGGGGCTGGATGCTAGCCAGAAATCCGTCTGACACCAACACAGGAAGCGGGCAGATGACCGGCGTTTTTACCTGCACGAGGTGTCTATTTAGGTAAGCTTTTCATTTTCTTATATTTGTATCTGCTGCCTGAGGACGAGGATTAAACCTCGAAACGTTGCAGCATCACGGACTGTGGGCCTGATTCAGAGCTGCTCATAAGCGGCCGCTCGTTCGCTCCGAGCGTGGTTCGCACATCTGTGCATGCGTATGGGTTGTAATACGCATGCGCGAACCAGTCAGTGTGGTCAGAAATCATGTGCTCGCAAAATAGCGAATGCCTACTAATCTGAGTGACAGGATGAGGCGTTTGTGGGTGGTAACAGGGGAAGGTGCTTGAAAACGGGGGAGGGGAGATCCGAACGCAGGCGTGACAAACGGGCGTTTAATGGGAGTGCATAATTAACAAAGCAGCGTCATCGACCACGTTACTTGGTTGTCTTTTAGCCTGAACTGCTCGCATGATTGCGGTAGGAAAATGCTACCACAAGAATAGCGAGCAGTTCATACGCCATTCGATGTACTCGATTAATCTAATAGCGGAGGTGACGTATGATGCGAGCGGCCAGGGGGCGTCTTTACAAAATAGTGAGCACATGTTTCGTTCGCTCGTTCAGACATAGAGGCGTCAGCAGACCGCAAAGAGCGAGCGCTCAATTTAAATAGCCAGCCCCTTTTTCTGAACGAGCGTCCGCAAATAGCGTCCGGCTCTGAATCAGGCCCACTGTCCTTATTTATTGACATTGAATAAAACCAGCGAGTGCCGCTCTAATTGCCTTCTTGTGAATTTTCTGGGGGTGAGCACCGTGGCTGTTTATTGCATCATTAAAGAGTGCCGGCTACAAGAGATTCATTTTATATATATATATATATATATATATAATTTTTTTTTTTTTTGTAGGTGGCCACAGAGAGAAAGCTAAGAAGTGAAAGGGGGAGTGGGCAGGATGCAATAAAATGAGATATATAATTACAAGGATGCACAGTTTTTACATATAAGAATCAGGAAGGTGTAAAACTTAAGACAATTATAAAATGCGCTGAGAGACTTATAAAAATGGGGCAATTTCATAACTCTCATTAAGACCATGGGGTAAGAGTTTTAAGTTAAAAAATCCAGAACCTCTCTGTGAAAGTTTCACCGCGAGATCACTGTCTCTTGGTCCTAACCTAATGTGTTCAATTCCCCCTATATGTTAACTGTTCTGGATTAGAATTATGGTGTATTTTAAAGTGTCTGGAGACTCTTTCAACCTTGTTGTTAATGTTTCTCACATGTTCCTGGATTTAAAATTTGAGGGTACATTTTGTCTTCCCAACAGATTTTTGAACACACGGGCATTCTAGCAGATAACTGAACATTGCAATTGATAAAATGTTTCATGTTGTAGGTTTTTGATCTGTTATAATTGGAGAAAGCTTTTCTGTTAGGGTGTAGATTTTTACACATGTTACACTTCCTGCATTTCTAAGATCCAATACATCTATTAAAGTCTATTGTTTTTGGATTCAATGTGCTTCAGCATGCTTGGGGCCAGGATATCTTTTTAAGATTCTTGGCTTTCTTGAAGATGTTTATCTGGTAGGATATCAGTTAGGATGGGATCTATTTTGAGGATCCCCCAATGTTTACTCATGAACTGTCTGATCTTCTTTCAGTCATTGCTGAACTGGGTCACAAAAGGGATCATATCCTTTTTTTTCTTTCACTTTATATTGAAGGAGGTCCTCCCTCTTTAAAGTTTCTGTTTTGGATCTATCTTGGGAGATCAATTTTTCTGGGTGGCCTCGTTCTTTAAACCTTCCTGAAAAGACATCTATTTGTTGTGAACAAGCATCTGTGTTAGTGCAATTTCTTTTCGATGCGGTGAAATTGTGAATAGGGGATGTTGTCCTTCCATTTCTTAGCATGTGCACTTTTGTAGTGGAGATAACTGTTCATGTCAACCGATTTTAGTGTAGTCATGGTATCAGTTTCTGTACCCTCTAAAACAACATCTAAAAATTCTATTTCAGTTTTTTGTAAATTGGATGTAAATTTGAGGTTATATTCATTGAAGTTAATAAATTCCATAAAATTTCTAAAATCTGTAATTTCCTTTCCATATAATTATAATATCTATATAGCATTTATAAAAATGTATCTTTTCTTTAAAAGTATTAGTCGCATAGATGTGTTCTGTCTCCCATTGACCCATTAATAAATTTGTGTAACTTGGCGTGAAAATAGTGCCCATGGCCGTTCCGCATGTTTGTAGGTAAAATTTATCTAAAAACAAAATAATTGTGTTAAAATAAATAAGATCAATTATATATAAATTCTTTGTATTGGACATTAATATCTAAATCTTGATTCAAAAAATCTCTACATGCTTTAATGCCTTTGTGATGTCGGATACATGTGTATAGGGACTGAACATCAATTGCGGCCCACATGAATTTCTTACCCCAATGCATATATTGTAGAAGATTCAAAAGGATTGTCGTATCTTTAGGTATGAGGGCAGCTTTTTAACATATTTATTAAGGAATATATTAACATATTCTGATGTGTGTGAAGTGAGGATGTCTATACCTGCAATAATTGGTCTGCCTGGTGGGTTTTTAAACATTTTATGAATTTTGGGCAGACAAAATTAGGGCAACTGGGTTTGATTGTATTAAATATTGATATTCATCTTTAGTTAGTATGTTTGTTTATATGCATCATACAATGTGTATTCTATCATAACTCCAGCATATACAGAACCAGCAATAACAGTAAGCCATTAAAGCGGCAGTAGGGCTATCCTGCCTGAGCACCATTCCAAAGCATTGGAGCAAGTCTGGGAGTTTGAGGAAGCAGCAGAAAAACCTAGCACTGCGTTGGAAATATATATATAATGTCTCCTTATGCACTGTAAATAACCATAATTATGGTCTGTAACTGTGCACCCCTAAAGGTGCATACACACACAATGATTTTCAGGATGATTTCACTATAAGGACATCGTTATATTGAAATAGTTTTTAAAAATCGTTCATTTAACCAAAAACGATGAACGAAATTTGTTCATCGTTTATCATCCATTCTGACCATCCAACAGAACGATTTTCGTTTGGAAAATCGTTCATGTTTGGCAGAATGAACGAAAAATGATAAACAACGGACCATCCCACAACACTCCCCGCCGGACTACAGTCATTGCCGTGCCTGGACACCTGCAAGACGCCAGCTTTCTGTGGAGTCCCCGACCAGCAATTTCTTGTGGTAAGTAGCCATCTCGCCCTCCCCCCACTGTCCACCAATGCTTTAGGGGCTCATGTGGCAGCATATTAGGGGGCATATGGCAGCATTTGAAGGGCCTGAATATGGCAGCATATTAGGGGCCTATGGCAGCATATAAGAGGTCATGTTGCAGCATACAAGGGGCATTATGGCAGCATATAAGGGGCATTATGGCAGCATATAAGGGCAGCATTATGGCAGCATATAAGGGTCATGTGGCAGCATATAAGGGCGGCATTCTGGCAGCATATAAGGGCGGCATTATGGCAGCATATAAGGGCGGCATTATGGCAGCATATAAGGGCGGCATTATGGCAGCATATAAGGGTGGCATTATGGCAGCATATAAGGGGTCATGTGGCAGCCTATAAGGGTGGCATTATGGCAGCCTATAAGGGTGGCATTATGGCAGCCTATAAGGGTGGCATTATGGCAGCCTATAAGGGTGGCATTATGGCAGCCTATAAGGGTGGCATTATGGCAGCCTATAAGGGTGGCATTATGGCAGCCTATAAGGGGTCATGTGGCAGCATATAAGGGGCATTATGGCAGCATATAAGGGGTCATGTGGCAGCATATAAGGGCGGCATTATGGCAGCATATAAGGGGTCATGTGACAGCATATAAGGGACATTATGGCAGCATATAAGGGGTCATGTGGCAGCATATAAGGGGGCACTATGGCAGGCTTCTGGGCCCTGGGGGTTGTTTTGCAAATTACAAATTGTGTACATAGCATCTTTGGTTGAACAACTCTCAAATGTTATGTGTGTTTTCCAGGCCAAGTTGGTCAGTGGAAGTTGGTGAGCCCCCAAAGAAGTGTCCACCCCCTCCCCCACCCAAGCACCAGAGGCTTCCACTGAAGGCCGAGGCTCTTCCCCGCACCCCTGGAGCGGTGGTTAATGGGGTAATGGGGGGGCCAAATAATGTCAAACTATTGTATGTTACAGTGGAAGTACAAGTGCCAGCCTGCCTGCCATTTTGCACTTGTGCAAATACAAGTGCCAGCAGACATGCAGTACCTGTAATTTCAGTGTAAAGATTAATATTTTTATGCAAGAAAACACACACCGTGACAGTCTAACTTTATTACACACACCTACTCATTCACACATACTTACCTATACCAGAATAATCTGTCCTCTTTACCACTAGAATATCCATGATTGTCATTGTAAAAAAAAAAACACATACTCACCTATACCCTCACGCTGGTCTCGCCAGAACCCATACTGCTCAGACGCCACATGCAACAGCTCTGAATATGTGTGAAGACACACATATTCAAAGCTGGTGACTGGGATCTGACGGGACATGCAGGGATATCCATGTCCCCACAGCGAATAATCGTTGCGGCTTTGTGAATAACGTCCCGCTGATTTGCTCTGGCTACTGACAGTTCCCACGTGTCAGCTGTCAGTAGCCGTACCCAAACACCGGTTGTTTCTCACAAAGCAGCGCCGCTGATTGGCTGAGGGGACATGGATATCCCTGCATGTCCCGTCAGATCCCAGTCACCAGCTATGAATATGTGTGTCAACACACATATTCATAGCTGTTGCGTGTGGCGTTTGAGTGGTATGGGTTGTGCGTAGACCAGCGCAGGATATTGGTGAGTATGTAAATTTTCGGACAGGCCCAGTCATCATGGTTTTAGACTGTAGAAGGGGAGCTAAACATCTAGTATAGGTAAGTATGTGTCAATGGGTAGATGTGTGTACTAAATTTGTAATGGAGACGGTGTGTATGTTTTGTCTTTTTTTTGGAAAATTTTTGGAGTTTGAAGTGACAAGTGTGGCATGTCTGCTGGCACTTCTACTTCCACTGTAAATTTAAATTTTTTAACATTATTTGGCCCCCCTATTTGGCCTAAAAGTCAACATTTTGAAGACCAACATGTGTAAAGGAATGCATTTTTCCTGTAATTAGCCCTCCATAAGCATCTTCACCGCAACTTGACAATTTTTGTACCCCTCTATTTTACCAACAGAAATGGCTGCTAACCGAGAGTTCTGGACAGGATTCATTGATATATACAGAGATCATGAGTGCCTGTGGAACCCAAAAATGAAGTCCTTCTTAGATCGGCAAAGGAAGGCAGTAGCATATGAGAAATTGGTCACATATGCACAAACCCGGGATTCTAAGGCAAACCTAGCTTCTGTGAAGCAAAAAATCAACAATTTCCGAACTGCTTTTACAAGGGAACACAACAAGTACCTGAGCTCCATGCGTTCCGGAGCTGGGACAGACGAGGTCCACAAACCAACACTATGGTATTATGATCTATTCACCTTTGTCTTGGATAAAGAGCCGGAGATGCCGTTGGTGGGTACGCTGGATGAGGATGTTCCTTGCCAGGATTTGTTCTTCAAAAGGACTATTTGTTTAACATTTTCCCTAAAAATGTTTCCACCATATGTCATATGTATTACAATAATGTCTGTTAACATTTTCAAACCACATCTTCGTTTTTGGAGTCAGCAAGTAGGGGGAAAAATGATCATCTGCCCCCCGTAAAGGTGTTTAGAAATGTATTTACGGGCAATTTTTAGGGTATTTGGGGTTGTAATTTTTCAATGTTGCCCTCCAGGTGTATATTTGTGTGCAGAATTTTAAATTTCAAAATGTGTTTTTGGAAATGCCAAACTCACAACTTGTTATAACAATGTCATTATTGTGCTTGTTTCTCCTAGTTCCCTGCTTCGGAAGTTGTTGTTGGCTCTCCAACCAGCGTACACATTGACCGTGGGGAGAGCAGCATGGTGCAGCCAACAGCTGAAGAGCCTGCCCAAGAAGCCTCTGAGCCACTGGCAAAGAGGAGGAGGCCAGGTGGCAAGGCTGCTGCGAAATCCGCACGGTCGGGACGGTCGGAGGAAGAGGACGAGTTTGAGGCTTGCAAAGGAGGTGTTGAATAGAAACACTGACGGATTTACAGTGTTCGGGCTTAATATGGCGAACGACATGCGGAAAATGAAGCCCCAGGCACAGGTGTATTTTCAAAGGGTCGTATATGAGGTGGTGCGTCGTGGGTTAGTCAATACTCTCGAAGAAAACACGACGCTAAGCTCATATAGTGCCCACCTGCTACCACCACCATCATATCCAACCTTTGCTCCCCTTCGTTCATTTCCCCCAAACCCTCCATATGAATATCACTCCCACTATGCATCGGGGTCCACTGCTCCCCCTTCCCAACAACCTGGGCCATCCACGAGTACTGTGCAATCACTTTGGCACAGTACTCATGCAGTACTTCATCCTGATGAGTATTGATTTTTTGACAACCTAATTTTTTTTTAAATTTGCTTGTTTTTTTTGGTGTAAGTTTCATAATTTTATCCCTCCTCTATCTCCAGCTCTTTATTTAAGATAATGAGTGAATAGATCATATTATCATAGAGTTGGTTTATTACCCTCATTTATCCCTGCTCTGGAATTTTGGAGCTCAAATATTTAGTTGTGATTCCCTTGTATAGTGGTCAGAAATAGTTTTTTTTTTTGCTTCACAAAGCTAGGTCTGTTCTTTGCATTGTGGTTTGTGCCAAATGTGACCAATTTCTCATGTGCCTGCTTCCACCGATCTGAGAAGGACGGATGTTAAGGGCACCCCATGATCTCTGTTTATTTCTTTGAATACAGTCCAGAATCAGGTTTATTATAATGGCCAGGAATGGCATTATAAAATTCCTAAAAAGAAAAAACTTGTCTGTTTTTTTTAAAATAACAATGTTGTTGGTACAAAAACCGCACTTCAAAAGTTTAACAATATTTAGTGGACATTTTATTCTGTTATAAAAATGTACAAAAACAATTTAAAGAAAATCCTGTCCAAACTAATGCAAAATTTGCACAATGTAGATAGCTGAACACGGCACCCAAGGTACTAGGGGAACACATGAAAAAGTACCAAGGTAACACAGTAAACTGTGCTAATACATGGTACCAAGGTAACACAGTAAACGGTGCTAACACATGGTACCAAGGTAACACAGTAAATGGTGGTAACACATGGTACCAAGGTAACACAGTAAATGGTGGTAACACAGTAAATGGTGGTAACACAGTAAACGGTGCTAACACATGGTACCAAGGTAACACAGTAAATGGTGGTAACACAGTAAACGGTGCTAACACATGGTACCAAGGTAACACAGTAAACGGTGCTAACACGTGGTACCAAGGTAACACAGTAAACGGTGCTAACACGTCGGTACCAAGGTAACACAGTAAACGGTGCTAACACGTGGTACCAAGGTAACACAGTAAACGGTGCTAACACAGTAAAAGGTGCTAACACATGGTACCAAGGTAACACAGTAAATGGTGCTAACACATGGTACCAAGGTAACACAGTAAACCTATTTAAATTTTTATTTTTGTTTGGGGGGTGTGTGTGTGATTTAGAAAATGTTTGCTAGTAGTTCTCTCCAAAATGTAGAATCTAACTAATATATATACATATATATATATATATATATATATATATATATATATATATATATATTAGGGATGTGCAGGCTCGGTTCCGTTCGGTTTTTTTTACCGAATCTTATTGGCTATCCAAAACTCGTGACAGCTGAAACCCAATAAAATTCGGGGAAAAAAAACGAACGGAACCGGGTAGAACCGAGCCTGCACATCCCTAATATATATATATACACACAATCCAATGGACCGGCACTCTGTAGGCAGTGCTCCAGAACAATACTTACTCCGGTGCCCTCCTGTGGGTAGAACACACAATACCCTCCAATAGCACAAACGATGCAGGCGGCACTCAGAGACTCCCAAAGTAGTAGAAGAAAAAGTTTAATATGATGTCAACGTTTCGGAAGACGAGCCTCCTTTCTCAAGACAATACAATACAACAATGGACAAACAAACATATAAATACCTTCCACCATGACTCAATAACTCCTCCCCGCCCGATCAGCACGCGCACCTGGTTTCCGGCATCACAAGGGTATGCGTCACTACAAGGCGCAGCCCCCAGCCGTCACCAAAAGCGCTGGCATGGCAACCGTAAACAAAACGGGAGCCAAATGCCAGACGATCAAAGCAGAACCGCACGTCTGAAATTGAAAAACAAATGTAAAACATAAATGTAGCCATCTGACATACACATAATAAACATAAGAAAAAGAAAGAAAAAAAGCAATAACTATAAATAAAAATAATATATGGTGTCCAAAAATGAACCAAAAATGATATATCAGTGTAATGACATATATAAACAAAAAACAAAAACAGACATAATAAGAACCCAAAATAATGTTATATATCAATACTAGTATGAAAATAAAGAGGTTTAAAAAAATCCAGCTATATTACTAATAGAACAACATTCCAAAAAAAAAATAAAAAAAAATATTCAATAATGCACAAGATACACCAAAGCCAAAAAAGAAAGTTACAAAAAACAGTTCAAACCCAAGGATTCGTTCAGATTCAGACCCCCTATCCAATAGAAAAATCCACTTGGACTCCAATTGCAACAAGCGTTTAGGTCTATTGCCACCCCGCAATGAGACAGGGACGTGGTCGATCATGCGGTAGCGTAATGTCGCAACCCCATATTGTGCCAAAACAAAATGACGCGCCACCGGCTGCTCACTACCACCCATAGAAATGGCTGCCCTAATAGCAGAATGGTGTTGCGCCATCTGCTCCTTAAACTGTCTTTCTGCCTTGCCCACATAGTGTAACCCACATGGGCAAGACAGAAGATATACAACAAATCTGTAACTGCATGTAAGGGAATGATAAATTTTAAATTTCCTACCAGAATATGGGTGAAAAAACACATCCCCTACTATCAAATATCTACAGGTTAAACATCCAGTGCATTTAAAGCAACCAAATCTGCGGTGTAGAAAATGAGTAGGCAACTGTCGTGAAAACCCTGTGATGTCAGTCTTGACAAGAAAATCACTGAGATTACGACCCCTAGTGTAACATGGACGGATCCTAGAGTCAACCAACGATGGTAACTCAGGATCCGTTTGGATAACAGGCCACAATTGTTTGGACTTGCTATTGCTAAATCTACTGCTAGTGCTAAACCTGTTGACCCAAGTAATAACATTGGAATCCACTGGTTTAGTAGATGGCTGTAACAAATCTCTCCTAGCAATATTTAAAGCTTTCTGTTTGGCTTGCAATAGTTCAGACAGGGGATAGCCCCTTTCCAAAAATTTATGTACCATCACTTCCAATTTCTCATCTCTATCAATGGGGTCACTAGAGATTCTATACACCCTCAGCATTTGAGAGTAAGGTAAACTCTTGATGGTAGATGCCGGATGGAAACTATTGTGCCTAAGGATGGTGTTACGATCAGTAGGTATACACAAATAAGGAAGTCTGTAATACACCCATGTTAGAACTAATTTTTACATCCAAGAAAGTCACCTCCTTAGTATCAATGACATACGTTAATTTAACCGGAGAATCCGATACATTATGCCTCTGAATAAGATCACAAAACGCCTGCTCTGAGCCTGTCCAAAAAATCAATATATCGTCTATGTAACGTAGATATAGACAAATCCCACAAAGGGTATCAGGACTATTGAAGAACAAATTCTGTTCAACACTGTGCATATATGCATTAGCTTACGATGGGGCCACACAGGACCCCATCGCACATCCAGAAAGCTGTAAATAAAAACGCCCATCGTACAAAAAAGTGTGTTAAGATATAATGCAAAAGTTTCACAAACACATCAACCTGAGGCCCCTGATAGAGCTCATTATTAGTGATAAGACCTTCCACTGCCGCAAGTCCCTCACTGTGAGGTATACAAGTGTAGAGACTTGCGACATCAACACTGCAAAGAAAACAATTGTCAGGTAATATAGTAAAATCCAACAACTTGAGCAGTAATGCTGACATATCCTTAAGGTATGTAGGTAACTCTTGGATGCATGGTTGTAGTAATGAATCAAGATAAACAGCAACAGGATGGCACAGAGACCCCCTACTACTTTGGGAGTCTCTGAGTGCCGCCTGCATCGTTTGTGCTATATATATATATATATATATATTAAACACAATATACCAACAAATAATGACATGACAAGATCTTATATTGTGAAGGGTTCAATATATTTATTTTCATGTGAAATAAACGTGTAAAAATAAAGGCTTTAATTTGGGAAATTTTGCGAAGGCCAAAAAGGCATCACCAAATAATTATAGTGGCCATCACTAATATTATGTAATTTTTCACTCGTCTCCATCTCTGATTCAGATAAGGTTGTATGCACCACAAAGATCCAATTTAGAGAACATACAGTAGTTGCACCTTTAACAACTGACAGCTTGTGTTTCTGGCAGAGATAGAGGATAGACCCGACCTCTTGGAGGAGTCATGCTGGGAAGATTAGTAGGACAGTCCCAGTTTCTATAAGGTGGAAGTGTTTCTGCTGCTTGTTTGCTGAATATATCTTTAAATTCTGCATAGACTGGTAATAATATCTCCTTGGAAATCTGAGAAGTTTCAGTGGGTAAGACATGTTGCAGGCAGGTATCTTTGATTGGTTCACCCCAAACCAAGACCTTACGAGTTAACCAGTCTATATGAGGGTTATGCTTTTGGAGCCATGGGTGACTAAAAACAACAGGATGTGAAGCATTAGAAATAATGTAAAACTTTTATTCTTCAGAAAGTAATACCCTACACAGACCACTTCCAGGTTCTCAGGTGATCTCAGTCAAGATGGCGGGCGCATGCTGCAAAGGACCACATAAACTGGAATCCTGAGATGACCAATGGGCTCATGCCAGCTAGTAAATTGGCAGTGCCAATAGTAGTAAAATCCTAAGTACCCGATTTGTGACCAGAGACATCAGTGTCATTAGTGGCAATTAAGTCTTCTAACATGGCTTCCAGTTTGTGTTTACAGGTCGAATCTTGGAGAAGAAGTCCATTCAGTTGCGAACACTTCTGAAATGTTGCTTGTGGGATCTCTAGGGTATAGGAGACCGTGGAGTGGTGGAGCCAATGGTAGAATCTCTATCTGTGAAAATCAATAAGTGACCATTTTTGATGAGAGCATCCTTAAGGTTTGATTTACTGTACATGCTGAGTTTCCAGTCTCCTGCTGACAAGTTTTGATTATAAGCAAAAACAAAGTATGTACTGTTCGCGCTAGTACAACTTGGTGCTGCTTCAATCCAAAATTGGAAATCACCAACCACTAAAATAGTCCAACAAAACAAATGGGTATCAGCACTCCCTTTGTTGGGGTATTTCTATTACAAATTAATCTGTCACATACAAAATAAGTTTAATAGTCTTCTGTCATCAAATTTTGCTTAGAATATCCAAAAATTCACTCTTACGTCATCATCCTGGGATGCTTCACAAATACCTCAGACATAAATTGAAGCTCCACATAGAGTAAAAACAGATATAATTTATTGATACGCAATCAGCAAAAAAAACTACCACAATTTATGGGGTTATGGTGTACTGCATATGGCTTATGAGTAGGCACATTTTCGAGCATGAGGGCAGAGTGGCAAAAATCCAGGTATATCACCTTCTCTTTATGATTGTGTGTCCTTTAGGTGTTGTGGGTTAGCAGCAGCCTCCCTCTACCAATGTGTTTCGACTTGTAGGTCTTTGTCAAGGTGTGTTACGGTGGTCTCAAAGTAGTCCTTTTTATAGTCTCTTACTTAGACCCTCCCCTTCCCTATTCTAATGGAGGGCAGGTCTATAGGTATCTAATTTTTCTATTGAACATCTTGTTAAATACATACAAAGGTATTAGGAAAACATATGACCTGTGCCTCTACATAGTCCCATGATAAATGCCCAATTTTAGCACTTATAAATTAATTTAAACCTCAAAATGGCAAGGATAGTGCCCATGCATTCTACCGCTTAAAGGAAGAATGCTGTAGCTGCGACTTCCGGGAACAACAACCGCACATGTGTGGAGGGGAGGGGGGGGAGTCATGCTGGACTGCCCGACTCTTCCCCCGGAAGTACGTCACCACTAGATGAACTATTGCAATAGTGACTTCTGGTGAGGAAATTGTGCATAGTGATGCTCACTGTGCATCTGTCAACAAAACCATTATGAAATTGTAAACAGGGGAATAATATAAAAAAAAATTGTTCATATTATAAGAACCACTTTAACTCAAAATCGCTATTTAGACCTAGTAGTTCAAGGGTTTTCAGATCATACAGTATATGGTTTTCATTTCTGCTTTAACCAAACAGACGACAGATTCTTTAATTCTTCATTTACCCTCAATCTTGTTCATGTAATCTTTCTGATCCCTGCTGTTGAACAGGCATATTCAGATCTCTCCAGAGATGTTCAATCGGATCCAGGTCTGGGCTCTGACTGAGCCACTCAAGGACATTCACAGAGTTGTCCTGAAGCCACTCCTTTGATATCTTGGCTGTGTGCTTAGGGTCGTTGTCCTGCTGAAAGATGAACCATCGCTCCAGTCTGAGGTCAAGAGCGCTCTGGAGCAGGTATTCTTCCAGGATGTCTCTGTACATTGCTGCATTCATCTTTCCCTCTATCCTGACTAGTCTTCCAGTTCCTGCTGCTGAACAACATCCTCACAGCATGATGCTGCCACCACCATGCTTCACTCTAGGGATGGTATTGACCTGGTGATGAGTGGTGCCTGGTTTCCTCCAAACATAATGCCTGGCATTCACACCAAAGAGTTCAATCTTTGTCTCTCATGGTCTGAGTCCTTCAGGAGCATTTTGGCAAACTCCAGATGGGTCTGAGAGTCCTTCAGGAGCATTTTGGCAAACTCCAGATGGGCTTCCGTCTGGCCACTCTACCATATAGGCCTGATTGGTGGATTGCTGCAGAGATGGTTGTCCTTCTTTCAGGTTCTCCTTTCTCCACAGAGGAATGCTGTAGCTCTAACAGAGTGACCATTGGGTTCTTGGTCACCTTCCTGACTAGGGCCCTTCACCCTGATCGCTCAGTTTAGACGGCCGGCCAACTCTAGGAAGAGTTTTGGTGGTTCCGAACTTCTTCCATTTATGGATGATGGGGTCCACTGTGCTCATTGGGACCTTCAAAGCAGCAGATATTTTTCTGTACCCTGCCCCAGATTTGTGCCTTGAGACTATCCTGTCTCGGAGATCTTCAGACAATTCCTTGGACTTCATGCTTGGTTTGTGCTCTGACATGCACTGTCATGTGTGGGACCTTATATAGACAAGTGTATGCCTTTCAAAATCATGTCCAATCAACTGAATTTATCACAGTTGGACTCCAATTAAGTTGTAGGAACATCTCAAGGATGATCAGTGGAAACAGAATGCACCTGAGTTCAATTTTGAGCTTCATGGCAAAGGCTGTGAATACTTGTGTATACGTGATTTCTTGCAAAAATCTCAAAAAAACTTTACATGTTGTCATTATGGGGTATTAAGTGTAGAATTTTGAGGACAATAATGAATTTATTTCATTTTGGAATAAGGCTGTAACTTAACAAAATGTGGAAAAAATGAAGCGCTGTGAATACTTTCCGGATGCACTGTATGTGTGTGTGTGTATATATGTTTATGTATGTATGTATATGTGTGTGTATATAGCTGATTATGCCAACATTACAGATGTTTTTACTCATCTTTAATCAAGGACAGCAAACAATACAAAACTGCTTACCTAAATACCCATCACCATCTCCCTCATGCATCTTAGCACTGGACTGCTGGTCGTAGGCATCATGATGTCATGACGTCCGCAACCATGTAAGTCGGTGGTCAGGCTGATGTCATAGAAACATCAAACGTAAACTAATAATACCACAATAAAAGATATCCATAGCACTTAAACTCTGTGTCGAGATCCAATACTTGATACACATTTAAAGCACATAAGTAGATAGAGAACACTTTTTCATCAAACTTAATTTGACAGGCACCACACCCACAGCCCCTCCCATATTCCCTCCTTCTGGCACTCCCACTTTACCTCCCCTTTTGATATCGCTTCATATAAAATTTAAATGCCTTAATATAAATTTTATGTGGAGCGATATCTTTTTGATAGGGTTTTGATATAATATTCGAAATCAAATGTATATAAATGCGATAGGCCTTGATATAAAATGTTATATCTTTTTTGATAGGTTTATATAAAATGAGTTCAATGTTTAATCAGACAGTATTGTTGTTAACCCTTCGTGATAGCTATAAAAGTAAATACATCTTTATCTAGCAGGCAGGCATGCCTACGAACAAAAGAAACGGTGCGTCACGCCACGCCGCTAATCGAAAAAAGCGGATGAAAAAGGCATATTACACGGTATTGAACCCTGGCAGTTATAGCGGCTTTGATAAGTATTATAAGGCTAATAAAGACGCGTTTAAAAGAACGGAAATAAAAAAATGGATGCAAAAACAAGATGCGTATACGTTACATAAACCGGCTAGGAAAAACTATAAAAGGAACATGATCTGCATGTCTGATATAAATCAGCAATGGCAATGCGACTTGGTATCGCTCATAGACCTTGCGGAGTACAATGATTTTAAGTATATATTAACCATTATCGATATATTCAGTAAGAGAGCCTGGGCCGTAAGCCTAACGTCTAAGAGCGCCGCAATCATCGCAAGCGCTTTTGAAAAAATATTTCAGCAGGGCTGAGTACCAAAGAAGCTGCAAACTGACCGTGGTAAAGAGTTTCTAAACAAAATCCTAAAAAAAAACTGTTAGAAAAATACGATATACATCATTTTACGGCCAACAATGACGTAAAGGCGGCGGTTATAGAAAGATTCAACAGGACTTTAAAAACATGGATGTGGCATTATTTCACAGCGCAGAATACCTACAGATATATAATGTTTTACAGGACTTCATATACAGCTATAATAACACGTATCATAGAACGATTAAGTGCACGCAGTGTGATGTGAACGCCTCTAAAGCTTTGAGCATTTTTAAGATGACGTACGGCGAATACTTTAAAACTAATAAAATACAGCGTCAATTAGCCATCGGTGCACACGTACGCATCTCCAAATATAAGGATATATTTCAGAAAGGCTATAAGCAGAATTATTCTGAGGAAATATTCGTCATACAGGCTGTGAACACTAAAGGACTTATGGAAAATTGGGTAAACAATTCGTGCGCTTCACAGAACGTTAGGAGCTGCTGCAAAGGGTTAGGTGTACACCCGATAACAAACACCAAATATGGAATTGAAAAGTATATAAATATAACCCTGAGCAAAACCTTAAATTGGGGTCATAATAAAAAGTTAATAACAGTTATTTGAGATCTTTTTTCATAAATCCTTTACAGTTTCTGGATACTATTGTTGGCTCAATGTCAATAGATATCTTGTAAAGTACTTCACAATTCTGTCAGTCTGCCCACAGATAAGAACATTTCTCTTGTGTTTCCTCTTCACACCGACTTGTAATCACCCTTGTTCCTCAAATGATAAAAGGGGACAGATACAGGTCACCAATAGTGTGATAAGGTTTTATTAAAAAAATGAAATTATATATAAAACTACAGAGAAGCAGAGTACCAAAAAACCAGGTATATACAAACACCATCAAGCGTATATAGTATAACTTTCTGGAAAGGGTACCTCCTGGGATCAAGAATCTACCTCCTCCTTCCTGGTTAGTCTGGTTACCTCCTCCCTGGTTCACCAACGCGTTTCTGCTTTTAAAAGCCTTTGTCAAGGTGTATGGTGCTAGACTGACTATTCACTTTAAATACTCCTCCCTCTTCTTTAATTGGTTTATTGTTTTAGATAGGGTCAAAACTAATTAAAATTCTTTTTTTCTTCACATGAGCCTTATAGGTATGTAATCACCTTAAAATTACTTTATTTCGATTTGAATTGTTACTATGATTGTTGATCGAAAGGAAATTTGTTTAGTTTTAACCTATGCGTTCCACTTCGTTTTGTATGTGGAACGCAACCTATTTCCGGTTCCTGGTCAGAGGTTAAATTATATTTTCACATCAAAGTTTTTTCTGGCAAACATAGGTTTTTTATTGTTATCATTGCCAGATGGGCACTTTAACCGATGGTTCCCCATCCCTTCCGTATCACTGATTCTATTCCATTCCACTTGGTGGAACGGATTGTCCGCATTTACTTCCGGTAGCGGAAGTGATGTAATCTTGCGTTCCACCCTGCTCGCGCCTTGGAACGCAAGCTTGCCGTGGGTAACGGGGTCCCTTTACTGCCGACTTCTATTAGCGGCTATGGTCAGGATAGATTTATGCATTCCACCTCTTAGATGGTGGACTGCATTTACAGCAAAAATGTTTTGGTTTGAGGTCTGCTAGATTGTTACTCATAATGAATGATCTAAATCGTTGATATTACAAGATAATGTACATAAGGTATATGGGTGGAGAGTGGGAATAAATATGATACAGATAAATAAATAAATTATGCATAAAACACTAAATTTGCATAAAAGATTAAATATGCTTGAAACATTATTTGGGAGATAGTATATAAACCACATAAAATATTGAAATTCATAAAAAGTTCTATAGAAACTCATAAAAACCATTTCAATTCAAAGTCCATATTCATACCCTTGGGATGTAGAGTGCCCAATTCGTACATTTTGTTCATTTCCATTCTTTCCAAATTACCATCTATTTTTTTCTTTCTCCAATTTTTTTCATTATTTGGATTCCCATCACTCTATGGATATCTTTAATTGAATTGTTATGATATTCTTTAAAATGTAGAGACAGGGAGTGTTTTTCAAAACCCTTCTTAATGTTCCTGACATGTTCTGACCACCTCTTTCAGAGTTCTTGAGGTGCGGCCCACATATTGAAGTCCACATTTGCATTCTATTAGGTAAATGCAGTTGACACTGTTACATGTAATAAATTGTGTGACTTCATGTTTGGCTCCAGTGGTTTTAGAGATATAAGATTCCAGCTTACTAGGTTGGTTAACATGGTTTTTGCACATTAAGCACATGCCACACCTATAGAATCCTTTGGATTTGATTCTATTGTTCCTTTTTATTGGGACCGCACTTTTTACCAGTCTATTTCTTAAGTTGGGGGCCTTCCTATAAATAAACGTGGGTTGGTCCGGAATAAAAGGTCTAAGGATAGGATCTTTCTGTAATAGGTGCCAATATTTACGTATCATTTTCTCCAGTATTTTGTATTGGCCATTGAACGTGGTAATGAATGGTATTTTTAATTTGTCATCATTCTTATGTTTACTTTTATCTTTTGGTTTCAATAACATTTCTCTATCTGTTTCTCTCATTTCATTAAATGGGGTCTCTAATTCTTTATTCGAGTACCCTTTTACTAAAAATTTCTTTTTCAGGTCTTTTGCTTGTTCATTAAACACTTCGATTTCTGTACAATTTAGTCTAATTCTACGCATTTGTCCTTTTGGTATGTTTCTTAACCATGTAGGATGATTACTTGACATATTGATATATGTATTGCTATCAGTTGGTTTAGTATAATTTCTGGTGTGTAAACAGTGATCTTTGATATATATGTTTAAATCTAGAAAATTTATATTCGTTTTGCTCTGATTAAAAATTAACTGAATATTAAAATCGTTAATGTGTAAATAATCACAGAATACTTTAAGTTCTTCTTTGCTGCCTTCCCATATAAAAATAATGTCATCAATGAATCTGTACCACATTTTAATATGATCTATAAAAACATTGTTGGTCCAAATAAAATGTTCCTCCCAAAACCCCATAAAAAGATTGGCGTATGACGGTGCAAACCGGGTACCCATCGCTGTACCCCTAATTTGTTCATAGAAAGTGCCCTTGTGCCAGAAAAAATTGTTGTTTAAAATAAATTTAATGCTATCTAAAACCAGATTCATTTTCCTTTTATCCATTTCACTTTTGTTTAAAAAGAACTCTGTAGCCTCACTACCCATTGTATGGTCAATGATAGTATATAGACTGCTTACATCGGCCGTTACCAAGATAAAATTTTCCTGAAATTCCACATCTTTAATTTTAGTAAGAATATCAGTTGTGTCTTTAATATATGACCTCAGTTTATTTACCTCTGGTTGTAAGTAATGGTCCACATAGTGTGACAGATTTGATGTAATTGAATCTGTACCTGCCACTATGGGTCTACCCGGCGGATCATTTAAATTTTTATGAATTTTGGGTAATACATAGAATACTGGAAAAGAGGGGTTTTCTTTAATAATATATTTAGCCTCATTGTCTGTAATGGTATTATTTTCTTTATATTTATTAATCAATAAGTCCAGCTCTTTTTCTATACGTTCACTTGGGTTATTCCTTAATGGTTTGTATGTAGTTCTATCATTCAATTGATGAGTGATTTCTTTTTCATATTTACCCGTATCCATAATGACAACCCCTCCCCCTTTGTCAGCTGGTTTGATCGTTATTAATTCATTGCTTTCCAGATTTTTTTTATTGCATTTCTTTCTTCTTTACTCATATTTTTCTTTACCTTGTTCCAGGTAGGGTCTATTTTTTCAATTTCAGAGCCAACCACTTTCTGGAAACTTTCTATGAAACATAGGTAGGATTAAAGTTAGATTTAGGTTTAAAAATTTCTATAGAATTCTGACTCTCTCCTCCTTCTTGAGTGTGAGAGTATTTCTTTAAGGAAATTTTACGAATAAACTTTTGGAGGTCTACATATGTTTGCAAATTTTAAGCCTTTTTGTAGTACATTAGTTTCTTCATTACTGAGAGTATATGTACTTAGGTTATAGACTTTGGTAGCAACTGCCTCATCTTTATCTGGTATGATGGTGGGGTTTTGGTTGAGCTTTTTAAGAATCCCTTTGCCCCTTGATCCCCTCTTTTTCTTTTTCTATTTTTCTTTTATTCTTGTATTTTCTAGATGATTCTGTTCTTCCTCCAATTCCTGTCTAAAAAATCCCTGTCCCTAAAAGTATCAAATCTGTTTGTGAAATTTCTTTTCCGATTTTCTGGATAGTATTTTGAAGAGTGCCATTCATCTTTGATGGTAAACTTATTTTTTGGGGATTCATAGTGTCTTTCGTAATTCCTAGTCTCATGCGGTCTCCGTGAATAGTTTTTATATTTATTTTGTCTGGTTTCATGATAGCTAAGATTTTTTTGTGGGAAATATCTATCTGATCTTAATCTCCCCCTATTGTTTTCTCTTTCTTTTTCTTTGACCTTCCATTCTGACATATGAGGAGCTCCCCTTTCTCTTCTTAGACTGGGGGTATTTTCTTCCTCAGAATAATCGCAAGGAGTACTTGTGTGTCTCATGTTTCTGTACATGCTGTCGGAGAATGATTCATCATTAGGTTCATCTGAGATCTCCTGAAGTTCAAATTTACTTTTTTTATCCCTTAGGAATTTCTTTTGTTTTCTTAATATAATGTCTTTTTCCTTTTTAATAACTCTTTCTTTCATTTTTATTTCCAAATTTTGGTATTCTTCTGAGTCTCTTAACGGTTGTAACCGGGCTGTTAACTTTGTTAGTTCTTCCTCAATATTATCTAGATTTTTCTTTCTTTCCTGTATGATCAGGTTAATTAGTGCAAACGAGCATTCCTCCAGTATTTTATCCCATTTAAGATAAAACTCATTGCTTTCTTTATTACCTGCCGCAGTTTTCTTAATGATTAGGCCCTTGGGTATCATGCCTTCAGAGATGTATTTTTCCAGGGTGACTGTTTCCCACCAAATTTTACTTTCCTTACATAAAATTGATTCTAGTTTTTTCATGTTATAATCTAGATTTTCTTCCAATAATGAATTGTCCTTCTCAAAATTATTATGAATTTCACCATATTGGAACACAGGGCTGCGTGCCAAAGAAGCTGCAAACTGACCGTGGTAAAGAGTTTTGTAAACAAAATCCTAAAAAAACTGTTAGAAGAATACGATATACATCATTTTACGGCCAACAATGACGTAAAGGCGGCGGTTATAGAAAGATTCAACAGGACTTTAAAAACATGGATGTGGCATTATTTCACAGCGCAGAATACCTACAGATATATAATGTTTTACAGGACTTCATATACAGCTATAATAACACGTATCATAGAACGATTAAGTGCACGCCGTGTGATGTGAATGCCTCTAAAGCTTTGAGCATTTTTAAGATGACGTACGGCGAATACTTTAAAACTAATAAAATACAGCGTCAATTAGCCATCGGTGCACACGTACGCATCTCCAAATATAAGGATATATTTCAGAAAGGCTATGAACAGAATTATTCTGAGGAAATATTCGTCATACAGGCTGTGAACACAAAAGGACTTAGGCCGCTTTATACGTTGGCGGATTTGTACGGCAAAGTTATAACAGGCAGTTTTTACCCTGAAAAACTTCAAAGCATTCCCAAAAACTATAACAGAACTTACAAAGTGGAAAAGATTTTAAAAAATAAGACTGTCAGTGGTCGGAAATACGTGATGGTCAAGTGGTGTGGTTACCCCGCAAATTTAACAGCTGGATCGCAGCGTCTGAGAAGATATATAAAGCGCATAATGCTCTAAACAAGGTGTGAGATGGATGACAAGTCGTTCTATATAACATTACCCAGTAATGCATCGGCGGACACATTCCAGCAAAATCAGATTTCAAACTATACAACAAAATTTGCAAAGCTGAATGGGATGTAGCTCTTACAGAAATACAATACCCGCACACATGGAATACAATCGATATATGCAATTGTGTGTTGAAAATAACAAGGTGGGAAGGCCTGAACATGGCTGTCACAAGGGTGTGCATTAAACCCGGTTTTTAAGAAACAATCCAGGCGCTAGTCGATGCATTCAACTCTGAAATTGATCGTCATAATCTGGATGGAGGGTTAAAACTATGGTACAATCCCATCAAACGCGCCGTATCCTTCGACAATAAGCCGATGTACCAGATCACAGCAGGTGTTAAGCTAGAAAGAATACTGGGTTTACAACCTAAAATTAGGTTTTTAAAGCTGTGCGCTGACATCAACGGGGGACAATATACGTTGTACGTGTACACAGACATTATCGAACACCAGAGGGTCGGTGATAGTTATGTACCGTTGCTCTGGACTGTTGAAATTAAGGGGCATAACAACGAAATGGTCACAATTCGATATGAGAAGCCAGATTACGTACCTTTGTGCAAAGCGCATTTTGACACGATTACCATAGAGATAAAGAACGACCAGAATGAGAACATAGCATTCAAGTTTGGGAAAGCGGTCATAAACTACCCTTTAGACGTCGCAAAAACGATTTTTATTAACAGGGCAGAATGGTCGCTGTTAAAAATTATGGCGATCCGGCGCTGTACACGCAATATTATAAAGCGCAAGCCGGTAACAGATTACCCGGTTTTCACGGCAGCGCATACATGTACGGATGTGGTTTAGGCAGTATTTTTCAAAGCCTTTTCAGAAAAGTGGTGACTCTTTTCCAGAGAGGTCTAGAGTTAGCTAAACCACACGTGAAGACTGCGGTGCACAATATCGCGAAAGACATTTTTGGACATGCCACAATGGTGGTGGTGAAAAAATACACGAGGCGAACCAAGCCAATCAAGATGGTTCAGGAATAATATATACAAGAAAAGGCATGTCTAAAAGAAAACGGAAGCACACGATAGCAATTCCACCTTGGGGGGTATCCCTTTTTTAAATAAAAGCCAGAGATGTCGCAGCTTAAAGAAGAAGAGAGAACCAAAGCGAGGTGCTGGTGATATTTTTTAAACAACATGTCTTTCATACACTCCGAGTCCGTCGAATGCGCAAAATCAGAGCTGGATCTTTTTGACGTGCCCCCGGCACAAACTAGCGTAGAGAAAAGTCTATACGTCAAAGTTCAGCCTTTAGCGGCGTAATCCGACACAGCGCAGCTTGAGTTCTATATAGCGGCCAATGGCGAACACTACTACGATCTGAACAACACCCTGCTGTATGTGACATGCAAGATTATACAAACCGATAACACGGCAATAGCCCAAGGGGCTCGGGTCGCCCTTATTAATTACCCCATAGCGACTTTATTCAGCCAGGTGGATGTCACTTTGGGCAACAGGCTCATATCACAATCCAACAATCTTTACGCCTACCGTGCATACATTGAGACTATATTGAATTATAGCTCCGATGCTTTGTCAACAAAGCACACCACAGGATTATTTTATAAAGATGCGGCTGGAGAACATAACAGGTGCTGGACGGACCTAACACGGGTTTCAGAAAACGAGCAGGAGTGACAGCGCAGTGTCGCACGGTTGAATTGCTAGGACTGCTTCACCAGCATAAACTAATATTAAACGCCGTTGACCTGAAGATTAAACTCACCAGAAACAAAGACTCATTCTGCTTAATGTCTGCTGAAGTGGATGCTTTTAAAATACAGATCGTCACAGTGTCCCTATTTGTGAAAAAAGTGCAGGTCTCACCGGCTGTGCACATTGGTCACGCGCAGACCCTGCTAAACGGCAATGCGAAATACGCGATTGACCGCGTCGGAATGAAAATCTACAGCGTACTCGCAGGCAGTAGAGTGTTTAATCTAGAAAATCTATTTTTAGGTCAAGTGCCGAAAATGGTCATAGTCGGATTTGTGCACAACAAAGCATTTTCAGGAGCCCTTGATCGGAACCCCTTTGTTTTGAACATAAAAATGTGAACTTTGCATCCCTTTATCTGGATGGAACGCCACACCCGGCAAAACCATTTTCAACCAGACTTTGAACACGGTAATGCTGTAAGAGAGTATATGTCGCTCATACAGATCACAAATAAGCAGAAATCTGACACCGGAATACTGGTCGACCGCGAAGAGTACCTCAACGGCTACACGCTATTTGCTTTTGATCTGTCGCCGGAGCTGGAGTGCGGAGAGCACCATTCCCTGATAAGGACGGGCAATCTATGCGCCGAATTCCGCTTTACAGTCAACGTGATCATTTACGCTCTATTTGATAATATTGAGAGTAATCAAAGGCGTGATGTGCTGTATGATTACCTATAAGTGAAATAAACTATTTCAATATTTTATCGAATCTTTTAACGAATATCATTACATGGTAAAAAAATGAAAAAAAAAAAAAAAAAGAGAAAATGAACATACAGATAAATTTTATTCTCTACACGGAACCAAGCACGCGCCATTATTTTAAAGGAACCTACGCGTGCAATATGTTGCCTATCGATAAACTGGCGCATTACCCCTGCGTGTTTGTAATCAACACACATAGTAGTGGTCAGCCCGGCGAACATTGGTTGGCCATTTATTTTAATGAAGCAGGGATTTGCTATTTTTTTTATTCTTACGGACTCGCACCGGACAGCGTTATTTTCCCAAAGAATATCATAAAGTTTTTACATTTTAATTCAAAAAGCATTTCTCACCAAAACCGCCGGTTACAAAGCTTTTCATGTGGGCAATATTGTATTTACTTTATATTTTTAATGTGTAAAAACTACAAATATGAAGAAATACTGGCCCGATTTAGTAATGATACAAAACGTAATGACCATTTAGTCGCAATGTTTGTAAGGCGGCGGCCGGAAAGGCATTGTTTGAGCCGCTATACGGATAAATGTATACAGAAATGCGTAACTTGTACCCAACCCTGCGTTTGAAACATTTTATGTACAATGCTTCATAACTATAATAAACAACGGTTTTAAACATTGTTGTGTGCTTCTTCCATAAACACCGATTAGAAACAACTAACAAAACAGTGTTCTAAATCATAAACATATTTTATTGTAACATAAAAGTATATTTACAGATACATCGTCGTTTTTAATATCATAACAGTTGTAATCAGAGTGATGTTTGAAGCAATTATGTATAACAATTTTTAAACTTTATTACAATACATATGCTTAAAAACAATATACAATACAAATAGGTTATAGACTCAGCCACGGGGTATCCTGGAACATTTCTACAGTTCTTTTTCTAGGCAGTAAGTAACCGTGTGTTGTTGTTAACCCGGGGGTGCTTAAAACATTTAAGCGTCTTTTCTTATGCGCTTGTGTATACGTTTCTGCCTTTAAACAGTCTAGGTACAGCCTATTGGATGCTTTGCCGACCACAGTGGACGGTATATTTAATTCCGCCATGGCTTGCATAATCTCGGCCCAACCATTCGGCATTTTACGGCTCCACACACTGTGGCTTTGCGTGACGCTTCTTATTAAATCCAGCATGTTGGAGCCCTGTACAGCGTTACCTTTATATAGAAACTCTCCTTTAGCGTTCCAGTTTGTGATGTGTTTAGACCTGGTCATTTTATTTAAAAGTATCTTGCTGTTTTTTCTATACCGGTCATTAACACCGTCCAAAACTTTTTGATAAACTGTGTCAGAACCGCTTACCTGATCAGAGTTAGTCGTTTGGGGAACAGTTGGCGTTTCAGGCGTTAAGTGAGTTAAAGTTGACAAATCTCTATCAGACTGTTTACTCAACACCAGATATTTCTGCAATGCGGCTGTGTAATGTTTAGCCTTATCATACTCCGATAAATCATTACTCTGTAGTATGTTTATGATCTCTGCATCTAGACCTTGCGCAGCTGTTTTACGTATATGTCATCATTACCCAGTTTGCTGAGGCACCAGATACATTTTCCCAGCATATTCCATCAACGATTAGTCAGAAGCCCCGTTATTAACGGTATAGCAAATCCAAGCAACGACCCAATAAATCCACCGGACTGTTTCACCAATCGCTTCTTTTTACCAATGGTGCATTTCTTATTACATAGAGATTTTATAAGGTTGCGCTTCTTTTTAGGGTAATTCAACTGTCGTTGTGACAATGGTATTTTACCTTTTAGCGTGTTGAGCGCAATCTCACAAATGGCCGTCACCAAATAGTTTGAAGCCGTGGATAAAATAGCGTTTTTTTAAGTCAGTGTCTTTATTAATACCTTTAAAAGTGGCCAATTACGATGTAAGCGTGCCGACATGCTCGCTGATGGTGTCGCTATGGTGAATGACTAAAATTTGAAAAATTACAGCTATTTAGAAGTATGCTTTTTAAAGACATACGCTACCGGTGTATGCGGCGGGAATAACCCGCTTCGTAAACGGTACTCATCAAGCATGTTGTTTCTTAAATCAACCAGTAAATACCCATAAGGCGCTCTGGTCACATCTTCAAAAGCCTCTAAAAAGAACATCGATTTACCGGGATACATCTGCCCAGCCAGCGTCGTCACTTGCAATTTATCCCTAGGGTTTTTGAAATGAACCATACATTTTGTATTTAAATGTATAGTTTTTCTCTTTTTACCCTGACAAAACACATTTTGCACAAGGTACATGATACTGAGATTTCTATGGTGTACATACTTTGTGAAAGCTTTCTCAATCTCTGAATTATTACTAGCCGACTCCATCAGATCATCAACCACTGCTAAATTAATCGGGTGGGAAAAGTTGGTCGTCATTAAAAGTCTCAGGTAGCCCCTCTATAAAGCGCATACAGGGGTAATCACGCAGCAGATGATCATACATTGATTGCCAGCAAGCGTAAAACCAAACAATATTATCGGGAACGTGCGAGAGGTGCGTAGCGGAATTATGCAGCAGCATTTTCACAAAATAACATATACCCGAATTGGAGGGGCCTGCTAAAATACATGAAAAGGGGTGTTGCAGCCTGATATCCATCTTAAAACCCAAACGGAAGCATTGTGAAGTTATCTGTAAGCTTCCGTTTAGTGTAAATGCACTTTTGCATTTTCTGTAGCACTCGCATTTCAATCTGCCAATACCTTTTAAAACGCACTATACCGGGTTGACGAATCACAATTTTTTTCTGGTCGTCGCCTTCAGGATTTAAAGGATAATCTAAGACCAGGTCTTTCAGGCTGTCCAAGGTGACATGTTGTGCATTATCAACATTAAGCGTGATTCCTTTAACTTTTAAACTGGTCTTTCTGTTATTTAAATGATATCCGTATGGCTTGGGACCCGCTGAGACTAACTGTTATATGCGAACCAGCTGGGATTTCGCTAGTCAGTTCACCTAGATAATTACCTAATGCTGACAAAAATGACAATCTGTATCGTGGTAAAGACAATGCTCTTGCAACCTATCCAGCAGTTTGTACAGCTCAATATGGGCATATGCCGTTGTTATTGCGGCTATAAAAATATTACAAATACGCAAGCTGGTGTAATGATCTTTGGCGTATTTTCAATTCACCATCACCACGTCGTCATCTATGAAGTCTAAAGCAGACACCTCCATAGTGCGGCAAAAACGCGTATTCAAAAAGTTTGTTGGGTTCGGACACGATCGCCGTGTTGGCCAAGTTACACCACTGTGCAAATTTACCCCAACGGCTATTAAGGAAGAGTTTTTGAAAGTTGGCGCTTAGCCGGATTAATATGAATATGATCCGGTCGTAAAGACACCCCTTCATTTTTTTGATAGGCATCTATATACACTTGGCGTTTCTCAGAGTCTGTACACCATTCGGGATAACTGGATGCCTGTTGTTTGTCCCTGAGTTGTAATTTAATATACCCTGAAAACAAATCATCAGATTGGTCATCAAAATGCCACACCTCATAGATTTTACACACTTTGTAACCCTTGTCAAAGGCTAAATTTAACTCTACGGTACACCACGTTCCTCATCGTTATGTTCACATGTCTCTGCCTGCCCAGACTCACAGCATGTTCGACATAAGGGAAACATTAGTTTACTGAGCATTTTAACTGGTAGAATCGGAAAGAAAAATCCCACGCGGCGGGTACACTTTTACTTTGGCGATGCCAAAATATGTTGTGATATCACCAAAATCTTTATAAATGATCCTGAGATGTTTTACAGGATATGATTTGGTTTTGTTGACAAATGGGTACAGACTGGTAAAATCATAGTAGTGTATGCGCTTATCCTGTTGTGTTTGGTGATACAGCTTTATGGCGTTTGTACGACCGCCGTAAAGTGCAGCGCGTGGGTCCAAGGGTTCGGGCAAATCTCTGCCCTTAAACTCCTGTAGATGCGCATCCTATTGTAACATTTTTTCCACTCGCATTCCCAAATAACACACACGTGAAACCCGTACAGTTTAAGAAAGTTCATTCTCACCTGCGTCTTGTGACTCAACTGTCCGTAGGTCATTTGAGTCACTTTGTTTTCATCATTGGGGTTGTAACAAGTGCTACATCCATGATAAAAACAACCTTGGAACTCAAACGCCATTTGTACACCATCGATAATGGCATAACAGTCCAGGTAGTAGTTACCGACTTTCTTCTCATTACCTTGTAATGCGTGTGTTATGTCTACACCCTCTGTATTTGCTATGTACATTAGCCATTGTATGGCCGGTGTTGAGTAACGCTTCTGAGTCTTGTGATAGTTATCGCCCGGTACAGGCACCAACGTGTTTTCCTTTAAAAATCTACATCGGTACATGGCCATACATACCGACACTAATGTGGTAAGTTGAAACGGGTCAACATGCCTCTTAACAATGACATGTCCTTTTTTTTATATATATACAACAACATCCTGCTCTGTCATTTCTAAAATGGCATCTTGGAAGGTCTTACAAGCCTTACCACATATTACCACATCCTCCTTGCAATAGCGTTTAAGTTCATCCTGGAAGTTAAATGGCTTATGCTTGTATTTCTCATACCACTCTTTGAATTCAGCCAACTCTGATTCCATCATGTATTGCATGCCGAAATGCTGAATATCCGGCATGATGTCTATATAATTTTGGTTATCGTCTGTGTTAAAAAAATGCAGGAAATGGCCTTTTGAGCCCTCAAAACCCATCGCTTTTGGTAAACGACTGAGGCGCATGGGCAAAAAATTTAAAGAGTCGATAAATCTTATCTTTAAATTAAGAACTGTAATGCACATCAGTTTACTGCCTTGCGCCAGCACAACGGTTTTAAATTTCTCCTTAATCAGCTGACGCATTACAAAGAACCCAACATAACTACTGGCATTATGGGCTATGAATGTGTACCCCTCAAATTTTGGTCTCATGAAAGTTTTTACAAACTCTTCGATACAAGCAACGCCCTGAAACTCCCAGGATTGTTCATCCGCTTGTGTTTGAAACACCCAGGATTGTTCACCCACTAGTGTTAACGCGTAACATTAATTCGGTATGTGTACACCCGTTTCCTGCATACATTCAAAATCATAAAAAATTTATTTTTTCGTAGGATCCACAGGTTTAATGTTTTGGATATAACACAAATGATCCTCAAAACTGCCAATGCACACCTTGCAAATGGGACATGTCATTCCCTGAGACTTGTGACCAGGGGTGGTGTACAAACCGCAGTGGTCGCAATACAAGACACTGTGTTTTGGAAGACAACGCTAGAGCCTTGTGCTCTTCTAAACAGTCGGTTGACCTACAAAACACCCTACACACAGGGCATCTTAGCGCCACTTTTCCTGTATCAACACAGGCCTGTCTGAGACAGGCCTTACAAAACAAGAGACAATCGTGATTATTTTTGTGGTGGTACGCTGTGTGGCAAAACTTGCAGAAGAATAGGGCACCCACAAATGCTTTTGTCTAATATACCGTAGTAATGGTCATCGTGCCATAAGATAAACAGTATGTTGTCTTTGTATTGACTATCTGTACAATAATAATGTAGTACAGTATCTTAATTGTTGCTTTTAAGTGATTTTCAAAACAAGCAACGTCGCTAAAGCTGATCGGCTTATCAAGGGGTAGATTCAAAGCTTTATGAAGCTCAAGAGCACGATCATGTATAACAAGGTCCGTGACATTTTCATTGTCCAGAAGTTTGCAGAGACTAGCCGCCAGACACAAATTGTTACCGCTGTTATTGAAATCGTATAACAAATGCCTAAGTTTCTTAATAATAAGACTGTGTGATATTCTCCGCAGGCTTTGGCCCATCAGGGTGCCGCCTACGCGATTCTTGAATACAGATCACAAATTTCAACTCTGTATCAATTAAAACCTCAGAATTACTTTACAGCGTGTTTATCTGATTAAAAAAGTGATGGCATCTAATGTATCGTGCAGCCTGCGATGTGAATAAATTGCATTGTGTAAGTTTCCTCCCTCCAACCTTAACTGCATACGGTCATTAGGGTCGACATTAACCTTATAGCTGTCGAGCATGGTCTGTATTGCGTCGTGTATTGCCCTCATAGCATCTACAAACGATGTAACCCTATCCAAATTGACAAACCAGAAATGGTGGTGGATTTCAGACTCCCTGAAATTGGGGTGGTTTCGTTCGTATCTGTTGATGGATTCTAAAAATACAGGGTGCGTCTCCTCATTATTACCATGAGATTCTGGACTGACAGGTACAGGTGATGCTATGGCATGGTCCGTCTGTGATGGTTGTCTATCTATGCAGCGCGATGCTGCATTGTCATTCTGGCCACTAAATCTAAACATGCCATGCCGTCCTAGTCTAAGCTGTTTGTCTTGCATTTATTAAAGCCTGATTAGAACGCTTTATTTTTAAATGTCTATGTATTTTTACAGCGCTGCGCTGCATGGCGGTTCAATCCATGGCCTGTCATAATCAGTCATATCTTTTTTTTACCAAAAGTGTGGGCCTGTATGAATGCATCGGTTTCCCTACCTAGCCTGCCCTGCTCTGTTACGCCGCCCATATAACGGTTAATAAAATCATAAAGCATGCACTGGTCATGTTGTCCACTGCGCATTATTTCAGCATGTCGCATTAACAGCCTCTCCGCTATGTGTTTCATGCATGTGAGCTCTCTGAAAATCATGCCTTACAAAGCGTGATATTTTAATTTTGATAGTTTACTCACGCCTTCTGCCCTCTCTGGTGTACATGTAGTGGTTTGTTGACCAACACCCGCACCTGTTGTTCCTACGCCCGATGGCCCTGCGACAGCTTCATCCACCGTGTCCTGCGGCGCTGGATGACGTCTACCACCGACGCCTGATGTCCCTGTGATAGCATCATCCAGTGCTGCAGAAGGTGGCTCATTCACAGACACACTGACCCCAGTGCTCAGGGCTCCTGAAACACCACCTTCCTCATGCACGTCTTTCGATTCTACATCTGACGCCCAGAACACCTGGGAATCTTGAAGCAGATCATCATCCAGTATCAAAATTGGTTCTGCCTGTGTGTCTGGGATGATAATTGTTTCAGATTGAGTGTCTGATATTTAATAGGACTGGCCCGATTGCAATATTATAGCTTTATGATTCTTTGTATGCCTGATCTTTCTTTTTGAGGTGATATTGTTGACCTCTGCGGTAGTGTTAATGCTGGCACAGGGCACTTGTTCATCACACCTGTTGACCCTCTTAACCTTTGTGCAATCTGCACCAGCATTAACAGTAAGACATGGTGCTTGCTCATATTCATCATCCTGACCTTGCAACCTGTTGTATTTGTTACCACCACCATTACAACATTCTGGTACACTTTGCAATGGTGTCAATTGCCTTCTTTTAGGGGCTGATTCGTCAGTATAACTCAGTCTCCTCATTAATCGTTTTTGATTAAATGGCTCATTCACCCATTGTGTTGTGTGTGGCATACCTCTCACTCGTCTGTTTGGCTTGATTTTATTGTATAGCTGGTTCATTATCAACGGTGTAGAACAGGCTAGACGATAATGGTTGTTTGGAGGTGCCGGTGTGCATTGGTTCTCTTTGGCAGCTTCGGTCGCTGGCAGTGTTGTTATTCCATCCACGGTTGTATGGGACTCTGGTACCCCAACCGCTTCATCCGTTATTGCGCAGCAATAATCCACGCGCTCCATATTATATAGTGCATCTACATTGTAAGCTAAAAAAAAAAAGTTAATGTGCAGTAGTGTTATACACTTTGCTCTGTAGAAAAATTATTGTTTTAGATGTGTGTAATGAGCATATAGTGACGTTTAATTAACTTACTTTCCATAGAATGCTCTCGGGGCAGTTCTGATTCCGGTGATGGCTGTGGACACGTGGGCACGCCGCGTATAAGATTTTCAACAGCTGATTGGCCACATGGTATGGTACGACTGTCTGTGGAATACAGTTGCGTAATTTAAAAACATATCGCACGATTTACTTACAGGCGATTTCTGTACTTGGTAAACTGGTTCATGAGTACTTACAACTGGTTTGTGACCTCGGCAACAAAGCATACCCCATGTAAGGATTCTAGAATGTTCCGATATCATCCCCATATGCGCATTCTGCACCGTATGGGTCGGCACATATCAGGTCTTGACCGCCCGGACCTGCGTAAGATTAATTCTGATTAATTATGCACGAATAAACATTTGCAAATAAATCTAAATCATGCGGCAGCTGTTGAAGGCATATTCACAAGCATTAACTTTTTAAATAAATAAATAAATAAATAACTTTATGTAGGCATCGTTAAACAATATATGACCACTTACGGGTTAGAGGCCTATATACATGATCTTCTTCATCTTGCGATAGGCACGTGATCATATCATCATCAGAAATCTCAAAGATGTTCTGGTTTGTTGACTGTTAAAAGAACATATTATATTAATATGCATATCATTTATATTTTTTACCATTAATGCATATTTTTACATGATAAAACTATGTTGTACATACCTCCATTATTTTTTCTAAGGTTGGGTGTTGGAATAAACATAATGCTAAAAGACATATTAAAAATATGTATTTTATTACACATGGTTAATCCACAGGTGCTAATCATCATATTTATACAACGCTTATGAATCACAAAAATTATTGTAAATTTTATTTTAATTATGCTAAATCACACCAATCTGTAATTGTGATAACCTGTTTTAAATAATGCCATAAATGTTAATTTGGTAGCATCGCTGTTAGCAAAATAAATTGTTAGCTAATTAAGTTTACTGTATAATTATAAAAATGCCATGATATATATTATTTAATTACAGAGACAGCTAACACACATGCTAATGGCTGCAATACCAAAAAGGCCACTAGATGCCGCTCAAGTCATGTGTAATACATTCAAACATTGCAATGCCAAAACCAGCCACTAGATGCCACTCAAGCCTTGTATAATACATTGTCTATCTGAAATTTTCAAATGGTATCCCAAAAGTTGACTGTATAACCTATGTGGCGCATTTGATTCACGAATGATACTCCAACGTATAATTCACGCATTATAAGTATCACCAACATATCCATATATATATAAACATATATATTTGGTTATATATGTAATAAAAAAACACAATTAAAAAGAAGGTAATATTTGTATAAATAAAAAAATAAAAAAATAAAAAAAATAAACGTATATGCGCTTTCACATCTATAAACAGCACATCCGCAATGCTCCACAATTATTTTAACTACACATGGTTAACACCCGCTAACCATCATATTTACACAACATACTTTAAAATGAATCACATACATATTAAAGTTTGCTAACACATGCATTACCAAGAGATACTGTTAGATTAGGAATTACCACGCATATATTTATAAGCCGCTTGTTATGAAACACAAAAATAGCAGTGACCATTATAATCACAACTGACTTTTTTAAAAAATGCATCACAGCCCTAATAATCTAATAAATGTATATATCCACATATTACCGAAAATATATATATATATATATATATATATATATATATATATATATATAAACAACTTTTAGGAACAATTTAATCATTATGAAACACAAAAATCTGCAAATTTTATGTGTGTGTATATATATATATATATATATATATGCCTGTATAAGCTTGCTCTGTCTCAGTCTTCAAAACAGTTGTGAATATCAGCAGTCAAACAGCAACCCTTTTAAAGGTAGAATGTATGAAGCGCCTCCTCTATGGGGATGGTCATCTTGGTCAAAGGGGGGCGTTTACTAATGACAGTTCAAATGTTAACTGAATTACTAATAAGTCACAATTTTCACAGGGTAACGATATACTAAAAATGTTTAGGTCTTTAAAATGCACTGAGAATTTCCTACCATTCGAGACTAAACAAGTCATAGTTTTACAAACTTGGTGCAAATTATGGTTAAATGTTTAATCGCCCGCTTGCTGATATATTAACTGATTTAAATGTGCTATATTAGATATAGACATGTCTACAGTTTAAAAACACACGTGCGATATTTTACCAATTTGTATTATGTTATTTTATATATATATATTTGGGTGATGCAATTGTGATTAATGGCAGCCTAAAGACGCGCTATTTCAATTTAATTATACCTGATGCATGATTCCTGCATTTGACAGTGGTCTGACTGATTTAAACTTATATTTAACATGTCTGGACATGCCTGATTTAGTGTTCACAGCCTGTATGATGAATATTTCCTCAGAATAATTCAGTTCATAGTCTTTCTGAAATATAGCCTTATATTTGGAGATTCGTACATGGTTTTCATTTTTAAATGTATACTCCAAACCAGATAATTTCTCACAATGCAATAACATTTGTGGGAAAGCTTCCCTTTTATAGACATTCCCATGACTTTTTTGACAATAACTCATCTGACCTTAGGCAGATGCTGCTCCTAATCGATGCCATGCTATGTGTGAGAATTTAAATGAGAGAACCAGATACCCACTTCTCACAATGCAGTGCCATCTGTGAGAGTTTACAACCCCCAAGCACAGGTGAAATAGAACAAGCATTTTAACTTTATTTCAATAAACACATAAATTATATGTGTTAATAGTGTTCAGAGAATTACTTATCATTTTGAATCTAATCACGAATATACGCACAATGCATTTATCATTTTCTTATTTACACAATCTGGTTTCATAAAATACAGCTTTACATGGCATGTTATTAATCATTTAGAGGTGTTGCTTTTGCACCATCTAAGGGTTAACAGCAATACACTGGTGTATATAAACTCATATAAAATGTTGCATGGCGTGTTATTAATCATTTAGAGGTGCTGCTTCTGTACCTTCTAATGGTTAAGAGCAATACACTGGAGTATATAAACTCATATAAAGTGTAATTATCAAAAGGGGAGGAAAAGTGGTTTTAAATGAACACAACAAACCCTGTCTAACATTGCATTATTCCAAGGACTGCAGAATCTTGATGCTGCAACATGTTACCTTGCATCATAAAAAAGAAAATACTACTCATTATTCCAAGGGATGCAGCATCTTGCTGATGCAACATCTAACATTATACACTGTCTTTTGTTCGTAGGCATAGCGGTCTGCTAGATAAAGATGTATATACTTTTATAGCTATCACGAAGGGTTAACAACAATACTGTCTGATTAAACCTTGAACCCATTTTATATTAAGGCCTATCGCATTTATATACACATGATTTCGATTTTCATATAAAATGATATCAAAAGGAACAGATTTAAATTCTCACAATGCAATAACATTTGTGGGAAAGCTTCCCTTCTATAGACATTCCCATGAACTTTTTGACAATAACCCATTTGACCTTAGGCATATGCTACTCCTAATCGATACCATGCTATGTATGAGAGAACCAAATACCCATTTCTCACAATGCAATGCCATATGTGAGAGTTTACAACCCCCAAGCACAGGCGAAATAGAACAAGCATTTTAACTTTATTTCAATAAACACATAAATTATATGTATTAATAGTGTTCAGAGAATTACTTATCATTTTGAATCTAATCACGAATATACGCACAATGCATTTATCATTTTCTTTCTAATTTACACAATCTGGTTTCTTAAAATACAGCTTTACATGGCGTGTTAATCATTTAGAGGTGTTGCTTCTGCACCATCTAAGGGTTAACAGCAATACTGTCTGATTAAACATTGAACCCATTTTACATTAAGTTCTACTGCATTTATATACACATGATTTCAATTTTTATATCAAAACCCTATAAAAAAAGATATAATTTTATATGGATTTAATATGTCTCAATATTAAAACCATATTAAACGATATCAAAAAGGGGAGGAAAAGTGGGAGTGCCAGGAGGAGGGAATATGGGAGGGGCTGTAGGCGTGGTACCTGTCAAATTAAGTTTGACGAAAAAGTGTTCTCTATCTACTCACATAACACATGTTTACAGCATACTAATTCATACAGAATAATACATCTGCCTTACTAATGCAGGTACCTTAAATCTTATAATTTAACTGATGGTTATTTTACCAAAATGCTATGTTATACTCTTAGTGTGACCAGAATTAAACCATGCTACAACAGATATATAAAAAAAATCTGCCTTAATATGAATAGCTAGTTGACACTACTGGATCATAACTGTCCTAAAAGGTTCTAAACTTAATAAGAAAAGTGTATAACTAATGGTCTCGTTTAGACCATAGGGCATTGCAGTATTTAGTTTAAAGATCCACCGGGATTCAAGCCTCAAAAGCAAATTTCCGTAATCACCTCCCTTTAATAGTGGTGGGTCATGGACCACTAATTTGTATCTTAAGGTTGCCAAAGAATGTTTAGCCTCACGGAAATGTATGGCTATAGGTTGATCTATATCTCTACCCTGTAAAGAAAGACATATGGCCGACCTGTGCTGGACTGCTCTTTCTTTAAATGTACAAATGGTTTTGCCCACATATGCAAGATCACACGGACATTTGATTATGTAAATTACATATTTACTAGAGCCGGTAAGGATGTCTAATCGGAATTTTATAACCTAGATGAGGATGTGTAATATATGTGCCAATTTCCAGATGTCTACAAGTAGTTCAGCCTGTACACTTGTAGCATCCATTCGCTTTCGACAAAAAAATTATCCGGATGGGCTTGTCCGCAATCAGTAATGTCACTGTGTACTAGCACGTCCTTTAGATTGCGACCTCTATTTTTTTATAGCAATTGAAAACATTTGTATCCTGAAAAGGCAGACTTTTATCTGTCTTCAATAATGGCCAGAATTTCTTTACCGCATGCCCAATGGATTTACTGTGAGATGAATAGGTGTTAACAAATGAAATAATCTTCCTCTCTACATGTGTACTAGGCGATAAACATGTCTCACGAGATATAGATAATGCTTTGTTTTTTGCGGTCTCAAAGTCTGCATAGCCCCTTTGAAGAAACTTAGATGACATCGCCTGAATTTGCTCTTTAGCTACCTGTTCCTCACTTGTGATGCTCCTCACTCGCAAAAATTGGGAGAAGGGCACATTCTTCTTCATGGGCACAGGATGGTCACTGTGGGCATGGAGGAGAGAATTTTTATCAGTGGGTTTTGTATATACACTGGTTTCCTCTCCCCAAATTTAATCACTACGTCCAAGTAATGTCTCATCACACTCATAAGTAAATTTAATATGCTCATCCATTGAATTGATGGCCTCCATTTCACATATAAATTCATTTTTAGAGCCATTCCAAAGAATCAATGTCATCTATGTATCTGGTAAAACAGTAGAATCCTTCCCCCAAAAGTAGGATTCTGTAGAAATAATTTATCTTCAATGGCGAACATGTAAGCATTTGCAAACGCAGGGGTCACATAACCCATTGCGCAGCCTTTTAACTGCAAAAAATGTTCACCATTGAAGTAGAAATTATTCAATTTTAAAGTACTACTTAATAAAGCCATGAAAAAAATCAAGATCCGGACCTGTGTAGTATTCATTAGAATCAAGGAGCAAACGCACAGCTTCAAGGCCTTCTGTGTGCGGTATGCTCTTATATAAGCGGACAACATCTAACACATAGCAACAAAGTACTCGAGTAAATGAAAGTAAATGATCACACTTATGTAACTTGTTTAACAGATCAGTGGTATCCTTCAAAAAAGTTCTCTGATGTTGAGGTACTGGCTGCATAAAAAAATCCAGATATCTTGAAATGTTTTGTAACAAAGAGACCCTTGCCGCGATGATAGTGCGGCCAGGAGGACAAGTCCGGGTGCTTGTGCACCTTGGGTAAGGTGTATAAAAGGGGAGTCTTTGGAAAATCCCATGTAAGTAATTCCAAAGTTGTTTTATCAATTATGCCATTTTCGTGTGCTGTTGACAAAAAATAATCCACATCCTTTTTAAATCCCAATGTGGGGTCCACATCAAGCCTTTTATAGATAGAATTGTCATTCAACTGTTTATTAATTTCTTCAATATATGTAGTACGGTCCTAAAGGACAATGGCCCCGCCCTTATCAACTGGCCTAATAACTATTGATTTACAGTCACTTAGAGTTAAGGGCTTGATACTCATCCTTTTTTTTAAGATTTTTAAAAGTGCTTGTTTTAGTTTTAATTTTGGTAGACTCTGCTGCTGTTTGATCCAGCATGCGCATATATAGCTTTTTATCAACGGATTATGAGATTGAGGGTAAAAACTTAATTTATTCTTTAAAGGAAAATTACAGGGGGCCAGTTGGGATTCACCAGGTTTATTATGGAAATATTCTTTTAATTTAATTTTTTTTTGCCTCCCAAAGGTCTACTGACCATTCAAAAGAATTAAATTTGATAGAGGGAACAAATGACAACCCTTTATTCAATTCAGACCTTTCAGACGGTGTAAGGCCATGTGAAGATAAATTAATGATCAGGTCCTCCGGTTGTATTTTCCTCTGTCTCTTTCCTATAGTTTTCTATCTTGCTATTCTGGTTCTGATGGATCCTGCATCAATAGGCTTACCATACCACATACAGTACCTTTTAAATTGGGACACATGTATTATACAGGTTCTGACTTTAATCCTTTTTTAATATTCCTGAGGTGCTCTGCCAACTGTGTTTTGAATATGCTTCATTTTATTTAAACTTCCAACATATAAAATATAAATAAATGCATAAAATTGGAATGAATAAATACATAATCACAAAGAAAAAAAGTTAAACTTAATATTCCATCACATTAAACCCCAAACAAAACTAATACAACAATTTTACCTGCCACCTACAGTATATATGATCCACTCCCTACAAGGGAAAACTAAATAATTAACCTATCTAACACCTACAAGTAGATTTGTTTAAACCTTTCCATAAACCCCCCACCCCACCCAATAATATAAAAAAAATTGATGGGTTTTGAAGGACCTAGATGTGCGGCCAGTGTAGGCTTTCAATTAGACTACATTGGTGTTGTGACATGTGATGAAGTTCCTAATTTTACAGTTAACACTGTTAATGGAGACTTCTGTGTACTTCAGGGTAGCTGTTCTTACATTTTTGCACTCTTGACTGCCCACATCTGTGAAAACCTTTTTTCTGATTTGGATTCAAAGTTTTTTGGGGTAACAAGCTTCTTACCAGTTGATATTTGAGGTTTGCAGCTCATTGATAAAAAAGGGGGCAATGTTGGACTAGAATGCAGGGATTAGGGGCCCATGCTTAAAGGGTGTAGTCACCCACCAGTGAGGGTGTTGCCTGCAACCAGTGGGTGTGTGGCCAGCCACCACAGTGGCTTGGATAACCATTATGCAAATCTTGGTGAAGTTTCTATAGAAGCAAAACAGGAAACAATGTATATCAGTGGTCCACGTGTAAATGACCTTCTAATAAGTAAAAATGTACAATTGAGTTCACAATCTGGGACATGAAACTAAGAGTAGGAAATGTGCCCTTAGGCAGTGGGGCGCACCGGGGATTTCCCCTGTACCCCTGCGGGCCAGTCCAACCCTGCTTGGGGATGACATTAGTAAGAACCAGATCTTTTCACAAAGGTGCCAAGATCTCCTATTGATTCCAGATGTTTATGCTGGGAGTCATATTCGCTTAGAAAGGACCATTGAAACCTTGAGTCTGTAGTAATGTTCTTATTCTTTCTATGACTAGGGTGGTTCTTTCCATTTCCATCATGTTTTCTGTGATGGTGTCCAGAGTTTGTTTGTTATATTCCTTTTTGATAAATTCTTTCATATTAGATATTTTGTTTCTGGCATACAACTTCATTGCAGTTTCTCCTGATCCTTATGATCGGACCTTTGGGTACTCTGTTGAACCGATTAGTGTGGTGCTTGTGGATGACTTTTTTTTTCTTTCCTTAAGAATGAGTTCCACCAATTAAAAAAAAGCAGGTGTTTAATATGTTAACCCATTCATCAATACATTTCTCAGAAGAGTCATTGAATGTAAGTTGTTTTTATCCTTAGTCCTTTAGGGATGATTCTTGATGTACTTTTCGAGCGTGGCTACTTCCCACCAAAGTTTGTTCTTTGAGTAGCCACTCCCTTATGCATTGCTGTTTAAAAATTTTCGGCAGTCATCTCAATTTCTTCATTGAAATTTATGCTAAAGGCTTCTTTCATGTCTTCTCCATGAGTAATGGTTCAATCAGGTTTTAAATTTACTCTCCACAATGTGGAGTGTCCATGAAGATTTGAGGTAGCAGTCTAGATCTCTACACAGCCTCATCAGTCATGTCAAGTAGGGAAACCAAGTGTGCACAGGGCCGGTTTAAGGTTTGTATGAGCTGCTATGGCAACTTGTGGGGGTACTAATAAAATTTTCAGTAAGATATGCTGGAGATGTTATTAAAAAGTAAAATGTGTAAATACTCCAAGCAACTCAAATGTGTTAAACACACTGTAGTGCCCCCAGTTCACATTACGCAACACAGAAACTTCAGTTCCCATATGCCACAGTGCTCCCACACTGGTGATGTAGTTCTGTGTGGGGGGCCCTGGGTGACTGCCCTGGCTGCCATGTTGTTAATCCAGATTAGATCCCACAACCAGTGACAATTTTACTTTGAACTGATGTGATTCTCCCGCTTCACCTTGGCCAGTTGACCCTGACAGATGCTAATGAAAAATAAGAAGGGATTGGTTTTTTTTTTATTACTCTCCAATCTTATAAAAGGAATATGTGATGTATATGACATGCCCTGCTGGCAATTATGACAAATTAAATTAAATAGGCAATTTATTTTTTAATCTTCTTTTTTTTTCTCAATAAAGATACAAATTGACTTTGAGTAGTACAAAAATTACTGACATTAAGTTCACAATAATTATGTTAAAGACATCAAGCAATGACAGGCATCAGTGGGCTAAACTGCTAACATAAAAATCAGAGTACTACTATAAAGATTTAGCAAGGAAACAGCAGTAATGGGTTAAGTGACAAAAGTTACAAACTTATAAACACAAGTACATAAAAACAAGAGAAGAAGAAAACAGTACTGTAGATTGCTTCAAGAAAAAAAGACCAAGTAGTCCATGAGGTTCTGGCCAAGTACCATCCACTGAGATAATTATCTGAATATGGTACAATAAAACCAGCTGTAGTATAATTTGCGATTATGGAAAGATATTTACATTACAATGGGACTGTTGGAGGTTTAAGACAGTTTCCATTATAAGAACCAAGAAGTGGTTTTGAATATTTTAATAGTTTTGGATTGCGTGGTAGAGTCGAGAGTCAATACATACACCCCATTTTATTTTTTTATAAAAGGGGAGATTCCAGATTCTTGTGCTTGGGAGAACATCCTGTCAAAGTATAAACATATAAGAGATTTGACAAATTCCAAAAATGGAGTAGAGGAGGTTCAGGACAGTTTAAAAAGGTACACTCCCCTCCGAACCCAGGCCCCAATCATGAAAATTGTCACACAGGAGGATTAGGAGGTCACTATGAAGCCTCAAGTGGAATATAAATTTAATAAAAGCCATAACTTTCTCCCAAAATTTACGTATCTTAAAGTCAGCACCTGGGTATCTACGTTCAAGAAGACAACCTGACTCCTCCGGCACCATATGTCTCCTGTGAGCTGGGGATATATATGTTCCCAATTAATAGTTTTAATGTGAACTTTTTGTAACAAGGAGCATTTGAGATGCCATAAAACTGTTTCATAATAATGAAGAATATACTTTAAAGTGGAAATGGAAGGAACATTACGGGTCCAAGCAGCTAGCATCTTGTCCCCATACCTTTAGCCTAAGAGTTGCTCACTATCCAGTTTTATATGGATATAGTTTGACAAAAGGCAGCAACCTGTGGATAGGGTCAAGAGAGCACAAACTCTGCTTCTCCTGGAACACCGAATGGTCAAAATGCACCATTTGTAGGTACATATAAAACTGTTTGAGGGATATAACACAGGTCATGGAGGTAGCTGAAGGGAATTATCATTCCTCCAGGTTCAAAAACATCTTTCACTTGTGCTATGCCCTTCACCTTCCAAAGGAGGAAGAATGGATTTTTGACCCCAGGAGGGGGAATGTACACTGCTCAAAAAAATAAAGGGAAGACTAAAATAACACATCCTAGATCTGAATGAATGAAATTATCTTATTAAATACTTTGTTCTTTACATAGTTGAATGTGCTGACACCAAAATCACACAAAAATTATGATTGGAGATCAAATTTATTAACCCATGGAGGTCTGGTTTTGGAGCCACACTCAAAATTAAAGTGGAAAAACAAACTACAGGCTGCTCCAACTTTGATGTAATGTCCTTAAAACAAGTCAAACTGAGGCTCAGTATGTGCCTGTATGACCTCCCTACAATGCCTGGGCATGCTCCTGATGATGAGGTGGCGGATGGACTCCTGAGGGATCTCCTCCCAGACCTGGACTAAAGCATCTGCCAACTCCTGGACAGTCTGTGGTGCAACGTGGCATTGGTGGATGGAGCGAGACATGACATCCCAGATGTGCTCAATTGGATTCAGGTCTGGGGAAAGGGCGGGCCAGTCCATAGTATCAATGCCTTCGTCTTGCAGGAACTGCTCACACACTCGAGCCACATGAGGTCTAGCATTGTCTTGCATTAGGAGGAACCCAGGGCCAACCGCACCAGCATATGGTCTCACAAGGGGTCTGAGGATCTCATCTCGGTACCTAATGGCAGTCAGGCTACCTCTAGCGAGCACATGGAGGGCTGTGCGGCCCCCCCAAAGAAATGCCACCCCACACCATTACTGACCCACTGCCAAACCGGTCATGCTGGAGGATGTTGCAGGCAGCAGAACATTCTCCTTGATGTCTCCAGACTTTGTCACGTCTGTCACATGTGCTCAGTGTGAACCTGCTTTCATCTGTGAAGAGCACAGTGCGCCAGTGGCGAATTTGCCAATCTTTGTGTTGTCTGGCAAATGCCAAACGTCCTGCACGGTGTTGGGCTGTAAGCACAACCCCCACCTGTGGACGTCTTGCCCTCATACCACCCTCATGGAGTCTGTTTCTGACTGTTTGAGCAGACACATGCACATTTGTGGCCTGCTGGAGATCATTTTGCAGGGCTCTGGCAGTGCTCCTCCTGTTCCTCCTTGAACAAAGGCAGAGGTAGTGGTCCTGCTGCTGGGTTGTTGCCCTCCTACGGCCTCCTCCATGTCTCCTGTTGTACTGACCTGTCTCTTGGTAGTGCCTCCATGCTCTGGACACTAGGCTGACAGACACAGCAAACCTTCTTGCCACAGCTCCCATTGATGTGCCATCCTGGATGAGTTGCACTACCTGAGCCACTTGTGTGGGTTGTAGACTCCGTCTCATGCTACCACTAGAGTGAAAGCACCGCCAGCATTCAAAAGTGACCAAAACATCAGCAAAAAAGCATAGGAACTGAGAAGTGGTCTGTGGTCACCACCAGCAGAACCACTCCTTTATTGGGGGTGTCTTGCTAATTGCCTATAATTTCCACCTGTTGTCTATTCCATTTGCACAACAGCATGTGAAATTGATTGTCAATGTTGCTTCCTAAGTGGACAGTTTGATTTCACAGAAGTGTGAATGACTTGGAGTTACATTGTGTTTAAGTGTTCCCTGTATTTTTTTGAGCAGTGTATTTTAGAGTAGGTACAGGGTCTAGAAAACATGGTACAAATAGCTTTCCAAGAAAAATAAGTATCATGAAAAAGTACATTATGAAACAAATACATCTGGGACCGGATAGATTTTTTTGGGGTGAGAGTGAAGCTGAGCTGCAGCAGAGAAGGGGAAAAACATGGCTGAATCAGTGGGAAAATGTATAAATGTTCTCTGTACTGAGCAACCAGTCACTGATGTAATGGAAAGACACACCTCTAAAAAATGCAACAATATTTAACATACCTAGGCCACCCTTGGATTTAGGAAGTTGCATATTCGACAGAACAAGGCTTGGTTTCCCATTACTACATATACATTTAGTAAACAGCTTGGTACAATATTTGACATCTGATTGGAACAATTTTAATGGGGTAGAATAATTTGGGAAAATCAATGCTTTTAATTAATATACAGAAAAATGTATGTGCACTATACAAATGTTGCTATAAAAAAATAAATTTTGCATCAAAACAGCATTTTTTTTTCTTGCATAATTTTGGCTAGTTATCGGCTTACCCACCATGTCCAGGTAACCTCCTTGGGGAAGTCTCTAATTTCAAAGAGTTCCTATCTAAGGCGTGGACCCACCCCCAACTGACATACCTGTTATTGAGCCTTGTTCAGTGTGCAGTTAGCAAATGCTAGGATCCCTACTTAAAAACAATCAGGGGAAGGTGTCTCTCTTATTATTACTATTATTATTATTATTATTATTATTATTATTATTATTATTATTTATATGGTGCCACAAGGGTTCCGCAGCACCTAACAAGTAAAAAAACAAAGTACAGAAACAGTACATAAAAACAGTTGAACAGAACAAGAAAACACTGACAATACAGTAGAAGACATTGCAGGAAAAGTACATGGTATATAAACACTGCTGCAACAGTAGCAGGATGGCAAAAGTCAAGGGTTAGGTGCTGGTATAAGGAGTATAGAGTAGATAACAATATAAGTAAAGGAAGGAAAAAGTACATGAGGGAAGAGGGTTCTCTCTTTGCCTTCAAATGTATATACATAATATAGGATATATAGGGGAGGGTGGCCTAGACTGCACACGCTAACTACAAGTAATGAGATGTGCTACCATACTGAAACTTTTAGTACATAAACAGAAAAATAGAATGTAGGTGCACTATACAAACATTACTATACAAAATGATACATTTTGCAACAAATAAGAGTTTTTTGCATAATTTTGGCCAAAGTTATAAGCTTACCCACCATGTCCAGGTAACCTCATCGGGTAAGTCCCTAACATTAAAAGGGTTCAAGTCTAGGGCGTTGACAACCTCAAGCCAGCCCAACCAAACCACCCCAACCACCACCACTGTAGTGAAAGAAGGCAAGTGAAGTGTTAAAGGGTGGAGGGCCCTAGACTGCACACCATAACTACAAGTAATGAGAGGTTGCTTTGGAATAATGCCACATGCCCCAAAAAAACAGGTAACAATTTCCAGGTGTCCAGCAACTGGGCAACCTGAGTAAGGACTGGAGATAAATGATATATAGAGATGATGGCACCAAAGGGATGTGAATCCCCAAATACGCAAAATGGTGCAGTGTAATATGTAAGTGGTTAAGGGTTGGGTCATTTAGGGGGAAGCCTATTAGTTTGCTAAAGGCAAAAACTGTGATTTATGTAACTTAATCTTGTACCCTGCAATCTAAACAAACTGAACCAGCGGGACAATATTGCGGAGTTTTAAGATATAGGGTCAGACACTTAAAGTAGCATGTCATCTGTAAAAAGAGAAATTTAAGTTCAACTGAGCCAATGTGAATTTCTTTAAAGTCCAACATGTCACGAAGACCAATTGCGAGGAGCTCCAGGGCTATGGGTAAAAGGTATGGTAGATGGAGCAGCCTTGGCGAGTACACCTTATGTACAAGAACAGAGACAAATACCCATTGCTGGACACCTAGGTTAAAGGGGAGGAATATAAAGCCTGTAACATCAACAAGAAGCGGTCAGGAAAACCAGATGTAGCTAGATTAGTATAGAGGTGATCCCAAGTGACGAGATAAAACATCTTCTCTGCATCCATAGAAATGATAGTCCATGGAGAAGGTGCATTGGGGTTCACACCAACTGTCCTTATATTTATGTAAAGATGTGAGCTTGTTCACCAACTCTGGTCCTTTCAGGAGGGTGACACTGAAGACCATAACATTGTCACAATGAATATCCTTTTTTGGTCTGTTAACAAAAATGATGTTTAATTGAAATTCTGTGGAGGTTAATATTAGCTAATGGCAATTATTTAAATGAATGACCAGCTATCCATTCCCTATATACATTTACATTAATCAAAAGTGAGCATTTCTAATGGGATATTTATTGAGGCGTTTGTGTGCACCAATGGCAGCCATGCTGGGATCTGTAGGAAGAGCTTTACAGGCCTTTGTGTTGAACAGATTATTGCATCCAGTGTCACTTTAAAGTGTAGGGCTTCACTGGCTTACTGTGCCTACTCGTGATAGCTGAATCTCTCCACCTTCTTTTGCAATATAATCTACTTAGTATAGATCCTGGGTACAACATTGTTTAAAGAATCCAGACAAACTGGAGCCAGTCTGTTTTTACATTTTCCTTTTTTTTTCTTTTTTTATTACTGGAAATCTCCATCTTATGAAAATGGGGAAACACAAAGCCTATAAGCAGTATTCACTGTAAATATGTAAATTAAATCTTGCATCATACAGTATTTCAAGAGTATATACCATGTTCAGTATGCATTCAAACCAGTGTGACATTGATTATGATCTGTAATCTACAGTATATATTGTCCAGAGTGACAAGCATATGGCCCTCCCACCCAGCTCTCTTGGACCTGCTAACCACTCCAAGAGATACACCCCAATATACTAGTATTTAGATATCAGAATTACTAGTGATCACTTTGAATGCCGAATATCATCATTATCATTTTTAGTAAAGTAAAAATATGCGTGCTGGAGAGAGTGGCTAACCTTTTTAACTCTGGATATTAACATTCACTTTTTCTCTGTAGCTCTTATTATAAACCTTTACTTATTGCAAAGCTAAATAATGTGTAGCCTGTGTGCTATAGATTAGAATCTGATTACAAGCATTCTGCATTGTGGTAGGTTTCCATATTGGCTGCTCATCATAGATGATGGTCATCTGGGCTATAAGAATGGACATAGATGTACTGGTGCATATTGAGACTTTTCTGCACTTTGTGGCCTGTCCATTGGTTTTGCCATATGTCTTTGGCTGATCTTTGTGGCTATTATGCTGGTCATAAAACTACTGTGCTGCACATCAGCCTTTACAACAGGGATGTATAACATGCAGTAATTAAGATGTATGCAATAATTCTATATTGGCAAATGGAGATTGGGTAATAAACTATAGTAGCTGTTGCCTGCAGCTTTGCCCACTTTGAAATAGCTTCTGCCAACATTGTTTTTCTTCTTTAAAGACAAGTTTATTTTTTCTTTTAAGGGTATATAAGGTACAATACTAAGGGTAAGCACAGTACCCTCATATTAAAAGTGTACAAACATTAGAGAAAGATGAATAAACTCCAAAGTCTCAACATGTGTTAATTTGAGGTGTCCTAGTTGTATTGCTTTGCATAGGGGCCTACTCTCAGATACAGCAATCTGGATCAACTGGTCATGACGCTGGTGCGCCTCGGTCACTTCAATCCACTGCCACCACAAAAGTTGTCAGGAGTCTTTGCATTCTCTGAACAATTATTAATAAATCACCTTCAGTTACACACAGGTATGCAGCATGGGCCTGACGGGCTTGCAAGTTCAATAAGAATCACGGAGAATATGCTAGATTAAAAAATTTTAATCCAAAAAATCAGAGTTATGGTATAACGTACCTCAGTTAACACTTTTTTTTTTCTTCAAGGTCCATAGGGTCCACAGGATTTACCTTGGGGTATGTAGTGGAAACGATCCATTGCACCAAACAGCTTCTAGCTACAATTAGGTATATATGTGTATTGGAAGGAAATGATCATTCCTAATGGGTGTGCACAAAGTAGTTTAGGAACAAATGTGTATATTGTAACATTTAATTAAACAAATCACAGATATATTGCAACATGTATATAAAAGACTGTCTACACAAAGCATTGAAACTATCAATATGTATCAACTACCCCCCTGAGTTATATTTGATATTGGAACTCCAAAGACTCCTATAAAAAACAGTTTATAGTCCAGCACTCCAGATATGCAGTTCTTTAGCCCTTCATTGAGGGTTTATATTAATCAGGATATTTAATCCAGGTGTAAAAGGAAGTATAAAGTAACTTCTTTTTGTTTGTTTCTTCCAAATGATGTAAACCAACCAATGTGTATGTATGTATATATATATATATATATATATATATATATATATACATATATATGGTTAATCCAATGAGCTGCACTCATAGCATCCAGTTCACCATGTGGGGTGCTCTATTTAGAGACAGCAAAGTCCAAAGCATAAGGAAGAGAGAATAGGCACTCACCATTCAGTAGAAGGAATCTTTAATAACTCACATATATAGCATGATGAAATCGACGTTTCGGTCCTACCAGGACCTTTATCAAGACACAGACAATCGCCACAAAGCTTACCACCAACAAGACACACAGAACACTATTCCCTGTGCCTGCTGATATAGCCACATCAATTAGTAAGCTCCACCCTGTCAATCAACAATGAGTGAACATAAGGAAACTACTATAACATACACTGCATCAGAGCACTATGGGAATACTTACAACACTATATTGTGCAAAGCAGACATACCGCTAGTGCAGTATCAGTCGCTAGCGTGTTATTAGTCAACAAAACAAATACAGTTCATGCCTGCATCGCGTCAGTACCGGAAGTAGCATGCGCTCCACCAAGTGGAACGCACCAGCCCCGGAAGTGACGTGACAGGTCAGCGCCAGCCACACGCTTAAGCAGTCGCTAGGTAACACAACATAACACTAAGCCAGTAATGTACTATATGGCCTATCATAGATAATCACAACTACAATTAGCATGGGGACAATCCCCTCATAAGAAACACACTACACAGAAAGAATAAGATCAATCAAACAGATCGCATAGATAATTACTAAGTAACGTGGCACAGCAGCAAACCCATATCAGAGTGAACTGTAAATCGAGGATGTTCACCACTGCAAACTACATTGGGACAATTACTACAAAAAAGACACACTAAATTACCAAGACAGAGCTACACAAACCATTCAAATGGACAATTGCCAAAATAGTGGCAACAACAACCATCGATGTCAAAGATGAAACCATCGATGAATATTAAACATCACTATATACAACAACGAATACTATAGGTGGCTAGATCAACAGGCAACAAAGGGATACTCACATGGAGACACACATAATATACAAAAATAACATATTAGACACCAAATATATAAAAGCAAGCACCGAAGTGCACATTAAAGGGTTAAATATCCAGAATATTAGACTGTCACTAATATACAAATACAAAAACATAATAATCACCAAATAATCCAAATGGAATGAAAAAATAATAACTAATCATGTGCTGACATTGCAAAACAAGACAAAAAAAAAATCAATTCCAGCAATCGAAATCCTCATATACCGTATAAGGCACGCCACAAAGCATCGGTCGCAAGCGGCTTATGGGTATTACCGCAAGAAGATATTATACGGATGGTATTCATTGAGGCCCTTTGGGGATACAGTATCCAGCTTAAAGATCCACATTGCCTCACGTTTTTTGAGAAGAAGCTCCCTATCACCACTATGTGCAGGTGGTGGGACATGGTCAATAAGCATACATCTTAATGAGGCCGCAGAATGTCCACAAGCCACAAAATGTTTAGCCACTGGTTTATCGGACATATTGGTAAGTAAGGCAGCCCGAATAGTAGAACGATGATTGGCCATGTGGTCCCTGAAAGGTCTTGTAGTCATCCCTACATAGTAGAGACCGCATGGACACATCAAAATATATATTACGAAGTCCGACAAACAATGTAATCGATGGCGAATGGCATTCTTCTTGCCATTATGCGGATGAGAAAAACATGCCCCCATTGTCATTGAACGACAGGTAATGCAATCTGCACATTTATAACAGCCTGGGCGGCGAGTCGACAGCCAGTTTGTCTGTAGCATCATAGGTTGTTTCATCGGCCGCATAAGTAACTGTCGCAGACTGGGACCACGGCGGTAAGCCATCATAGGCGGTCTTTTGCTCATACTCTTAAATGCTGGATCCGTAGTGATAACCGACCAATGTCGTCGAATAGCCTTATCGGTAGTTGAAGCAGCTAAATCATATGTGGCAGGATAAATCATTCGTGAGGGATCTATCTCCTTTTTAGTTGTAATATTTAAATGTCTCTCGTGCTTTCAACAAGCATCGATCAACAACTGAAGGTGAGTAGCCTCTCTCTAGGAATCTGGTACACATATCAGTTAATTGTATCTCAGCGGCCTGCTGAGAAGTGTTATTCCGTAAGACTCGGATAAACTGAGATATTGGAAGGGACTCCTTAAGTCTGCTCGCATGATGACTCGACGCATGGAGAAGTGTGTTGCGGTCTGTTGGTTTCCGGGACAGGGTAGAACTCAGACTGGTACCCTGACGTGTCATGGTCACATCCAAAAAATTTATACAATCCTTATTGATATCAGCGGTAAAACGAATGGGACTATCTAATGCATTGAGAATCGAAACCATATTGTAAAACTCCACATCTGTCCCGTGCCAAATAAGGAACAGATCGTCAATATAACGTTTATAGCAAATAATATATGTGAGTCATTAAAGAATCCTTCTACTGAATGGTGAGTGCCTATTCTCTCTTCCATATATATATATATATATATATATATATATATATATATATATATATATATATGACGGCCCCCAAGTGCTGACAAATGAATAATATCTTATTTTATAAAAAAAGAGACCACAGTACAAGACCAATACAAACAGACAAGAATATATAAACAATTCCACTATTCTCGGAGGAATGGGATCTCAATATTTGAAGTATTTCTCACCTTAAATAGGTGAAATATGTGCATATAAAGGTATCTTTTAGGGATTTCCACCTGTTTCCTGATTTACACTTTATTCCAAGCTGTAGATATCTTGATAAACTTTCCGGGTAAGGGAATACATATAAAAACAAATAATAACAGACAAGAATGGCCTCTCATCGTGTAAAACAGTATGACAAGGTTTTATTTGCTACAAACAAGTAATATCTAAAAATACATAAGAACAAAATAAATGTATATTCCCCTTAGGGCAGTGATTCCCAACATCGGTCCTCAAGGTACACTAACAGTCCTGGTTTTAGTGATATCCATGATTGTGCACAGATGGTTAAATCAATATAACTGAGGTACTAATTAAGTCACTTGTGCTCAAGTATGGCTATCCCTAAAACCTGGACTGTTAGTGTGCCTTGAGGACCGTGGTTGGGAACCCCTGCCTTAGTTGGGCCTAAAGGGTAGGCACCATAATCCGCTTAAGGGAATCATTGTTATGCCCGGGTAAAACACTTTCGGCTGTCAGTGGTTGTCCCCCTCAAGTCCAGATGGCAGCGTACCTCTCCACACCAACGCGTTTCAGAACAGTATTCCTTTTTCAAAGTGTATGAGGTTAAGATACAGGAGGCCCTTAAGTACCCAAACCCAAAGGGTCATGTGATCTGATGAACTGGTCACATGATCCATAGAATCCATATGTATATACATGCAAAATACAAAACATGCTTCTAAATTCAAAGGAGCTCTACATATAAAGCTCCTGGACTCTATCAGTAAACAAAAATAAACATCCTATTGCATCTGAACTACGTGTGACTTAAACCTAAAATATTGCATTCTAACCCTGAAAACCTGTACCATCCTTATTCTGGGGTTATCATATATAGGTAAACATATATCCTTATTCCTTATATTTTAAATGGTCCTCCATAAACTTGCGTCGGCCGTAACATCATTTCAGGCTCTTTAACCGCAACCAGGAAGAGCTTTCCCTTAGTTCCCGGTCACGCGATGATATCATGTGACACAGATATTGAGGATGGCAACTTCCAGGTTGAAGTCAAGTATACCGGTAGTGATCATCGCAATTGCAGCAGCCAGTTCATGGGACTTGTAGTTCAGAGTAGTATTTTCCCATAGGAGGATGCTAACATCAATTTCCTCTCCATGCCAAGTGCATGATAGCTGAAAAAATGAAAGATAATATAAAAACAAGTTAAAATAAGGTATTGATACAGAACATATATAAGATACATAGACTACACCATAAAAGTGAGGTTAAAAAATCTATGCTAAAAAGTGCATATTAAAAAGAGAAAATGATAGTGATAATAAGAGTCAAGAAATACAAATTATGATTATAAATACCATTTGGTTTCGAAGTCAGCATTGAGACCTCCAGGGGATAAAGTGAACAATTCATATATGGTCCTCATTTTGAGCCTAGCAAGGTCTCCTAAGTCTTTAGTTTTCCATTTAGGAGATGAAATTTTGATCCCACAGAAAGACACCAAATGTTTTAAATCACAAAGATGTTCATCCTTGAAGTGAAACATTATGGGTTTCTAAACCCTTTTGTATGTTTCTACAGTGCTCCACAAGTCTTACTTTTAACATCCTAGTGGTTCTCCCCACATATTGACTGCTACAGCTGCACTCTAAGAGAGAGACAATTTTTGCTGTGACAGATAATAAATTCCTTTGTTATATACCTTCCCGGTTTGGTTTGATTTATATTCTGTAATCTTATTTGTGGGGTTCTTGCATATTTTGCACATTGCACAGACTCCACAATGATGAAAACCCTTTGTGTTTATATTTTTTCTATTTAAGCTAGGATCTGATGTGGTACTATGGACCAGGATATTCTGTAGATTATTAGCTTTACGATAAATTAAAACTGGTAGCTCTCCTAAAAATTGATTTAAAATCAGATCTTTGTATAAAATCCCCCAATGCTTTGAAATAATTTTTTTCTATATGACGATGCTGATTACTAAATATCATAATAAAAGGTTTATTTGCTTTATTCCAGTCTCTTTTGGGGTTGTTGATGTTCATATTAAAAAGACTATCTGTCCAAATCTCTCATTTTTACACATGCCCCCTTTGTCTTTGTTGTATCCCTTTGAAATAGTGTCCCTTCAAAACCTCTGAGTGTCATATTCTTCAATTTCTGTGCAATTTCTACGAACACGTTGAAATTGTCCGGCTGGAATACTTTTTAGCCAATTCGCATGGTGATTGCTTTTAAAGTCTATATGGGAATTACAATTGGTGGGCTTAGTATAGTTAAGCATAAAAATGTGTCCATATTTGATGTAGACAGTCAAATCTAGAAAATTAACATAATCCGAAGTAATATCAAATGTTAGTGAAATATTCTTCATATTACTATTGAAATATGTGCAAAAGGAGTCCAATGACTCCACCTTCCAAATGAAAATAATATTGTCTATATACTGGGTCCACAGTACCAGACTGGCTCCAAATAGATGGCCATTTCAAACAGACATAGCCTCCCAATGCGCCATAAAAAGTTTAGCGTAACTCGGAGCCAGTCTGGAGCCCATCGCTGTTCCCGAAGTTTGGAGATAAAAGGAATCAAAAAAACAAAAGAAGTTGTTGCTCAAAATGAAAGAAATACAATCTAGGATGAAAGCCTGTTTATCCTCTGATATAGCCTCTTTCTCTAAGAAGAACTTCACTCCTTCTATTCCTGTTTGGCCAACCTGACTCCCATTTAACCCTATTGATTTGTTCCATAAAGGACAAACTGTCTCTCAAGTATGATGGTTTTTTTTTAACTAGACACTGTAATAGGTGATCTAAAAAAATGAGATAAGTTAGAAGTGATTGAGTTGGTACCGGCAACTATGGGATGACCAGGGGGTTGAGTTAGGCTCTTGTGTACTTTTGGTAAAATGTATAGAACAGGGATGGCAGGTTTTGCTATCTTCATATATAATTTCTCAGATTCTGAGAAAACACCTCTATCCGTATATAATGCTAATAATATTTCCATATATTTCAGAATTTTTAATAGATGGATTGCCCCTAAGTTTTTTCTTATATGTATTTAAATCATTCAGTTGTCTGAAGAGTTCAGCATTGTAATCCTCAGTGTTCAAGATAACCACACCCACTCCTTTATCGGCCTTATTTTTACTATCTCCTTGTTTTTCTCAAGAGATTGTATGGCCCTCATTTGTTCTTTGGACAAGTTTGCTCCTTTCGGTTTTTTTATTTTTATGTGTTCTAGATCCTCCTTGACCAGTTTTTAGAAGGATTCCACAAAGCAGCCTCTTTTATTAGCTGGATAAAAAGTGAACTTCCTTTTAAAAATAGGTATTGCACCTTCTGGGTTAGTTTCAACAAGGTTTTCTTTCTCACTGAAAAAAACTTTTTAAAGATCATTATCTTACAAACTTTTGCAAGTCAATATAGACTTCAAAAGGATCTATGCGACTAATGGTCGCGAATTTAAGTCCCTTTTCAAATACATATGTTTCAAGCTCATTCAAGACATGTTTACTTAAGTTGTAAATTTTGGTTTGGGAATTTAGGTTTGAGTCATTTAAAATAGGAGGGGGCAGGGTTTCATTCGGGTTTCTTTCTCCCTCAACTCCTTTCTCATTTAATCTCCTTATTTTGTTTTAGATGTTTGTTTGCCTCCCCTCTTTCCATGTATTTTGCTCTCTTATATGAAGGGGTTTTAGCTGACGTTTGTGTTCCCCTAAAAAAATGGCGGCTATAATTTCGTTCATCCAAAGAGGGAGCTCTTCTCGACGACCTATCATCATATCCATTTTTTCTTTGGGAATTGAACTCTGTATCCCTCCAGTTGTCCCTATTTGAATTTATATTCAGAGAGAGAGAGGGTCTTCTATTTCTATATCTATTAAAATTCCTATTTTCCTCATTATATCTATTTTTATTCCTATTCTGTCTTTCTTTGTCAAAGTGAAAGTATTTGATTGTGAACTCCTCCAATCTTTTTGGTATCTAGTTTTGAAGGGTTGTAAAAGAGTACTTCTTTTCATAGGACTATTCTTAGAAAATCTGGAAAGTATTGGTATTTCGAAATCCTTGTTATAATTAGTTTGATATTTAATTTATTTTCTAGTTATATAATGTTGTAGTCCTAGTTTGTAGTCCTCTTTATCCCTTAAATACTTTTTTGTTTCTTAGTTATTATGTCTTTCACTTTTTTCAGCCTTCCATTAATTTCAAATCTTCTGAATCTGAGAAGGGTTTGACTAGAGATAGGTTTCTATTTTTGTCAGCTCCTTCCCTTTTTCTTGAATGATCAGATTCATAAGAGATTTAGGCCCTGATTCAGAGCCGGACGCTCTGACAGAGCGCTCGCTCTGAATCAGGGCCATCCTACTTAATTTTTAGAGCGGCCTCCTGGCTGCTCATATAGCTGTGGGTGACCACCCACAGCTATAGCGAGCGGCCAGGAAGATGGTCACGATGGTCACGATGGTCAAGACCATCGGGCTTGTGATGAGACCCTTGTGGTAGGGTCTCGTTGCAGCAAGCTCTGGAGTGCTTTCGGCTCTATCAGAGCCGTGAGCACTCCCACTGACATCTCTTGTGATGTCAGTGGGGCCAGACCCAGATGGTAGGCATTCCCATGGGAACGCCTCCATCTGGGCAGCCATGCCCCCGGCACGCCCACCAAAGGGGGCATGCTGTCACTCAACATCGACAGCACGCCCCCTTTGGAACGAGACCTGGAGTGACTGCTTGTCCGTCGCTATCCGGATCTCATGCATGCACACAACGGAGCCGGCTCCGTTGTGCGCAAGCACACTGGGCCAACAACGACCCGCTTGCGAGCGCTCACAAGTGGGTCTGAATCAGGCCCTTAGAGCATGAATCCAAAATTTTGAACCATGCTTATTTAAATTCCTCCATCTGTTATTAATACTGTTCAGTCGCTATTTAGCGCTGCAAGTCGCTTAAGAATTGCTTTCCAGTCCAATTGTGTCGTTCCAAAGCCCAAAAAGTTATTTATGTAGAAAAGGGTAACAAGATGTAAGAGTTAAGAATTAGAGTAAAAAGCAATTAAATAGTACAGCCGATACATACGCGTGCACACTGGTCCCAGTATACAGTCATCAATCCAGAAGTCTGCGGTCGCAAAGATTATGTGTGTACACTGGGGTCAGGACACAAGCCTATATACCTTACAGGTTTCAGAGTTAACAAAGGGACAAATTGACAAGTTTTCATTGGTTCTTGCTTCTGGTCAATCTGGTCATTGATCAGTTAATACGGTATCATCAGGGGTATGGCTCAGTCCTCCAATGGTAACATTGTGTAGCTTCCCGCCGAACGACTGGTTAAAACTGGCTACAACACTCCATACAAGTAATAACATTCTATGCAATAACTCCCTATCGTCCATAACTAGCGGACGCATGATGCAACTTCTTTGCCGATAGAAACGGATGTCTGTAAATATGGATTTAGTATAATACCAAACATGACATGTCCACTGTATTCTGAACCTTAGATCTCATAAGTACATATTACATCATAATTATTAGCGAACAATACCTTTAATAACTCTGGTAATTAATTATAATGTGTGGGAGCCATTTTATATGTATGCGTTTGCATATGTGCGTCTGTGTATGTATGTGAATACGCATATGAGTATCTGTATGTATATATGTGTGCATTATGTGCGTCAGTGTATGTGTGTTGTGAAGTCACATTCGTGTGTATTGGTTTGCACTGACGCAAAGTAGCGACCAAGTAACGTCCAAGTAACAATTCATCAGACTATAGACAACTATATCATCAGATAATTGTACAGCGATCATATCCAATTATTTGACTTTGACACTGTGTCAAAGGAAGGTATTTTATCCAGCCTAAAGCCTCTAGGGATAAGATTTTCATTTAAATATCTCTCCAGAGATACCAATTCCCCCAATTTTTTTCCCTCCCTTAATATTTCTCTACGGTAGCCATTGCACTTTCTAAATTATCATCTTTAATTGATGCAATGTTCTCTTCTGAAAAAACATGTTCTATCATGGATTTGCACTTGTTTCTATGCATAAATAATGAAAGGCAGCAGGACACAATAACAGATGGTGTAAATAGACAATATGAAAAAAGAAGAAAAAGTTATGTGACTTGCGCTTTCTGTTTCAGCTGCTAGGGTCCAACCCAAAGGAACACCACACCTTATGACAATTCACACAACAGAAGATATAGGGACAAACCCCAAGCGCTGACAAATTAATATCTTATTTTATAAAAAAGAGACCACAGTAAAAGACCAATAGAAACAGACAAGAATATATAAACAAGTCCACTATTCTCGGAGGGATGGGATTTCAATATTTGAAGTATTTCTCACCTTAAATAGGGAAATATGTGCATATAAAGTTATCTTTTAGGGATTTCCACCTGTTTCCTGGTTTACACTTTATCCCAAGCTGAAGATTTCTTGATAAACATTCCGGGTAAGGGAATACCTCCAAAAACAGTCAATCACATACAAGAATGGCCTCTCATCATGTAAAACAGTATGACAAGGTTTTATTTGCTACAAACGAGTAATATCTAAAAATACGAACAATAAGAACAAAAGAAATATATATTCCCCTTAGGGGATGTCATGTACCAGAGTGGGCCTAAAGGGTAGGCACCATAAGCAACTTAAGGGAATCGTTATTATACCCGAGTAAAACACCTTCAGCTGTCCGATAGTGGTTGTCCTCCTCAGGTCCAGATGGCGGCGTACCTCTGCACACCAACGCGTTTCGGAACAGTATTCCTTTTTCATGGTGTATGAGGTTCAGATAAAGGAGCCCCTTAAGTACCCAAAGCAAAGGGTCATGTGATCTGATGAACTGGTCACATGATCCATAGAATCCCCATATGTATATACATGAGGAAATGTGCAAAATACAAAACATGCTTCTAAATTCAAAGGAGCTCTACATATAAAGCTCCTGGACTGTTATCATTACAAAAATATACATCCTATTGCATCTGAACTACGTGTGACTTAAATCTAAAATAATGCATTCTAACCCAGAAAACCCGTACCGTCCTTTTTCTGGGGTTATCATATATAGGTAAACATATATCCTCTGTGAAATCCTAATCAAATCTCTCTACGGCTGTTGATGCCACGTGGACGCACCTTGCGTATGGCGATACGCAAATGTGGATGCACACGCAATACCTTCCCTTATAGTAACACAACCAGTATGCGTAATAGTCACTATCTTCATATCAAAACACAATTTGATTTACATATATATATATATATATATCACAGTATAATAATCTTAGGTAAAAACAAGTGAATACACACACCAGTTTCTGTGGTCCAACGCACAAAGGTAAATATTGTATTAAAAGGATATAACATTATTATCACAAGTTATGCAGTGGTATAAAACAATGGAAAAAGGTCAGAGTTACAAACCAGTATACATGCGTTCACATGCGCTCCCTGGATCCAGAGTACAGTCATCACCAGATGACTGGTAGAATACAGCTATTACTCTCTGGACCAGGGGAGCCTAATATATACAGTTAATTTATGGCTGTGTATAATAGCAGGCTGTGTCTTCTTCCATTGGTCCAGGGGTGGGACGTTTGCAGTTCACTGGGGGTTATTGGTTGGTTCAAACAGTGGGCAATGCCTAGACTCAGGATGCTGTTGCAGATGTTCACCTGTGGGTTCCCACCGAAAAGCTAGTTCAAATCAACCATTGTTATATGCTATATTAAACATAAATCCGGCATTGCTAATATCTGCTTGCCGCAATGTGCAACAATCTATTCGCAACCACCGGCTTACTGCTAACACAATTTTGTACATTATGACCCCAAACACGATGTTAATGTGTGGTCCCGTCCCTAGACTATATGTATAGCTGGTTTTCTTCTCTTTTAATACATTTGTACTTCGGTAAACCGTTGGTTGTATATGTGACTAATATATGTAAATTGAGTAGGAGGCAGATTTGTATCGTGTGAGCCACGAAAGCCAGGATATATATATAATACATTGGACATGTCACTATTAATTCTAATATAAATGTCTGATCTGTACTATATATACATATTGAATACAACTTATAGTAAAATGTACAGATAATGGCATGCACAGGGTGTGTTTATACAAAATGCAGTCAGGAGCTACAATTAAAGATCTGCATATCCTTAGCATTTTGTATGTTATCTGACCACCTTGTTGGTTTTCTGCAGACCAGAGACAATTACCGTACAGGGTCTATTTGATCACCAACAAATTCCAATTGTCCAAGCTAACAATTGAAGCAAACATACGGTATTTACACTTCCAATCAATCCAAGGTCTGTTAAAAAAGTTTATTTGACAGAACAATCTGATATTGTGTTTTAGGCCAATTTGAAATGTAAACTGGGATTTTGTTAGTCTGAAATATAATGCATATTTTGTAGTGTATTTAATATTTTTGACTTCGACAGGACGTATCACCTGCCAGACATAATTGGGGCATAACAGGGTCAGTGAAAGGCGCCAATCTCCTAAACTGTGCTCAAATCTTGACAACGCATCCGCCACCCCATTATCAATACCAGCCACATGACGCGTGCAAAAAGCAACATTAAATTTCACACACCGCAGAATAAGCTGAGCAATGACCCGTATGGCTGGCAAAAATGATACCCGCTACCTGATAATCTCTTGGACATCTCCCAAATTATCGCACCAAAAAAAACTGACCTGTTTTTTAACTTCTCACCACGAAGCTCCAGCCCAACCAAATTGGGAAAAAGCTCCAGCACCAGGAGGTTACGAGTCAAACCCTCAACCACTCACTTGTTGGGCCAAGGTGCGGCACACCAACTCCCCCCAAAGAAAGGCACCAAAAAAAAAAAGCTGCAGCACTACATTCAACATCGGCGGTGCAGGCCAAATACGTACCCCATTAAACTGATCAAGTCAAAAAATGCTTCAAACTACCAAACTCCTATGAATTTCCCCCGATAACTGTAAAAAATGGTGAGGGCTCCTCGCTTTTGCCGTTAGTCTCTCCAATTTCCTGCAAAAAACCCTACCCACGGGAACCAACCTACAAGCAAAATTAAACAAGCCCAAAAGAGACTGAGCTTGCCACAGCATAACCTTCCCCAGTGCCAGTAATATACCATTGTGCAATCACTGAACTTTATCAGAAGGCAATATACAACCCCCCCCCCCGCCTCTGCATCTCTTTCAATGCCTAGATAAGAAAGCTTGGTAGTGGGTCCTTACATTTTGTCCAACGATAATGGCACCCCAAAACAGTAAAAAAGGGCAACTGCATCCCATAACAAGAAAGCGCACCTATGGGACCCCGCTGGACCGACAAGCAAAATACCATCCAAGTAATGCGCACTGCCCACCTCCCGGGACCCCGTCACTAAACACCAATACAAAAATGAGCTGAACCTCTCAAAATAGGAGCAGGAAATAGTGACCCATGGGCAAATATCTGTCAATAAAACCCATCCTCCAAACAAAACCCCATAAACTGAACAACCGATGGATGAAGGGGTAACAATCGAAACACCGACTCAATGTCCACCTTGCACATTAATGCCCCAGAATAGAACAAATGAATCATATCCAATGCCTCATCAAGACTGGTAGCACACCCGACATAGCACCTCTGGGATTGCGTCATTCACGAAACCACACTTTGGGTATGAAAGGTGGTGAACTACCCCCACTGGCGACAACCAAACCTGGAATCGGTGACTCCTCAAACAGGCCAACTATCCGCCCCAGTTGTATTTCCTTATAAACCTTCTCCCGCAGTACCCCAGGCAATTCTCTTGCTGAGTGTAAATTCCTGCCCCTACTAGCTTTAATGACCCCAAACACCGGAAGATAAAAACCCTTCATGCAAAAAGACAGCAACAGGCTCTGTTCGGATTAGCATCCAACCAAGCCGACCTTGCCCCCACACGAACTGGGGTAGGTGCTCTACTTAGATGTGGCAGCCGAGGGACCATGGCTAGCCGCCCCTCCACTGCTTCCCCCAGCTCCAACACCAACTGCCTGGGAGCAATCTTTAATGGGGTGTGGTTCACCACATCTAATGCAACAGTGCTGAAAGCGTCATTTTGCCCCCAAGGAACACTGGGCCTGATTCAGACCCGGTCGCTATGAGCAGTGCGCTCGCTATTGCCGATGTTTGCTAATCTGTGCATGCGTACGCATCGCAGTGTGCATGCGAGAACTACACAATGCGATCATAGACCATTCGTTCGCCCAGCACAGCCAGCCCAGCAGAGTGAGTGACAGGAGAGGCCGTTTGTGGGTGGTGACAGGGGCAGTTCATTAAAAACAGGGGGTTGGATTTGCGAACACAGGCGTGCCTGAGTGTTCTAATGCCATTTCAGAAGCGTCATTGTACACGTCACTTGCTGGGGTTTTTTTCACTGAAAGCCTCGCAGTGCTTGCAGGAGCCCAGGGTCTACAAAAAGTACTGCGTATGCAGCCGATGGTTTTTGTGCTTGTGCTGATTTATGCAGTCAATTAACAGAGTAGCAGGTGCTACTTGTTGCATTGTCTAATAGCAAAGTGGATGCGTAAATTTGCTTTTTTTTTAAAAATTTGTATATTGAGAAAGATACAAGTGCCAAACAACTGGGAATTAACAAACAATAGACCATATAGTTGTAAAGTTCACAAATACATGTTTTGTTTTTTGTGGTTTTTAAAGTGATAGTGTTTTTGGGTTGTGGAACTGCACATCCCAGCATGCCTTTCCAGAGAAAATACATGGCCTTTTAGCAATACTGTTGCAGGTCAGGGTGTGATTTGTTTTACCATATTTTCTTAACTTAATATCATGTTTGAAGAAGGATCAAAACACATTTTTTCATTGACAATGAAATATTTTATTTTTTTGGTTTGGACTTATTCACATTCCAAATCCATAATAAAAAATAACATTTTGCATAAAAGCATCATTACATATTTCATAACTTTTTTGAAAAACAAAATGAATCAATTTAAATCATTAAAAATACATTATTTTCTGGATGAAGATGTAGACACACTTGCAGATGTGGTTGAGGAAAGTGGGCCTGTGCCGCCACCAGATGTACCTCCTCCACCTCCTACAAAAACACATCACCTCAAAATGTGGCAGGCCCATCACATGGAACGATACAAAATCAAAATAGACCTTGTAGGCCTTCCAGGGGCACTAACCAGATTTAAATTTTGGACATACATAAGGAAAGTTCTGGGTGAAATAAATTAAAGATCATCAATCAGAAGTTTATTTCTTTGCAGCCGACTCCGGGAAGCTGAATTTACGGATCCGGGGGGAATGTTGCGTACTCTGCTGGGAGCTCGGTCCAGGAAACAGCAGGGCCCTGGTCCCCCTCACCTTCGATTGGGCCAGTCAGATGTTCTTTCATCTCCTTGACATCTTAGCTTATGGACCTTAGAAAGGAGTTTTGCTCCAACATGCTTGCCTGGATAGCCTCCATGGCTGCTGCTTGCCTTACCACTGCCACGCTAAGCCCATCCAGGACTACGGTAAGGGTGGCAGTGGCGGATGGGGAAGGCGCAATTGATGGAGCTTGTGCCGTCACCCCATCCATTTGAAGGTTTTCAGCCATGTCACTTCCTAAAAAAAAAGGAAGAAAAATGTTATTATTTGAAACAAGACCGATAGAGAGACAGGTGTATGCAAATTATTACCAGACTCAGCATGTTGGTCATCTTGTGGAGGGTTTTAACAGTTGATGTTTGCCTCCTCCACTAACTTCCAATCTAAGGCCCCCAAAACTTGATGTTGCCTTTTGGTTAAAGCCAAGGTGCCAAGGAGATGACCTCCTGGCCCCTGAAAGTGTTTTCTCCGTAAATCCAGCTTCTTTTTTAGTCGGCTGCAAAGGTCACTCCACCTTTAGGAAAAATGTGCATGATTAATTTTTCCACAAAAAAAAAATCTTATGAGCTATCTAGATATATTAACCATTTGGCAAACAATTATCATTTTTCATTTTTTTTAATGGTAAACAAGAGTAAATGATTCTAAAAATTACGGCAGTAACCAAAAATTAAAAACAAAAGAAAAGAAAATTACTTTTTTCTCAGAAAACCTGGGGCCAATTTAGTGGAGTGCTTCCAATTGATGATCTTTGCTAATTTCACCCAGACTTTTCCCGTATTTTTCTTACAGATGTTATGTCCAAAATTAAATCTGGTTAGTGCCACCTGGATGAGTGTATGTTACCAGACAAGGTTTATCTTGATCTGGTATCGTTCCATGTGATGGCCCAGCCACATTTGGAGGTGATGTTTGTATTTGCTGGAGGAGGATCATCCGATGTGGCCTCAGGCTCAATTTTCCCAAACACATCTGGAAGTGTATCCAATACTTCTATGTCTGCTGCTATTCCCAAACCAAATTTGTCCAGAAAATCATGTATATCTACCATGCAGTCCTCCACATTGGCCTCCTGAAAATCCATGACTGCAAATGTTAACAAACCTGGCGTTGCTATTTATATCAAAATGCGTATGCTGCGGTGACTGTGCGCCACTCCCACGCAGTGGACTATGCATTGCACAAGCGACCAACACACCCTTTAAAAACGCACTTCACAATTCCACACTTTCACAAAGAGCTTCGGAGGGTTGGGAGTGTACTACTGGCCGCACAGGATGTATGATAGGTGTTGTGGTGTTATAGATGTATTAATACAACAAAAGTCTTGTGTTTAGCCACCATTTTGGAATGGCCAACCAATCAGACTGCACCCTAGTTGGTATAAAGTTTGCACAATGTAATTGTCATTGCCATCATGAGATCTGCCAGTTTCAGTAGGCGGGAGCTCCGCGTCCTTACCGCAGTAATGGACCGGCGCCTGGGGACCGTGGGCCCGCATGTGCCCAACCACATTAAAATGCAGGCGTACATGGAAGTTCGGAGGAGGCTTCGTGCATGGGGTTTCCCCGCACTGTAGTGCAGCTTGAGCGGAGGTGGTCAGATCTCCGGAGGTGAACCCCTGACCTCCTCGACCAATTGCTTTTTATTGGCATTGCGTCATGTATGCTTTGTGTTGTATATGTCTTTCTGTGTGTGTTTGTTTTATTTAATGAATTTTAAGGACTATCTGTTTCTTTTTAAGGTCTACATCCATTTTGTTATTTTAAAATGGCTGGCAAGTTTTAAAGTTATATTTTAAGTAATGTGTATGTTAATTTTTCAGAACTGTTGCAGTTATTAGGGTAATGACATTTCTTATTTAAACTATCAGACAGATGTCTGTCAATTTGATAGTCAGGCGACATTTTATGCATTGTCTCTGGGTTTTTGTAACATGGGTGATTCAGGTGTCTGTATGCAATCCTCTGGGTAATGAATTTGGCATTTTCCAAAAAAAAAACAGGCCTCAACCATTTGCTCTGCTAAACCAGGGATATCTTGATATGATGGCTTAATAAACGTGTAATTCAGCAAACCCGGAGTCTGGATTTTGATGGTATTAAATGTAAAAAAAAAAGCACTGTTGTACTTTTAAGAATCAAACACATTCAAACACGTATACTGATTTTTAAAATTTTTTAAAATTCTTAGGATTACGTCAAAGGCTTCGGCAGGCAGAATCCCCATCCACCCCTGATGATGCCTCCCCCACCCAATCCTCCTCATCCACCCCTGATGATGCCTCCCCCACCCAATCCTCCCCATCCACCCCTGATGATGCCTCCCTCACCCAAATCCTCCCCATCCATCCCTGATGATGCCTCCCTCACCCAAATCCTCCTCACCCATCCCAGAACCTGCCTCTCCCACCCAATCCGCCTCACCCATCCCAGAACCTGCCTCCCCCACCCAATCTGCCTCACCCATCCCAGAACCTGCCTCCCCCACCCAATCCGCCTCACCCATGCCAGAACCTGCCTCCCCCACCCAGTCCGCCTCACCCATGCCAGAACCTGCCTCCCCCACCCAATCTGCCTCCCCCATGCCAGAACCTTGCCTCACCCATGCCAGAACCTTGCCTCACCCATGCCAGAACCTTGCCTCACCCATGCCAGAACCTTGCCTCGCCCATGCCAGAACCTTGCCTCGCCCATGCCAGAACCTGCCTCCCCCACCCAATCTGCCTCGCCCATGCCAGAACCTGCCTCCCCCACCCAATCTGCCTCACCCATGCCAGAACCTGCCTCCCCCACCCAATCTGCCTCACCCACCCAATCTGCCTCACCCATGCCGGAACCTGCCTCCCCCACCCAATCTGCCTCACCCATGCCGGAACCTGCCTCCCCCACCCAATCTGCCTCACCCATGCCGGAACCTGCCTCCCCCACCCAATCTGCCTCACCCATGCCGGAACCTGCCTCCCCCACCCAATCTGCCTCACCCATGCCGGAACCTGCCTCCCCCACCCAATCTGCCTCACCCATGCCGGAACCTGCCTCCCCCACCCAATCTGCCTCACCCATGCCGGAACCTGCCTCCCCCACCCAATCTGCCTCACCCATGCCGGAACCTGCCTCCCCCACCCAATCTGGCTCACCCATGCCGGAACCTGCCTCCCCCACCCAAGCTGCCTCACCCATTTCAGAACCTGCCTCCCCCACCCAATCCGCCTCACCCATGCCAGAACCTGCCTCTCCCACCCAATCCGCCTCACCCATCCCAGAACCTGCCTCCCCCACCCAATCCGCCTCACCCATCCCAGAACCTGCCTCCCCCACCCAATGCGCCTCACCCATCCCAGAACCTGCCTCCCCTACCTAGTCTTTGGGAAGTTCTAATTGGGCTGCTTGTGCCCCAGAAGTGCCAGGCCAAGGCGTTGAAGGTACATATGTCACAGATGTAATGAAATTTATATATTTTCAAATCAAGGTTGGTGTGTGTGTGTGTGTATGTGTATATATATATATTGATTAAAAAAATATATATTTATATAAATTGATAGCTTGAAAATATAGTTAGACTAGCAAAGTTGGTGGAAGTGAAAATCACTAACCGCTGCATATACAATGTAAAAAAAAGTGCGCTTTTACACTGTTTGCTATTGCAGTATAAGCAATTAATGGGTACATCGATAGCTCTAATGAGAACGCATGCCTCACAAGCGCTGCGATCGCTTCCAATAGTCCTCGATGGACCAATGATTTAAAACACTTCCTGGAGATGACTTATTGCTGGTGGGTGGAGCTGCCTTTGCGATTGGGCATATGCTCAGACAACTTGCCCGCTCGTTAAGACATGGTGGGTGTGTGTACGACCCAGCGAACGAGTGCTCCCCTTGGCGTCACTTTATTGAATTTGCATACACTCAGTGCGAGCGGCTCTGAATCAGGTCTGCTGTTCATTATTAAAGGCAAAACACTTGCCATGTACTATTCACAACACAGGAACCCTAGCCCCACTGCCAGATGCTCCCCAACCGCCGCCATAAGCCAAAAATATACATCCCTTTAGCCAATTATGGTAAGACATGCATGCATCTAACCCCGCTCTCCCTTTTTTCTTTGCCGCATTCCACGCCATATTTGCCTTACTCTTGAGAGCAAAAATATTCACAAAATGACCCCACCTGATCCTTTTTCTCATTCTGGGTTGTACCCCCCTCAACACCGCCATGTTAGCACACACAACCTCATCCAAAAGCTCTGATGTGACAGACCAGCTACTAGAGGAGTACCGGAGCTTACACTTATTCCTTCTCCCTTCTGTCTTTCCTACCTTTACCCAAATTTGAAGAGGATTCCGAGGAAGTGGAAGAAGAACCACTCTGCCCGGAGTCCCCCCAGGGTGCCGACTCAAAATATCCCATAGTGCGACCCCTTCCTCATTACTAAAAGCACTGCCTTCCCAATCGGTCTGAAGACTTACCGAAACTTGCCGCAGCTGCACCCTCTCTCAGCGCAGCTGCGTTCTCTACACCCGGATCTCTCCTCTGCATGCTGGCATTGGCACTAATTCTCCTTGTTGGGACACAAGCAGAAATCTGACACCAGCATAGACACAAGTGGAGGCTTGGTAGCCCCCACAATACTGACACTCCTTTGACTCTGAAAAACCACAGCCACAGCAGGGGCAACCACTGCTGACAACCTCCCTGCAAACGCCGCCTGATCCCTAGCAGCATGGGTCAGGCCTGCCCCCCCTACTGGGCCCAGCAGGGAGCAACGGGATCAGTGCTGACACCAATGAAGCACAAAGCATGGAGACAATGCTAACATCCACAGCGGCCCCCATCACCTTCCCTGTGACAGCGCGAGCTACGTCACCACTCTCTCCATCCTCATGCACACCGCACACCACCTCTGCGTATGAAAAGCACCACGTAGACACTGGCACTGCACCAGCCCCTCTGCGCGATGTGACTGCAGACGGCTCTGGTATTCCCCCCATGGAGCCCAAATCAGAGGACTCAGATGCCGAGTCCACCCAGGATGATAGTTCTGCCGCCAACTACATTAACCAAATAACGGGCAGGTTTGGGCAGCAGTCCTGCAGGGGCGATCCATGGTAAATAAAAAGGATAGGAGCAAAAGGAAAAGGATAGGAGAGACGGAAAAGTAAGGAAAGAGAGCAGAAGAAGCAAGAATAGAATACAAGAAGAAAAGAATGCGAGTACAAAATAAAAGGAAAATTAGTACAATTATACAATAAATGTTAAGACCAGGAAAATAGTACTTCTCTGTCCAAGGTCTGGAAAAAGAGTGGTTCCTAAGGTGTATTACCCATTAAACCCTTTCAAACCACCTCCCATTGCCCTACACCTTGCAAAACTATTAGCTGACAAAATGACCCTAAACCCCTCCTCCAACAACTAACCCTCTTTGTCCCTGTGTATGCAGAGTGACAGACTGGAGGTTTATGACACTACCATCATATAAAATGTCCTCAGTGTTCTAATGGTTCATTTACCTGAAACCTTTTTTTGATGGTTCTTACTAGCATTCTGTGAAAAGTTGTTTGCCCAGTCTAGAAAACCAACTTTAGTAGTGTTAACTAGTCAAGGTTTGATGTACGATATAATTTATGTGGAAGAATTTCTAGTTGAGGATGTGATGGTGAAAATGTTAAAAGTAGATAGCACAAGGTAGTATAATGTACAAATGTATCATAATTGCCATTGTAAAAATAACATGACAACATCTTATACTGTGAAAGGAAAACTATATTTATTCACATTTGCAATAAACTTAAAAAAAAAAAATTCTTTATTTTTACGATTAACGTTTTAGTTTAACTAATATGGCCTTCTTGCCAGGGAACGGCACCTTCACCATTAAAAAACAAACTTATTCCTCTTGTATCTGTTTGACAGCAGGAGTACTTATTGATGGAACTGGGGACCGAGACACAGAAGTCAGATTTTCAGATATTCAGTTCCTTCCAGTGCTGGAGAAATCAATGCATTTAAGCTCTTGCGCCTTAATAAATTATGCAATGCACAGGATGCTAAAACCACCGAATTAATTTTGTCTATCCGGATGTTGATACCAGTATGAAAAATACGAAACCGGTTGAAAAGCAGGCCAAAAGCATTCTTCACGCCTCTGCGTGCCATGGATAGGCGATAGTTGAATATTCTCCTATCATGATTGACATTTTTTGGGGGAAAGGGCTTTAACAAATGCTGGCCTAAGGCAAAGACCTCATCGGCCACAAACACGAACCCAAGTCCATGAGCGCACTGATCCTGGGGGTGCAGATGGAGGGTCTTGTTACAAAGCCGTTCAGCAAACTTGGTGTTTTTAAACGCACCACCATCCAAAGACCTTCCGTTTTTCCCCATATCCACAAATATGAATGCCAAATGAGCATTCACTACCGCTATTAGAACAATACTAAAAAAAAACCTTATAGTTGTAATAAAAGGATCTAGATCTGCTGGGGGTGGTGATCCGGATATGTTTCCCATCTATGGCTCCCCCGCAATTTTTGAAATTCCATTTCATGCTGAAATTCGAAGCAACAGCCTGCCATTCCACTTCCGAACTTGGAAACTGTAATTGAATATAAAATTTAAAAATAATCTGAATATTTACAAAATCAATATACACCTTATTATATAAACACTTGAAAAAACATGATGTGAATGTAATTAACAAAAACACAATAGAGGTTAGTGTAGGCATTATGAGACACAAACCCCATTAAATCTGTTTTTACAAAATTACTACATGGGGACTAAGGGCCTGATTCAGAGCCGGACGCAAGTGGCCGTTCGCTCGTCCGCCGTAAGAGCGGAAAAATTTAAATTCAAGCGCTCGCTCGTAAGTTCGGTCGTAGCTAATTTTCCGCCCTATAGTCTCCCAAGCCCTCCTCTAGCTTGCGACCGTTCAAAATAGCGACCGTTCGTCTCCTCTTTGGTTGCTTTGGACGCTCGCACAAGTCAATTCCGGAAGTGGGCCTGTCAGATTTCGATTACCTGCTCTTTCATTCTTCAAACATATTTGAATCGTTTCAGGCCAATCAATATATTAATTAGCTTACTTGCTCTTCACATGTTTTCAATCCGTTTTTTTTTTTCATTTTCAATAAACTTTATTGTTGTCAGTGTGTGTCATTTTTCCCACAGAATACGTACGGTTTCACCAATGGTTTTCTTTTTCAAAATTTCATGTTTTTAGGAATGATCCTATTTGTTTTCCTGTGTTTCTGAGAGGCATATTTTATTTTTTTAATTTGTTTATTTAAATTAGCTTACGCATGTCACTGCATGAAGCCTATCATAACTCACATTATATTTCTGAGGCTGTAGGACACATGACTCATACAATAACCAATAGAATGGTTCCTGTTAATTTACAAAGTACATTAGGCAATCAAATTTTTTCTAGGGCCTTTATTAAAACTGTTTTGTGATAAAAAAAATCATTGCCATCATGAGAGCCTCTGCATTTACTAGGCGGGAGCTCATGGTCCTCACCGAGGTGATGGACCGGAGGATTACAAGCCAGCCTCCCCTCATCACCAACCTACTGAAGCGTATGGCATACGCGGAGGTGCGCCGCCGCCTGCGCTCCTTCGGCTATTGCCTAAATATCGGGCAATTGGAGCGCAGGTGGTCGGATCTGCACTGCCGCACGCCACGCCTCCTGGCATGTTTGCGGATGCAGATTCAAGCAAGTAAGTTTTTGTTTTGTTTTTTTTGTTTTGCGGCCCTACCTGCGTGTGCATGTTTCCAGTATAGCCCTGTTTGTTGTTTTATGACATGCCTGCGTGTACATGTTTCCAGTTGTTTTACTGTTTTAAAATTTTTGATGTTGTACATTTGTTCCCAAACCCCCCCCCCCCCCCCCCAAAAAAACCTAAGCTTTTTTCATCAATCATTTAGGGGCTGAGCGCAGACTCCTGCATCGCACCCGAAGACGACGCAGGGCTCGTCCCCTATCCCCCACTCCCAGCCAAAACTCCTCTCCACAACCTTCCCCAAATTCCCCCTCCACCCCAGACCGCCCAGTACCTGAGGCCCCTCCCTCTCCCAATTTTCCCATCCCGCCAAATTCTACCTGCCCCCCCTCTCTTTTCATCACCCTCACCTCCCACCCCTCTCTTTTCATCACCCTCACCTCCCACCCCTCTCTTTTCATCTCCCACCCCTCTCTTTTCATCACCCTCACCTCCCACCACTCTCTTTTCATCACCCTCACCTCCCACCACTCTCTTTTCATCACCCTCCTCGCTGAGCCAGATCTCCCCTCCTTCTTTGAACCAGCACTGGCCCACCTCAGAAGAGGAGGATGTAGGGGCTCCAAGAGCCGGCATACAGATGACTGGTATGTTTCCCTTTTAAACTATGGTTGCTTTTGAATTTTTTGGTTTTTGGGCGATGTTGTCCTTTTGCCTGTGCATTTCCACATTTTTAAGTTTTTTTAATGGTTGGGATATATATTTTTGCTAGACAATGTCTTGGATGTTTACCACTGACACATATCACACATGTCCAAACACTCATACTTGTGTATTTCTAGTTTACCATACCAAAAAATGTTTTTTTTTGGCGTACTTCGCCCTTTTTTTGGTTGGCTTTTTGTGTGTCATTTTTATAGTTTGTATTTATACCATCTTTGCGTTTGCCATTACTTTGTTTTTTTTCAAATAAAGTGTATCTTTGTTTAAACTATAGTCTGATTTTTAAGTTGTTGGCAAACATCTAATGTAAGGTGTCATTTTATTAATCCACACATTTTTTTTTTCCCACAGAGGACCAGAGGTGGCTGCAATCAATGCAGACGGGATTGCAAAGGTTGCGGGCCCATCTCATCGCCATGCTTGTGGTCCTTGACCACTTGTCGGCGGTCCTTCATCATTAATTTTTTGTTTTTTTTGTCCCCCCCAAATAATGTTGTTTCAAATAAAATTGCGTTGTATTTTAACAAGTCTCATTCCTTGTCTGTAAATATTAGATTGTTTAACCTTCCATAAGTCAACTATTGGAGCATGTTTTTTAAAGTAAGGTAAATTAGATTGTAGAAAGTGCAAGTAAGTATGTAAGCTGGCACATTAAACACCTAACAATACCAATAGGTTTGTAGAATTACCAGCATTTTTATTAACATTTTTTGGTGTGTAATGTAAATATTAATTCAAACCTGCTTAGGCCTAGTTTATAAAACATAATGTTTCATCATAATACCTTTTGGTGTTTGTTTTTTGCCACAAAGCATGTTAAACTACTTAACAATTTAACACATTACAGGATTAGCCATTAAGAAAGTTTGCAATGATTGGCCCAGGTTACACGTGCTTTTAATTTACCAAGGAAAAGTCTTTTTAATGTCAAGCAAAAATGTAATACACACAAATAATAAACAAAGTGAATTGTGACAAAACAATTCACACAGTGAAAACACACACCAAAAAACAACCAACACCCAAAAAAAAAAAAAACTCAAGAACTGTTGGAAGAAGTAGCAGGCCAACATGAATCCACAAATGAGGTGAAGAAATAATTGTTCCCGAAGTTATATCCAATGTGGCCACATGAAGACAATTTTGGGGATCAGGTAGTAGGCATCGTTTTTTTGGATAATTTTAGGGAAAAGACAAAAAAAAAAGAAATATTAAAATCTTACATGCCTACATTGTGTCAATTAACTAAATGTTTTACAATAATTACCTAAAATATCTGGCCACCACATCATCGTGTATGGCCCCCCCACATACTGACCTCCGACCAACCTTGGGGGGGCCATCCTCCGGCAAGGCATCCTCTGGCTGCATTGGGACACCACTCCTTATGGCAATGTTGTGAAATATCCCACACAGGGCCACAATTTTCGAAACCATATCCGGCAAATACATGAGCTCGCCACCAGATCGGTGGAGGCATCTGAATTGGCCTTTTAAAAGGCCGATACAGGGCTCCACCACCTGCCTGGTGGCTGTAAGTGCAGAATTATACTCACTTTGTGGCCCTGGTGTGAGAGCCAAATAAGGAGTGAGCAGCCAGGGCGTGCAAGGGTAACCACTGTCTCCTGTGAAAAAACAAAAACAAACATCAGGACCATTGTGTAACAAGCTTTGCATTGGTTGCCACGGAAGGTGTCAACTTACCAAGAAGCCACACATCACCAGCTTGTAGGTTGTCTAATTTCTGCCAAATCCTTGATTGCCGGATGACGAAGGAATCATGTGCACTCCCGGGGAATATGCCATTCAGGGACAGGATCTGGAGGGAGGCATCACATACCACCATTACATTCAATGAATGAAAGTGTTTGCGGTTCCTAAAAATAGCCTCCAGCCTTGCTGGAGGCTGAAGTGGTATGTAAGTGCCATCCACAACCCCTATGATGTGTGGGAAGCCAGCTATTTGGTAAAAATTGGCCTTCGCCACACTAAGGGTACCCATATCCACTGGCATTTGAATAAAATGATGGAGGTGTTTAAAAATGGCCTCCATCACTGCCCTCAGGATCCTTGAAAAGGAGGATTGGGAGATTCCGGCAACTATTCCCACCATGGTTTCAAAGGATCCTGAGGCACAGAAATGTAACACCGACATTAATTGCGTAAGTGGTGGTATTGCTGTAGGACTGTCAATTTGCCATTCAAGATCACTCTCTATTAATGAGAGAGTGTCTAGGATGATTTGTGGAGGAAGACGGTATCGTCTTAATACCTCATCATCTGGCATTCCAAAAAGGGTGACATGTGTTCTATATATCTGGGGCCTTGCACGCCTATGAGGCCTACGCCTCGGACGAAGTTGAGGTTGGTCGGGTTCTGGAACCATGGCCAAGATAATATGACCAACATCAACCTGAAATGGTAAGCCAGGTAGTTATTTTCGCAAAATTTGAAAAGAAAAATATACTTATCTTTTTTAATAAATCCAAAGATGCTTACAGGCTGGGGTCTTGTCATGAGTAGAACAACCTACATTTCAAAAGTAGAAAATATATTTAGTTATTATTGGGAAAACTTGGATTGTGATCACATTTTTTAGGCTTAAAAAAAAAAGAGAAGGGAGCACACATTAGTTCAGAAAAACACACGCTACATTTAGTGGTAAAACATGATTTTACAATGAAATAATAAAAACACATTAGTGCGCTAAATAGTACGCATTTTTTACAGTTAAAACAAGACACACGAGTTCGTAAAATATTACGCTACTTTTACAGTTCAATAAGGGGACATTAGTGCGCTAAATAGTACGCATTTTTTACAGTTAAAACAAGACACACGAGTTCGTAAAATATTACGCTACTTTTACAGTTCAATAAGGAGACATTAGTGCGCTAAATAGTACGCATTTTTTACAGTTAAAACAAGACACATGAGTTCGTAAAATATTACGCTACTTTTACAGTTCAATAAGGAGACATTAGTGCGCTAAATAGTACGTTCAGTTTAACATAAAAACAACTCCAACATTATTTCGCAAAAGAGTACGCTATATTTAGTGGGAAGACGATTGGTCCTACAACCAAAACAAAATTACTTAGCGAAACATAGGCGAAGACCAACACATCGAAATTATAACTTCATGAAACTAAAAACATTTACCAAAAACAGACAAATAACCCAAAGTCCAAAAACGTCAAGGGGGCAAGGCCAAAATAACTGTAAAAAAAAAAAAAAAACATAAATACTAAAAAAAATTTACTATTTACTATTATTGTTTACGGTGGTTTGGAAAATGACTTACTCAAAAACTCCAAAATAAAAAGTTAAACAATAAAAAAAAAACGAACGTAAAAAAAATAAGTAAGAAAACAAAAAAAAAATCACACCCGAAAACTCCAAAATCCGCCAACAAACACCTCCTCCGTCAAACCTCCAACATTCATCACCCGCCACCTCGACTCGAGTCACACCAAGCCATAAATAGTCTCTATTTTCCCGCTCAAATTACGGACGGACAATAGGAGCGCACAATCAATGATGCGGCCGAATAATGCTGACGCATGTATAAAAACGTCACTGAAAACTCAAATCGGTCTGCTGTAGTGAGACCTGAAACTCAAAAATGGCTACAGAGCAGCAAAGCACTGGCCAAGAGGCGCCAGGTAAGTATTTCTCTTTTTGGCCCTAAAGGATTTTGTGGTACCAACATTTTAGGGACATTTTACATTATAAATTTTCTTTCAAATTTCAAAAAAGGTGTTGAGGATGTAATGGAAGAGGCTGCTGGCCCTAGCAGGCCAAGAAAAGCGACCAAAAAAAATGCCAGCCACAATTCACAAGAACGGAGATGGAGGTTTTGGTCCAAATGTGCGTTGACAACCTACCCCAAGCAGCAAGGAATATGGGTGCAAGCCAGAAATGGAAAATGTGGGATGACATAGCCAGTGCTGTTAATAGGGTGGGTGAGTTTGAACGAGCAACCCGGCACGCCAAATGCCGGTACGTACAAATTACATTTTAATAAAAAGTGTTTACAGGTCCAAATACTGCAGGAATAATGCCAACTTTTTAACCCACAGATGGAGCGATTTCAAATATCTGCTGAAGCAAAAACTGGCTGATAGGGCTAGGCATGCAGGGGGGACAGGTGGGGGTCCCACCCTTGTGTCACTGGAGCTCAACGATTTGGAGGAGATGGCACAGGGGTGTGTGCAGGATGAGGAGGTGTTTGTCGAACATGGATACCGACATGCCAGACTTTGCGGCTCCTCATGTTGCCTCAGGTAAATGGAGTAATGTTAATAACTAAGAAATGTGTTTTGGACAATATCTAGATTATAATGTTACTGTTTTCTCTTTTTTCTCACACAGGTGGATGAGTCTGCTCCAGAGGGGAGCTTTGGCCGCAGAACTTCTGCTGGCTCTGCAGGGGAGGAACCAGTAGATCCGGCTGGGGACCCTGTGGAAGACAGTCCAGGGCAATCTCCCTCGCAGGCAGTGGCTCTCCTCACTGATCCCAATATTAAAACGGATCAGCACACTGAGATTCTGGTGAAGCTGGATGCCAGTCTGCTACGGGTGGCGGAGGCCCTGGAGCAAAGTGCTGCGGCCAACGTGACCATTGCTCAGGCCCTGGAGGAAAATACTGGGGCCAACATCCGGATTGCAAATGCCCTGGAGCAGCTCGTTCGCCAGCAGATGTTGGAGCCGGCCTCCCTTCCTGCTGGAACATCTGGATCCTCCACCTCTGGCACAACAACAGCCATCCCTCCAAATGTGCCTAGCCCTATCCCTAGTTCAGAGGCCCCAACATCTGCCTCTGGACAGGCCAGCCGAAGGACCTCCCGGACCAGTTCAGGCTCCCTCCCTACCCTGGCCAAACGGGCCAAAAGGCGATGAGAGCACTGGCTAAATTTCCCACATTCCTTCTGTGTTTGCCCCATATTGCTTAATGGCCAAAACCTCCCTCTCCTGTCTTGTGAATTGTTTTTAAATTTTGTTTGTTTGTTTATGGTTTGAAAATGCCACGTTTTTTGTTTGTGCATTTCTAAAAACATTTTTTTTTGTTATAGTTATCCATATTTTATTTATGAATAAACACAGTAATAAAAAATTGTGTATAAAAATAATTTGAAAAACTGAAAAAATCTATTGTTAATTCATTCCAAAACTGGTTAAAAGGTAATCCCACTAATAAAATTACAAACAATACAACGGAAATGTAAACATTATTTTTTTTTTAAAAAAGCAAGGGTTAAAAACCATGTAGGAGTTTTAATTAACACTTATCTAAAAAAAAAAAAAAGGACGATTGTTTTGTTGGCCCCTAAAAAAAAAAGAAAAAAAACCAACATGCCTTCAATATTGTTGGCATAAACAAAAAAAAAAACACGCAAATTTAAAAGACATTTGTAAGTTAATTGATTGTATAACCCAGAAATTATCAGCTGAGTAGTTCACCTGCGTACAGTTTTTGGCTAATAAAAAAAGGCTATTTGCTATACACCTTACAAGCATTTTTGCAATTCAAAAGTGATTGTTTAAGAGGCCTCAATTGATAAATCGGGAGACCATCGATGAGCCACGAGAGGAATGAAGAGACCATTGTCATTGTGGTAGAGAATACCAGACCACAAGCTAAGCGAGCAGTTTGAATGGAAAGTTGATCAGACAGTGACGTAACACTTTTTCCGTTCACATTGGCCGTTCGCATCAGATAATTTAGGTACGCCCAAAAAACGCCTCGCCACGCCTGCGTTTGCCCATCTCCACCCCCGTCACCGCCCAAAAACGGACAGTTCTGTCAATCACATTTGACATGTCACTTCCTGTTCGCTATTCGACGAATGACTGGAAAAATTATCGCAATCAGCCGTACGCACATGCGCGCTGTTACACCGATGCATGCGTGGTTTGACAACATCGGACCGCTATGAGCATACGGCCGCTTACGAGCGGCTCTGAATGAGGGCCTAAGGCCCTCAGGTGCAAATAAAAAGCGGGGGGGTTCCATTTACACATAGAGGTAGGGAGTATTTATTTAGGGACGGTGGAAAATTAAAAAACACACCCGACGTAGCAAAACATTGGATACACTATTATGGCGCAATAGCCACTGGGGTCGCCATCTATGCACGCACAGAGAATTAAATAGTAAATTAATATGGCATTAATTATTTACTAGTGTTTTAATAAAAATAAGAAAAAACACCCAGATGCAATGAGATTTTAAAATACATATACTAATAGACGTATCATTGTTGGACCCCAAAGTTTTATAGCATCGCTTCACAATGCAAAGCCAGTGTTCTCCCCAGGCTGTTTTCTGCGGCCGCCTCGGCTGGCAGAAACAGCCTAGCGAATGGCAGTTGCCCCCCCCCCTGACCTCTGCTGTGGGATGCTGGCCTCTGATGTGACCAGAGGCTAAAGAAGCCTCCAATAGCTTCAGAGGCTAGCGTTCACCGTGATACACTACGCGGATGACGTCACCAACAACTTGAGGAGCCTGCCCCGCGCGCCTGCTGGATCTACTTACTTTCAGTCAGAGCAAGGCAGCAGGAGCGCTTACCAAGTAAAGGTAAGTTCGGGGCTGGAACCGGGACCACAACCAGTCTGGGGGCACTGCATAAGGAACACTAAGGCTGGGGGCACTGCATAAGGGGTCAGTCTGGGGACACCACTTAAGCCTGGGGGCACTAACTAAGGGACCCATCTGGGGGCACTACATAGGGGCACTACTTCAGCCTGGGGGCACTGCATGAGGGCAAAGCAAAACTACAGGGGGCAATGCATAAAGGGGAAAACTACAGGGGGCACTGTATAATGGGCACTTTTGCATGAGAGCGAGTGGGGGAGCAGCCTAGGACCTGTCGGGCTGGAATGTTAAGGGAGATACCCCTTTTCCCGGCGCACGCATAATTGTGAAGGCCCCCACCCAGCTACTTTTTGAAGCCACCCGTGTGGACAAAAAATTGGGGGGAGAACAATGGAAAACAATTCAAAACTCCAAAATGGGTTTAGCTAAAGCAGGTGAAAATGACCTCATCATTTAAAAATTGAACATTACTCCAAATTTACTTAAATAATTTAAGATGTTAAAAAACACAATTATAGATTTTCAAAATTTACTAATGCTCCTTTTAAACTTTGGTCCTCAAGCTGGTGTGGAACTACATATCCAAGGATGCCCTGACACAGTTTTATCATGTTGTTCTATCAAAATGGTGGAAGGTCATGCTGGGATGTTTAGTTCCACAGCAGCTGGAGGCCCAAAAGGTTGAAGACCCCTGCATTAAACCATCATAATTAAGGTCAACATTTAAACATTGTTAATAGAACTATGCAAATACTTTGATAAAACTACATATAATAATACCTTAAAATAATCAGGCTTTAATACCCTGTATATTATATAGCCATACAGGTCTCCGGAATAATCAGTCCTAAAGCCTGGGGGGAAACCAGCGTCCCAAACTTTAGATCAGCCAGGGATCTTCCTGTCGCTAGGTAGAGAAGGGTAGTGACAAGCCTCTGCTCAGCAGAATATAGACCTCCGCATGGCTGTATCCTGACTCTGGATGACAGGGGTAACAAGCCTCAACAAATCCTAGAAAGTCTGGTCATCCATACACAAGAAATTCCTGAAATCATCAGGATTATTTTCGCGTATCTCCATCAATAGGGGCATATGCGACATGGTCTCCCTCCGCAACAGCCACTCCTTTTTCCAACAGGAATGAGGCCTTCTCCTCCTCCTCCTCCTCTCAGCCCTCCTCCTGCCAGACAACATGACAAGTCCAGCATAAGCCACCAGAAGACTGACTTATGGGATCCATCTCAGAAGCACAAAGAACGCACTTTAATGGGCAAGCAAATAGCTATGCAACAACATTTAGCAGGTATAAACCACACCAAACTAGCCACAGAGCATAAATGCAGACTTTTAAAATGGCCGACACCTTTTTTATTCAGTCAGGATAGCCACTCCCACCAAACCTCATCCATTTACAAAATTGCCAAACCTTTTTAAAAAAAATGGACCAATGAAATGATTTACTCGGTATTCCTCATTACATTCAAACGATTTTGTTCATAGTTTTCAAAATCGTTTGCAAAAATCGTTTTAGTTTAGTAAAAAACGATTTTAATATACTATTTTTGTTCACTTTTTCATAGGAAAATCTGAACGAAAATCATTGATGAAAATCATTTGTTCTAAAAATCGTTACGTGTGTATGCAGCTTTAGTCTTCAGTCCTATTATACAGCCATAAAAGTAGCCATATGCTTTATTGTACTTGTTTCCAAGCACTAGGCCGCAGCTCATCAACCAGTGTTATCCTGATGCCTTTTTAACACCATGTTGCAGATATTTGATTTTCACATGAAGAAAGTGAGACCTCATTCTCTCCACATAGTGGTCATCCTGTGCATCATAGACGCAGCAAAGTTTCTCAGCATAGTACTCTAACTGATTCCTCTACAGCTGTTTCTCTAAGACACATAATATGCTGAAGGAAATAGTAAACCAGTAATCCTCAGAGTATTCCACTTTTGTTTTCACTTGAAAGGTCAAACAAGAATTGCACACTTCATGTTGGCTATGAATGATATACTGCTCCTTCCAGTAATGCTTTTTCTTAACTTTTTAGGAGACCATTGTATTCACCCATTTCTAATTTAAGACATCACAATAGTACAGAGCAGCAAATCATTCAAGTATTCTCAAATGGATCAGGCTGTGTCGCAGGTTCGGGTCTCAATGTCCCTTTGGAAGATGTTCTCATTAAGAAGCATAGATTCTGGATCTTACAAGATAATCTTCAAATAAAATTTTACTCTCCCAAACTCTTCATTGGCCAAAATACACAGCTTCTTTATTCATGTGTCTACAGACTGGATGATGGCATCTCTTCCATGACACTTTGACATATCAACAATCCTAGGACATACTAGGACACATCAACAATCACATGTAATCCCTCTCTGTAGTAGCAGTCTCATTACAGTACATACAATCCAGCAGGTTATAGGAACAATAAATTGCTTAAACTAATGGTACCCATACATTTAGGATGCTATCAGGGCCCATTCTGCCAATGCTGGAGTCGGGGGATCAGAGAAACTCAACATGTTGGACAATCTCTTACCCGATTCCGACCTGAAAATGGTAGGAATCTGCAAGTCTGGATTTGTAAAATGTTGAATTTTCCTGATTTCCCAATGGATAACTGATCATTGATGTCTGCCTATCAGTGTTTTTTGGCATTGGCAGAACTGAGAATAGTTCCGATAGATATATGGCCGCATCAGAGCCATGTCTGGTTGTTCTTTGGTTTTTAAGAAGTTATAGAATTATACTTCACGGCCTTTCCATGTACATCCTAGAATCTCCACACATTTGGGGATATTTAACAAGGTCATCAACTTCAAACATGAGCATGGACTTCTGAGGTGTTTAAAGAACATTCTCTGAGAAATCCCCAGAGAAACAGATATTCGCAAAGCCCCATACCCTTCATTGAGGACCATTTATTTATGAAAACCACCAACAATAAAAAGCTATAGATTTGAATACAATTGACCGCAATAGGTCAGATGGACATTTCAGTGTACAAAAGATGAATAGTTAACAGAATAAACAGAATAAAATGTCCATACTCTGAAAGTACCAACTAATTATTATCCAAAAAGAAAATACAGCAATATTGATTTTTTGGCAAATGGATATACAGTATAAATCTCTTACAAAAAACATTCTAGCTCAAAATCTCAGTTTAAACTTCTCACACCCAGGGTTTCAAGCTCATAGATCCATCACATTTCTGCAGAGGTTTTCTCCAGTATCCCTTTACCTTTTCTACGATTTTAAAACTGACTATATCTTCTACTGAACAGGCATGTCTTTGACATGAGTGGTTTTCCACACCATTCCTAATATTTCTGAGGTGCTCTCCCTCTATAATTTTTGCTTTATACAACTGCATTGCAGTAAGTACATTACATAAACTCTATCAGCTGATGCACTCCACACTACAAGCACACACAACTTAAATGATTAATGAATACTTGGACAACCAGATTGGCAGTGAAAGGCGTCAGCCATAAATAGTGCAACCAAAGCTGAAACAAATAGCAACGACATACAACTTTTAGTGTGGGATGGTGGGCAACATCAAATGAAGTGAAGACAGCATCTCTGTTAAATTCTATAAAGCCTAACCCTTAACTTGAATCGACCAATAGACTCAAGCCTAAAAGAACAACCAAACTTCAAATTAACCCCAATGTGTCTTGCTGGACTGTCGAGTGCACAAGCCTGTAGGTTTATGACACTCCTGTCATATTAAATGTCCTCTATGCTCTTAAACTCTCTATTGACTGATGTTGATGCCAACAACAGGTTTCCTAGAACCGCAGCCACCACCATACAAAAATCAAACCTAATCTAAAAAAACCCTAAGACCCCTCATCAAATGGGCCACAAACACCATACCAGCCTCGGTAAGATAAACACAATCCCCTATAAACAAATGCTAATTCCTAAAGGTGATAGGACATCCATCTATCACTACACCATTCCATTTAGCAACTGCTCTCCCAACCACAGCGTTGACCCAATGACATGCCAGATTAATTGTGCCAGGCCTAACCACACCACAACAAACTAGTTGCAGCACAGAGTCAGACCATAATCCCCAACAGAAGGGCCCCCTTTCGATCAACTCTACTAGCTCCCATCTCATCACCTCAAATCTAAGGAAGTGCATGAGGTGAGATCATTGCCCCAAAGATGGACTATAAAGAACAATGGATAACCAAAAGACTCTACAGACTTCTCCAACACCCCTTGAAATGCCTTCCAATGCATCCCTCTGCGGCCTATCCAACGCACACTACACTCACTCTGGAAACTGCACAACATGCAAAGAGGCTACTGAATGAGAAACCCAATAAACAATAAGAGTGCCTAAACATCCAAATAAATGAATTGTCCAAAGAAGAAGATAAACACATTAGTAAAGTAAACAAAACTGCAGAACCTGGACAACCAACAAAAAAACATGATGCAAAAGCGGAAACAAACTACTCAACATGGTTAATTGTATCAATTCCTAATAACCTTTTATACCCAAAATGTCACTGTTTAGCGTAGCGTACGCATATGAAATAATCGCTTTCCAGACTTTGAGTGTGGTTCCAAAGCACAAAAGTTATTATTCACATAAAAAGCATTTAGTTACACGCTGTGATCTAAATACAATTAGCGCAAAAGATGATACATTAACAAGGTACAAAAAAAACCGATACTTACGCATGCGCACTGGTCCAGTATGCAGTATTTCAATCCTGAATTCTGCGATCACCGTCACCCAAGGATATGGAGGAAATGACTGCCTACTGCCTCAGCTCACAAGCCTATATTCGGTACAGGTTTAAAAGACAACAAAGGCATAGAATAACAGATGCTCATTGGTTCTTGCTTCAGGTCACTCCATTCATTGGTTAGTTCATATGGTGTCATCAGCTTTCCAACTGCTTTTTTGTGTAGGTTTCCCACCTGAAGAACTAATAAAGAAAAACTACATACAGAGATACATTCTAACCTATAATTCATATCTTGTGAGTGAGTGCCTGCTGCGATCTCCTTGCCGATAGAACCGGAAACCTGCAAATAAACAGAGTTTTAGAATGGTACCAAACATGGTCTGCTTATCATGTACTAAACCTTAGATACTAAATATATGTTTTTCACAATAGACTTGATAATGTATAAAACCTCTAATATTAACCTTTTAATGTGGAGGAACCTTTTTATAAGTTTTGGTATGTGTAGTATTGCGTAGTTTTGCTAATGTGTGGTTCATTTGTGTTTTGTGCTTTGATAAACATTGCAACTGTGCGCTGTGTGTCTTGTATATTTATGTTTTATTTAATGTGTGTATGCATGTAAATCTGTGTGTGTTATGTAATTTAGGGTATTTGTGATGGATTAATATATATTATCCATTTCTAACATATTTTAACATCTAAGCATTGCCTGGACCAATTCTAAGGTGTAAATGGAAGTTTTATTTCTAAATGGGGGAGAGAGACCCACAGCTGCTTGTAGGTGCCACATAGTCTCGTAGCCTGGGACAGGCTATTCACTTAATTAGGATGTAGATGTCAGTTACTATGAACCAAAACAGTATCGGATAATAGGCACACAACTGCCAATGACTTGCAGGTCCATGACAGTAATTCATAACTTTACATTTAGACCACTTCCTTTGAGCATACTAGTCTCTGTGTACATTTTAATTAATTTGTTACAGGCATACTGTATTAGCATGTGGAGTTTCTCAAAGCATATGCAAACACCCACAGACATACACACCAAACCTGTTCTGTTTTTCACACTAAACCTTGTATTTGTGCGTATCGGAAATGCGCTGACAGAGCAGTGTCCAAGCAATTCGTCATCAAACCATAGATGACTAAATCGTTCAGATAATAATTTGCAAGATGATCATAACCAATTATTTGATTTCGACAATTGGGTGGAGCCTAACTATGGGGGGGATCTTTACTTGACTTTAGGCAAAACACCTGCCAGGTGGCAGAAGCCCAAGTTAAGAAACAGACACGATAAACAAAAACTCCTCGAGACCCACACCAATGGTGGTGAGTAACTAGTCCTCAAGTTAGGATTAACTGCCACACCAAAGTCTGATGTTTCTCTTGTACATACCAGACTTCTGTCTGCCAAGTGCTCAAATTTTGTCCACGACCAACCTGCCATGGCAGTGCCAAAGTGAAACGAGTGTTTAATATGGTCGAAAGGGGACAAAACCGGTGCAATGATTCAAAACCCACCCAAAATGATGAGTAACAGTCGTCACATCAAGATGCCTCAACCATGCACCCGCTCCATCAGCCCTAAACCTCGCGTAGGCCGACCAAGCAAAATACAGCATCCCCTACCAAACTGGTCTGTCTTGGAACGTTCCACCTTGCAAAGTACTGAAATATCACTGACCAAAACATTCAGCGCAAGCAAATGGGAAACGACCCATCTAACATAAGCAACTAATTCCCTCTCCCTAAATGCACCATGGTAAGCTATGGCAAAGCCCAACCGGAAAAGACAAACTTTGTACCACAACGAGCAGACTCGCGCCACAACCAGTAACAAATTACCAAACAAAGCAGCATCTACAGGCCAACATGTATCTGAGGTAGCCACAAAAATTAAAAAACAAGAAATCCCAGCTAATAACTTATCTACATATGCACTTGATTTACCCAAAGAATTCAGGTGCCAAACAAAAGGCAAGTATCAAGAAATGTGAATACTTACCTCTGTTCCAATGCTGCACCAGAAAGTGACTTACTGTATCCAGGTGGAAAGGTGGGCTGAAAGGGTTGCTGGAGCAAGCAATCAGTGAGCTAGTCCCTCTATGTCAACTCGATCATCTGCCACATATAAGAGGGTTCAACTCACCAAACCGGTTCACATGCAGAGCGAGTTGCCGAAACCTCACCTAGTCCAAAACATGAAAGAGCGTCCGCAACCCCATTATCCACCCCCGGTATATGCTTGCCACAAAATTATATATTAAACTGTAAACATCTTAATACAGGCCGCATAATCAGACAAATGGCAGGCAAACTAGATGCACTTTGCCTATTGACGGTGTCACAACACCGTGCCCAGCCTAAACTCAGATACGCCAACCTGACGTAGCTGGGTGGTTGTGACAAGCTGCCACCACGAAGAGTATTAAAATAGTGCTCTTACATTCACCAGACACTTAATTCTCACTTAAACGCACAATTATTGAACAAATATAGCATGGGCCTCTCCAGGCACATGAATTCATTAGAGCACAGAGATAACACTGATAAAGTTTTAGGATTTATTGAGAAATATCTCCAGGGTTAAATTACAAGAAAAATAGGTGAATAAACAAGACATACATATAATTGAGCAGAATGATTTAAAGTAAAAAGAAAGGTATAAAGAATCAGAATCCTAAAGTGTCTTACACTGAGATCTCAGAGAATCTGGGTGGAGGGAGTCCACCAGGCATCACGATGGGTAGCACCCTTAGCTTCCAGCTACTCCCTCCTTGAGAGTGAACCAGACGGGCATAAGAAGCTGGTTCTTATGGTTCCACATCTCCCTCTCCCTCAGCAGCCACCACCCTTTCCAGGCTCAAAAATACTGTCCTTTGTTCTCCTTTGTCTGTGTAGATGCAAATTAGCACAATTTACAAGATCTGACACTCCTGTAACTCCCTGGACCTTGAAGATATTTTGATAGGAAGATTGATGGCACGAGGTGTTACAAATGACCCTTTGTCTGTGTACTGGACTTGCACCATGCCCTCCCCTAGGGTGAGAGCAAATGTTACATCCAGGAAGCTTTGAATTCACAGGCTAGTTATCACTTGGCCATATGTTTTGATTAGCTTATGCAATTCAGATTTGACACACTGTACCCATTCCTAGCAAACAGCCATTCCTGAAATATAGAATTATAATAACACACACTTTATCCAGAGCTCACACCTACAAATGGCACAGGGAGATGGCGATCATCCATCACCTACCTCCATGTGCCACAGCATCTACCTCATCGCCTTGCCAGGAAAGTCCATCTGCATTCCTGTGCTCTGCCCCTTTTTTGTGTTGGAAGGTAAATGTGTACTGCTGCAGAGTGAGACTCCATCTCAGCAATTTGCCGTTACTCCCGGAAACCTTATTCAACCAGCTGAGTGAGTTATGGTCAGTGATTACCGTGAAGTCTCTCCCATAGAGGTACGGCTGCAGCTTTTGCAATACCCACACAATAGCTAAGCATTCTTTTTCAATAGTGGCATATACCACCTCACTGGGGAGCAGTTTCCTACTCAGGTAGAAGACTGGGTGCTCATTTCCCTTCCCATCTACTTGACTGAAGACAGCTCCCAGACCGTAGTTAGAGGAGTCAGTCTGCACAATAAACCTGCGTTTAAAATCCGGGGCCTGCAGCATCGGAGACTGAGCCAGGGCAGACTTCAGGGCTCAGAAGGCCTGCTCAGTCTGCCATCCATGCGACCAGATTCGGATGCTTCTTTTGGGTCAGGTCGGTTAGGGGCTTGGCAAGGGCACCGTAATTGGGTATGAATTTACAGTAGTATCCCACAGTCCCCAAGAATGACCTGACCTGTTTCTTTTCCCGAGGGGTAGGCCATGCTGTGATAGCCTGCACTTTGCTCGGTTCTGGGTGCAGAGTACCTCCCCCTACATAGTGTCCCAGGTACTGCACCTCACTCATGCCAAGCTGTCATTTCTCTGGCTTGATAGTCAGACGTGCTCCATGATTTTGCGTAACATACTTTCAAGGTGTTCCTCCCATGTCTGGCTGAACACAGCAATGTCGTCTAGGTATGCTACTGCACGTCCCTCCTGGCCTGTCAGCAGGTCATTGACCAGGCAATGGAAGGATGCAGGGGCATTTTTCATCCCAAAGGGCATGACGAGGAACTCGAACAGCCCAAATGGAGTGATAAATGCAGACCTCTCACGGGCTTCAAAGGACAATGGAATCTTCCACCGTCCTCGGCTGAGATCCATGAAAGTGATGTAGCATGCCTGGGCCAGCTGATCCAGCAAGTCATCTATCCTAGGAATGGGGTATGAATAAAACACTGTGATCTCATTCAGCCTCCTATAATCAATACAGAATTTGATACCCCCACATTTCTTGGGAACCAGTAATACAGGGGCCACCCATGAGCTATGAGACCTCTGAATCACCCCTAGCTGCAGCATTTCATCAATCTCCCTTTTCATGGATGCTAATACTTCTGGAGAGGTGCAGTAAGCGGTCTGTCGCAATGGGGTTTGGGTGCCAGTGTTAACATGATGCGTCACTAGGTGTGTGTTGCCAGGCTTCCCAGTAAAATATTCCTGATATGGGTGTAGTGTGGCAGCTAGCTGTACTGCAGACAGTGTCTCACCTCGGCAAGCATCTATCAGAGACCCTTCTTCCTGGGCAGCAACTGCCAGGTCTAACAGGGGGTCAGGTTCCTGCTCACTCTCAGGCAAGCTACACACAACTGAAACACACTTCCCTGTCATGATACAACTTAAGCATGTTGATGTGGTAGATTTTCTGTCTTTTGCAGCCTTCCTCCTGCGCCACTACATAATCTACAACATTGATGCACTGTATTATGGGGTAGGGGCCTTGCCAGGCAGCCTGCAACTTGTTCTGCTGCAGTAGGTTTAGAACCAGAACCTTCTGCCCTACCTCAAGTATGTGCTCTCCTGTGTGGTGATTGCACCACCTCTTCTGTTTTGCATGCGCAGCTTTCAGGTTATCCTGCACCATCTCCATCAGGGATTGCAGCTTCTCCCTGAACTGTACTACATAGTGTACCACTGACTGCTCAGAAGTGACCAGCTTACTCTCCCATTCTTCCCTGATCAGATCTAAAGGGCACGCACGTGGCGCCCATATAGGAGTTCAAAGGGTGAGAATCTGGTTGATTCCTGTGGCACCTTGCGGTATGCAAAGAGGAGGTGCAGCAGGAACCTCTCCCAGTCTCTTCCCTGGGACTCCACAAAGGTCTGCAACATCTGTTTCAGGGTTCTATTAAGTCCATTCATTTGGAGGTGGTATGGAGTCGTAAAGAGGTGATCCACATGCATCTGTCTACAGAGGCTCTGCAGGTTTGACATAAACTTGGTACCTTGGTCATTAACATCTCTTTTGGGAACCCCACCCTGGAAAAAATGGCGATAAGGGCATCAGCAACCTTATCTGCCCGGATGGATGACAGAGCTTCCGGATACCGGGTGGCATAGTCTACCACCATCAAAATATATTCCTTCCCAGAGCTACTGGGATGCTGGGGTCCCCACAATGTCTACAGCAACCTGCTGAAAGGGTTCTGAGACAACTGGCAAGGGTATTAAGGGCACCCTTTTTAAATCACCTGACTTTACTACCACCTGGCATGCATGACATGACAAAAGAAAGGTATAAAGAATCAGAATGCTAAGGTATCTTACGCTGAGATCTTAGAGATCTGGGTGGAGGGAGTCCACCAGGCATCACGATGGGTAACACCATTAGCTTAAAACGAATAAAATACAGCCTCGATTAGCCATCGGTGAGCATGTACGCGTCTCCAAATATAAGGATATATTTCAGAAAGGCTATGGGCAGAATTATTCTGAGGAAATATTCGTCATACAGGCTGTGAACACTAAAGGATTTATGCCGCTTTATACATTGGCAGATCTGTGCGGCGAAGTTATAACAGGCAGTTTTTACCCCGAAGAACTTCAAAGCATTCCCAAAAACTATAAAAGTGGCGCGCTTACCACGCATTATTTAACAGTTGGGTCGCAGCATCTGAGATAAAAGATATATAAAGCGCAATATGCTCTAAACAAAGAGATATGGATAACAAGTAATTCTACATAACATTGCCCAGCAACGCCTCGGCGGACACATTCCAGCAAAACCAGATTTCTAACTATACAACAAAATTTGCAAAGCCGATACACTTAAGCGGCGAATGGGATGTAGCTCTTTCAGAAATACAATACCCGCACATGTGGAATGCAATCGATATACGCGATTGTATGTGTTGAAAATAACAAGGTGGGATGGGCCGAACACGGCTATCACGAGGGTGTGCATTAAACCTGGTTTTTATGAAACAATCGATGTGCTACTCGATGCATTCAACACTGAAATTGAGCATCATAAGCTGGATGGAGGATTAAAATGATGGTACGATCTCCTCGAATGCGCCGTATCCTTCGACAATAAGCCGATGTACCAGATCACAGCCGGTGTTAAGTTGATAAGAATACTGGGTTTACAACCTTAAATTAGGTGTTTAAAGCTGTGCGCCGACATCAACGGAGGACAATATACGTTGTACGTGTACACAGACATTATCGAACACCAGAGGGTCGGTGATAGTTATGTACCATTGCTACGGACAGTTGAAATTAAGGGGTATAACAACGAAATGGTCACAATTCGATATGAGAAGCCCAATTATGTACCTTTGTGCAAAGCGCATTTTGACATGATTACCGTAGAGATAAAGAACGACCAGAATGAGAACATAGCATTTAAGTTTGGGAAAGTGATCGTAAAGCTACACTTTAGGTGTTGCAAAAATGAATTTTATTAACCGGACAGAATGGTCGCTGTTAAAAATTATGGCAATCCGGCGCTCTACGTACAATATTGTAAAGCGCAAGCCGGTAACGGATTACCTGGTTTTCACGACAGCACTTACATGTATGGATGCGGTTTAGGCAGAATTTTTTGAAGCCTTTTCAGAAAAGCGGTGCCTCTTTTCCAGAGAGATCTAGAGTTAGCTAAACCGCACGTGAAGACCGTGGCACGTAATTTTGCAAAAGACTTTATCGGACATACCACAACGGCGGTGGTGAATAAATTACACGAGGCAAACCAATCCAATCAAGACGGTTCAGGAATAATATATACACGAAAAGGCGTGTCTAAAAGAAAACTGAAGCGCACGATAGCACTTCCTCCTTGGGGCATCCCCTTTTTAAATAAAAACCGGAGATGCCGCAGCTTAAAGAAGAAGAGAAAATTGAAGTGCAGTGTTGGTGATATTTTTTAAACATCATGTCTTTCATACACTCCGAATCTGTCGAATGCGCAAAAACAGAGCTGGATCTTTTTGACGTGCCCCCGACACAAACGAGCGTAGAGAAAAGTCTATACGTCGAAGTACAACCTTTAGCGGTGTTATCTGACACAGCACCACTTGAGTTTTTTATAGTGGCCATCGGCGAACACTACTACGATCTGAACAACACCCTGCTGTACGTGACGTGCAAAATCGTACAAACCGATAACATGGCGGTAGCCCAAGGGGCTCAGGTTGCCCTTATTAATTACCCCATAGCGATTTTATTCAGCCAAGTGGATGTTACTTTGGGCGACAGACTCATATCACAATCCAACAATCTTTATGCCTACCGTGCGTACATTGAGACTATATTGAATTATAGCTCTGACGCTTTGTCTACAAAGCACCACCACAGGCTAATTTTACAAAGATGTGGCTGGAGAACATAACAACAGAGTGCTGGATGGCCCGAATACTGGTTTCAGAAAACGAGCAGTAGCGACCGCGCAGAATTGCACTGTTGAATTGCTAGGCCCGCTGCACTGCGACCTTTTCCACCAACATAAACTAAATTTAAATACCGTTGACCTGAAGATTAAGCTCACCAGAAAGACTCATTCTACTTAATGTTTGCTGAAGCGGATGCCTTTAAAATACAGATCATCACAGCGTCCCTGTTTATGAAAAGAGTACAGGTCTCATCGGCCATGCGCTTTGGGAACGCGCAGGCCCTGCTAAACGGCAACGCGAAATACGCGATTGCCCGAATCAGAATGAAAATCTACAGCATACCCACAGGCAGTAGTTTTTAATCTAGAAAATCTATTTTTAGGTCAAGTGCCAAAAACGGTCATAGTCGGATTTGTGTACAACGAAGCATTTTCAGGTGCCCTTGATTGGAACCCCCTTTGTTTTGAACATAAAAATGTGAACTTTTCCAGTGTGAAAGTGGACGCTTGGAGAGGACGTCATCTCCAAGCGCCACTGAAGCTGGATCAATCGGCCGGCTTGCAGCGCACTGCAGGTCATCAAGACCCTGACCCGTAGTGCGCCGTACACACAGCAGGGTTTCACGGGTTACTCCCGTGTTAAACCCTGCTATTTATCTGGGTTGGATTGCCGGGTCACTCGACCCGGCGATCCAACCCTCACCCCTTTTACACCAAGGAGCTACCCGGGTTTTAGCTCCGGTGTAAAAAGGGTATGACAGTCTCTAATCCTTGATCATGTGGGATGACCGTGTATAGTGAATTAACATCCATAGTGACTAGCAAAAAATCTAGGGTGGTGTTATCAAGTGCCCTCATTGGACAAATCACATACAAAAACCTGCAGATATTGGTTAATGAACTAAGCAATGGGTTTAAGAATGGAACCCGGGCTGAGATGATGGGCCGTCCCGGAGGGTTGGTGAGCCTTATATGAATCTTAGGTAAGGTATATATTATACGGCAGATAGGATGGTCTACTTTTAGAAAATGTGAAATTTTTTCATCAGTCATCCACTATCAGTGTCCATGTCAATAGTCTAGTCAGCCAATTTTTAAATTGATGTCAAGTTTGATATATGTGCTATTGTCAGAAAGCTGTTTGATAATCTCAGCATTATATTGGTCCCAGTGTTAAAACACAAATGCCCTACCCTTGACAGCTGGTCAAATATCGATCTCATGATTCAGGGATTTATGAGCTGCTTCTTTGATCTGTATTGAGATTATCATATATAGGTTTCACTTGGGTAATGTCAGACATATCAAATTCTGTTAACTGTAACAAGGTCTTAAAACTAGCGCTGTTAGATTGAGGCTCAAATATGCTTGGTTTGGTAAAGTTGTAATCTGTATTGTGATCACTCATGGTGTCAGAAACGTATTCTCTTAGTCTTAAGGCTGGGTACACACCTAAATGACTGGCAATCATGCCGATGTTCAGGGCGATTTGTCTTTACCCTGGACATTGCATGATTGCTGGTACACACTTAAAAGATTTAATGAAAGACGGAACAATCACTGTTCTATCCTTCATTAATATGAACAGACTCACATTCGATATCGTGTGATTGGCCATGCAGCATGGCCAATAACACGATATCGCATGCCACTGCAGGAGCGCACAAATTGGGCATACACACTGCACCATGTGCCCGATTTGTCATTCCTGTTTGGCCAGATCATGCCGATATTGTCTTGGTTTGTATGCACCCTAAGTTTACATAAAAATTTGTAATTGTCAATCATCCAATTAAATGTATTATGTTTATTAGTGGGTACAAAACATAGTTCGGTCTCAGCACTAGGGCAGAGAGGGTCAGTAAAGTCACCTACAAAGGAGAGGAGGACTGGGAAGATGAGCGGTCAGCTGTTTGGAATTATTTCTGTGCCCTACATGGTGTGTGTTTGGAGGTATTGTCCCCCAGTCAACAACCTATAGACTGAATGATTTTTATGGTCTATGTATCTCTTTTTTTTTCCCTAAGATAATCAGATCTCATTGGTATCTATGTTTTTGTGTCTGTGTTTTCTCATACCAGTTATCAGATCTACATCAAGTCATGTGTGTCACAGTGAATCACAAAGGGGCATAGAACTGGGCTTATGTATGTTAAAACAAAAAAAATAATGATCAGGGGCCAGTGAACTAAATGGTTAATGAATAAATGATAGTGCATAATCATATGTAGTGCAGATAGTAAGCCCTTCTCAACGGACTCACAGTACTCTCAATAATTTAATGCTATACATACAGATGTGTCCTCATACACCTTTCCTTTTTTTCTTTATTTGGCACAAGATGCCGTCACGGCTAAGATGCACCACAACGAGTAGAAATTAGATAGATCCCAATTTTTTTTTTCATGCAAAAGTACTCATATAAAGTATCAGATTAAAGTAGAAAATTTTAAGAAAAATAACAAGGCATGGATAATACACAGGCTCAAATGCATGGCAAATTTGGTGACACAGCTCGATTTTAGGAAAGGTGTATGTGGACACATCTGTAAGTATATTCCAGGACTCGTGGTGTTATACACAATTGCCTAAGCTTAAAAAAATTTATATAGTGTGGTAATAGATAAATGGGCAATAAATTCATAGTGGTGCAATACAATATAGATTATCAAAAATTATGTAAAAAATATTTCCTCGTCACTAAATTTAAAAAAATCTAAAAAGTAAAATCGCAATCCTAGAAATCACAATGCAAAATGAGGATGTGATATATTGATCATAAAAAATATAAAGAGTAAAAAACACAAATAAAATATGTAGTGTGGTCAAAAATAAATGGTCTGCCAAACAAATGTTCACATGGTCTATTTCTGGTTCCTACATATAAGGCGATGTCCATGTTCGGTTGTTTGAGGATATACGATCATTATAATTTATATCAGCCTAAAAAGACAGGGTTATTATCATGCAGGTCCATTGGGACCAACCTGTCAAGCTTGTTTATCCACCAACTTTAACGTCTGCATAATCTTCTAGTGCGATCTCCTTCTCGTTCCAAGGGTGGTTTCTGCATTTTAAGGTGGCTTCCTGATGTTCCTTCTCCAAGAAGTGTCTCACAACTGGTTTGTCAGTTGAGTCACTCTGTAGAGCTAATCTAATGGAGGCCCTGTGATGAGCCAAAGTATAGACCGCATGGACAGATCAATAAGTAGATAAGTCATTGCAGTCTGCATTTGATTTTAATATTCATCCTAGAATGAGGATGAAGGAATGAAGCCCCAGTGATCATACTCCTACACATAAAACAACTACTGCATTGTACACACCCAGGCCTTTGTTGCAATAGCTATCTCAGTGTTAGTGTCAGACTTAATGGCATCTGTTTCAAATTTGTGGCAAAGATCCTCCATTCAGTTTTCTCTTGAGTCCTGGGGATCAGTGTGGCTTCATGTTTCTTTTTTGCATTCCTCATGCATCTTTGGATCACTTGCTTTGAGTAACCACATTCATAGAATCTCTCACTCATTACAACAAGCTGTGCATCAGCAATTTTTCTATCTGTATTGTTGCGTAGGACTTGCAAAAAATGGGATACTTGTAAACTGTTCTTCAAGATGAGGGTATGGTGGCTATGTAGATAAAAATGAGAGCAAATGGATCTTCAATTTAAAAACTCTGCAACCTAGGGGACTAAACATAGATCCATAAGACCTTAATTATATATATATATATATATATATATATATACCATTACAGACATATGGATGTACACAAGAGATTCTATGCATGTGTGTACAGACGTGCAGGATATGTACATTTATATCTGTATACAGGCAAATGCAGACAAATACGGTTTTGATATAAGAATGATCAAATATGATTGGTATATGAATATTCTCCAATTATGGGGTATATAGAATGAATACAGGATGTGATGATTTATGTAATATATTCATGATAAACCAACCCAATGTATTAACAAAAAAAATATGCGAATTAACATCTGAATATACATCTGAATATATGTGCGATTTAACATCTGAAAAAGCCAAATAAGGTGATTGCTATTATTAATAGAACAAATGAGCCAAACATTGTAAGTGAAATATGATAACCATCTGCATAATGATAAAATGAGCACAACAAAATGGCCGCTGGCTTATAAGAGACAAAAAACTATATAACATGCAAGAATAAAGTAAGGGAAAACGGAATAAATAGACATGATGCATGCGCAGAAGTCCTGGTATGCAGTAAAAGATAGAGGACAATTTGCAACATCAAGAATACATATGGAACACAAGTCCACGCAAGCGCAATATCTCTAGATAGTGAACTGACTCCAGTGCGCAGGCGCTAAAGACGGAACCCGGAAGTAACAACGAACGGAGTCCAGAGACTGATGGAGTAATTACCAAGGTATTTAAAGGGCATATGAACTGCAGTCTGGTAACACCCTTGAAAAAGTCCCGCAAACGGGATGAAACGCGTTGGGAACATTGGACACACATAGTATATTGTGGTTTTTGTTTTTTGCTTTTGTTTTTGATCTCAAATTTGTATATATATTTTTTATTTACTTCTATAAATAAATTGATTCTACTGAGCCAGCAATATTCTATGCGGCACACTGAATATAAGGCATATACACACAGGTCCACATACCCCCACTCACTCACCAGCTGATTTGGACAGAAGAGACCAGCAGAGAAGGACACCATGGGTAAGTTTATTCTTATCACCTCTCTGCACACATTGTGTCTATAAGAAAGTGATACTGTTCCTATCCTTGTTACTGAAGGTGCTGATTTTTGGAGTGGATCTGTGGAGGAGTATTTAAGGTGGACCCTGTGGACAAATACTTTGAAGGAACAGTGTGGCAGGAGTTTTACAATCTTGGGATTTATATAAGGACATTGATTAACCACAGTGACTTCTGGTAGTATTACTATACGAGACTTTCTTATCATACGAGACTTTTTTCTCAATTGGAGTGTTGCGGGACTCATAATAGGATTAGAGTCAATGGAATTGTTTGGTACATAAGACAAAAATATTGTAGAAGAAAAAGAAATGCCTGAAGTGGTGCACAAAAATAATTAAAAATTTAAAATATAACTTTTATTAATTCAATTAATATTGTCAAACAAGACAATTAAACAGCAAAAATTTAAAACATTGAAAGAGTGGAAAGTAAAGAATACAGTGAAATAAAATGTGTGCAGCGCCCCTGTATTTTCGCATAGGCTTGTTAGATCAAAAATTGTTATATGGCACCTATCTTATATACGATATTCCATATATACTGATCTTGAATTTCTGTTGTTGGTTTTAATTCAACAATTGCTGGTTGTAGACACCAATTCTAAACAAGTACTATGATTATTATTGAACCATTGAAATCTGTTTTTAAACAGATAGACATAACTGAAAATTAATGAGTATTGTTAAATGATTGCTTATATAATTGTAGCAGTCAAAGTTGATGTTTATTAAACAGTTAATGTGTCTCTTCTGTGTCACATTTATTCCAGATTGTGAATAAACATATATTAAACTTGTCACATTAAGCATAGGACTGATTTTATATGGACCAATTCCTCAGTCTCATAAAGGTGTTTCTGGGAAATGTGTATGTAGATTCTGTGCACAGTATTGGTTCTAATCTCCTTGCTCCTTAGATATTCATTAATCAACCCTCCCGGGTGCTTATTGAGAAGCAAATGAGAAATGGCTTTCAATGTATGATTACAGAGCCATTACATCCCATACATTCTATTTTCCGCACTTATTTAGGTGGTTTGATAGCAACAGACCCTCTCGGGTTTACAAATAAGGACCAACAGAAATATTGTACATCATAATAAGCAGCAACAGGGTGCGCCGCTAACCAACGCTGCGTTTCGCTTTAAAGGCTTTATCAAGGCAAGCCGAGCCGCTACCGGTACTGCCTTATATACCCGCGATCATGTCATTGGTAATGGGGATGTCAATCACACTGAGGAACACCTATAACATCACATTACGTTACTAAGTCCCACCCTCCAGCTCGTGCTGATGCTAGGGCCAGTGACGTGATTATCCAAGGATCATAAATCGCTTTCCGATCAGCCTAATAGTTAACAGGCTGAAGTAATCAATCTCAGAGATCGAAGTCTCCGTTACCTTTATTATGAAGGAAGGACAGTATTCCTCAACAGTCTTTTTAATCATAATCCCTCTAAGGATTTATGATATTAATGTTGAGATGTTCTATTGGATATATTTGAATAAAGAATCATTATGAATCATCTAGAGCGATCACGTGATCATTCTATATTCTCAGGTTAGAGTCTATTCAGGTTTATCTAATGGATAGACAATCAAGGATTAACTCCTAACAAGGCATCAACAATCTATCACCCATATCATGGATATAATTCTCTGAATGCTGAAATTCATGTTTATAGGATAAATATTATATATGAGTGTCCAAATTCAGTGATTTCCCAAAAAGGTTTATTATATATTATATATTAAATATTGAATTACCCTTAATAAATATTGTGAAAACCCAATTGTAGTGTTAATAGTAATCATATATTGTTGAAAAGTGTGATGTGAAATTCATTTATATTCTAAACATAAAAAATATAATAAATACATAAATGAATAATTTTCTATAAAAATAGGTGTCATTGAAATCGTCAGTGTTATTGTGTACAATTACAACCTAAATTAATGGTGTCAAAATTAAACTATAGTGAAAAGAAAAGAAAAAAAATTTTAATATGAAAAAAATGAAACCAATCATGTGAAAAAGGAAAATATGTGATAAGTGTAAATTGTGTATAAATTATCTTTAAAAATAAAATATTACCCTAATTATTACAATAACTGTAGATAAAAAATGTAAAGTGTAAATGTGATCATCACATTAAGCATATCAATTCGAAAATGATATTACATATCATTAGGTAGAATAATATGACAATACTTTCAGAGTGTTATTATTATTATCTGATTATTGATCAATCAATAAAAAAATATATAGTATTGTATATACCAAAAACTGTCGTAATATGTCTAGACAATCAGACATTAATATATGATATAATGTGATGATCATTATTCATTAAAAATCCAAAATATAGATGATATTATTTCAGGTAGGCTGAGTAACTATTTTCTTCATTTAAACCCTTGGGTGTTAATGAGTCTAATAGGAAAATAAATTTGGTTTCCTGTTTTAGGAGTTCAATATCCACATTTCCCCCCCTGATATTCATGTTAATTCTTTTTAATCCAAAAGCTTGCAAACCTTTGGGGTTTCCATCATGATATTCCAAAAAGTGTCTGGCTATAGGAGTCAAATATCTAAACTTCTGTCGGTCTTGTAAAGCATTCCTTATGCTTCCTATATGCTCCAGAACTCTTATTTTAAATGGTCTTTTGGTCTTTCCAATATATGTTTTCTTACATGGACATTGAAGATTATAAATAATCCCTGCAGTATCACAATTAATATGCTCTTTAATATGCCAGATCTTATTAAATTTGTCACTAGTAGAGGTAGTGGTTGTGATCATGGTTGGCCATGCTTTACATGTTCCACAATTTTTGATCTAACACAAGCCTATGCGAAAATACAGGGGCGCTGCACACATTTTATTTCACTGTATTCTTTACTTTCCACTCTTTCAATGTTTTACATTTTCGCTGTTTAATTGTCTTGTTTGACAATATTAATTTAATTAATAAAAGTTATATTTTAATTATTTTTGTGCACCACTTCAGGCATTTCTTTTTCTTCTACAATATTTTTCATTAATATTTATTGCCTGTGGTAGCACCCCCCAAAAAAAGATTATAAACAATACTGGGGGTCACCATTGTCCCCTACTGAGTGGTACAATGTTTCTCTGGTGCGACTAGTAAACTCATATCTTGGTACATAAGACTGAATTTCATTACAAGATTTATACAGGATTAATTATTTGCATTCCGACTCACATATATATATATATATATATAAAACACACAGCCAAAGTCCGGCACTCCCTTTATAAAGCAACTTGCCCGGGTGCCCGAATAAAAAATCATGCAGAAAATTCAATATAATGGCACTCCTGGTACAAACGACAATTTAAGCCAGCGTATATAGTCGTCAACGTTTCAAAGCCTTTATTGTGGCTTTTTCATCAGGACTAACACAACATACAACATACATCTTACCTTAAAACAATTCAATCACCCAGTGAGCAGACGCGATGCCCGGAATGGGACCACTCCCCCGGCGGGCGGCGCCTTCTTTCCACGTCATCACAGTCTAGGTCACGTGCTGTGCACAGACTGATGACAGAGGTGCTACCCATCACCATAGAAACCTTCAATGATCTAAAGAAACCAAATAAATCAATGAAACAAAATCTAATATCAATGGACTAAGCGAACATATAATAACAAATATAAAAATGAATGGTCGGCTACGACCACGCTACTTTAAATAAATAAAGAAAAACATTTAACAAAAAATACAAAATCCACTTAAATTAACTCTATAAGTGATAACGCACTAGATACTGCTGTACACTATAAGATGTCAAAAAAAGGAGACACCCCATCATCTAACACTTGTCTAGACAATAAACAATTACTCCAAACCATCACAAAAACACATATCAAGAAAACCATATGCAAAGAACCTGTATAAATATAAATAAGCCAAATACAAGTAAGTTATCTAATGAAAACAGTTTAATCCTAAATTTTCGTTAAGCCCCTTGGGAGCAAGGGTTCCCAACGTATGTATCCAGCGAGTCTCACACTGCAGTAACTTCAAAGGACGATCACCACCCCTAATAGAGGCCGGCACATGATCTATCATGCGGTAACGCAAGGAAGCTAGAGTATGTGGCACAGTGGCAAAATGCCTCGCCACAGGCTGTTCACTAGTACCTGTTTTTAAAGCTGCCCGAATAGCTGAACGGTGAAGGGCCATCCGCTCTTTAAAAGACCTTTCGGTCTTTCCTGCATATGACAGCCCGCAAGGGCATAAAATTTGATAAACCACAAATGTGGAATTACACGTAAGAGTAAATTTGATATGGTAGGGTTTTCCAGAGTGTGGATGATAAAACACTTCACCGGCTAATAGATATCTACAGGTCATACAGGTACAACGAAAACAGCCTGGCTTTTGACCAATACTTGGAGAGCGAAATAATTTGTGTGGAGCAGTAATGTCTGTTTTGACTAGAATATTGCAGAGATTACGACCACGCGAGTAACAAGGCATCAATCTAGTACTGGACAGTTGTAACTCAGGATCTGATTGAACCATGGGCCATAGGTTTTTAGAAGCTCGATTAATTTTAGGACTAACACTATTAAAGTGATTAGTCCAAATAAATGCTGTAGACTTATTGACCCGGGGCTTACTCTTTAATAAATCAGATCTATTAAGCCTCATAACCTTCTGTTTACTCATCTCAAGATCATGGTAATTATAACCTCTAGCCAAAAATTTTTGTATCATGTTGTCCATTTGACACTCTGCTAATGTAGGGTCAGAAGTGATACGCTTCAAACGCAATAATTGCGAATATGGCAAACCTCGCTTTAGTGCCATCGGATGACAGCTTTCATTATGAAGTAGATTATTCCTGTCTGTAGTTTTAGAGTACATGCTAGTGGTGACCCTACCTGCATTTAAAGAGATCAACACATCCAAATAATGAATCTGCGAATCACTGATATTAAAGGTAAGTTTGACAGGAGATTGGCTTAGATTATGAGTCTCGATTAAAGAAATGAGGTCCACCTTAGGGCCCCTCCAAAAGATCAGCAGGTCATCAATATAGCGCGTATAAAACGCAATCCTATCTGAAACCTCTGGACAAGCAAAAAAAATGTAATTCTCAACAGAAAACATAAAAATGTTGGCGTACGATGGGGCCACATTGGACCCCATCGCACAGCCAACCAACTGTAAATAAAAATCACCATCATACAAAAAATTATTTTTTGTCAAAATCAACTGTAACAGACTCATCACTAAAGATAAATCTGGGCCCATATAATCTGGATGATGAGATAAATGATTCATAGTAGCAGCTATACCAACATCATGTGGGATGATGGTGTACAAACTACTCACATCGATACTACACATCCAAACCTCCTCATCAAAAACAGGTAATGCATCTAATTTCCTTAATAATGTAGACGTATCAAGGAGATAGCGGGGGTGAGATCTAATAGTCGGTTGCATAATAGCATCTAAATAGACCAAAGCAGGTTGAAATAATGATCCCCTAGCCGCAATGATAGGGCGGCCAGGCGGGTTATCCAAAGACTTGTGGATCTTGGGAATAGTGTAAAATACCGGCACAATTGGATGTGACGGCAACAGAGCATCCTGCAGCTTTGTAGAGATGACTTTCTTAGATACTGCATCTGCCAATATTGATCTTAGTTCGTCTTTGAATACACTCGTAGGATCCGCTTGCAAACGTCTATATGTCGCTACGTCATCCAGATGGACGGCCACTTGCAACTTATAGTTAGTTAAATTCTGTATGACCAGGGCACCCCCTTTGTCAGCTGGCCAAAAAATAAGCTCTTTATTATCAGCCAAATCGTGCAATGCCTTAAACTCAAGTTTAGTTAGATTTTGTCTGGTTTTTGGTAATTTGATAACTTCTTTGGAAACCTCAGTACCTAAAAGTCTCATATACGTTTTTATAGTAGGATTAGAAGACTGTGGCTCAAACGAAGACCGGGGCAATAGTTTACTCAATTGTGGTGGTATATCAGAGATAGATTCATTCATGTTTGGTTTTGCCTTAGCAAAAAATTCTTTCAGTTTTAGTTGACGTTGTAAATTATGCTGCTCAATCTGCCATTTAAAAGAATCAAATCTCACTGTAGGTACAAATGAGAGTCCTTTGCCCAATACACTCAATTCAGTGTCGGTCAATGGGAAGGAAGATAGATTTACTACTAAGTTTTGTGTGGCAGGGGAGGTTTTTTGCCACATCCTTTGTCTTTGGTTTTGGCCCCCCCGTCTGGTATAGGATCGCCACCTACCGGACCTTGGGCTCTCGTTGGCATGCCTAAAGGGAGAGCATAATTCCTTCTACCCCTACTAGTAGTTGCCACCTCATTGTCACTAGCTGATGAAACTAGTTCATTGGAAGACTCAGAGTCCACAAACTTTCTCCCAATTCTCCTGAAGAAAGGCTTCTTATTTCTATTCTCCCGTCCACGTCCTGAACTAGTGAATTGGTATACAGTATTTAACTCATAGTCTTGATCGACTTTCATTCTTTTGTCCTTTTTAAATTTAATTAGATCAGACTTATATACAGCCAACTGATTTTCAAGCTTTTCAAGCCATTTGACGTTGGGATCTTTCTCCAAAGTAGGTTTATGCGTCAATTCATATGCGGCTATTTTATCTCTTGTGATGTTTAATTCTTTTGTAGACTGCTCAATAATCAACAGGGTCAAATCAAAAGAGCATTTGCTTAAAATAGAGACCCAGCGTGTTTTAAGATAAGATGTATGTTGTATGTTGTGTTAGTCCTGATGAAAAAGCCACAATAAAGGCTTTGAAACGTTGACTATATACGCTGGCTTAAATTGTCGTTTGTACCAGGAGTGCCGTTATATTGAATTTTCTATATATATATATATTAATGTCTTAATCATATCTATATTAATATACAATATTAACAGATGAGCGCCGCATGTTTGTATATGTATTGATCAATTATAAGGTTTTGGGATACCTTTATTTTGTGCAGGCTGCTGTCTGTTGATTCAAACATATCTACCTCTGTTTAGTACTGAGCACTGATATTATACATTTTTTCTATGGTGGCTATGTGCATGTAAAATGGTGTTCTGACAGTCTCCTTGTGATAAAGAGTTGACTGCAGCATTCCATCTGTCTTGGTCACAGTAATGTCCAAGTCACATTTCTATATCATGATCAGACCAATTTTGTATTACCTCAGCCCCACCCTTATCAGCTGTTCTAATCACAATGTCTGTATTAGCTCGTAAGTTCTTAAGTGCCTCTGTTTCAGTTTTAGGTAAATTGTCATACAGGTGAGGTGGGTTTGCTTACAGGACATTCCTGTTGAGTCATGTTGAGGAATGTTTTAATGCTTGCATTACTTAAGGGGGGGTCATAGATTTGATGGTTTCTTAAATAGTTTTTAATTTCTAGGAAGCATTTCTCAGAGAAATGCTCATGGAGCCTAAGTTTTCATCCAAATTTATAATGGGCAATGATCCATTCAAATCTATTATGTCTGTAAGTTGGTACAAATATGAGACCCTTTGAGAGTAGCCTCATTTCAGTAATACTTGGGGTGTAACTTGATAGATTAAATACAGACTCTATTCCTTCCACCTTCTGCCCTTTCTTGTCACCACCCCCTCGCCCCGTGTGCAGCCTGTGCCACTTCCCTCTACAGGTTTTATGGGTGCACTAGTCCCAAATCCTAAAAAAGTGGACGACCTTTGGTCCACACTGTCCGTGTCAGAAGTAGAGGCTGGGGAGCTAGAGTCTACAGTGTCCAAAGGTCTCAATCATTGTTGTCTACCTGCTCTAGGGGGGGTCTGTTGCCTCTTATGTCTCCTAAAATACTAGTATACTGTGATTCTTGTAACCGTTGACTATAGTACTCTTGCTAACTTCTATCTCTAAAAGGTAATAGATCCTTTCTTATAGTTATTGACTTTCTGACAATTTTTCAACCCAATGCGCAATCCTGTCTTCATTGTTAATAATGTTGCCATGTTAAATTGTTCAATATCCGTTTTAGTTTTTCGTAATTCATTACTGACTTTCTTGTACTACGAATAGAATCAGATCTAGTGTGCATTTTTTTAATACCCTGCCCCAGCTGCTGTAGAATGTGTGGTTATTGCGACCAATAGTCGGGATGTTGATTCTAAAGCCCTTAGGGGTCTACTTGGTTCTATAATATTCAGAGAGAAATTGTCCATGAAGCGTTAGGTCAATCTCTCTTCTCCTGAGCTTCAGGAGCCTGTAATATTGGTCAAGGCCAGTCTCCGCTGGTAGTGCCTGATATTCTAGTTCATCAAACAGGATCTTATCTGCATCTTCATCTGCTAATGATAAGGTGCCTCGTTCAGCCTGTGATAATAGTAAATCATCCAGAACATGTACACCCCTTGTGCCATTAAGTTAGAGTGCCACTTCTTTTAGTCCACACTTTACAATGTGAACCAGAGTAAATAATGAACCATCAAATACCAATGGTATGATGATCCAGTGTAACAATCAGAAATGGTAAATACCACCAGTAGCATTGAGTTAATCCCAATATATATTAAGACAATATTCTGCACTCACATCACTTAAAAATCAGCTGCTGGGGAACTACGTATGAATCATAACAGTTCAAATATAAGCACGTACAAAAAACTGCTTCAGCAGTGGCAAGGGCACTCACAAGACTTGTTGAAATTTCAAATGGATTTATTCATAAATGTTCAAACTTGTGAGTTTCTTGCCACATCAATGTATTGTTTTCAACAAAAACCTTCTTCAGGAAACAAACATCACTTACAAATAGGCAACAAATGGCTAGCAATGGTACAGCAATTACTGCTGACTTTGATTTTGTATCTGTATTTCTTTAAAAAAAATGTAAAAGTAGCTAAAATGTAATTTGGACCCGTTTTTGTTCCTACAGTCTTATTATCATTTCTGGTCAATTTTGACTACCTCACAGCTCAAAATATTGTTTTCACCACTATTAGCCAAAGGCTACAGCAAGCTGGCCAGCTAAACTGAGCAGCAGCACAAACACATGGCAGTTTAAAAGAATATGTATATACAAGACTACTATCTCATTGTAAGTCAAATGAATTGTGATTTCTATGCAAAATTTGTTGTTGAAAAATACAAAATAAAGAATTTATAAATAAAAAAGGATATAGCACATCCTATGAAACATAGTGGCACTGCAGTGGGTGACTTTACAACCCTATAGAATGTTTTCATTAATCATGAACTAGGTCAAAGGCCAGAGGCCAGCACAGGTGTATGAAGGTGTGTAGTATTTAGCGGAAGCCAGGTAAATAATTGACTGAAAAACTGATTACTGACAACAATAACTTTTAAACAGTCAAAGTAAATCAGACACATGAAACAAGCTATTAAAAAACAGGCTTCAAAAATACCAATGAGATTTTTAAAATAGAAACTGAAGCTAAACAGCAAATCACAGGCCTCAGGACAATACAAGAGATTCAAGGCAGAGTAAGAGCCTAGCGGAAGTTGATAATTATTCTGATAATCTGATTTAATGATACTATTCTGTATTTGTAAAGAAGCTGCAAAAACCAGGGCCTATATGCTTGAATGAGCAGCTGGTGATGGATGGTCTTGCAAGATACAGAAAAACATGATCGCCCCAGTAAAGTATAGTAATATACTCTGCCTGTTACACACACACACACAATCTTGGCAAAGTCCATAATTAAAAGTTGTTACAATAGAATTGTGCTTGGGCCTTCCCACCAACCCTTATCTTGTATATTTAAAAGGACATGCACTTCAGCAATGGGGACTGCCACTTTTTTGGCTGAAGTGCTTGGTTTGTTTGGGCACCCACAAAACAACTACCAATGGGCTTAACGTGGCTAACTGTGGTTATTCATCATCACAATTTGAAGATGTCATTATCATCTTCATCATCACCCTCATCAATGTTGTTAATATCACCATCACACAATATTAGCTCATCACCACTGGAATCGCCTATTACAGAAGTTT